>CM076583.1:344293723-345493723 GCA_034641835.2 Pinus albicaulis | reverse complement strand
ATCCTGAGCTCTTTTCTTATAGGGATGGCATCTATAATTCGACACAAAGCTTTCCCATATGGATATTGTGAAATTATGACTCAACCTCCTCAACCTACCCATAATTTTATGGTTGGAATATGTCTTGATTGAAATTGGTAATTCCCTAGTATTATTGTATGATGTGTACAACCCCTATAACGACATAAGCTACATGGGAATAACCACAATTTTGGTCAATCTAGAGCTTTCAAAGTGTCTATAAAAATATATTATGATTAGAAGGGGTCTGTTATGGACAATTGAGTTATATATTATAATGGAATCCATTTTAAGTGTGGTTATTATCACTTTTATGGGCATAATACAAAGGATTACTCATTTCTTAGGTGGAAAGTTTGGTTTTGCAAAGATCGTAAGGAATTTGATGATTCTTTGCAACCCTCTGTGAACTAGGCTTTGAAAGTTGAAGTTCCACAACAACATATCCACCCAATAACAACTCAATCAAAAGACCAAAAATAATAGCACAAAGAACACATTGTGTCATATCTACTCGCTCCCCTATTCCTTTACAAATTTCTAAGAATAATTGGTCAAATACTTATACTCTATTTCCAAAGGTTGATATTTTATCGTCACTTCCATAGGAATATCTAACATGTTTATTACTCGATGGAAAAATAGACTCTTTATCTACAAAAAATTCCTAAGAATTCACATTTTTAATTGGGACTTCCATGTACTCACTAAAATTGGAAAATGAATTCACCTGCATAAACATTTATGGTTCCTACTCATAAAAGAAAGAGTACTAGGAAGTTCTCCTTCAAAAATATTCACTTCAAAATGCTTTAGTGGTTTTATGAAATGACATAAATTTCTTCTTAGGCACATAAAAGGTCAAAGAATTACCATCCCAAGTGGATCCTCTAACAAAGTTCTTTATTTCTATGATAGAGATTGTATGGATATTACACTTCATGCCTTTAAAACTCTCACCAATTAGAGAAATATGAGAATGGGAGGGGTAATTTTGCAAAACCAATTGATCAATTCCTTATTTTAGAATATTTTTTCTGAGTATCCCTACAATTCTGATAATGGGTCTCCACTATGGCAATTTGGATCATAATTAAGTGCTTTTTGAATTGGATTCTATTTAAGAGAATCCTCTCAGCACCTTTAAGATAAATATATATTGGTTAATAAATGGAAATTTTTAGAAAAAATTAAGGATATTTGGAAATTTCTTTATGGTTTCTCTATAGAATATAGGCATATATTTCCAAAATAATTTGAAAATATAAAAATGGATTTCCATTCAATGGTTTGGGGAGAAGAGGAAAAAGGATGTGAGACTACTTGTGGAAATTGAAGATCAACTAAATATTTATTATGATATAAAGGTTCATGTATTTATTAAAGATGAACTAAGAATGATATGAAACTGTTAGAGGATAACATCAAAAAAATACTCCCAGAAAAATAAATGAAATGGAGATTTAAAAGCAAGGTAATCTAGTTTGAGGCAGGTCACTAAAACATAAAATTATTTCACCAATTCATTGGTTTCTAGAAAACAATTAATTTAGTATGAGGGATTGATAAGCATGAGAATTATAATCCAGTAACTTTTCCTAAAAATATAGTTAAAAGGGTGCATTGCTTGAACACTCCATTTAAACATTAACCTTGAGCTACTATTTCAACAATCATAAAATAGTAAATTATTTCCCAAAATTTGTCAATAAGGAGGATAAATATAACTTAATGGATAAACTTAGTAAAGAATAGCTTCTTTGAAGTTTATAGAGCTTCCTTAAGGATAAAATCCCAAGACTATATAGTCTCCCTATAGAATTATTTTTGGGTTATTCCAACTTAATTGAAGAATTCATTTTGAAAGTGGTTGAATTATCTCACACCAAAATTCAAAAAATAACATTCTTTCACTCAAATTTCATTAACTTAATTCAAATATAAAAATCCCTACAAAATAGGATAGCCTCATACCCATAACTTTATGTAACTTAATGCAAAAAATAATCTCCAATATTATTACTCATAAACTAAAATGCATCCTCTAAATGCATATTCCCCAAAGCAATTCAGTTTTCGAGAAGGAAGGAAAATTCATGAACTTGTGAAAATGCCACAAGAATGGATTCATACAATCAATATCATGAGAAAAAAACCTATAACATTAAAGGTTGATCACTCGAAATCTCTTGATTAGGTGAGTTGGTTATATCTTAGGCCCATTCTCATACATATGGGTTTCTTCCATGCAAACTTGGATTCTAAGTTATATAAGTTTAAACTGCTTTACTAAGCTTCTTAATGGAGCTACATCTACCTTCTTCAAATATGAAAGAGGTATTAGACAATGATGTCCCTTATCATCGTTATTCTTCCTTTTAGTAGTTGAGTTCCTTAGAAGATCACTTATATGAAACCATAAAACGCAAATAAAAATATTGAAATATTTGATTCTATATATGTGTTTCTTAGATTCCAAAAGAATCAAATCATTGAATTCTTCCCCTATTACATATGGGACATTGATATAGGGCTAAAATATCTAGTATTTCAAATCGAATAAATTAGTACAATAAACTACATTTCCTAACATGCCTCTTGGAAAAATCTAGAGAAAAAGTTAAAGACGTAGTGAAATATCTGGTTATCTCAAGGAGGCAAACTAGTTCTGGTAAAATAAGTACTTGAATCCATCTCTTTAAATTGTATATTACTAGCATGGATCATAAAAGGAATCATAGACAAAATACAATGTTATAGATCCATTTGGTTTTTTGAAGAAGGAAAGAAAAACATTGGCGTTGGCTCTTGGAAAAGGATTTCTATACTAAAATACTTGGGTGGATGTGAGATAAATAATATATTTATGTTCTCAAAATCCCTTTCCACCAAGAATGTCTAGAAGCTCATCCCCAATGTAACGATTTAGGATCAAGTCACAAAATCCCAATATATGCACCAATATACTAATGATGATTAGATCTAGAAGATTGAAAGGGGAGGAAAAAATTTATAGGCTTAGGCCACTACATTACATGTGAGAAATTTAATAAAATTTCTAATCATTTGATCCATGAGCTAAAAATCAATGGCTACCAAAATCTAATATATATTTTCTAGGGAAATCAAGCCATAGGGCAACAATGTTAGTTATCATGAAGGGTGATCGGTCTTAGAGAAGAATATATATAAAGTGGGGAGAATTATACTCAAAATATTTTATGATCCTTTCTTAGCTTAACTAAGAAAAATATCAGTTTTTTTGGTCCCTAAATCCATGGGAAATACAATTTGAAACTTGAGTACAAAATATTAGCTTAAGGAGAAAACAAAGAACCATAGGACTAGCACTAGAAGAAGTTTTGGAAGTTCAAACACCCAACAAAAAAAAAAAACTTTTAATGTGGCTTCTCTTAAACAACAAATCCCTTACTTGTAATGCTCCCAAAAGATAAGTTTGAAAGGCTTGGTAGATGATATTTGTGTAATATAAACATTGAAACAAATCCACACTTGATCTTATCTTACATTTAAAAAAAAAGGTATGGATGGAAGAAAACAAAGTCATAGGGCCAAAAAATGAATCAAATGGCTCTTTGATTGATGAGGCTCTTAAAATATGGAGCTCAAATAATTAAACATCAAACTTCAAAGCCCTCTCTCTCTATATTGTACATGGATTTTATTTAGCAAAAAATTCAATGTTTGTTTGAAGATAAAGAGATTATTCCTCTACAATGCACCATGCAACTTTTGAACATACTCTCTACTTTCTCTCAGCAAGAAACTTCAGTCTCCCCCGATCACAAATCCCATGGAACTATAAATAAGGACACGGATTATTTTGATGGCATTTCTAAAATAAACCCTACTAAGAGAGTAACTTGATGCATGCTACATCTATTGAAGGATTACACTATCTCCTCTTATGTTGGCAAAAGAAATGAAACAACAAAAAAATATGAATTCTATATTTGGCTTTGATAAAAATGCATCTCCTACCTTCAAATATATTGGGAATCCTCTATTGGTGATACCACCATAGATCCATCTTAAACTCATATATATTAACCACAATGAGTGATAAAATTTAGTAAGGCATACAATTTTTTAATCATTTAACTCTATGTCATTTGTTAATTCCTTCATATACAATAATAAAAGATACACCTTAATAAATTGTATCCCTCTTAGTGCTTGATAAATCTTATTTTAAAATGGAACTATTGTCATTTATTCTTTTATAGATGTCACCATATACATATCTACATACATAGTTATTACGTCGTAAGACGTTCTTATTTGAAAATAACTCCCCTAAGTTTCAGTGTGTCAATGTATGAGCCATTGGATCAAATGTTAAACGATTGAAATGTTTTAGGCCATTAGATTCACAAGTTAAAGTTTTATATATGTTTTTTATAATGTTAGTTTTTTTTTTAATAAGTTATTGAATTTAGGTTTTGGTGACTTTGTCAAATTACACGGAAGTAAAAATAAAAGTAAATTAAATAAAAAAGGTTGACATATTGTAATCAACATTTTAACTAGGTCAAATAAAAAATAAAAATAATACTAAACTATAAAAACAACCCATGGTATTGACTCATGGTATGCATGTGGAATGTGGTTTAGGTAAAGGGGGAAATTAAGATGGCCTAACTCTAGATCTACCAATAGCCAAGAGGGATGTATATATGTTTTTTATAATGTTATTTTTTTTTTTAATAAGTTATTGAATTTAGGTTTTGGTGACATTGTCAAATTGCACAAAAATAAAAATAAAAGTAAATCAAATAAAAATATTGTCATATTGTAATCAACATTTTAACTAGGTCAAATAAAAAATAAAAATAATACTAAACTATAAAAACAACCCATGGTATTGACTCATGGTATGCATGTGGAATGTGGTTTAGGTAAAGGGGGGGAATTAAGATGGCCTAACTCTAGATCTACCAATAGCCAAGAGGGATCAAATGTCTTGATATGCAAACCTCATTGATCCCTATCATCAATAATATAGATCTAAACTAATTATTTAATAAAATTATTTATTAAACTATAAAAACAACCCATGGTATTGACTCATGGTATTCATGTGGAATGTGGTTTATCTAAAGGGGGAATTAAGATGGCTTAACTCTAGATCTACCATGAGCCAAGAGGGATCAAATGTCTTGATATGCAAACCTCATTTATCCCTCTCATCAATAATATAGATCTAAACTAATTATTTAATAAAATTATTTTGAAATGTTTATAATCATTATTCTTATAAAATTTCACTTAATAAAATGTATCTAAATTTCATACATCCAAATATACATAGTTTTTCTTGTTCTATATTATTTTTGTTACAACTATTTTATTATTCCAAAAATACATGGTTTTTTTGTTATATATTATTTATGTTACAATTGTTTTATTATTCATGAGTAGTATTTCTTAATATATAAAAAATTAAATTAATAATGAAATTTTTTAAAATATGTGATCTTTTCAAATTTGCAAATTATTTCACATGACATTTATCTTGAGCAATAATGATGAATGTTCATAATTCTCATTTCTTAAATAACACTAAATTTACCTTTAATTACTTAATTGTAATAGTTTGTAACTACATGCATACTCTTCCTTCGGTTCAAAAAAAGCTATATACATATCTTTAATTACCTAATTTTAGCTTTTAAAATTTTTCATATTATATGATGTCAAACTTACTCAACTTTTTATTATGAAATTTTAAACAATGTTTCTCACTACATGATTTTAGCTTTTATAATTTTATTTTATTTTTAAATTCCAAACAAAACTTACAAAATTAAAAACCCACTCAGTCTTTATTGTAGATTACATTTTTACAAAATTGACACTATGTGATTAACAATAGAGTAAGTTGAACCCCCACCCATGTTGGAGAGATCACACTGTAAAATCAAATGTTCCTCTCATTTTTTTAAGGGGTTCATAAACAAAACAGGCACCAAGAAAGTCAATATTGTGGTACAAAAACTGATTTTTAAATCATTGTGACAAACAAAACATCACATTAGCTCACATAATATATATAATACTATAAGGATCTAAGATGATAACAAAGTTTTGAATCATCATAACTAGGTGAAAACCAAAACTAAGTTGTAGCCACAAGTAAAAAATCACAACAACTCACACAATATATCCAAGGTTGCAATGAACCCCATACATTGTGATGGACCTCATGGGAATTTTAGTGCACATATAACACCACCCTAATAATTCTATACTCTTGATCAATTTATAATAACCTAGGATGTGTAAAATATTTTAATAAGATAAACAAAATAGACAACTAGAAAGTCAATATTGTGGAATAATAACTTATTTTTGAATCATTGTGATTAAAAAAACATCACATTAACTCACATAATATATATAATTATATAAGGATCTAATATTATAACAAAGTTTTTAATCATGATAACTAGGTGAAAACCAAAACTAAGTTGTAGCCACAAGTAAAAAATCACGACAACTCACAGAATATATCCAAGGTTGCAATGAAACCCATACATTGTGATGGACCTCATGGGAATTTTAGTGCACATATAACACCACCCTAACAATTCTATACTCTTGATCAATTTAGAATAACCTAGGGTGTGTAAAATATTTTAATAAGATAAACAAAATAGACAACAAGAAAGTCAATATTGTGGTATAATAACTGATTTTTGAATCATTGTGACAAAGAAAACATCACATTAACTCACATAATATATATAATGCTATAAGGATCTAAGATTATAACAAAGTTTTGAATCATGATAACTAGGTGAAAACCAAAACTAAGTTGTAGCCACAAGCAAAAAATCACAACAACTCACAGAATATATCCAAGCTTGCAATGAACCCCATACATTGTGATGGACCTCATGGGAATTTTAGTGCACATAGAACACCACCCTAATAATTCTATATTCTTGATAAATTTAGAATAACCTAGGATGTGTAAAATATTTTAATAAGGAACTAGATTTGTAATTATGAAATATAAAACTATAACTTAAATTTGTGAATTTACTTTGTATTTTTTTTCTTATGTATATAGAGAAAGAATAAACCAAGTTTGGAGTTTAAAAAATAAACCATAACATAAAGAACAATATCTCCTTCCAAAAATGTCCCCATATTAAAATGATATTCACTTTCTTGTATACCAAGACTATTGTTCTTCATATACAATTTCTGATAAGCATGCAATTGTTGCTCAAATATGTAGATGAACTTGAAGTAAACTATATTTTTGTTAATAAAAATTCTCTTTATTGACATCTATGCTAGATAGATTGTACTTGAATGCATTTAAAATATCTTATTTGAGTTGTGTTGGATTATTAATCACCAAAGGATTTTCACCCCAATTTCTTATTTCAATATCTATAACAAAATTTGTATATATGTGAACAAATTATGTTGGTTTACATATATTTTTTCACCCCCAATTGAGTATTTCAAAATCTATAACAAAATTTTTTCGTTGATAACTCTTATCATCAATATCTTTGAAACCTCCACGACTTGCTTCCATGGAAGAAAAATTTTCCTTTCATTCCTTCACGATGACTTGTTCTCTGCAACATCTTGTTTCTTCTAGGCTACTCTTTCCTATGCTATTGCCTTCTTATTTCTTATAGGCTACTCTTTCCTATGCTATTACCTTACAACGTTTCTTTTGCAACATATGATGCAATTGCTAGTTTAAGTTTTTGTTATCATAAACATATATACACAATTAATTTTAGTTGTTAATGGAAACATTCCATATTGAATTGTACAACACCTTGCTACTCTCGAAACTCCAAACATTATTATTTTTTTTTTTTTTTTGGCTAGTTATCAAATAATAAAGAAAAAAAATCTAATTTCATTAACAATTTTTTAAAAATATATAAGTTTTTTATTATTTTTTATTATAAACTAATTTAATAAATATTTTTTTCCTAAATATTTATTTTTATTATGCATAAAATTTATTTTTAATATAAATGCTTTTTATTATTATTTGAATATAACATGACAGCGTTTTGTCATATTACCTTTAACCATGTTTACAAGGGAAAGAGCAAAGAAACTACGTGATTATACAAAGTTGAACTAATATGAGAAAATCATAAAACAGATCCACAATCACCCGAGACAATATCTTAAAGAACCTGAAATATCCTGAAATATCTTTAAAATCACACCACAAAATATAATATATTTTGACTTTAAAATTATGTAAATATCTTTAAAATCACACAACAAAATATAATATATTTTGAGTTTAAAATGATGTAAAGGAAATTTATTCAGTGAATATAATATATTTTGAGTTTAAAACGATGTAAAGGAAATTTATTCATTTCTTCACTTTTCTAAAAGACTATGAAGGATTTTGATGTCCCTTTTATAATTCGACTGGAAAATGTTTCTTCTATATTCATGCAAATGATTGATCATAAATAAAAATCAAACCGTTGTGTTTCGAAAATATATATAAATATAGACAATACTAAATCAAGTTCAAAAATATGTATAAATAGACCATACTAAATCAAGTTTAAGGTTGAAGATAGATTTTAGGGATGTTTATCCATTTTAATTTTTCTAAATTTTGTATTATAATAAAATTACTGAATTTTATATATAGTGATATTTGGTTTAAGAGTAAGTTTTGTTGGTGAAATTAAAGAAATAAAAGATTAAATTTTATTAAGTATATGGCTTGCTATGATATTAATGAGATAGCAGTTCAAATTCCATTAAGTATATAGCTTGCTATGATCTGGGATCAAAGATATTAATGAGATAGCAGTTCAAATTTCATGAAGTATATGGTTTGCTATGATTTTGGTTTAGAGAGTAGATTTTCTCATTGAATATATGACCTATTAGGATCTCTGCTCAAAGAATAGATTTCCCCATTGAATATATAACGTGTTATGATCTCCGCTCAAAGAATAAATTTCTATAAGTCTAAATTCTTACTTAAAAAAAATAAAATTTAGTATATCTAATTTGCTTTACAATTACCACCAATGAATTATAATAATATTTTTTTCACCATGAAAAATACATTTGGTAAATATAGTGGTCCAGGGCACATATTTAATCAGTAAAAACATAAAGCTTATACAAAATTATCAGTCATTACATTCACTTTAGAAGCTAAATAAAAGTACCAGCGCATATCTAATCAGTAAAAACATAAAGCTTATACAAAATTATTAGTCATTACATTCACTTTAGAAGCTAAATAAAAAAGACAGAAGTTCTTCACAATTTCCTCTTTTTCCTTTAATTAGGAGAACCTTTTCTTTGCTACTTTCATCCAAAAAGACAAAAATCGAGCCATGGTATGGATCTTTTCATCCTTTCTTTTCTATTAATTTTTATGGCAATTTCTTTAAGTAAATTTAACTTTTCCCACAGCTCCAACTCCATTTGAGTTATATAACTCATATTCCATTTCCCCAAATCTGCCATTTAGTCTTCTTTTAGATAAACGATCAGTTTTCTGGTTCTTCTCCCTATAAACATGACTGAAAGTTATGTTGTTAAAGGATCTCTTCAAAGTATATATCAGCTCCAGCCAGTGTGTAAGATATGTCGGATTCAGATGCGTTCCTTTATTCAAATGGTCAATGATAACTTTCAAATCCTCGTAAACCCACAGCTCCTCCCAGTAGAATTAGGATGCAAACCATAACAATCTCCATATAGCAATGATTTGAGCCGTTGTATTGGTGCCTCTTCCCAATCAGTATATTTTGTACTAACAATCTGGAGCAACCATTAGCCATGCAAGCCATGCGCCACAACCACAGTTAAGGCATTTAATAATTTAAACATTTTAGTTAAGGCATGTTGCCAAATTTGAAGTTCAAACGTCACGACGAGCCGCCGTGTTCAAGCAAAATGCATTTCCAAGTGAAACGATGTCAAACTATTATACATACTGCAGCTTTTTGTAGCTCATATTTTCATGAAGCGCTTGGACCAGCCATGGATGGGAGCAAGATTGTCAAATATTTCCTTCTCTTTTGTTTCTGCATGTTTGTTAACAAGTTGGTTTTAAAATGTGTTGCAGACTTTGGCCTAGGTAAGTTCATCATCCTTTCCTTCTGCATATCAAGCGGAACGCTGGTCACATTGAACCTAGTGTTCGCCTTCTCCATATATATCAACAAACTTCTACAGTCACTGGATGTCCCATTCATACGCCCCTTGGCTCCCCTATGGCTTCTTGCGGCATACACCACCAACGTATTAATCACCATGCTGTACATAGAAAAGTTTTGCAAGATCGCATTGTGGACCGTACGCATGGCATTATATCCAGTGAAGCTTTTCGACGCCATTGCTGGCTCTCACCACCATTACAGCCTAATGGCATCCCTAAAGCTCATCGACCTCTACCTTGAACTCACGGTGTTCGTCGCAATCGCTGGAGCGTACCAGTATTCCCAAGCCGAGACCCGCTTTCTTAAGCGCTTGCTAAACCTGGAGAGGAGAGTTCCTCGCTTGCAGTATAAGGAGGTGAGTAAGGGGGAGTTGAAGAACGACGAATGTGTTATCTGCCTCGAATGTTTTAGAAGTGAGGACCTTGTTAGGGTTGGGCGTTTGTGCAACCATTGCTACCATGTGAAGTGCATTGATAAGTGGTTGAGAGAGAACCATAATTGTCCAATCTGTAGACGAAACCTGTTACCTCCTGAATATGTAGTGGAGATATAAGTGTGGAGATATAAGTTGAGGATGACACTTAATTGTGAGTTGCATGGGGCTGTTCATGCTTGGATCCAATCTCGTCTCCTCCAATTTTAATGGCATAATCTCTTTCTTGATCAGGTTTTTTTTAATTCAACGTTCTAATCCACACCTCAAAGGTAGAATTTTGGTTATTGACTAATACTGTTATAAAATTATTAGAATAAAGAACATGTATATATAAATTTGTTTGATTTAACTAGTTTATATATATATATGAATGTAAACATTATATATATATATATATATGTATATGATTGTAAACATTATATATGATTGGTTGATGACATAGTAATGTTGTGTGAAGGTTAAATAAATACGATTGAACAGCTGTGTGAGATTATGTATCTCTTTTTGAAACTACAAGAATGTTAATAAACATATTGAGTTCTTAGATTCTATTTTCAGGTTTCAGTATTAAGCTTCAATTTAGTTAGTAAATAAATTAGATTAGCTAGTATGGCTTTTGGATAAGATATAGAAAAATTTAAACATCTAATACAACATACGGTTCAATTTAGTTATTTTAAGGAGGAAAACTTGTTCTAATCAAATAAGTCCTGAAATATATTCTTAAAGAAGTCTTTAAATCTATCTCTAAGTCCTGAAATATATTCTTAAAAAAGTCTTTATATCTATCTCTATTTATTCGATGTCATTAGCATGGATCCTAAAAGGCATTATATACACATAAGACAACTTTGCTTTAAATCATTTGGTTTTGGGAAGTGGGAAGGAAAAAATTGGTATGGTGTTTATGAAAATCAAGACATAGAGTAATAATGTAGGTTATCATGGAGGGAGATTAGACACTTGGGAGAACTATACTTAAAATCGATAATAATGTTGGTTATCATGGAGAGAGATTAGACACTAGGGAGAACTATACTTAAAACCTTATATGATCTTTTATTAACTTAATTGAGTAAGAAGATCAATTTGGTCACTAAATCCATTTGAATTTACAAGTTGAAATTTGAGTATAAAGCATTATCTCAAGGGGATATGGAATATCTATAGATTTAGTGGTTAGGGTATCTATCAAGTTCCAAAATGGATCAAATTTTTTATTGGTTAGGGTATCTATCAAGTTCCAAAATGGATCAAATTTTTTAAGGTAAATTTTTTTATCATTTAATGCTATGTAATTTTTTGGCTTAGGAAAAATGTATTTCTTTCAAATCTATGGGGAATCTTTTATTGGTTAGGGTATCTATCAAGTTCCAAAATGGATCAAATTTTTTATTTGTTAGGGTATCTATCAAGTTCCAAAATGGATCAAATTTTTTAAGGTAAATTTTTTTATCATTTAATGCTATGTAATTTATTAATTCATCCATATATATTGTAGTTTAAGATGGAATTATTTTCATATGTATATGCGTTGTTGTTTAATTTTCAAACACAACATTTCCATATTTAATTGTATAGAACCTTTATAACACCTTGCTACTCTTGATAAAATGAACTATAAATATTATTCAATCTCTTGTTTCAACTAGTAAAAAAATATAATCTAATTTAATTAACAATTTATGATAATAAATAATTCTTGTTAAATTTTTTTAATATAGATTAAATAAAAAAAAAATTAAAATATTTTGGTTGTTATATTATCATCATTATCATGGAAAAACATTATTTGTAATTTTAACTCAAAAGCATAAATTTAAAACTATTTTGGAGAAAACGTATATATTTGTTATCTATATACTACAACAACAACTCCCCAACTATAAGAATCCACAAGGACGTCAATATGGATCACATGGATAAAATAATGGTTTTCATATGATGTCAGAGTTGGATCAGTGGCAGCAAACGAAAAAATTGGTATTTGAATTTCATTTTCTATAAGATATAGAACATGAGCAAGGTCATCAAAAATGGAACTTTTCCACTTTATAATGGGCTACAAGGTATTAATTGGGAGTGAAGGGGAGTGAAGGGATTTTAAAAGTAGAGACGGAATAAACATGATATAGATTTCCATAGTAAATCTCAGAAAATTGACCATCAAACAAGCCTAAACCCACACAAAACCCTAACTTTACTTTTTTGGCACAACCATTCATTGATTTTTGTTTTCATAAGCCAAATCATTCCCTTAACTAACTTGCTTATGAACAATATAAAATGATAGCATCTTCAAAAGCATTATTTATAAATCAAAATGTACCAAAAATAGATCAAACGAAAGGTGAGTGTTGTGGCTATTGGCACAAACATTCATTGATTTTTGTTTTCGTAAGCCAAATCATTCCCTTAACTAACTTGCTTATGAACAATATAAAATGATAGCATCTTCAAAAGCATTATTTATAAATCATAATGTACCAAAATTAGATCAAACGAAAGGTGAGTGTTGTGGCTATTTCAAAAAACATTACATGCAACAATTGATTTATTACATAAAGGAAACCATCGGGGTAATTCTTTTCAATCAATCCAAAAGCTATCCCCTCTATATTATGATAACCAAAATATTTTGGGGTTTATATGAGATTGATTATAATTTTTGGCTATATATTTTGGAGGGGTAATCGACAAACCTATTTGCTTTAACTAGTAACCAATGCTGCGCAAACTTGTACCAACTACATTGATAATCTCAACAGTAGAACCTATCAAGTCCACACTTTTGTCTAACTATACATGGCTTGCAATGCCTTCCAAGTTGTATTATTATCTTTCGTAATTGTGCTCCTCCTTCAAAGACCTTCAGTGCTCCTAGTTTTGAATCGCTTCCACCAATGCTTGATGGCATAGAATGTTATATAAAAGATATATTTCCTCCTTGGTTCAAGAAGGAATTTATAGAATGGTAAATCATCAATATATTTTCATAAGCATTAATTCCAAACAAATTCAAGGAGACATTAACCATATAAACTATTTGTAATTTTCTCCACCTTTGCCTTAACACAACTTGCCTTCTTGAATTTGGAGTATACCTACTTTCTCCTCTTTTCATTTTTTGTTTTGTAGGCAAAGGCCATTGGGGAGGAAGGGAACAATTTCATGAGAAAGGAGTTGAAGATATCGAATGTGTATGACTATATGTTCGATCTCCTCATCGAGTATGCCAAGTTGTTGAAATACAAACCAGTGTTTCCAAAAGGAGCTAAGGAGGTATGTCTTCAATACATGTTAATCCATGTTGTTCTCCAGAAAGAATAGAGTTGAGAGAAGTTTCATATCAAACCAGTACTTTAGTTACAAACACTAATGTAAATTCCCACTCTTTTCTTGAACACAAGGGCAAAGATCTTGGAATCACTGCTTAAAGTCCTTAAATACTTGTTAGAAACTTAAGAAAAAGGATTTCCATATCTACAAGTTAGACAACCTGTTACTGTACTAATCAAAGAGACCCTTTCTAGATATTCTTGTTTTACTGAAAACAAACCTAATCCTCATGAAAACGAATATGGGAAGGCAATAAGCATTGATTGATATAATGACTTCTTTTCAAGGACACTTAAGCCCATTGAACATTACTAGCCCATTAGGCTTGAAAGCAAATGTGATTCCATCAAGTTTGTTGTTGATTGGAGAAACAATCACATAGAAAAATTTATTTCACACAATCCCATATATATAAGATTTCTCTGTTGATTTCCCACTGTAAAATCGATCATCCATACTATGCATTTTGTATTTTGTAGGAAAATACCATTAGAGAGGGAAGGAGCAATTTAATGAGAAAGGAGTTGAAGATGTCGAATGTGTTGACTACATGTTCCATCTCCTCACCAATTATGCCAAGTTGCTGAAATTCAACCTAGTGATTCCAAAATGAGCTAACGAGGTATGTACTCAATCCATGTTAAGCTCAAGAAAGAATAGAGTTAAGAGAAGGTTCATATCAAACCAGTCCCTAAGTCATAAACACTAAAGGAAATTCCCACTTTTTTCTTGAACACGAGGACAAATATCACAAGGAAAAAGATCTCAAAATGGCATCTTAATTTACTTAAATACTTGTTAGAAACTTGAGAATGAGGCTTTCCCTATCTATAAGTTGGAAAACTTGTTATTGAACTAATCAAAGAGACCCTTTATGGCTATTCTTGTTTGACTGAAAACGACCTTAATGCTCATGAAAATGAATATGGGAAGGAAATAAGCATTGATTTCAACCAATAACCACATGTTTCTTGTTGTCTCCCAGCTGCAAAGTCTATCTCATAGTAAGTTTGAGTGTAATTATAAATTCCATTCTAACATGTCTCTAATGTTATTAGATGCAAACTATACATTAAAGGCTCTGTGCGGTCAGTGTGCTTGAAGAATATTTTATCCTGTGACTATCCAACCCTTATGGTGGAACCATTATATTATGACTTCTTTTCAAGGGCACTTAAGCCCCTTGAACATTACTAGCCTATTAGGCTTGATAGAAAACGTGAGTCCATCAAGTTTGTGGACTGCAAAATCTAATATCCATATTATGCATTTTGTATTTTGTAGGAAAATTACATTGGGGAGGCAGGGATAAATTTCATGAGAAAGGAGTTGAAGATGTCGAATGTGTATGACTACATGATCCATCTCACTGAGTATGCCAAGTTGCTAAAACACAAACCAGTGATTCCAAAATTAGCTAAGGAAAAATGTACTCAATCCATGTTCAGTTCCAGAAATAATAGAGTTGAGAGAAGGTTCATATCAAACCAATCCTTGAGTTACAAACACTAAAGGAAAGTCGGACTCTTTTCTTGAACACAAGGAAAAAGATCACAAGGACAAAGATCTTGAAATGACTTCTTAAAGTACTTAAATACTTGTTAGAAACTTGAGAATGAGGATTTCCCTATCTACAAGTTAGAAACATTGTCTTTGCACTAATCAAAGAAAACCTCTCTAGATATTCTTGTTTAACTAAAAATAACCCTAATGCTCATGAAAATGAATATGGGAAGCCAATAAACATTGATTTGAACCAATAACCACATACTTCTTGTTGTCTCCAAGGTGTAAAGTCTATCTAATAGTAAGTTTGAGCATATTTATAAATGTCATTTTAACATGTCTCAATCTTTATCAAATAAAAACATGTTGAAGGCTTTTCCTAGTCAATGATATTAAAGAATATTTTAGCTTGTAATTATCCAACCCTATTGGTGAAACCATTATACTATGACTTATTTTCAAGGGCACTTATGCCCCTTGAACATTACTAGCCTATTAGGCTTAGAAAAAATATGTGAGTCCATCAGTTTGTCGTTTATTGGAGAAACAACCACACATAAAAGGTTTACCCTTGATTCTTTAAACAAGGGAAAAGGCCTACCATTAATAAGAACCGTAAATTTTTCTATGGTTATATAGGCCATTACCCAATTTACAAATTTGTTACTTAATCCATTTTAATTAGAAGAAGGCATATGAAAGTCTAGTTTACCCTAGGAAAGTCTAGCTTACCCAATCATAAGCCTTGATAGGTCAATTTTAATAGTGATGGTCGATAGATTCATGGACGACTTGATTGAGTGCAGTGTTTCTTGAGCCAGTTTTACAACATCAAAAATCCGGTGATGCTAAAGAAACCCAAATATTTCTTCCAAAATAAGCAAGCGAAAGAACAGTTTTATCTACATCGTGATGATCTTGGAAATCGATTTATAGATGACATTGCAACATGAAATGAGTTGGATATCACTAAAAGTGTGAGGGTCCTATTTTTTTTTTTAATTAATAAAATGATCATGGGATTTAATGAAATGAGTTGGATATCACGAAAAGTGTGAGGGCCCTCATTTTTTTTAATTAATAGAATGATCATGGAATTTAATGCACCCTTGATGTTGTGATTACCTCATAGTAAAGTTCATTGATAATGTCGAAAAGGTCGAGATAAAACTCAACTATGAATCCATCGCCAGGGGCTTTCCCTTCTGCATAGATGATAATGCCCCCAAGAATTCGAACTCCAAGACCTTTTCCTCCATATTTACATTAAACTCTTTTGAAGCGGAATTTTTATAAAAATACAAAAATTCCAGGATTTCTAAAATCGGAAATCCAACAGGCTCTGTGAAAATATCTCTGAAAATTTGAGCCCTGCTTTAGCTTTAACATGGAACAAAGAAACCATATATCCATTTGAATATTCAATCTCCCATATAGTATTTTGATTTCTCCAAAATTTAGCATAATTATGAAAAAAAATCAGATTTGTGTAGCCATCGTTAATCCAAATCCCATGCTTTTCCTATTCCAGAGTTCTCAATGAAATAGCATATCCTAAGATAAGACATCTGAATAATTGGACAAGCACATTTTTGTTATTTTTTATTCGACATCTGTGAGAATGGCTTCTTACTTAGCAATAAAAACTTTTCTCTACTTCTTCATTTTATATTTTAAAAGATTAATATTATCATAGAATTGTTGAATTGTGCAGAACATCTTGAATGTGTTTGTAATTTAATTCCACCAAATTCACAAAATCTTCCTCTTTTATCCAGGCACTATTGAAGCGAAAGGGTGCACCCGACTTCTTGTCGATGGCCTTAATTCTAAGGACTATCATGTTATGATATGAAATACCTTCGGCATCGACCCATGAAGTAAGCTTCAGGTTTTGTGATAGAGAATATTCTGAAACAAAGAATCTATCAAGGCACTTAGCCACCGCATTTTCCTTCGACCTCAAATCATACCATATTTGCGCCATCTTAGTCATATAGATATTCATCAAATGGTTGGCTTCCCAAATGTGTGAGAAAAATCCTTCCATATAATCTGCTCAAGGCCTTGGACCCAGACCTCATGGATAGACATGGTGAAATTCAGGTCGACACCTACTACGACATCAAGGTAGCAAATCTAACATAAACCACCTAGAACTTCCCAGAAAGGGCTTGTAGATATAGATTATCCTCCGGACCAAGTTCAGCTCCTTTGCCTCCAAATCAACCAATATCACATTTCGTGTCAAAGAAGAAGAAATGGCTTTGTATGACTAGTTACAAGCAATGACAAGGCCATCTGAAAGACGTACCACATCCAAGGAGCTGAAACACCACCAATATTTCAGTTTTGGATATGTATCCAAATAATATTCATTTTCTTGATCGAGTTAAAATGGATGGAGCTGAAACACCACCAATATTTCAGTTTTGGATATGTATCCAAATAATATTCATTTTCTTGATCGAGTCAAAATGGATAGAATCTGTTCATGGTATTTATCCTGGTATTTCTCTTGGTTGAGTTTTCTAGGGAAAATAATAAAACAAGGTCTCTAGAGAGTCTATCAAACCTATAAAAAAAGATAGAAACTAGGAATTGGGAATCACTAGGCTTTATTTATCTCATTGTGTTTCATGGATATTATTTTGTCTAGTAAATCCATCCAGGATCCAGAATTGTGCTTCATTCGTTTGTTTTTTCTTTTAATAAGCAATCAGCCATACCATTTTAGGGGCTATGATATTTTGTATGGGCATGTACTCATTTCTTTAGTTAATAATATACATAAAGTTTGGGTTTCCGTATCATTTCTTTAGTCAATAATATAAATAATGTTTGAATTTCCAGATCCAATTATGTTTGTCTCGTTGAAAATATTTTTATGAGAACATTTAAATGTGCCAAATCTAATGATTATTTGGTTGTTTGAGATCTTACAGTGATATCATATATCAAAATTGTGCATGTTTTTAGCCTTGAAAGTTTCATTCACGGAACTTCTGTGGGATTTACACTTACCCTAGCAGCCATTTCCATATTCGGTGGTATTCTGTATCACCCTAGCTGGTTTTATTTTTCAGTTAAAAAGGGAGCCTTCTGCATCGTTTGAAGGTTTTATTGTATTGCAGAAGGAAGTGGACGTAGCAGCGAGTGTTATTGTAAAGACTCTTATACATTCGTTGCATAAAAGCATTAGATCAAAGCACAGTACAGAGGGAGTGGATCTCGACCTCTTGAAGTGTCGGAGAAGCACCGAAAGCACCACCAGGAGGGGAGTGCCCGAGGCATACCCCTATCACGCGGATCCGGTGATTATCGAGGCCGCATTTCATAGAAGGTTCGAGACAACACCCGAGATAAGGGCGGAGAAATCATTCCTAACATCGTCCAGGGCATTTCTTCAACAGACATACCATGTCACCAGTCAGAGCTTGAGCTTTGCATAAGTTGGCGTGGTTGACAGTTCGTTTATTTATTAATTGTTAGATACGTGCCTCAGAAGTATTATAATAAAGAGTTGTTATTATTGAAGCTTTAATTTACTTGTAAGAACTGAATCGACGGACCATATTTTCTGCGCACTTCTGGAGAACTAATGATCGCAAGTGTTGTGGACTCAACGCGCAGTTATTCAAGCGTCGCCGACTAGATTGAGGGAGTGGGCTTGGGTTTTTTTTTTTTCTTTGCAGGTCGTCTTCACAATTGATTAAAGGGTTTTTGTAATGAACAACAGTCTTTCTTGGGTTCATTCACATGCTTTGGAAAGTAATGGGAGTGGAAGCGCTCAAGAAGAGGCCAATCCAGTACCGCGTGAGCCATTGAGTAGGAGAAAAACACACCCTGGGCGCAGAGAAGGGTCGAAGTTGACAGCCATGAGCGTTGGCCTCACCACTAAATGCAGTCATAACAACACCCTGGGCATGTAAGAGGTCGAGCGGCGGACTTAATATATTGTGTAGAGCCAACGGCTGCAGAGAATAATTGACGCCTTTATCGACCACCTGTGACTTATAAAACCATGGTCGTTGAGTACAAACTTCTCGGTAACGAAAGCCAACTGAATACAAAGTTGACCATCGAATTATTGGTGGGAGGTGGAATGTATTAAATTAGAGTGAAACTTTGTAAAATACCTCTTTTTATACTTTGGGTTGATTTTTATGTTTATTTTTGGGGGGCATGAATCGATTTTATGATGGAATGGGTGTAATTTATTTTGAACTTGGTATTGGCATAATACCTTAAAGGGACTGAATCTAGTGGAAAAATTTGTTGCGTTTAATTAGGAATATTATATTCAAAGACTAAACTGAAAGGATATTGAAGACTTATTAATTGTTTCTTTTCAAGTTTAGTAGAGATCAGTGTCTCAAAGGGTTGTAAATGGATTTTACTGAAAGAGAAGGAAGGTTAAACACTAAGATCCATTGATGCTCAGCCATAATGTCATCATTTTACTTTTGGAAACGCCTCGGGAATTTACATGGTAATATATCAGTTGGTCCTCTAGGCTACAATACTTCAGTGGATCAAAAATGGCAACAACCTACATGTCAGAAGAAAGATCATAACAATAGGCCTTTCTCTCAGAAGGTCCAGGTTATATTTCAACAGTCAGGATATCTGGAAGGAAGATGTAAAAAGCAAGTGTCTCTTTGCACTTGGATCTAAATTACAATGAACAAAGTCAGTCATAGACATTCATAAGTTGGAGGAATTAGAGACGTGTATATCTAGGGTGGGGCAGCCAGAATGGAAGAAATGCACTCGGCCTCTCGATCCATCCATAATTGCGTTAATACAACCCCAATTCTTGGAGCATTCTTTTGAAGAGGTTAGACTCAGAGTTGACTCTTGTCTCAGCATGATCATAGCTTTGACATTGCCACTACAACCTTACAATAATGATATCATGAGGAAGATATTGTAGTTGATAGTAGAAACCCTTCAAGGGCTGAATAACATCATGCTTCCTACCTTTCAAAAGAAACACAAAATTCTAGAACTGATGGAAAAGTTCAACTTTGGAACATTCATGCTAAATCTGGAATGTGGCGAGTTGATCTTTTAGTTCCTCCAAAACTTTTACACTAGTATTACATCAACTCATTCAAACCATGTCAAAGCATGCATGAAAAATATCGTGTCACTATCCTTAAAATGAGATGTCTACATCTGCAAGATATGCAAGTCTAAATTGATGACCATATAGAGGAAGGAACCAAAGCTATTACTGGCTTCCTATGATTGATTTGAGAAGTTGGTTAGGAAAAACATAAAAAGTTGCTCAAAAGGGTGTTCACTCGAAAGGATTTGAGAAGGATTGATGGAGAAAGCAAGAACAAAACCTGCAGCAAGAATGAACTAAGGAGGAGAGGAATATACTTTATCTGCAAGGGACCTTGGTCCCTTAACCATTCATGTCTAGGTGATAGGAAGGAGGCAACAAAGACAGAACAAGAGTAGATTCCTTCATATCATGGAGAGTCGTATGTAGTTGGATCTATTGATCTTTAGGATGGTGAGTAACAGTGTGATATTATTTAGGAAGACTTGTATATGACAAGCATTTGGAAGTTCATGAGGAAATTATACCTAATGGTATTGATGAGGTAGACTCTTATACAACTGAGTCCATAGGTCTCTAGGGGGATGTCCATAAAGGATATGAACAACCAACTATAGATAGCAATCCACTAGTAAATCTATGTTCGACAATTGGAGAGGATGAACAACATATTTTCTTCACAGATGAAGGAGGGCACGGAAATTTGAGTGAGGAGCCAGCAATGGTGAACCAACATGATGAGAATGATCATGAGGAGAAGCATGACACACATAATGTGAAAAATTAACCATTCTTAGAGACTCATTCAAAGGCTCAAGTTGAAGTTTTGGTCATGGGGCATCAGGCGCAAACAAGTATAGAGACATTCAGCGGGGAACCAGAATTTCCAATAGAGGACATTCGGGAAAAGATCATGCATTTCAAGACAGATCTTATGATGTTGAAGAAAATATTCTCTTCATTATGAGACACTACCTTACAGGAAAAAAATAATATTGAGGAGCTCATAGGGGAATTTGTTGATTCAGCAGCCAAGCTAACTAGTGTAGAGGAACGTCTCAAGCTCCTCACAAGGCAGCAAGAGGTATACAGTGGCAAGTTCCAGAGAAAAACTCTACAGGAGTACATAAATAGGGTTTATGTCACCACCAAACCATCGTTATACATTAGGGGGAGCAGGGAAAAGTTCTACAAATGGATCATGTTGAGTGATGGGGTAAATCAACATGAGTGGGGCACCGAGCAACATTATCATAGTATATTTGTTCCATGTGCATGTATTCATCTTTCCCACGGCATGGACTGACAAGATATTATGATTTGGTACTCTATTGATGGGTTGATTCCTAGGAGGATACTCATAACAAAGGGCATATTGTAGCTTGGGCCCTTTGGCACAAGCAGTGATGGATGGTTGAGATGGTACCATAACCCACAGGTCTCAAGACTTAGGTGGCATTAGGATCTAGGAGAATCCATTAGGGCCAGGATTGATCAGAGGATTTTTTGGGATCCAGATGAATCTATCGAGGGAAGGATTGGTCGGAGGATTATTTGGGATCCAGGGATTGAAGGATCCATTCAATATCATTTAGCATGGAGGTATGGAATAGCACACTAGGTTGTATGGGATCCTACTATCAATGCTTTTGTTGTGTATAGTAGTAAATTGCTTAAGGGCAGGAAAGATTTGGGTGAGAGGATTTGTAATATTCCCTTTCTTGATCTGGTCAAAATGGATGGAATATGTTCATGGTATTTTCCCATGGTATTTACCTTAGGGTTTTTGAGGGAAAATAATAAAATAAGGTCTCTGGAGATTCCATCAAGCCTATAAAAGGAGATAGAAGCTAGGCATTGGGAATCATTCAGGTTGATCTATCTCAATATGTTTTTCCTGAGAACTTGGCATGGCCAATTCCAGTTTGATCCTAGGGACAAAAATGTCGTGGTTTTTATTTTGTCTGGTGGATCCATCCAGGGTCCACGATTTTGCTTCAGTCTTTTGTTTTCTCTTTTAATGAGTAGTCGGGCATGCCATTGTAGGGGCTCTGATATTTTTGTATGGGCATGTACTCATTTCTTTAGTTAATAATATAAATAAAGAATGCATTTCCAGATCTCGTTGTGTTCGGTTTCTTGTTGAAAATACTTTTTATGAAAACATATAAATGTGCCAAATATGTTGATTATTTCGTTATTTGGGATCTTACAATTGATCTGGTCTTTTCTCCATACGTCATCATCTCCTAGAACAAAATTATTTATATTTTATGAATTTAAAGGAGACATTTGAGTGCAAGTTTCTTGGGGTTCCCCCGAACCCCCTCATGTTTAGTGAGAGAAGTTTCATCTTGGCCCCCTAATGGGGCTTTATGGCTCGGACCCCTATTTGATATCATCTTTTTCTCTATATTAATCCTTAGAAAGGATGTATATATGCAATGTTATTTTCACTTTTACCATATTAACATTACTTTGTTAATTCATTAACATTGATTTAGTTGATGATATATTGACCTTAATATATTACCAATATTAACCAAAATTTCATCTCTCTTTAATATGACAATTAATTATTTTATTTATCCCTAACATAAATTTGGAAAATTCAAAATTATTTTTCCACTTAAGTAAACCTTTAACATTAATTTGGTGGAATTAAGATAATTCATGATATAAAAAAATAATAACATATCTCAACATGATTTCAATTTGTAACAAGAGCTACATAGTAGCTAGTACATGTATCTTAGCTTAAACATAGCTTAATCAAACTAAAAAATAATAAAGACATTGATTTCATCAAAAATAAAAAACAACTAATAAAATATTGTATTGTTGAATTCCATCACTAAAAATTAAGAAATATGATTACCTAAATATTATTTATTAACATATATACACTTTAATATATGTGTTTATTATTTTAAATATATTTGTGTTTTATTTTTTATTAATATAAATGATTTTTGTAATTAAATTTATTAAAATATATTTTTAATTTAATAATAGGTCATCCGAGAAAAACTATAATTCATAAAAATGAAAATAATAGAAAAAAAAGAAAAAAAATCAAAAAGTTAAATTAAAAGGAAATAAAACTAAAGATAACAAATTAGTCTCTAATAGAAATGGAAGTTACTAAAAATACTTCAACTAATCACCTTACAAATAAATAAATTTAAATAATAATAAAAAATAACAAAAAATGAATTCTCAATTTTAAAATATGGATAATTTGCATAAATTTTTTGTCAAAGAAAAACTAATACAGAATCAAAGTAATATCATGCCTGAGGCAGAGTTTGTAAATATTAATTTGGAAAATTGAAAATTCAAAGTGGTTCTTCAATAATCAATTAAGATAATAAGCTTATTAATTTAGATAATTCAAAAATCATTCTCGTTATTCAATGCTTATGAAGCATTAATATTAATTTGTGATTTCCAAGAAATCTCAACATAATTTCGAATTTTTAATGAATGGGAAGATAGAACTTATAGCTCAAATATTTTATTCATTTTGTTATTATAAATTTTAATGTCCACGAGACTAAAAATAGCCTATGGGACTATGAGTTTCATGTTTTTCACCTTTTGCATTTCATTCCTTTACTTATTCAAATTGATGATGAGCTGGCCCAACCTTCCAACAATCCCATCGCTGAAAAGAAAATGCCAAGAAACCGATGCTAACATATTCCCATAACTTTCTCTGATGTCTTTGAACGCATCACATTCCAAAATGAAATGTTTTTCCGATTCCACTACCCCAGACGTGCAAAATGTACACACTCGTTCTTCCAAAGCTTCTTTAGGCCTTTTCCATCATCCTTTTTCACACCGAAGTTGATGCAAGTTGGTTCTTAATTGAGTAATAAGAACATTTTCCCTCCACAAAATGCTAGCTCCAATGTACTCTTTTTGTTGGAGATCATACATAGGGTTGAATTCTTCAATGTAGTACTTCTTCTTTCTACCCGACTCTTTTCCCCATACCTGTTTACGAAACTTCTCCATAACAAAATTATTTAGCTCCTTGCTATTTGTGGGACAATCATTGAGGTAGATATTCCATTTTTGCATCCATATGTAGTTTTGTCTCATCCATGTTTTCTTTCTTTCATTCATGCCTTCTTTGAAGATAACATTAGGCCATCTACCTACTCCCATCTTCTCAATTCTTCTTAGAAATATTATGAGTCGAACCATATCAATTGCTTCGATAGGAGTTGCTCCTGTTTCACTCAACATTATCTCATAAGGTACTAAACTTTTTATTTTGAACTTGCTCATGATCAAGTGTTTTTTGATTTTCTCAATTTGCTTCCATTTTGAGATAGGGGTGCTGCTAGCCCAGAATTCACACCCATATAGCATCACTGGACAAAATAGGAGTCCAAAAAACACTTTAGTCACTTTCCAATCCCTTAACTCTATCCCTCTACATCTATTTTGTAGAGCATATAATGCTTTCCGCCCTCCTAATATTCTCTTCTTTCTATAGTCCTCCCAATTAATTTTTTTGTTGAAATCAATCCCAGGGTATTTATACTCATTTACTTCTTCAAGAATGTTGCCTTCAAAGAAGAACATATAGTGATTGTGCTTCCTTTTATTAGATAAAACAATTATCTTGGTCTTGCTAATATTAACATGCATCCCCACCGCTTTACAAAAATGCTCAAGGGCATATAGGTACATCTGCAATCCATGGGCTGATTTAGAAATCAATACAAGATCATTGGCATATAAAAGAAGTTTTATCACAAACTCCCCCAACCGAACACCATCCCCACCTTGCAAATTTGGCCACTCTTCCAGTTTATTAATATATAAGCCAAAAAGAGTAGGGGATAGACGACAACCTTGCTTGACTCCAATGTCACTTCTAAAACTTTCTGAAATACCCACTGAGGTTCTAATTTTGACTTTCACGTCTTCATAAATTCTATGGACAACAACTCTATAATGCAAAGGAATTTCAAGTTCTTCCATTCTACACCAAAACTTGTCTCTAGGGATTGTGTCAAATTCGTTTTTGAAGTCAACAAAATAGCAGAATACTTCTTTTTCTCCCCCCCAAACCTTTTCAATAATGTGTCTCAACGTGACGTCGTGATCCATTGTAGAATGCTTTGGCCTAAAACCCGCTTGTTGTTTTTCCCTCTTTTCTTTTACTTCTACCCACTAACTGATTCTATTTTCTACCATGATGCTGAAAAGATTTGAAAACAAAGGATTGATCATAATGGTTCTATAATTGGAAGTATTATTAATGTCTCCACTTTTAAAAAGGGGTATTGTTAGGCTAGTTGTCTAATCTCTTGGGAATCCCTATTGAATGATGTTATTGAATATTTCCATGATGTGTGGTGCAAGGGTGTTCATTCCCCATTTTAGACACTCTGCTTGAATTTCAACCAAGTCTTTTTCCTTTCCTATTTTCAGCTTCTTAATTCCAATCTCCACCTCCTATAATGTGAAGAGATTTGTAGTTGTGTTGAGCCCTAGGGGAAGATCAGCCTCTGATTCTTTCTCATAGATTTGTCTTGCATATTCAAACCATTGATTGGCTGTAATATTATTTTCGACTTGACTCTTCCTTGGTGGAAGTTCCTACTAGAAAATATTTGGGATATTCTTTCCTAGATATATTAACTCTTGTCGCCTTGTTTGCATGAACTCATCTTTTTTCCTTTTTAGTATATGATTATATAACTGTATATTCATCTTCTCTTTTCTAGTCTTTTTCAAGGCTCTCCTTGCCATTTTTCATTCCTCATAAAACCAAGAATTTACAGGAAAACAATTTGATTAGGATTGCCTATTTTTTGCTCTTTTTCACTTCTCAAGTTCCCTTTGAATTATATTTGTTAACTCATGGTTTTTGAAGCTTTGGAAACCATTTTTCTCTTTCTGAATTAATCTCTCCAACATTATCTTGAAGATAGTACAATTTTCTTGTGTTAGAATAATTTTTCCACTTGGTAGTGATTGTCAAGAGCATTGGGTTTTTCTCTTATGTTGCCTTTATTCTACTCATGATAACTTCATATAAATTAGGTTATGCTATGATTTTCAGTCTCAATTATTCTCTCCAATATTAACTTTGTATACTTTTCTATCAAGCTTTGTGAACAAATCACATAATCAACAACACTTTCCCCATTATATGTGTTGCAAGTGAAGTTCCTAGCCCATCTCCATCTATCCAGACCATTGCAAATAATTAAGTTGAAAGCCCCACACAGTGTAAGAAACTCCTCTCCAAATTTATTTCCAACTTTTTCATCTTCTGAATATCTCACCCATTGGGGATTCTCCTCTTCAGTGAGCCAAATAGGATTATGATCCTCTTTGCAACAAAGAATACTAGCTTGTTGATTTGTTGTTCTAGCATTAAAATTTCCCACTAAAAGCACTTATCCCTTCTGATAGTATGTGGAAACAACTTGCTTTAAAGCTTCATACGGATCCTTGTTGTCTAGCCCCTTATTTTTGTAATTTTTTGAGACTTGAGGGGGAAACAATCATGCTACAATTCTTATGTGATTCTCATTCTCTGATATTTTGGACCACAAATATTTTTTATTTTCATCTTCTTTCATCAACTAAATGTGACGACCTTCCTTTTATTTCTCTAAAACTAGTATTCCCCCATACCCTTTTCCATTTTTTGCTACCTTGTTCCAAACTGTTGACTTCAAATAACCGCCAAATACATGAGTTTTTCAACCATCATGTTCATGATTTTCTGTGAGACAAATTATGTCTCTACCTTTCGCAATAGGCCCTAAGCCAGGTCGCCTCCTCCAAGGGTAGCCTCTACAATTCTAAAAATATAAAATTAGGTAGACCTCAGTAGGATTTGAATGCTACACAGTTTAACACATAAGACTCAACTTTGATTCTTTGCCCCTTTCCATCCATGTTGTTCTTGTTGTTTTCCTCACTATTATCGAATTCTCTGTTTTTTCTTTACTTCCAACTTGTTGCACTGTTTTGTCCTGAGTCCCAAACACTACAATAATTACTTTACCATTGTACAACGATGCCATTTTCCATTCATTTATTTTCCCTAATTTTCTTCACTTCTTCCCTTCTCTCCTCTTGTTGTTTGTTGGTTTAATCTTCATCTAGGAAGAAGTGTGAGCCTTTCAAAAGTTTTTTCTTTCTTAAGAGATGGTTTTTGTCTTGCATGGTTTCCATGGTGAATTTTATGGGACGAGGCCTCTCTTCACATATCTTCCTCACCCTACTTGCTTGGAAAAGTTTCCCTTTCCAATGTAGTTTCTCTTTCAAAAAGTCCCTTCTCAAATTGATATTACTTTCATTCCTCCCATAATCTCTTATTCCCCTGGTAATAAGTTTGTTTCCCTATCTTTTCTTTCTTTGCGTTCTATTTTTTGTGCTTTATGAGCACATGCATCTTCTTATTCCTCTATCCTTATGTAACCGTTAGTGTCTTAAACTCTATCTTTGATTTCTTTTCGACCATCTTCCCTATTGTTATTTTTTGTATTCTCTTTTGAAAGATCTATTTGTTGAGATACTTGTTTATCTACCTGAGTTGCTTTAGAAATTATCACATCCTTGTTTGTTGCCCTTGATCCTTTCATGGTTTGCCACGTTGTCTTCGTGCTTTTTCGTTATTTTTTTCCTGTCTCTAGAGCCTCTTGTAACATTTTTACATGTTCTTTTAAAATTTTATTACCTTCCATTAAACATCAATTTGTAAATGTGATCTCTGAAATTTTGCGGTCCCTTTCATGTTCTTTGGCTTCCAAAATCTCCAACCTTGTCCTAGCCCTCATCAGTTCTTCGAAATAGAGATTTTATGACCAAGTAAGAGATGTGGATGTGGGACTATAAATGGTTGATTCTTTTTTATTTTTGTTGCTCTTATTTATTTTCTTTTTCTTTTTCTCGCATTTTTTTCTTTTTCTTTGTCTTTTTCCTTGTTCCCATTTGAGGTGAGCAAGCCTATGCCTTAAAATTCCCCGATATTTCTTTGCATTTACCCAAATCCACTTTCTTGTTTTTTCTGTTGAAATAATTTGACTTGACCTAAATGATTGGTTTCCACAAAACCTAATATCTCCTTGCCATTTTTAACATTTTATATTGATTTTTTTTCCATTTTAAGATGATAAAATCCTCCTGAGATAAAATTTTGTGTTTCTCGCTAGACGATGTGCCTGTCAGTTATTCGGAACTCCGGGAACGTTGTCTGTATGAACCACTGACCACTACGATACTGCTACCTGGAAACAAAGGAATGCTTCTTGGAAATACCCCTGCCTCTCTGAACCTATCATTGTCTCGACTTGAACGTTGTACCTATCTCACTTACTTGTGTTTGTCTCGACAAATACAAACAGATCTTATGCTCCCTGCCTGGATGATGTTCTTCTTGGATGTTGTGCTTCAATGTCCATAGCCCAACGTTACTGTGCTTTGATGCTATAACAGCATTGGTGAAACCTGGAACACATTAATATAAATATTATTCGCGTCTTTGATTCTGGAATGGAAATCAACTAAGTAGGACACCGAAGACCAAGTTCGTTTTTTCAAAATAATAATCAAAACACATCCCAATACAATAATGTTATGCGCTTTCTTGGTTAGCTAATAAGTGTTTATATCGTTTTCTTGGATAGATGATAAGTGTTTATTATATAGAGATCAACTTCTCTCGTTTCAAATTAATAACAAGGGAGGCTTTGAAGCAGCTAGTCCTTGCCAATGAGACGTATTTGAAAATACTATGTTGCCAATTTAGTTAGATATTTAGATAGGGGACTCCACCAATTTAGTTAGATTTTTAGATAGTGGACTTCCGCACAATTTTCTTCATCAATACAAGAGGTATTTTTCTGGGGCATTCTTGGTAAAGTCCAAATAAGAATATATTGGGAATAGAGAATAAAACATGTGCTAATTATGTCCAATTATTTCTGTTGATTATGGTAAAGTTTCACCTGATTACTATAGACTAAAACCTAATAAGCCATCCCTGGTAGGGTTATTATTAACGAGGATTCATCAGGTTAAGAGGAAACAACGCCGGCAAGGTTATTATTGCCATGGATTTGTGTTCATGAGGCAGTGAACAACTAGTCCAGTTGTTCATGAGGTGGGCCCACCAACCATGACCGGTTGTTCATGAGGTTGTGAAATATGCATATTCATAATGATCGCAAATTCAGTGCCAATTATTTCATCATATCCATCAAATCAATATCGAGAGCTAGGAGGAGCACATGTTTACCAAGAACAACCCATTGATTCAGTTGACATTGACCCTATAAATGTGTGAGTCGCAGATCCACTTGCATCTGTCCCTGTTAAAGAGTTCGTTTTGATTCCAGGTGTAGCTACGGATCACGATCCAGATGAAATGGTATTTGTTCTAGAGCTAATAGCCTAGGTTGATTCATCACCCTAATAAGTCATGAATCTTGATTTTGTGCCAAATAAAGATCCATAGCCATTAGGTGTAGATTTTCTAGGGGCATATGATATTGCTTCAGTCTACAATGTTTATTTTTCTGTTGCTTGCTACGTGAAGCACATATTAATCCAGTAGCTTTAGCAGCATATTGAAATCAAGAGATATTCTAGGGTTAATTTTATCCCCGCAATGAAGAAAAAGGTAAAGGAAACAGAGTCCACATCAGTGTAAATAAAATATCCACTTCAACCTCCCATTTCAAAATAGAGCATCCTAGAACCAAAATGGTAATACTGGTGAGAATGCTAAAATGTGCCTTTTTGCATCCATTGGCATTTCAAATTCTAAGCATCAATAAAATGCATAAAAATTTTAAATAACGAAATTGAAACTTTACCTTTTTGCATGTATTTCCAATTGCACCACTCAAAACCAGACTTGATAAAACATGAAGAGGGAACGTTACCAGTTTACGACCATGGGATATACTATCCTGAGATACATATGAATCACTTTCTCCAAATGTGGCAGACAACATTAAGGAAATAAATCCAAGTAGCATTATCCAAGTAAAGGAAAATATAGACAAGAACACATAATCTAGAGATGAAAATTGCCCAAATACTATGAACTTGATGAAAAGAAACTAGTTTTCATGTTATATATTGTTCATTATAGCAATTGCAGAATTTCTACAAATACAAAATATAAAAATGAATTATTAAGAAAATAGCCTCTGCTACAACATAAAATTGGATAATCAATATTGAAGGATCAAAACTGAATTGAAAACCAAAAACTCAAAGAGAAAAGGAAAAATGACCCACAATTACTCCACATAATTTCACTTCTAGGGCTTGGTCCAGTAGTGAAGAGAACCTACCGAGTTTCATGAAATTGAAATAAATCCCACATCTATGTTTTCTTTCAAGTTAATATGAAGGATTAACTGCCATAAACACAAAGGTTCAATATTATGTGGAAATGGGATACAACCTGTATCAAGCCATCGTATGCCTATAGAATGGGTGGTAAAGTAGATTTTTGTTTGGAAAAGGGGGCTCGTGAAGCCCGGAGCTCAGAAAATACTCAATACTTATTGAGTACCTGATTTCCCAACATGGCATCATAGGCTTCAACCAGCCACTTACAAATGTGGAGTGTGTAAATGATATAATTGGAGTGTGTAAATGATTCAAGAATAAAGTTCCAGAGAAATTTGGTCACCTATCGGATTTCCATGAAGTCATTTTTCCATTTCTATCAAGTTAGAAGTTATCAAGACAGAAGGTATGTTCCAAAGATATATTCCATCCTATATAAGCCACAAGATTAATATTGGAGGTCAGGGATGTCATTCCTACGAGGTCCTAAAACAAGGTCACCAATTGGAATTGCATGAAGTCATTGTTACATTTGTCAAGAAAGTAGTTATGTTACGAAGATCAGCTCCATAACAGCAAAAGCCACAAGGTTAGTAATAGAGGTCAGGGGCGCCATTATTTCAAGGTCATAAAACAATAATAAAAATTGTACATTCGCCCACACCATGATTTCCTGCACTATTTCCACCATCTAAATTGTTAGAGATGTTGCCTCAGTAGTAAAAAAAATTGTTGATTTAGTATTCGGATTTTTGTGAAATAAAAAATTTGCTGGAATATTTTTACATGGGGCTCAAACACTTTGTTACATGTTTCTCCTTTATTTCAACTATATACACTACCTACATATAAAATTTAATAGGGAAATGAAAAATTATACCCCTGAACATTTTAGAAATAGAAAAAATTGCATATATCAATAAGCCAATTCACAAAAATATTGGTTCATCCACCGATAAAGGTCTTGGGTTCTGTTGTACTGTACAAAAACTCTCCCCATTTTAAAATTTTAGAATAAATTTCATTTAGAAATGGGTCCCCTTTCTTTTTAGATAGAAATAAAAAACTTTGAGGAAATATGATCATCATAAAATAAAACAATAAAAAGATTCATTGATTAAAAAGCATGTATCGCATATCGCATATCTCAAGTGCAAATAAACAAATGTAACATTAAATTTATTCTGACCTAATCAACTATAAAGCTTATATCGCATTAGGACAAAGTATAAAAGTCTTCATGTTAAAAATTCCGATGCGATAAAGTAAATCGCAATCGCAAATCGGTAGAGTGTTATCTTTTCATATTTTCTTTGCACAACTCCGATGCAATGTAACTCATCACAATCACATTTTGAATAAGTTATATTTCATTTGGGTCTATTTAATAAACTCTGATGTGATGTCATAATCGCAATCGCATTTCAAAAAAGCATCACAACTACTTGTTTTATAAAACATCTGATGCGATGGACCCCACTACAATTGCAATCATATTTCGAAAAATCAAATTTACAATAAAATTCCATTGGAAACTTCCGATGCGATAAACAATGCAGTATCACCAATCGCAATCGCATTTCAGAAAATGGCATTTACAATACAGTTCCATTTGGAAACTTCTGATGCGATAAACCATTCGTTATTTATATTTCGCACATTGGTAAATCACAATCGGAAGTTCCAAAAGGTAAATCTTGCATCAAGATTTTGATATTGCCGATCTCCGATTGTACGAGCATCATTAATTAGAAAATCAAATGAATTATGGTAATCGATTCTATTATGAATGCATGAATGTGACTTTCCTTTAAGGCATTCAATTTTAATACGGAGTTAACCAATTTAGGATCATGAATAAAATATTTCACAACATTATCCTTTCATGATTTCCTTTTTACTTAATGGTGTTTATTATGAGTTGATTTCTTCCCGCTTCTAAGAGGATTTTATCATTCACAGGTTTATAGAACATCAAACCCTCTCGTTCGCCGAGTTAGTGAAATGATATCAGATAAAGAAAATGTCCAAGAAACTTAAGAAATCAAGAGCTGCTGCCGCCTCAAAGACCGCTTCCATTACCACAATGCCAAAAGAAAATCCAGCCAAGATAAAGCTAGTTACGGATACTACGTGCCAGGGTCTCGAGAAGCTTTCTTGGGAATAAGTCTATAATTTGCTTGAAAAATAAAACCCTACATTCACAGAGGTAAAGGCAACAGTGCCAGATGAAGAATCAGATTCAGATGATAATCCCCTTAAAGAACTCGCAAATTATTTTCTTCATAGAATTGTAGCTCGGGCGAATGTATTCCCATATTATGACATAATACGATGGGTGATAGAAAACACCACCATCACATACAGAACATTCGTAACAGTTGGGGGAAAGATGTTTGGATCCTTTAGAGCAGAAGACATCAAAGCAATGTACCATCTGCCAAATCCTCAAAAGACCTACAACAAAGCCTTCATAGAATATTTCACCTCAAGCAATGAAATCGAATTAGGCCCAATTAAAGAATGGAGACGAGCTCCAGAAAAACATAAGCACGATGCCTCAGGTATGTATTCTGTAGAGTCTCTCGCACCTCCATATTGCTACGCTGTTGCAATGATATGCAGAATTTTTGGGAGTAATAATTCGGCAAGGTTTTCTATTCAAATTGTACCCCTGATTGAGACTGCTATAAGTTCAATTGTTATGGGTTGGTAAGTTATTCTATCGGAAAAAATAGAAAATAAGATTCTGGATTATAGAAGAAATAAGCATACTGGAAATGTTCCCCCGTTTCATTTCTGTGCTTATATTTTAGATGCCTTGTGTTTTAATTCTAAATTTTCTATTCTGGGTAGGAAATGGAATCCTCAAGATCCTATCCCTATACATATCTACCATAAGTATTTGTGGAAAGCCCATTTCAAGAACCATGTATACATAATTTTCCATGGCTACATGTTGTCTATTTACCAAACCATTTTTAACCAACCTCCTCCTCGGCTCTCTGATAAGGCAAAACTTGACTTATCCCAATTCGGAAATTGGTTCGGTGAAGAGAAGTTCACCTATATTAGAATATTTGGAAGCATTTTTTAGCCTCATGTCTTACCTCTATATGTCCCTGATAAAATTTTAGCTCAAGAGATTTCTTACCAGTTGATAGAAAGAGGGATGTCCAGGTGTTTAATGAATTCCAAAAAATTGGTGTGGCCTACCTTTCCTTTTCATTGTGGAACCTATACCCTTAATGATTTTAAGCATGCCGAAAAAGAAGTTCTTAATATAAGAGATCTTAAGCTTGTAACTGTTCCAGGCAAACAATATGATCCAAATAAAGTAGCTTTTGATTTCACAACTTTGGTCCAAATTGCTAAGTTTGAGCATGAGGCTGATGATTTTGATGATTTATTTGTCTCAATTGAGAAATTTTCCGAAGTTTATGATCTAGCTAAATATAAGTTTCAAGCAAAAGATATGAATAAATTTATGCAATTCAGAAGCCAGAGATTACTTAAATTTCCCCTTGACCAGCTGAGGATTCCTTTACAAGAAAATAAAAGTATTGAAATAGAACAAAAGAAAAAGGAAGATACATCCAGCAAAATAGAGAAAGAAGTGACAACTAGCAAGCCTGGCGTGTAGTCTGAAAAGAAGAATACAGGTAGCAAGCCTGACATGCAGTTTGAAAAAGAAGATACAGGTAATAAGCCCGATGATCAAATTGAAAGAAAAAAGACCTCACAGAAAGAGGGAAATTCTACTGAAATGATTATTACTCCCCATTTGCTAAAACAGTATGAACAATTCGCTCAACAAATAGGAGAACAAAACAATCCTCAAGTTGATAATCTGAACAATCAGGATATTGAGATCATTCCTGAAAATCCATCTAAAGAAATTGTGCTGAGAGTTGAAGACATACCTCCTCTAGATATCTTTTACAGCCCTAAGCATAGGGCTGTTGTCATAAAACAAAGAAAGAGAAGGAGGATTGATCAAGGACCACTTGCAACTTCATAAGTTGAATTAATGAATGTTGTTTGGAAAAACACTGAATTAAATCCTTCAGAGGATCTTACCAAACTATCACAATATGCAGGTGCCTATAGTGTAGCCACTATAGATAAAGCTACTGAAGCCACTCAATTGGTAAAACAAAAAGAATTACAGATAGCATTATTAGAAGAAATAACAACAGGTGATCAGCAAAAGATATTACAGTTAAAGCAGCAGTTAGAAGAAGAAAGACTCGGAGTCAAACAATTATAAGAAAAATTGAGTATTGAAAAGAAGAAGCTTGATCAGCAAGCTTTAAATAAACAACAACAATTGTCTAAAGAGGTATCCAAATTGCAGACATTTCTGCAAAATGAAAAGGCTGCCAAAGAAGAGAAAAGTAAAATATTTGAAGCGAGATTGGATAAATTCAAGGATTATCCTAAAATTGACCAATTCGAAATAGAAGCTCTGGAAACAAGTTGTTATCTCAACAGTTGGATGATCTGTGTCAGAAAATTGCACAAGCTGAAAATTTATGTGAAATAACATCATCTCTCATCGATGAAGCAGTCAACACAAGAATAGAATTTGAAAATGCAGATGAAAAGATTTCATAATTTATTTCATGGAAGGACTCAGAACAGGGAAAGATTGAAAATATTCCCAGAATTGAAGAAAAGCATAAAGATATTTTATTTGCTGAATGAGAAACATAGCTGATTAAATAAGATTGTGCTACCTCAAGAGCAAGAACCATAATGAGAAATCTGACACAATTGGTTAATGATAGTCTATATGCAGCTAATTTAATTTCAGATTGTACTCTAGGAAAGCTGCCAAGGGTAAAAGAAACTGATACTAGGTGGAAGCATGAATCAATCAATCAGAATCAAAAAATCAGTAAAATAAAAGAAATTACATGGGATGTCTTATGGACATATTTGATTAAACCACACAGTCAGCAGATGGAAATCAAATTCCTTTCTAATGTCATCAATTTCATCATTCCAGAGATCTCTGATGCAACATACACCATTCAGTTGCATTCGAGGCTGATTCATCCAACCGAAGTTAAGGATATGCTTAAAATCTGCCAGCTTAGCACATTGGGGATTGAAGAAATTCAATGAATCTGTTTTATTGGATATCGCAATTCTATTCTCGAATCTCTGATTATCATTTCTAGCATAATTTGTAGTTAATTTGTTTTCCAAATTTCCTATTTAAACCCCTTTCAAGCATTTTAGAAGGGGTCCTGAATTTGTAATATTTTTGGGCTTGGCCAATACATTTCTGTACTCCTTGACTATCTTATTTTTATAAAGGATCATATCTTGTGATTTCATGGTGAATTATTTTTGAGAGTTGCATTTTTGTACCTTGAAGATTGTTCTAAGTTAAAGCGCAAGATTCATGTGATTTCATGGTGAATTATTTTTTAGAGTTGCATTTTTGTACCTTGAAGATTGTTCTAAGTTAAAGCGCAGGATCAGAATATCAAATTGCATCAGGAAGATAATGTATCTGGTATTTCTATCGATTTCTTTTTATTTCTTTGTGTGATGAAATATTCTCTTTAAAATTTGTTATCTCTTATATATACTTGTTTCTCAAATATTTATTTATCATATCATTTCTGAAGAGAGAGGGATATCATCTTTCATAGTGTGTGTAAACGATATAAATTTATGAATGCGATGTGCTATTATAACTCTGTTTAATTTCTTAAATAGATGTATCATTATATGAAACTGCATCTTTATTTTAAGGAAATAATACATTTTCATGGTTATTTTTTAATTGAAACAATCTTTAAGTCGTATTCATATTTTATACCTGAGTTAGTTTTAGAGTTATTTGCAAGTCATAGATTCAGTTAGATAGATTATTTTCAATTAGTTAGTTTCATTATCCACTTGCACAAACACCCCATCACCAATTCATTTCATCATTAGGAAACTGGTCCTACAAATCCAGTTGGAGCCACCATCCCAAACGGAGAAGGAGTTGTTCTAAGGTCCGGACTGGGTGGTTTTCCCCCAATGTTTGAAGAAACAATTTTTGAGTCTTCAACATTTTTGGCACTAGAAGGAGGGCCTAAGCTATGAATGGCAAGTAAAGCTAAACCTACATGCCATTCCAAGAGTAATTCGCCCTCATCACCTTCTTCAATTTCTTCAACATCTCAAATATCTAGAGAAGAAATTGAGAGGAACATCATTACACCCACTACCAAAGATTTAGATCTATCAGAAAATCAATCGCCTAAGTCCCCTGAAGTGCAATCTTTAATTCATAAACTCCAAGGGTTCTCATTGTCTTTAGAAGAATCTGAATTATCTGAAGGTACTGTTACTTCACAATTCGTATCTTCAAAAGCTCTTACTAGGTCACAAAGCGAAAAACTTAGTATTCCTCCAAAGGAATTTTCTTTACCTAGTCGAGTTAAAACCAGAAAAACACCATCGGAATCAGGTAGTGATATTATTTCTTCATCACAAACTCACTCATCTGCTTCCCAAACTCAAACCCAGAAGAGTAAAATTATCCCAAAAACATCTATTCAAACACATGATGTCTCTTCAAGTCCCTCAACCATTATCGCAACAATGGCGCAAAGACCATGGACTAATCCAGGAGTTGTTGAAATGCCTGCACCTTTGCATGATTTACTAGATCATCTTGAAAAATGGCTGCCAAAATTCAGTCCTGACCTTGGCATTCAAGCAGAGGAACATATTAATAACTTTATGTTGTCTGTAAATTTAAATGCAGTAGAACATGAAGATGTTGTGGTCAGATTATTCCCTTACACTTTGCAAGGGGCAGCAGGATCTTGGTATTTTTCATTACCATCAGGATCTATTACAAGTTGGGATATGTTCCAGGAACATTTCTTAACCAAATTTGGAGATGATAGATCAATAGCGACTTTAATCAATGATCTCTCCAATTTGAGAGCAGACTCCAAAGAACCTGTCAAAGATTTCAATTCCCGATTCAAAAAATTTTTGAATAAAATTCTTACAACATCAAAACCCAGTGAGAAAGTCTGAAGTGAATGGTATATAACAGCTTTACCTTCAAATATAGCCATATTTGTAGATAGAGTTGCTAAACCTACTTTAGCTGAAAATATGAAAGAAGCAATTGCAGATGAGCGACGGATCATTGCTTTGGATAAAAAGAATGCTAATGAGGAAAGAAAATCCAAAAAATTTAATTTCAAGGATGATTCAAAGAAGAAAACACCTAGGGATCCTTATGACATGGAAGGCTTACAGAAAGTATTGAAGACTATGTCTAATGAAATAGTCGAAATTAAAAAACAAGTAGCAGAAACTTCCACCAATAGGCCCTTTAGGAACTTGAAAAGAAATCATAAAACTAAAACTAAACCACCCAATTCAATATCAAATGCAGAGTTAGATTTAGAGGAAGATGAAGAAGAAGATACACCACCATTATCAGAAGAAGAAGAATAAGAGGAAATAGCTTAATTACATGGGATGTGGGATTTCATTTTGCCTAACTCGGAAAGTGAAAAAGAATAATAAGCCCTGCCAGTAAGTACAAGAAGTAAATCTACTGTAGAACCTATTCAAACAGCCCCCAAGAAGAAAATTTCAACCCTAAATACCAAAGATAAAACCCTTGTAAAGAAAGCTTCTCCTTTGCCTACTCAAAATCAACCATCATCTTCTAATCCTCCTACAACAACATCTAAGACTCTGGTAGTGTCTGATTCTATTGATTATAATATTATTGAAGACATGAAGAAAACCAGAGAAAATATCTCTTTACATGAACTCAACAAGCTCAAGCATCAACAAAAGCTGTTGTAGAAAGAATTAAATGCAACACCTAATTCTCCTCTGCCAAATGGAGTAATTTCCAAAGCAACCAAAGGATCAGGTAAGCCACCAGATAAAGTAGATGCTACTGATACTGTTCTTATTGGAGATAGATCTAATTTTCAGACACCTCCTTTTCTCTTGACTTATGAGATCTATAACAAGAATTTACATAATTGCTTGATTGATTCAGGAGCATCATCAAATATAATAGCTACTTTAGTTTGCTCAAAATTAAACATTGAACCCCAAAAATCTACAGTACATATTGTTCAATTACATCGAACTAAAGTGCAAGTTGTGGGAGAAATTAATTCAGTCACTATTAGGTTAGCCTTTGATCCCAGGATAGTCCAGAGAATTGATATTCTAATTGCAGATATTCCTGAGTTTTATGGATTAATATTAAGCAGGGATTGGTCTGCGAAGCTTAATGGCTATATCGCCACTGATTATTCTCATATGTGGCTTCCCCACAAAGGGAAACCTAATCAAATCAAGGTTGAGCGAGAAAAACACATGATGCATACTGTAACAAAATTTGAACAAGAAAATCAACCTGTGGCTTTTAATAATAACATTCTCGGAGGTTATTCTGCTGAATCATTCCTTGGAAATTTCACAGCACCCGAATCACTTTTTTTTGTAAATACTTTTACTTCACAAATTGAAAATTTTTCATAAACTGATTCCTCAAGATGCATTAATATTCCTGATCAATCTGTAAATAAACCTATAGATAAGTCTTTATTTTTGTCTTTGTATTTTGATGGATCAAAATCCAATGATGGCGCAAGAGTAGGATGCATTTTAGTTGATCCAAAAGGGGAGAAAAGTATGTTGTCATGCAGACTAGAGTTTGTGTACAAATAACACTGCAGAATATGAAGCCTTGATCCAAGGGCTTTATAAAGCAATAGGGTTGAATGTTAAATACCTGAAAGTGTACGTTGATTCCGAAATTGTTATCAGCCAAGTAAGAAACACTATTCATTGTCTTTCAGATCATCTTAAACATTATAAATCCCTTGTTTAAGATCTTACCACTTAATTTTTAGCATTCAACATCTCTCCTATCCCTAGGACTCAAAATTCAATAGCTGATCTATTAGCTAATGTTTCTTCCAAACTTCTCCCAGCTGAAGATTATAGTCCAAATAAGTTTTCAGGTTAATTAATTTTACGACCTTCTGTACCTGATAATATCACCAATTGGAGAGTATTCTATCATGATGAAGATATCTTAAATTTCTTGACTTCAGAAAAATCTTATGATGACCAAATAATTGATGAAAGTGATCATGATCTTCAAAACACATCAAAATACAATGAAAATTTTATTCCCAAATCAGTAGTTAAACTTGAAGACCTATATGATATCAAAGATAGATTCAAAAAGGTTACCAATGCCAAACTTCAAATTTCTACTTTGAAGTTTGAATTAGTAAATCTTGGTACTGATTCTAAACCACAAAATGTTAATTTAGGACTCGAGTTAACTTCAGAGGAAAGGATCACTTTCATCAAGCTTCTGAATAAGTACAAAAATTTCTTTGCTTGGAATTATGAAGATTTGAAAATTTATGATACTTCTGTCATTCAGCATACAATTCCAATGCTTCCCGACGTAAAACCAGTGCAACAGAAGTTAAGAAAAATTCATCCCAATCTAGAAAGTCAAATTAAGACATAATTGAATAAACTTTTGAAGGCTAAAATTAATTTTCCTATAAGACATTCTAATTGGGTCTCAAACATGGTGCCTGTCAGGAAAAAGAATGGAGATATTAGAATCTGTATTGATTTTAGAAATCTGAACAAGGCATGCCAAAAAGATAACTTCCCATTACCAACGATGGAACAAATACTTCAAAAAGTAGCTAGTTCTGAACTAATGTCTTTTCTTGATGGTTTTTTAGGTTATAAACAAATATTGGTACATCCAGATGACAGGCTGAAAACTACCTTCAAAACCAAGTGGGGAACTTATGCCTACCAAAAAATGCCTTTTGGTTTGATCAATTCAAGAGCTACTTTCCAGAGATCTATGGATATAGCATTCAAAGGGTTGATTAATAGATCAGTTGTTATCTATCTTGATGACATAACCGTCTTTTCAAAGAAAAGATCTAATCATCTGCATGATTTGAAACAGATATTTGAATGATGTAGAAGGTTTGGCATTTCTTTAAATCCAAAGAAATCTTTCTCTACTCTCAATGAATGAAAGCTCTTAGGATTTTTTGTGTCTAAAGATGGCATATATTGACCTTGATAGAGTGAAAGAAAATTTTGATATTTCCTTACCACATAACAAGAAATCCATGCAATCCTTTTTCCGACAAATCAATTTTGTGAAAAGATTTATTCCTGATTTTTCTCAAATAGTTTTACCTTTGCAGAATATGATTAAGAAAAATTCAGTTTTCAAATGGTTACATAAAGAAAAAGAAGCCTTTGATTCAATCAAACAGGCAATCATTAATGCACCTACATTGAATACTCCTGATTTTTCTAAACATTTCATTTTGTATACTTTGGCTACTGAAACATCCTATGCTGTCGTTTTGACACAACCCAATGATCAACAAGAAGAAGTACCAATCTCTTTCTTTAGTTCAAATCTGCAAGGGGCCGAACTTAACTACTCTGATGTAGAAAAACAAGCCTTTATTGTGTTTAAATCAATCAAACATTTTAGAACATTTCTCCTAAAGACACATACAAAAATTATTGTCCCATTCTCTGTAGTGAGATAATTGTTAATACAAAAGGAAGTAGCAGAAAAGAGAGCTAATTGGGAAACAGCTTTACAAGAATATGATATTGATATTAAGCTAGCCATAATTGTTAGAGGACAAGGTTTTTGCAGATTGTTAGCAAGAGCTTCCAACATACCAAAACATCAAGATCAAGCTAATAATGTTCAAGTAAATCATATAAGTGTTATTGATTCTAAATCTCAATATGCTCATCTGATATTTTATTTGAAAAATGGGTATGCTCCTTCTAATCTCAGCTATAAAAATAAGTGCGCTTTAAGATTAAAATCCAAACACTTTGAAATCATTGATGATGTGTTATTTAGAAGAAATTAAGATTCCATTCTATTAAGATGTCTTGAAAAAACTAAAGCACACAAGGTGTTGCAGGAATTACATGATGGAACAGCAGGTGGACATTTTGGAGGAGACACTACAGCCCACAAAATAATCCATGATGGTTACTATTGGCCTACCTTGTTCAAATATGCACATGACTATGTAAGAAAATGCTAGACTTGTCAAACTGCTAGTGGGAGACAAAGGAAACCAGCCTTTCCTTTACAACCAGTAAATATTGAGCAACCATTTGAACAATGGGGACTTGATATTATTGGAGAAATTGTTCCACATTCTTCTAAGAAACACAGATACATCATCCTTACAGCAACGAAATACTTTACAAAGTGGGTAGAAGCAATTCCTTTATAGGTAGCCAATTCTGATGCAATCATTGAATTCATTGATCAGTTCATCATTACCAGGTTTGGTGTACCTAATGCCCTTGTTTTTGATAATGCATCTTATTTTTCTGGAAAGAGTATAATGGAATTTTCAATCAAGAGAGGTTTCAAATTAAAATATTCAGCAAATTATCATCCACAAGGTAATGGTTTAGCCGAATCAACAAATAAGAATCTCATCAAAATCATAAAAAGAACAATTGATCGGAGTCAAAAGAATTGGCATAAGTATTTAATTTTTGCACTATGGGCTGATCGCATAACTCAAAAAGCTTCAATAGGTACTTCACCTTTTAATCTAGTTTATGGAAAAGAAGTTGTTATACCATCAAACCTAGTACTTCCATCTCTGGCCCTAGTTCAATTTATTGAAGAGAATCCTTCATCATCTATTCAATTAAGATTTGATCAAATTCTTAAATTAGAAGAAGATAGAGAGAAAGCTAAAAGTGTTCATACCAAACATCAACAATTCATAAAATCTTCTTTTGATTCAAGTTCTACCGAATCCAAAACTTTGCAAATTGGTGATCTTGTTCTGAAATCAGACAAAGCACATGAATATAAGGGTAAGCATACCAAATTTCAAAATATGTGACTTGGACCATTTCAGATTGTCGAAAATATAGGCTCATCAACATTCATATTACAAGATTTAACAGGAAAGAGAGAACCTCTTCCTGTGAATGGGTTTATTTTGAAAAAAATCTTTTCTTAAAAAGGCAACCCCTTCTTACCTGTACATATTCCATTATGCCAGTTGTTTGTTTACAAATAAGGTTTTTAATAGTCTTTAATTGACTTTTTACTATTTGAAAATATCTTTGAGAAAATATTATAAATACTTATTTATGTAAAAAATAATTTTTAAGGAAATGATTACAGTTTTAGATAGTTTAAATAAAATATTAAACTTTTAAAATCTGTTTGAACATTTTCAAAATCTTCCGAAAACTTGAAAATATTGTAAATCATTTTAAATATTGTTGAGAAGAGAGATGGTTACCCATAAAAAGTAAATACTTTTCCAATTTTGGCACTCAAAACTCTAAAAATTATCATCCATTCACTCTTAAGGTTGTGATTTTTTAGATTGTAATTCTAAGAAATTATATGTCTAATATTAAAAGATAAGAGGTCTCATCACGAGCCTGCTTACCATGATCATATGAAGTAATTAAACTAACATTACCACTACTGCATACCAAAACAGGGTAATGGCTTATAATCATAAGACAAGGGGTCTCCTCACGAGCCAGCTTGTTTAGTTTAGCTACAACTAGTGAATGGAATTGTTATCAACTGGCTACCAAACCAAAATAATGGCTTTTAAATTAAAAGAAAAGAGAAAACACAAGATAGTATATCTTATGAATTTATCTTTTAAAGATTCATGCTCTTAGATGGATGGGACAATGAAATATTAATGGTTAAAAGGTAACCCTATCGAGACTATGGACGTTTGTAGCCAGTAGAGGCACCACCTATGACAATAGAGTAAATCACAAAGCTAAGAGTGGAGAGGCTCCCTACTTTATCTTTATCAACCAATAAAAGCTTAATAAAACCAAAAAAAAAAATGTTTTTATTTTTGAGGAATTAAAAAGAGGTTGTAAGTGATTTTTATTTCTTTTTCAGAGTTAGATTTTATTTAAATTTTTCTAAGATAGTTTTCACTATCTTTAAAAAAATTTACTTACTAAAAGTATAGTGTTCATTTTATTTTTCAGAGATAACTGTTTCTTCCAGTGAATCGCCAATTGTTGTACTGTACAAAAACTCTCCCCATTTTAAAATTTTAGAACAAATTTCATTTAGAAATGGGTCCCCTTTCTTTTTAGATAGAAATAAAAAAATTTGAGGAAATCTGATCATCATAAAATAAAACAATAAAAAGATTCATTGATTAAAAAGAATGTATCGCATATCGCATATCTCAAGAGAAAATAAACAAATGTAACATTAAATTTATTCCGACCCAATCAAATATAAGCTTATATCGCATCGGCACAAAGTATAAAAGTCTTCATGTTAAAAATTCCGATGCGATAAAGTAAATCGCAATCGCAAATTGATAGATTGTTATGTTTTCATATTTTCTTTGCAAAAATCTGATGCGATGTAACTCATCGCAATTGCATTTCGAATAAGTTATATTTCATTCTGGTCTATTTAATAAACTTCGATGTGATGTCATAATCGCAATCGCATTTCAAAAAAGCAACATCACAACTACTTGTTTTATAAAAGATCCGATGCGATGGACCCCACTACAATCGCAATCGCATTTTGGAAAATCATATTTACAATACAATTCCATTGGAAACTTCTGATGCGATAAACAATGCAGTATCACCAATCGCAATCGCATTTGAGAAAATCACATTAACAATACAGTTCCATTTGGAAACTTCCAATGCGATAAACCATTCGCTATTTATATTTTGCACATCAGCAAATCACAATCGGAAGTTCTAAAAGGTAAATCTTGCATTAAGATTTTGATATCGCCGATCTCTAATTGTACGAGCATCATTAATTCGAAAATGAAATGAATTATGGTAATCGATTCTATTATGAATGCATGAATGTGACTTTCCTTTAAGGCATTGTTTTTTAATATGAAGTTAACCAATTTAGAATCATGAATAAAATCTTTCGCAACATTATCCTTTAATGATTTCCTTTTTACTTAGTGGTGTTTATTTTGAGTTGATTTCTTCCCTCTTCTAAGAGGATTTTCTCATTCACGGGTCTATAGAACATGAAACCCTCTCGTTCGCCGAGTTAGTGAAACGATATCAGATAAAGAAAATGTCCAAGAAACTTAAGAAATCAAGAGCCGTTGTCGCCTCAAAGACCACTGCCATTACCACAATGCCAAAAGAAAATCCAACCAAGATAAAGCTAGTTACGGATACTATGTGCTAGGGTCTCGAGAAGCTTTCCTGGGAAGAAGTCTATAATTTTCTTAAAAAATAAAACCCTACAGTCATAGAGGTAAAGGAAACGGTGCCAGATAAAGAATCAGATTCAGATGATAATCCCCTTAAAGAACTCGCAAATTATTTTCTTCATAGAATTCCAGCTCGTGCGAATGTATTTCCATATTATGACATAATACGATGGGTGATAGACAACACCGCCATCACAAACAGAACATTTGTAATAGTTGGGGGAAAGATTTTTGGATCCTTTAGAGTAGAAGACATCAAAGCAATGTACCATCTACCAAATCCTCAAAAGACCTACAACAAAACCTTCATAGAAGATTTCACCTCAAGCAATGAAATCGAATCAGATCCAATTAAAGAATGGAGACGAGCTCTAGAAAAACATAAGCACGATGCCTCAGGTATGTATTCTGTAGAGTCTCTTGCACCTCCATATTGCTACGCTGCTGCAATGATATGTAGACTTTTTTGGAGTAATAATTCGGCAAGGTTTTCTATTCAAATGGTACCCCTGATTGAGGTCGTTGTAAGTTCTGTTGTTATGGATTGGTCAGTTATTCTATCGGACAAAATAGCAAATAAGAATCTGGATTATAGAAGAAATAAGAATACTGGAAATATTCCCCTATTTCATTTCTATGTGTATATTTTAGATGCCTTGTGTTTTAATTCTGAATTTCCTATTCTGGGTTGGAAATGGACTCCTCAAGATCCTATCCCTATACACATCTACCATAAGTATTTTTGGAAAACCCATTTCAAGAACCATGTATACAAAATTTTCATTGGCTACATGTTGCCTATTTACCAGACCATTTTTAACCAACCTCCTCCTCGGCTCTCTCATAAGGCAAAACTTGACTTATCCCAAATCGTAAATTGGTTCGGTGAAGAGAATTTCACCTATATTAGAATATTTGGAAGAATTTTTGAGCCTCATGTCTTACCTCTATATGTCCCTGATAAACTTTTAGCTCAAGTGATTTCTTACTAGTTGATAGAAAGAGGGATGTCTAGGTGTTAAAATAATTCCAAAAAATTGATGTGGCCTACCTTTCCTTTTCATTGTGGAACCTATACCCTTAATGATTTTAAGCATGCTAAAAAATAAGTCCTTAAGATAAGAGATCTTAAGCTTGCAACTGTTCGAGGCAAACAATATGATCCAAATAAAGTAGCTTTTGATTTCACAACTTTGGTCCAAATTGCTAAGTTTGAGCATGAGGCTGATGATTTTGATGATTTATTTGTCTCAATTGAGAAATTTTATGAATTTTATGATCTAGCTAAATCTAATTTTCAAGCAGAAGATATGAATAAATTTATGCAATTCAGAAGCCAGAGATTACTTAAATTTCCCCTTGACCAGCTGAGGATTCCTTTACAAGAAATAAAAGTATTGAAATAGAACAAAAGAAAAAGGAAGATACAGCCATCAAAAAAGAGAAAGAAGTGACAACTAGCAAGCCTGGCGTGCATTCTGAAAAGGAGAATACAGGTAGCAAGCCTGACGTGCAGTCTAAAAAAGAAGATACAGGTAATAAGCTCGATGATCAACTTGAAAGAGAAAAAACCTCACAAAAAGAGGGAAATTCTGCTGAAAGGATTATTACTCCCCATTTGCTAAAACAGTATGAACAATTCGCTCAGCAAATAGGAGAACAAAACAATCTTCAAGTTGATAATTTGAACAATCAGGATATTGAGATCATTCCTGAAAATCCATCTAAAGAAATTGTGCTGAGAGTTGAAGACATACCTCCTCTGGATATCTTTTACAACCCTAAGCATAGGGTTGTTGTCAAAAAACAAAGAAAGAGAAGGAGGATTGATCAAGGACCACTTGCAACTTCACAAGTTTAATTAATGAATGTTGTTTGGAAAAACACTGAAGTAAATCCTTCAGAAGATCTTACCAAACTATCACAATATGCAGGTGTCTATAATGCAACCACTATAGATAAATCTACTGAAGTCACTCAATTGGTAAAACAAAAATACTTACAGATAGCATTATTAGAAGAAAGAACAACAGGTGATCAGCAAAAGATATTACAGTTAGAGTAGCAGTTAGAAGAATAAAGACTCAAAGTCAAACAATTAGAAGAACAATTGAGTATTGAAAAGAAGACGCTTGATCATCAAGATTTAAATAAACAACAACAATTGTCTCAAGAGGTATCCAAATTGCAGACATTGCTGAAAAATGAAAAGGCTGCCAAAGAAGAGCGAAGTAAAATATTTCAAGAGAGATTGGATAAATTCAAGGATTATCCTAAAATTGACTAATTCAAAACAGAATCTCTGGAAATAATTAAGTTTTTATCTCAACAGTTGGATGATCTGTGTCAGAAAATTGCACAAGCTGAAACTTTATGTGAAATAACATCATCTCTCATCGAAGAAGCAGTCAACATAAGAATAGAATTTGAAAATGCAGATGAAAAGATTTCAGAATTTATTTCATGGCAGGACTCAGAATAGGGAAAGATTGAAAATATTCCCAGAATTGAAGAAAAGCATAAAGAGATTTTATTTGCTGAATGGGAAACACAGTTGATTAAAGAAGACTGTGCTACATCAAGGGCAAGAACCATAATGAACAATCTGACACAATTGGTTAATGATAGTATATATGCAGCTAATTTAATTTTGGATTGTACTCCAGGAAAGCTACCAAGGGTAAAAGAAATTGATACTAGGTGGAAGCAAGAATCAATCAATCAGAATCAAAAAATTAGTAAAATACAAGAAATTACACGGGATGTCCTATGGACATATTTGATTAAACCACATAGTCAGCAGATGGCAATCAAATACCTTTCTAATGCCATCAATTTCATCATTCCAGAGCTCTCTAATGCCACATACACCATTCAGTTGCATTCGAGGTTGAGTCATCCAACCGAAGTTAAGGATATGCTTAAAATCTGCTAGCTTAGCACATTGGGGATTGAAGAAATTCGATGAATCTGTTTTATTGGATATCGCAAGTCTATTCTTGGATATTCAATGATCATTTCTAGCATAAGTTGTAGTTAATTTGTTTTCCAAATTTCCTAATTAAACCCCTTTCAAGCATTTTAGAAGGGGTCCTGAATTTGTAATATTTTTGGTCTTGGACAATACAATTTTGTACTCCTTGACTATCTTATTTTTATAAAGGATCACATCTTGTGATTTCATGGTGAATTATTTTTTAGAGTTGCATTTCTGTACCTTGAAGATTTTTCTAAGTTAAAGCGCAAGATTCTTGTAATTTCATGGTGAATTATTTTTTAGAGTTTCATTTGTACCTTGAAGATTCTTCTAAGTTAAAATGGAGGATCAGAATATCAAGTTGCATTAGGAAGATATCAAATGTATCTGGTATTTCTATAGATTTTGTTTTATTTTCTTTATGTGATGAAATATTCTCTTTAAAATTTTCTATCTCTTATATATACTTGTTTCTCAAATATTTCTTTATCATATCATTTCTGAAGATAGAGGGATATCATCTTTCATAGTGTGTGTAAACGATATAAATTTATGAATGTGATGTGTTATTATAACTCTGTTTAATTTATTAAACAGAGTTATCATTATATGATACTGCATCTTTCTTTTAAGTAAATAATACATTTTCATGGTTATTTGTTAATTGAAACAATCTTTAAGTCGTATTCATATTTTATACCTGTGTTATTTTTAGAGTTATTTGCAACTCATAGATTAAGTTAGATAGATTATTTTCAATTAGTTAGTTTCATTATCCACTTGCACAAACACCCCATCACCAATCCATTTCATCATTAGGAAACTAGTCCTACAAGTCGAGTCGGAGCCACCATCCCAAACAGAGAAGGAGTTGTTCTAAGATCTGGACCGGGTGGTTTTCCCCCAATGTTTGAAGCAACGATTTTTGAGGCTTCAACAGGTTCTTTGCAGTGAAATTATAAAATATCTAGCAACTCAAAAAATCTTGTGGTTATCTTGCCTAACAATATCAAAATTTAAAATAGAACCAACAACAATTCAAATGGAGAAGAAAAACTTCAAAGTTGTTTCTAGAATGCAATGACAACAAAGCCCTGAACAGGAGTCTGGCCCAATTGATCATTTAGTCTAATTGAAATAAATTTCCTTATTTCTTGAAGTTAGGGTGCATTAAGACCTTACCTAAGGTCTGTGAAGGTATAAATACCTCTTTTGAATTTCCTTATTACCTCTATGTATATGTTATTTGCCTTCGATAAAGAAGTAAACACACAAAACACTTTGGAAAAATTAATCCCATAGATTTAACATGTTCATGAACATGCTAACAAAAATAATACCTCTTGAAAAGTTCAGAGTGAAAGTAGGTTGATCAACTCTGAGATAATTAATGTGAAATACAAGCTCCTATGGAAAATTCTACTTGTTGTGCCATATTTGCCAACCAATTCCAGTATATACAAGACCATATTTATGGCCACTCACATTGATACTTCTCACTAGTGGAAATCTAAAATCCCATACCAATTCAGGGTAAATTAAAGGTGAAACAAATCTTCCACTTGTTGCATCAACATGGATGTAAGTGTCCCATCTATCCATATTAAAGCAAGGTGTTAGTAATCTATGATGTCATATAATAGTGGAGACCTTGGCCACATTATTCTCCAGTGGAAAAATCTTTGTTTGTCAATCAATTCAATACATTAATTCCTATAAATCCTGCAACATATACTTATTTGAATCATCAATTGTGCACCTAAGAATATTCAACATTGTGTTGCATGCTTGCCATGTTTCACAATTCTTCAAGAGTAGAAGATTTTTCCACAGTTTGATATCTTCAAATTCGCCATTGTATGTAGAACCTAATATAGCACATACACATATGGTATTTTCATCAACCATTTCCACTACTTTGTGAGGGTCCATCACATAGTATTCCTCTCTCAATTTCACAGCTTTGAGGTCTACTTCGAAATAGGGGCCAAACTTGTCCCAACAAACCTGAAAAGCAAATATTTTGTCAAATTCATAGCTTTCATTTATGCTTTAGGAAATGAAGAAAACTAATTCTAAGGAGGCCTAATACAGAAAAACTACTAGATAATTTCATGTTATCTTATGGTTAGTATTTGAAATAGAAAGAAAAACTAAAACAATTTTAGATCTCTAGATCCCTCTAAATCATAAAAAATGCCCAAAAACAGTAGCTTCAATGCCAAATAAAGAAAAGCTAGAAAACTTATATACCTGATAATAAAAATTATTGCATTGGAACATATAAAAGAGCTAGAATGACTTGGAAAACATAAAATCTATGATGAAAATATAAGATATATTGTTAACAAAAAATAATAGCACATTCATAGGATTATGATTTACACCAGTAAAATGAAAAAACAATAAAAGTCCAGATCTCAAAGTCATTTGGTTTTAGAGATATGCAACCCACAATTACTCCACATATTTTAACTTCTTGAAAAGAGAACATATTGGGTTTCATGAAATTGAATCAAATAAATCCCATATTTACATTTTCAAAATAGTTATGATTTCAAAGACATGCTTAAATCCACAATTAATCCAAAAAATTTCACTTCTAGGGCTTGGTCCAGTAGTGAAGAGAACCTACTTAGTTTTATGGAATTGAAATAAATCCCACATCTACATTTTCTTTCAAATTAATATAAAGTGTTAACTACCACAAACACAAAGGTTCAATAATATGTGTAAATCGGATACACTCTGTATCAAGCCATCGTATGTCTGCATAATAGGTGGTAAAGTAGATTTGTGTTTGGAAAAGGGGGCTGGTGAAGCCCAGAGCTCAAAAAATACTTAATACTTGTTGAATACCTGATTTCCCAATGTGGTATCAGAGGCTTGAACCAGCCACTTACAAATGTGGAGTGTATAAATGATATAAGTGGAGTGTTTAAATGATTCAAAAATAAATATCTAGAGAAATTTGATCACCTATCAGATTTCCATGAAGTCATTTTTCCATGTCTATCAAGAAAAGAGTTATCAAGACAAAATTTATGTTCCAAAGATCAATTCCATTCTAGATAAGCCACAAGATTAATATTGGACATCATGGATGTCATTCCTTCGAGGTCCTAAAGCAAGGTAACCGATTGGAATTGCATGAAGTCATTGTTACATCTATCAAGAAGGTATTTATGTTCCGAAGATCAATTCCATACCAGCAAAAGCCACATGGTTAGCAATAGAGGTCAGGGGCACCATTCTTTCAAGGAATTAAAACAATAAGAAAAATTGCACATGCACCCACACCATGATTGTCTGCACTATTTCCAAAATTTGAATTGTTAGAGATGTTGCCTCAGTAGTAAAAAATATTGTTGATTTATTATTCAGATTGTTGTGAAATATAAATTTTGCTGGAATATTTTTACATGGGGCTCAAACACTTAGTTACATGTTTCTCCTTTCTTTTAACTAGATACACTACCTACATATAATATTGAACAAGGGAATGAATTATTATACAACTGAACATTTTAGAAATAGAAAAAAAATGCATATATCAATAAGCCAATTCACACCAATATTGGTTCATCCACCGACAAAGGTCTTAGGTTCTTTGCACTGAAATTATAAAATAACTAGCAACTCAAAATGGCTTGTGATGATCTTGCCTAACTATATCAAAATTTAAAATAGAACCAACAACAATTCAATTGGAGAAGAAAAAATTCAAAGTTGTTTCTAGAATGCAATGACAACGGAGCCCTGAATAGGAGTCTAGCCCAATTGATCATTTAGTATAATTGAAATAAATTTCCTTATTTCTTGAATTTAGGGTCCATTAAGACCTTACCTAAGGTCTATGAAGGTAGCAATACCTATTTTGAATTTCCTTATTACCTCTATTTGTATGTTACTTGCCTCTGATAAAGAATTAAACACACAAAACACTTTGGAAAAATTAATCCCATAGATTTAACATGTTCATGAACATGCTAACAAAAAGAATACCTCTTGAAAACTTCAGAGTGAAAGTAGTTTGAACTTCGAGATAATTAATGTGAAATACAAGCTCCTCTCGAAAATCATGCTTGTTGCGCCATATTTTCCAACCAATTTCGGCATATATAATACCATATTTATGGCCACTCACATTGATACTTCTCACCAGTGGCAATCTAAAATCCCATACCAATTCAGGGTAAATGAAAGGTACAACAAATCCTCCACTTGTTGCATCAACATGGATGGCAGTGTCTCATCTATCCATATTAAATCAGGGTGTTAGTAATCTATGATGCCATAGAATTGGAGACCTTGGTAACACTATTCTCCAATGGCACAATATTTGTCTCGGCAACAATATTATTGTCAAACGATAGCTAGGGATGGTTTCAAGGGATCATGTTACATGCAGGGTGCCACACTGGGCATGAATAGAGAAATTGTGAAATTTAGTGGATAATAAGAGATGCAGAGATGTCAAATTAAATTAAATATAAATCACCACGTCCCATGCTACGAGACCACGATTTTTTCCACTTTTCGATGTGGGCCAAAAAATTACCACCTGTTTCTCTTGTCGTAACCCAACCTACATTTTGGACAACATGAAGAATAACAACTTTTGTATTTAATATATACCATCAAATCTAAATTTTAAGCAAGATTAAATAATTCAATGATTTGAACCACTGAATTTCCAAATATTTCAATGATTCTCATGTGTAGTTAAATATGTTCAATTTGCTTTGATTTTAGATTATGATGTCTCTTCTGGGATGGTCATTCATCATATCTTCTCGATGATATTACTGAATCCTGGTGATATTATTGCATTTGTTCCAGACCCTGGTGCAAAGGCAGTAGTAGCATGGTATATGGCAGTGGTTAGCAATCAAACACACTAATATCATGGGAATTGAACCCCAACCTTGTACACATACTCTATAGGTAAGAGCTTTAATAAATATTATTAAAACATGTAGTTTATAGACCTGCTAAATAGGGTGAACTAGTGATACAACATTGAAGGTGAACATGCGATTGATCTACATAGAAAATGGAAAGAATATAAGCATTGTTTCTCTGGATATTGCGAAGACTATGATTAAATACTCCTGCATATTTATATATTTATTCTTCAGTCAATGAATCAGTCATACCCATATGAAAGATAACGAGATCCATCATATAGAGAACTATAGTCAGAGTTTCCATAGTTTATAGGTAAAGACCCAGAACCACCAATAGATGTGGGAGAGGCAGTTGACTGAGTGAAAGAAGCACCAATAGCATAGTTAGAGCCAGTTCCAAGCACAATACCACTGAATACAGGGTATATTCATGAGCGGATAGGAACTCTTTCTTTATAATGTCAACCTAATGAAGAGAATTGAACGGTTGCTCTACCTTTCCTGCCTTGTTAAACTTAACTATTGCTCTACCCTGCCTACTTTGCTGGTAGAGGAGAAACCTCTTGCCTTTTCAGGATTCAACATTTTTGAATATATGCATCTAATCTAGTAAGTTGGCCATCCTCGTCTCCCAACCCATAATTTGTACTGGGGGAGAGAGTGCCCGGAGGGGGGGGGGCTCTGTTGAGCGTAGCAACCCACCCAGCCCCAGATAAAATTGTAAGGTAGGACCTCATGTTAATATTCTGCCCAAGAAATCCTAGGAAATGATGGGGAAACCAGTTTACTCTCCTATTCAATTGTGTCTGGCCCCATATTTAATTGCAAGGTAGCATCCGATGTTACTATTTTTCCAAAGAAACCCTAGGAAATGATGGGGAAACTAGTTTACTCTCTTATTCAATTATGTATGGCCAAATAAGTTTTCTTAGTGTGTTAGCATAGAATAATCTCCCTTCTTTCCAATGCTCTAAGTTAAGGTTTTTGTGAGTTAATATTGAAATTTTTACAAGTGGTTGCATGAAGTTGGTAACATAAACATTTCTGATATTGCCGATAGAAGAATCAGATTGGGTTAGCCCCAGAGGGATCCAGCACAATAATACCATAGCTCACTACGATTCAAGACTCTTATCAACAATGGAGAACTCTTAGTTCTTTATAGAAGGTATAAAACACATAAAAACATAACAGGAAATGGTATCTTTTAGTTGTGATATTCAAGAGTTGATGTGTATTGTGATGGTATTTATTCTCAACAATGGAGAGCTTTTAATTCTTTACAGAAGGTATAAAACACATAAAAACATAACAGGAAAAAGTTTCTTTTAATTTTGATATTCAAGAGTTGATGTGTATTGTGATGGTATTTATTACAGGACACTATGTCAATACCCATAGAAGACCATAACTTTCCATGTGAACCAAGGATCCACGGCTTACTGGTTCTTCATACTCGTCGGATACAAAGCCGAATATGGAGATGTGGGAGTTGTGTATTTAAAATAGGTGTGTGCAAAAATGAAACTTACTTGGGATGCCAACTGGTCTTTGTTCTCCATGTTTTCCATTATTTTGCAAGTACAATGTTCTCCATCATTTTGCAGGTACAGTTTTTTGTAAGTACACTGTAGGTGGAATCCTCCCTTGAGAATCAAAACATCCAATGTGAAATCTACAAAAATTTCCTTGAGAATCAAAGAATCCAATATGAAATCTGCAAAAATCTAATGAAGCTCAGCTCAAATGTGAAATTTTTGAAAATCTGCCCTCTTTCTGAAACTGGGCTAGGAGGCAGTTCTTGGCCCTATTCCTTCCTCTTCCTTAGCATCAAGCCCTACCTTCCCTGAACTGGAAATATTCACTTCGCTCAAAATCCGCAGACCCTATTTGATTGAATCATAAGGTCACACCCTCCTCGTAGCAATAACGTTACACCCTTGCCGCATAAGTTCACACACGCCTAATCAACTGCAAGAATAGCTCGAATTCAAGTAGGTACTACCATGCAAAGGTGAAGACAAGTGGGTACTACCATGCAAATTTTAACAAGAGGTGAAGACAAGTGGCTACTATCATGAAAAGTTTCAACATGATGTGTGAGCCATGTGTTTAAACATCTGAATTTCTATGCAATATTGTTACAAAGTCTCTAAGAAAGGTCTCTTAATTTCTAAAATCTCTTAATTTCTAAACATGAAATGTCTGGCAAACTGCCAAACTAATGTTAGCACTAATCAATTGAGACTAAAACTTCGGAGATCAATTGGTATTTATCCTAACTCTCAATACATCGTGCCTCCTCGATATCAGGCCAGTAAGACGTCAAAGATGTCTAGATTGCAGATTGGTCAAACAGCAATTAGAAGAAGTTCATTCGTTGACAAAAGGTGATTAAAAGTGATTTGTAAAATATAAATTAAAAACATTAAGTTTATTTAGATTAATGAAACAACTAAAAAATGATTACATAATTCCTTAAAGAGGCGGGGACTAATAAAACATTTTCAAATTAAGTGAATGATAAAACATATTCAAAAACAATGAATGATAAACCAATTATAGTTAATTATAATTAGGTTAATAAAATAAATTTAAATACAATTAATTATAAACTAATTATAATTAACCATAAATATGTTGATAGAGGTTCATTAGACATTGGTATACCAATTTTTTTAAATCTAAATTTTTATTAAATAGTAATAAACTAATTAAATTAAATACAATAGATTAAATGTGAAAAAATTGATAATAAACTAATTAAATTAAATACAATATTACGAAATTAACAAATAGTATTATATACAAAGTAATAAACTACATATATCTGCCAAATAAGAATTAAATACAATAGTTTAAATTTTTGACAAATTACTAAATTAACAAATATTATTATATACAAAGTAATAAACTACATATATCTACCATATAACTAAGCATATTGCATCATCCATTTCCAAAATATTTGAAAATTTAACATATCATAAAATTAACAATATTCCCAAAAACACTCCAAAATAAATCATCCCATTGCTCAACCAACCACATTTGCTAATATATTTTTTCCTCATATTAATTTCCAAAGACATGCAAACTAGGCTCAACTATATTTGCTATTATAATTTTACTCATATTAATTTCCAAATATAAACGCAAACTACACTCATTGAGTAATCCTGCCAAACGCTGCGACTAGTGGGTAAAATCACAAATCTCTTTCGAAAAAAATGAAAACACCGTCGACGTATATATACATATGCCGGTTTCTTGTTCATTGTGTTCTATTTCGATTATATTAGTTTGGTTCATCTTCGGATGATGAATCACAGTAGAAAGTTTGAAATCAGAAAATGTATAAACAATTTTCAATTTAGCTAAAATCGAGATTTCACTCTATGCTCAATAAACACTCCAAACAATTATTTTACAGATCATCATACAACCTGCTCATACAGATTGAACTATAAATGGCAACTGGTCTTTTTTCGCGTCTAGTATCTCGCCAAGTGCTGCGAACAGCCAAAAATGTAGCCAATATTGCGAAATATTTCATCGCATTTTATCTCTTCAAGTTGTTCTCAACATATATTGCATATATTGCAGACATCGACGTAAGGAAGTTAATCGTCTATTCCGTAGGTATACCAAGCGCAACGCTGCTAATTCTCAACGCCGTATTCTGCTTCTTGTTATATTTCACAAAAAGCCTCGTTCTGAGCGGCCATGCCCAAACCCTAGTTGGCATGTCTCTCAGATTGCTGACCGGCACCTACTTCATAAACACATGCCTCTCCACATGCTTCATAGCAATATCTTACAAATTTTTGTTATGGACTGTAAGCTTGGCATTCCGACCACTGAAGCTCCTGGATACCGTCAGCGGTTCTCACAAACACTATCGCGTAATGGCGTCCATAAGGCTCATCAACCTGTACGTGGAACTCGCGTTACTCGATGCAGCCAACAGAATAGAGGACTGGTTCAACGTTGAGATCCGCGGTATTCGGCGCTTGCTATCGGTGAATAGCAAAATTCCTCGACTCCGGTATGGTGCGGTCAAGGAGCAGAAGAAGATGAGCGAGTGCGTTATTTGCCAAGAGTATTTTAAGAAGAAGGACATCGTCAGGATTGTATGCAAGTCCAAGCATTGTTACCATATGAAATGCATCGATGAGTGGTTGAGAGACAACCTTAATTGCCCAATCTGTAGGGCCAATGTCTTGGCATAATCGTTTTTTTCTTATACGTTAATTAATTGGGATTATGTGTTAATTAGTATTATGTGCTTCTTTATGGGAGGGTTGACTATCCCTTATAATGAGATGTTATTCTTTTCACTAGATTTTAAATTTTAAAGGATATTTTATATATATATATAAAATAAGATTTTGTTATTTTATATATTTTATTTTTTTAGCATATGGATTGAGACCTCGGGACCTTTGCTTAGAGATACTCACGATTTAAACATTTTTGTTGAAGAAGAAGAATAAGGGATGATAATCATCTCATCGACTTTATAAAATAAACCAGGAATAAGAGGAGACAAGGGTTGAGTCGAGTCGTTTAGAGGGGAGGAAGGAAATCGAGACAATAATGGACTAATCCTGTAACTATTCAACGGGGGAGGGGAAGTGAGCAGATATCAATTTCAATAAAAGAGAACTAAATCTTTCATTGACGTTTTTTTTTTTGAAATTCCCTATGGAATTGAAGTTGCTCTTCCACTTGGCATGGCCCTCTCCGCCTCTGTTGTGCCCACGGTTCTGGTGCAAGTATCCTGCGCATATATTATGGGGTGTTCGGCACTAAGCCCTGACCCCTTACCCCCAATACCTCTATCGCTTATCTTTAATTAATTTTTGTGTCACATGGTTTAAATAACGACTATGGTGGCCTGTCGGTTAAGGGGTTGCGTTGCTTCGTAAGAGGTTGGGGTATTGGCTCCAGCTGAGGTAATTTGGACCTTAACCAAAAATTTTGGTGGCCCCTTAGCTTCCACGTGGGAGCCTCTAGTTGGGCCACGTGGCAGTCTATGGATGGCCACCAACCACCCAATCAAAAAATGCCAAACCAGCACCAATAGAATTCAGACAAGTGGCATAACCAAATTGGTCCAATGAGCTCAGTCAACCATGCCCAGCCAACAGGTCTAGTCAGTTGTATAGAGCACTGACTAGGAAACCTGCACAATTTGTTTGCCAAAATTTTGCTTGTTTGGGAAAACGAACAGAACTCATTTCTTGAGGCATATGGTATTAGTTTTCCGCGAAATGAGTTGTGCTGGATTCAGAATAATGAGATCTACGCAGTTGTTCAGGTTGCACATTATTTTGATAAATTTCATTTTTTAGCATATTTTTTTGCACATGATCACTCCTCCCCATTGGAAGCTTTTGGACCACAAAAAATCACTTTAAATTATTTATTAGATGAGGGTACACTTCCCTCACCTTTCCAATCATGATCCATTTGGCCTTACTTGGATTTGTTCAAAATTTTGCCTGTTTGGGAAAACGAACATAACTCATTTCCAGGAGCATACGGTTTTGGTTTTCTGCAAAATGAGTTGCATCAAATTCATAACGATGAGATATACATGGTCATTTAGGTTCCACACTATTCCGAAAGCATTCAATTTTGAGCATATTTTTGAACACCTAATCACTCCTCCCCACTAGAAGCTTTTGGACCCCAAAAGATCACTTTTAATTGTTCAATAGATGAGGGTACAGTTCCCTCACATTTCTAATCTCAATCCATTTGGCCTCACTTGGATTTTTTCCTTTGATCCCCACGTGAAGGTACTCCACATTCCCTCGTTTTAAAGACCTTGTTCTTCTATCAAGAATGGTGTCTTGTTGTAGTGCATCAAGGTATTCAGGAGAAAAATCCCCCATGGAAGGAATCTGAGCATTTTCTCCTTGATCTTCAATCAAAGGAGGCTCATACAACCTTAAGTTCTCAACGTTAACAACAACATAAATTTGCATATATGAAGGAAAATCCAACGTGAAGGAATTCTCGCCAATCTTTTCTAAAATTATGAATAGACAATATTTAATTGGTTTCAGTTTTTTACCTTCTCCTTGAAGCCTTTCTTTGCTAATGTGAAGCCAAACTTCATCACCGACTTGGAAATTGTGATATACATGATGCTTATTGTGCCTTGTTCTATACTTGACTTGGCTCTTTTCTATTTGTTCTTGAATTGTTTGATGTACGATGGGATAATGAGATGTGCTTCTTCATGGGAGGATTAAGTACGATGGGATAATGAGATTTTATTATTTTCAATGGGTTTCAAATTTTAATGGAATATTTTTGGCTCTTTGTGATTAGATTTTGATCTTGGTACTTGCAATACTCCAATAAGTTGCCAATTCATAATCCCCATATATATATATATATATATATATATATATAAGATTATGTTATTTTACACATTTAATTTTTTCTCCCCCTTTTTTCTACATATAGACCGAGACTTTAAGGCCTTTGCTTAGGAATATTGATGATTTGGACATATCTGTTGAAGACGAAGAATAAGGTATGATAATCATATCATCAACTTTATAAAATAAACCATGATTAAGAGGAGACAAGGGTTGACTTGAGTCAAGTTGTTCAAAGGGGGGGAAGGAAATTGAAACAATAATGGAGGGAACTAAATCTTTCATTGGCATACCTTTATTTAAAAGCTTCAAATGGAATTCAAGTTTTCCTTCCTCTTGGACCTTTAAAACATTCACCTTAAAACCCTTAATCCTAGACTATATCAGCATAATTTGGGTTGATTTTTGAACACAAACTATTTTCCTTTACTTATAATCCTTGCCGCTATACTCACATTACTCTGCTAAGTTCCCAACCTTTTTACAACTACAACAAAAAAATGTGTTGTAGCAATAATCCATTGGTTGTAATCACTTATTACCTTCAATTTATAATTCAACTTCTACCACCAATCCTTCCCATACATTGGTCTCGACCTAGATCCACACACATCTACGATCCAGTTTTGATATACAACTTTATTTTGTATAGATGAGTCTTCCCAAATTATTTCTGATCATCCTCAAAAAGTCTTACATCAAAAAATCCATCTATATCGTAACTTCATCCACTTTCAAATCATATGAGTGTGGGAAAAATCTTCACATAGGCCCTATAGGAAAATTCAAACTTTCGCTCCCCAAAAAAAGGAAACTATTGAAAAAAGTGATAATTGGATACAGGATCAGGGGATGCATCCTCCACGTAGATCCATATAATCAAAATCCAAAAACTACCACTATATAAAAAATACATATTCTTTGGAAATAATTACATAAGTCTTCGCTTTCAAATGTATCCTTGGATAGAGAGTTAGCAATCATATTAGCCTCCTGAAAGATGCGATGGAAAGTGATGTATGTGAAAGATCGCAAGAGGAGATGGATCTGAGAAATCCATCCATTGAGAAGAGGTGGAAAAAAATTTGAATCAGCCTCCATCCCATCAATAAGGACCTGAGAGTCTCCATGGACATGTAGTGTATCAATAGACAAATGTATAGAGAACCAAAGAAGCCCCCAAAGCACCAGAACTCATGCCCTTGTATTAGTGCCTAGACCCTCGAACCAAGATATCTTTTAGTGTCAACATTGATCCACCCGAAGCCACACTCTACAACTGCAAATACATCTCTGTGTTGCCCCGTCTAAGTACCCAACCGGGAATAGTGGAGGATGTGGGGTGAGAATGTGGGAGAGATCCTTTACCTTCTGAGTTGGATAAGTTTTATTCCCCATCCATAATAATATTTTATGTGTTATTTTGTGGATGTTAATATGAAAACCGTCAAAAACATAACCCATTCCTTTCTTTCCATATTACCTAGAAAAAATAGATAGGAGTTGCCTAAAATTTCCCTCCAAGCTCCATCCACCATCTGATACAATGATATATATTTATAAATCTCCGACCAAAAATGTTCAGAGAAAGAAATATGTTGTCCCAAATCATATAAACAACGTTGCATTCCAGAAATAGATATACATTAGTCTCGTTAGAATCGCAACATAGTGGGCATCTTCCAGGCCCACAAAAACCTCTCTTGTAGAGATTTTCCTAAGTAAGAGCTTTATTCTGTCAAACTAGCTACACATAAAGGATAATATTAAATGGAACATCTAGTTTCGAGACTTTGAAGAACCAAAAATTATGATATAAGATACCTATAAGTTTCTATGACTTCCACCATGTTTTCCTTCAATTTTCCTGCCAAAGGAATATGGTCACCCTCCTCAAATATACAAAGTCCAACATGTTTGAGGTTCTGAGTGTATTCCTCCCATTCCACGGCTCGAAATGCTTCCAGACCAATTGATATATGAGATCTTAATGAAAATGTGCTTGAGGTTTTATAAAATACAAGTGATTAAAATTGAGTTTAGTGAGATTTTATGTTAAATTCGTATACACATTAAGCATGAATTTAAACTCTGAAATAGAAGACAAATACACCATAAAAATAACCACAACACAACGAGTGATGAAGGATTTCACCCCTCCTAGGCTACGTCTCCTTAGTCCAGCTTCCAATGGCTTGGCCCTATATCATTATGCTCAAAAATTGCAATAAAAACAATTTATAGTGCTCTAATGGCTTCAAAACCTATTCCATTAGCTCTAGAATTGTCAAAAATGCATGTCTAGCCTCTTTATGCTCCCAAATTGGTCAAAACCTAAAGAAGTTATGAGTTTCCCTAGCTTTGCTACTAGTTGCTCTACAAATTCCCCAAATTTTGGAACCGTCCTACAATTTCTCCCTGAATTACGTTAACGAGACAACAATTTGGTGCATTTTCGGTGCAAATTGTGGGACCACTATAATGCATAATAATGCCATAAATCTAAATTTTCAAACTATAAGTTATGGCAATCGAAATATTTTTTTTAATAAACAAATAATTCATGGCCCTCTCCGCCTCTACCGCAACCATGGTTCCAGTGCAAGGGTCATGTGCATATAATATAGGTGGGTCAGGGCTAAGCCTTGGTCCCTTACCCCCAATACCTCCACCGCTTACCTTTAATTAATGTGTGTGTCACATGGTTTAAACAACGACCATGGTGGAACGTCGGTTAAGGTGTTGCGTTGCTTGGTAATAGGTTGTGGTATCAACTCTACAGAGTTAATTCAGACCATAACCAAAAAATTTGGTGTCCCCCATGCTGCCACGTGGCAGCCTATGGTTCACCATTAACTACCCAATCAAAAAATGCCAAAAAAGCACTGAATATAATTTGGACAAGTGGCGCGACCAGATTGTTCCAATGAGCCCATTCAACCATGCCCAGTCAACCGGTCCAGTTAGTTGTACAGACTGCTGACTAGGCAGCCTACACAATTTGTTTGCCAAAATTTTGCTTGTTTGTGAAAACGAACAGATCTTGTTTCTGGGATCATATGGAGTCGGTTTTCCACAAAATGAGTTGCACTAGATTCATAACGACGAGATATACGTGGTCGTTCAAGTTCCACACTATTCTGACAACATTCAATTTTGAGCATATTTTTTAGAACCTGATCACTCCTCCCCACTAGAAGCTTTTGGACCCCAAAAGATCACTTTCATTTTTTCAATAGATAAGGATACAGTGCCTTCACCTTTCTAATCTCGATCCATTTGACCTCACTTAGATTTTTTCCTTTGACCCCCACATGAAGGTACTCCACATTCCCTCGTTTTGAAGACCTTTTTCTTCTATCAAGAATGGTGTCTTGTTGTATGATCCCTAATGGAAAGAATATGAGCATTTTCTCCTTGATATTCAATCAAAGGAGGCTCATAAAATGTTAAGTTCTCAACATTAACAACAACATAAATTTTCATTATGAAGGAAAATCCAACTTGAAGGCATTATCACCAATATTTTTTGAAATTTTGAATGGACCATATCGAATTGGTTTTTTATTTTTACCTTCTCCTTGAAGCCTTTATTTGCTAATGTGAAGAAAAACTTCATTAGCGACTTGGAAATTGTGATCTACACGGTGATTATTGTGTCTTGTTTTGTACTTGACTTGCATCTTTTCCAGTTTTTCTGGAACTTCTTGATGTACCATTTGGATTTGTTCAATGAAACTTTTAGCTTTTTCTATACCACTACGACCATCAATAGCAAAATCCTTTCCAAAAATTAAATCAAAAGGATATTTAGGCAAGTATCCCAAACATGCCTCAAATGGCGATGTTTGAGTTGAAGAGTGTCTGGCTCATGGTACAACAAGTTATCATGCATGTGATAATCTAATTCTTCTACTTTGTTCCCTTGACTCAAAGTTGCATATACATCTTGAAAATAACTATCTAAAGCATATTTTTCAACATAGATCTCATGAAAAACATAATTATGCTTAAGAATAGTAGCAGCACTAGCAATAGGCCTAGAAATCATGTCAGCAACTTTATCGTAGATACCTTTCTTATACCTTATCACCAAGTGGAATTATTGAAGAATATTACATGAAGTAAGGTTTTTATGTTGTTAAAAATCATCACATACCCTCAGTAAGGTTATTATCGTTATCGACATGTCATCTTTATGTTGGACACCGTTTTTGATGGGAATGTATACTTGATTTCAAAAACATACAAACATTTTGGGTGATTGACCAAGTTCGGCCAAACCGGCGCAACCAAAGAATTTGATTCTAACAATTCACCTTAATAATGAGAGATAACAAATATTTACTCTAAGTTTGAAGCTCTCAGAGTTCTATTTATTTATATCTGTAGTTGTTTGAAATGATTTTTGTAAAACCTAATTATCCATTTTATGAAAGTAAATTAAGGTGTTCCCCGATGAGGGTGTGTTACACTTACGACGATAGAAGGTTAGTGGGGATTTGTGCCCTCCACCTTGAGTCAAATTAGCATGAGGGCTATTAAATGTAGGGGTGGTCTAATCACTTCCATGCATTTAGTCGCATGTGTAGCCATTATAGCCATTGTACGAGTGTGGCGAACTATTTCAAAACCGGAATTCGGTGAAGTTGGCATCGTTATTAGGTTTGGAACAAATACTCTCGGCCATTTTTTGTTTCCAGAGTAGAGAAAAATGCTACTAATTATATTATATAAAGGTAGTACAAAAATTTTGTAACTTTCATTATTTTCACACAACCCAGTTGTACACCCCAATTGTTCATATGTATTTTTAACTTTCATATGATTTTTAACAGCATATGATTTTTACCTTTTCAACATCTATTTAGAGATTGAATCTTAAACGAAGTAAGTAATATTTTTTCTCAAAGAAAATTAGAGCCAAACCATCTTCCATAAAGACATCATTCGATTCTACTAGGGTTATATGTATGTTTTTTAGTGTGAAGCACAAACAACATGGCCTATATGTCTACTAGAATGATTTCCCACAGCTCTGTTATGAGAAAAGAGAAATCTTAAAGATACAGAGCATTCTTAGTTTCATAGTTTTACATGTCAAAGTTTTGGAAATTAAAGTGTGTAGCTTCAAACATTACCAGAACCCCTTCCTCACCATAGGCCATTTGAATACAAGATCCACCAATGTCCTTATGCAACCTGTTGCAATAGTACCCTGATTGAAATAAAAAAAACATCACTTCATGTTATTTGTAAAGGAGGAATATAACTTGTTACTATTTGGATGACACCAAAATGAAGAAGTATTAAGTCAAACATCCCAGTTTTCCCAACATGAAGCAGTATTAAGTCAAACATCCCAATTTTCCCAATTAATAATGATAACTGTAATTTACATTGTACTTATTATGCATACAATGAGCTGGCATCACCATTAACATGTGCAATTAAGATAGGGTTCTTGCTAAAAGAGAAAATAAGGCTTCATGTTTTCATTTTTAGTTTTTATATTGAAGAATAAACAAAATGAATAAAGTTAACAACTTGTTCTCTTCCCTTACATATAGGTTCCACATTCCCCCTACAACATCCTCAGGAAACCATATGTTTTGTGACCTGATAAGGGCTACCAAAATGTTAATGCCTCCTTCCATAGCAACCACTTTGGAAACATCTGAATTCACTAATAAATTTTCTATGGCCTATAGAACAATAAATAAAATTCACTTGCAAATATCCTAATCGAGTATCTTAACATGTAATTAGAGAAATGCTCAAGAAAAACGACTTTCCAACTTCTCACAACTAAGAAGTGTGGTTAATATCCATGATTGGTTTCAGAGAATCATCCATAGACAAAAAATGATAGACATATTGACCTATAAATCAAAAAAGTTGGTTTCACAAAATCACTCATGAACAAGTAAAATTGGGAATGTCATACAAAGTACCTTTGTTTCTTCTAAATGTACACCTCTTGACGCAAATTTGTGAGATCCAACAATAACCCAATATTTTTGGCATGCATTATAGCTTTTTTCCCTAGAAATATTAATGGTTACAATGGTTATAGTCTCACCATCAATCACCACAAATGTCACAAGCACAGTGGTCGCTCTTTCCTGGAAATCCTCTTGTAATCTTCCCAAAAGGTTCAACATAATTGGAGTACCTTCTTAAGCCATAAGTTATCTAATCCAGGCATATGATGATCGTTTACACTCAGCCAGAATGAGTCTTGCATTTTGAGTTTGGGTATTTCCACTTTGTAACAAGGTAGTCATAAGGAAACTTGTGGTTGCTGAACTAATTTATCCCTCCTAATGGTTTATTTCTTTGTCGTATGTATACAACAAATATTTTTCCTTTTTAAAAACTTGATAAACAAATTAATTTTAATTAGCAATCAACATTATTATTATTCACATTCACTAGATTTGTGTTCGCTAAGTTGTTGGGTTCGTTGGCTTCAATTTAAGAACACTAAAAAAAGAGGTATGGTAAATAAATAAAAATATAAATAAATCGGAGATATGGTAAATAAAGAAAGCCTATTTTTATACTTACTCGAGAGGTATGGTAAATAAATAAAAATATAAATAAACTAGAGGTATGGAAAATAAATCAAACCTATTTTTATACTTACTCCAGAGTTATGGTAAATAAATATAAATATAAATAGACTAGAGGTATGGTAAATAAATAAAACCTCTTTTTATATTTACTCCATAATCCTCTTTATATCTAAGAAAACTCAAAAAGGAACTTTTTTTAGGTGTAGCCTATGGGCCAAATACCATGGTAATTTCTAATCATATTTGATTGCTTGCACTAGATGCATCGATTTCAATGTAGATGTTAATTTCTATTTATAATTCAGATTGCTTGCACTAGATGCATTGATTTCAGTGTAGATGATTTCTAATCCTATTTGATTGCTTGCACTAAATGCATTGACTTCAGTGTAGATGGTGATTTCTAATCCTATTTGATTTCTTGCACTAGATGCATTGATTTCATTGTAGATGATGATTTCTAATCCTATTTGATTTTTTACACTAGATGCATTGATTTTAGTGTAGATATTGATTTCTAATGATATTTGATTGTTTTCACGAGATGCATTGATTTCAATGTAGATGATTTATAATCCTATTTGATTTATTGCGCTAAATTCATTGATTTCGGTGTAGATGGTTATTCCTAATCCTATTTGATTACTTGAACTATATGCATTGATTTGAAAGTAGATGTTCATTTCTAATTATAATTCAGATTGCTTGCACTAGATGCATTGATTTTAGTGCGGATGATTTTTAATCCTATTTGATTGCTTGCATTAAACACATTTATTAAGTGTGGATGGTGATTTCTAATCCTATTTTATTTCTTGCACTAAATGCATTTATTTCAATGTAGATGTTGGTTTTTAATAATATTTTCTTACTTGAACTAGATGCATTAATATGATTGTAAATGTTGATTTCTAATCCTATTTGATTTCTTGCATTAGATGCATTGATTTCAGTGTAGAAGTTCTTTTCCAATATTATTTGATTGCTTTCAATGGATGCATTGATTTCAGTGTAGATGTTGATTTTTTATTTGATGTAGATGTATGATGGTACATTAATTTTAAAGTATTTGGATTAACAATGTGCATTGATTTCAGTGTAAGCACAAAAAATTATTGACAATGTATATTGAATTTTGTGTTATATTAATTCAACCTATAAATATTGGAGAGCAAGAGAGACAAGTTATGTTGTTTACTACAACAACTCGAGCTAACAAGGTGACCTAAAATATGAAAATATGACAAATCTAACAAGGGTGACAATAAGAATAGTAGAAGAAAATAGTTTGAGATTGATCACAATAAAGACTATTTGTAATTGACAACATTCTTATTATTCACATTTTCTATCATTCAACACTATTATTGTGAATTTGCATTTAAAATTTGTATTTCATCTTTTTTCATCATTAAAGTTATTAATAATATTTGTCATCTCAACAAAATTAGGTAACAAAGAAAATTTAGAATCAAAATGACGAGGTTAATCTTAGACATATTTAGAATATTTAAAATGATTATATTAATATTAGATATATTTACATATTATTTATAAAAAAATTCATATCTTCGATAGATTTTCCTTGGCCGCACATGAGTGAAACTAGCCTAGATCCATCTTAACTCCAGATATATCAAGCGTCGAGAGGGATCAAATCTCTCAAGGTGCAAACTTTTTCCACAATTGTTTCACTCAAAAAATTGGTTTGCACCTAGAGAGATTTGATCCCTCTCGGTACTTGATAAATCCGAAGTTAAGATGGATCTTGGCTAGTTTAAAATTAAATAATCAAATAAATTTAGTTTATCTAAAATTAAATAATTAAATAAATTTAAATCATATGAAAAATATTCTATTAAGTTAATAGTGTTATTAATTTATAAATATTAATTTGGAAAATTCAAAATTCAAAATTCAATAATCAATTAAGATAATAATATTATTAATTTATAAAATGTATTTTAGATAATTCAAAAATCAACCTTGCGTTTATGAACCATTAATATTAATTTGATTTTAGTTTAAATCAACCTTGATTTCTAAGCAATCTCAACATAATTTCAATTTTTAATGAATGGGAAAATAGAACTTATACCTCAAAGATTTTATTCATTTTGTTATTGTGTATTTGTTTTTTTATTGTGAAACTCATAGTGCCTCTCTATTCATTCATCTATTCAAAATAGTAGGTTACATTATCAGATTATATACTTGGTAGCCTCAACCTGCTTGTAGGAATCCAGATATGTTAGCCACCTCAGAGAGTTATAAGGAAACCAAATTTGGAATAGTTTAAATTTTTCTCTAGCTACCTTAACGAGTCTATTATCTACTACATCTAGTGACATATAAATAGAATAAATACTATCCGCTCTTTTCATATCAAACAAAAAACAAGAAACCTCTCAAATCAGTCATCTGATGATTCAATGGGTGTTGAATCCTTGACACTTGACCCCCACTTTTTCCTTTCCCTTTTCCTTCCCCTCTCTTTTCCCAGACTGTGTTTTCACTCTTTTTGTTTGAGGCTATTCTCCCAATAGTTGAAGGTTCAACCAGATCCACACTGAGGTTCTCCCCTGACGTGCAATGGCTTGAGGGTGAGAGATGCTAGGAAGACCTGTAGAAGAAAAAAAAATAACAGTATTGAATTTAGTCAGTTTACATAAAATATTATCCTGCTTACTGAAGGTTGCCACCTCAACCATTTCATATTCTCTTGATCATTTGTCTAGATTCCTTTGTCCCTGGAATTTTTATGTTTTCAGCCAGCGGTAACTTCTTAATCTGGCCTAAGAGCTTCTCATATTCGTCAGTTCCAAAAACAAGGCCTCGCAAGTGTGTCTATGCCTTCATAATTTTTTAATAGTTCCACTTCTCAACTTGGGCATGGAACAAAGACTTGACATACAGGAGCGAGATGTTCCCACTCACCACAAACAACGAGACAAAGCCTGGACAATTATTGAAACCAACAAACTAGTCAACTACTCCCATGCATACCAAGAATAAAATCTCGACCTCCTTGGTAATTGAGTTAACCCCCCAATCAAACAATAACCCAGAATTTGGAGTATTGAGCAATTTACCCCCAACCCTATTGACATAATCAATTGAACCCTAAACCCCAAATTGTCATTGTAAGACATGCATGCAAGTACAAATATTTGCCTTGCAGAACTAAAAAAATGACAAGCAGGGCTATGAAATTGACTTGCAGCGCTATAAACTTGAGAGGTAGAGCTGTGAAATCAACTAGTAGAGCTGTGAAATTAACATGCAAAACTATGAAATTGACATGCAGAGTTGTAAAATTGACATGGAGGGCTATGGAATTGATATGCAGCGTTGTAAACTTGACATGCAGGGTTAACAAAAAAATTATAATGACAGACCAAGTCGGGGCTCAGGGTTTCCCCATCACTTTTGCCTGCCACCTCCCCTACAATATCCATGCCCGAGATACTGGAATTAACACAACCAACCAAATAAAAGACATTGATGGACTCATGAAGGAGTACCAGAGCAAGATTTCCATACAAAATTAAAAACCAAAGACTAGACGGGTAGGGGCTATCAGCCTTAGCAAACCATATAAAATTCCTCCCAGACAAAGCATCATCTGAAATAAACATGTTAACTAAACCAAGGTGGTATGCATCCATTCCAAGTGTAGAACAAAGAAGCAGAGCATATGGACAAAGCCATTTTCTTATTGCATAGGCAATCATACTCAGAAAAAAAAAACAAGATATGAGAACATACCCAAGGAACCAATACACAGAATTTGCCAACTCCCTTTTCTGCTCACCTGCCTTCTGCCTAGCTTCCTTCATTACCTGCTAAATAATCATCAGCTCAGGAACTAACAGAATTATTTTACCCAGCCTTTTCTCCCTCCAACGTCGGTGTTTTCCCCAAAAACGTTTTGACACTCACCGTTGTCTTCCATCCACATTAACTATCATCATTATTCGGTGTGGGTGAAGCCACCTTCCAATGCCATTGGGTGTCATCATTATTACTACATGTGAACTGCATGGCCTCCTGCCACCTCACACCTCCCTCAACACACTTAGCACCTCGATCGAAGAGTGTTATTGTGTATTTGTTAGAAAAAAACAGCTTCATTTTTTCAAAATAATAATCAAACACATCCAAATACAATGATGTTATGTATTTTCTTGGGTAGCTGATAAGCGTTTGTTATACAAAGATCAACTTCTCTCGTTTCAAATTAATAATAAAACATATTCAAATTAAGTGAACAATAAAAAAAATTGTAACTAATTATAATGAGTTTGATAAGTGTTTTGAAATTTATTTAATAAAATAATTTAAATATAATGAATTATAAACTAATTATAGTGAACTATAATTATGTTGACAAGTGTTTTAAATTTATTTAATAAAGTAAATTTAAATATAATAAATTATAACTAATTATAGTGAACTATAATTATATTGATACGTGTTTTCTCTAATTTATTAGACATTGGTAAATTAATCTATGTAAATCTAAATTTTAATTGAATAGTGATAAGCTAATTAAATTAAATACAATGGTTTAAGTTTTGAGAGTTAAACCAATTATGTAAATTAACAAATTATATAAATTAACAAATAACAAATAGTATTATATGCAAAATAATAAACTACATATATCTGCCATATAACTAGACATACTGGATCATCCATTTCCAAAATATTTGAAAATTTAACCTATCATAAAATTAACAATATTCCCAAAAACACTCCAAAATAGATCATCCCATCGCTCAACCACATTTGCTAATATATTTTTTACTCATATTAATTTCCATCGATAAATGCAATTTCGGCACAAACACATTTGCTATTATAATTGTATTCATATTAATTTCCAAATATAAACGCAAACTACAGTCATTGAGTAATCCTGCCAAACGCTGCGACTAGTCGGTAAAATCTCTTTCGAAAAAAAAAAAACACTGTCGACATACAAATATATATATATTGGTTTCTCGTTCATTGGGTTTCATTTTCATTATAAATTGTTTGGTTTATTTTTGGATGATGAATACATGAGAGGGTTCAAAATCAGAAAAACGTATAAACTATTCAAATTTAACCAAAATAGAAACTCTAAGCTCAATAAACACTCCAAACAATTATTTTACACATCATACAACCTGCGCATACAGATTGAACTATAAATGGCAACTGGTCTTTTTTCGCGTCCAGTATCTCGCCAAGTGCTGTAAAATGTAGCCAATATTGCGAAATATTTCATCGCATTTTATCTCTTCAAGTTGTTCTCAACATATATTGCAGACATCGACGTAAGGAAGTTAATCGTCTATTCCATAGGTATACCAAGCGCAACGCTGCTAATTCTCAACATCGTATTCTGCTTCTTGTTATATTTCACAAAACGCCTCGTTCTGAGCGGCCATGCCCAAACCCTAGTTGGCAAGTCTCTCAGATTGCTGACCGGCGCCTACTTCATAATCACATGCCTCTACGCATGCCTCATAACAACATCTTACAAATTTTTGTTATGGACTGTAAGCTTGGCATTCCGACCACTGAAGCTCCTGGACGCCGTCAGCGACTCTCACAACAACTATCGCGTAATGGCGTCCATAAGGCTTCTCAACCTGTACGTCGAACTCGATTTACTGGATGCAGCCAACAGAATAGAGCACTGGTTCAATGTTGAGGTCCGCCGTAATCGGCGCTTGCTATCGGTGAATAGCAAAATTCCTCGACTCCAGTATGGTGCGGTGGAGGAGGAGAAGATGAGCGAGTTTGTTATCTGCCAAGGTATTTTAAGGAGGAGGACATCGTCAGGATTATATGCAAGTCCAAACATTATTACCATATGAAATGCATCGATGAGTGGTTGAGAGACAACCTTAATTGCCCAATCTGTAGGGCCAATGTCTTGGCATAATCATTTTTTCTTATACGTTAATTAATTGGGATTATGTGCTTCTTTATGGGAGGGTTGAGATCTCCTATAATGATATGTTATTTTTTTCACTCTATTTTAAATTTTAAAGGGTTACTTTTGGCCTTTTGTGATCTTATTTTGGTCACTTATATTATTTTAATGAGCTACTAATTCTTCAGCATATATATATATAATGAGATTATAATTATTTTATATATTTATTTATTTTGTTTTTTTCATTGAGACATTTAGACTTTTGCTCAGAGATTTAGACATCTTTGTTGAAGAGAAAGAATAAGGGATGATAATCATCTCATCAACATTATAAAAAAAACCAGGAATAAGAGGAGACAAGGGTTGAGTCGAGTCGTTTAGATGGGAGGAAGGAATTGGAGACAATAATGGACCATTCCTGTAACTATTCAACATGGGAGGGGGAAGTGAGCAATATCAATAAAAGACAAAACTAAATCTTTCATTGACGTACTTTTATTTTAAATTCCCTATGGGATTCAAGTTTCCCTTCCTTTTGGATCTTCAAAACATTCACCTTAAAATCCTTAATCCTAGACTATATCGGCATAATTTGGGTTGATTTGTGAACACACACTCTTTTCCTTGGATTATAATCCCTTCCCCTATACAACAACAAATTGCAATGTGCCAAATAATCCATTGGTTGCTACCACTTATGACCTTCTATTGATCGTTCAACTTTTACCACCAATCCTTCCCATACATTGGTCTCGATATGGATCCACACACATCTACGGTCCAATTTTGATATATAACATGATTTTGTATAGATGAAGCTTCCCAACTTATTCATGATCATCCTCAGAAAGTATTACATCCAAAAATCCATCTGGAGTCGGAGCAAAATTGCCCAATTTTTTTGCAAATATGTGTGCTCTCTAGATGTATAAAAATCAATAGACCACATCTGGAGGCGTAATCCTCACCAACCCCACTATCAAGCTTGACTCAAAAAAATTGAGGTCCAAACAATTCACAAGAAAAACACAACCAAAATCGATGAAAAATGTGATATGAATGCATGTAATTTAAATTAGGCTCTTAGTTTTCTTTTAACCATTCTTTGAAGGAAGTTGGGTTGATGAACTTTTTTGCAAATTGTCCCACAATCGCCCTTTATAAAAGGATCGAAACCTATGATAACCATGTGTGCTCCTTATCACTAGACAAAATATTGAGTGTAGTTTCACAGACTTCCTCTTTGTCTTTTTAAGGTTGAGATTCATATCTATAGAATAGTTAGGAAGGCTTAGTCTAGGACTAGCATTTTATTGAGAATTCAAACTTAGAAATTCTGAATGAGACTGAGGGGCTACAATAGACAACCTCTAGTTCCTTCACCATCATCATCAAGAGGTAAAACATCATAATTTGGCTTAGTTGCTGACATGTCAGGACTCTTAAATGGAACATAAATGATCCTCTTAAATGGTGCTTAAATGGAACATCTAGTTTCCAAGCTTTGAAGAACCGGCAAGTATGATCAAGTTCATGAAGAGTGGATATAAGATACATGTAAGTGTCTGCAACTTCCACCATGTTTTCCTTAAATTTTCCTGCCCAAGCAATATGGTTTCCCTCCTCAGATCTACAAAGTTCGGTAAATCTGAGGTTCAGAGTGTATTCCTTCCATTCCACAGCTCGAAGTCCTTCCAAACCAAATTCCCGAGTCGATTTCCAAACTGGAAAATTGTCATACCAATGAGAAATGGATTGATCCAAGTGAAATATGCCTTTGAAGTGTAATCTCCTCAAAGTATCCTCTGTAAATTAAATTTTATCATCCACACCTAGGATATTATCCATTCTAAAGATTATATGATTCCCACTACCAAATGACAAATTAATTATCTGAAGAAATAAGTCTTCAACCTTAGATAAATCATTCCATATGCAGGACCCTTATTTAATCATGATATGTCCAGTTCTGTCAAGCCAAAAGGTAACTCAACAATACGAATTGTGTTTTTGCATTAAGGGTGATCATAGATATATACATGGAGGGAGAGACTCTTGGGCTTCATCTCCCGGTGACTTTTCATATTCCAACTCTCCTTATTTTATATTTACATTATTTCACATATTCACCCAATCGCAAGGATTAGGTGTTAACATTCACCTCCTTAATATGAAGGGATGTTGGTGAGTCCAAGAATCGTTCTTAATTTTTCGAACTTTTCTCTTCCAAGCGCTTTGGTGAAGATGTTTGTAATCTACTCATTTATGGAAAAATGGCGTAGATGGATTGTCTTGGCCTCAAAATGATGTCGAATCAGATGGTATTTTTTATTGATGTTCTTCGTTCAATCATAGAACTTTGGGTTCTTGGCCAACTTTATTGCATAAGTGTTGTCAATCATGAGTGGAGTTGAATGCACTTGATTCTCCTGCAAATCTTCCAAAATTTTCCTGAGCCACATAATTTCCTTTGTTGGTTTAGCTGTTGCCACATATTCTACCTGAGTTGTGTAATCTACTGGAATTGATTATTTGTGTGATTTCTAGGAGAAAACTCTTGATCCAAGACTCATAGCATAACTTGAAGTAGATACCCCAGTCTTTTTGTCAAGTGTAAATTAAAGTATCCAATCAAGTTGAACTCGCCCACTTGTGTATACTTGATTCCAAAGTCTTGAGTCAAAATTACTTCAGAACTCTTTTCCACCAGACCAATGTCCCTCACAAGGATTTTGCATAAACCTGGAGAGGATTCCAACATCAGATGAAATGTTCAGTCTAGTAGTAGTCATGTAGTTGAGATTTCCTACAATTTATCAATACTTTGTTGCATCCTCAAATTCTTTTCCTTGAATGGATGTGAGCTTCAAGTGCTATTCCATTGGAGTAGTCAAAGGATTGCACTCATCCATTCGAAACCTGTTCAAAATATCTCCAGTGTTTCTTCTAAGAGAGTAATATAAACTTCAGATATTGAGTTACTTCAATACCAAGATAGTAGTGAACATAGCCCAAGTTAATCATTTCAAAACCTTTCATCAATTCCTTCTTTATGGATGCAATGTAGCTCTCATTTTCCCTGCCATCAAAATATCATCTACATACACCACAAAATATACAAGTGGAAGTCTAAAATCCCATACCAATTCAGGGTAAATGAAAGGTGCAACAAATCCTCCAATTGTTGCATCGTAGATGGAAGTGTCCCATCTATCCATATTAAAGCAAGGCATTAGTAATCTTTGATATCATAGAATAATGGAGACCTTGGTAACATTGTTCTCCAGTGGCACAATCTTTGTTTTCCAATCAATTCAATACATTAATTCCTATAAATCCTGCATCATATTCTTATCTGAATCATCAATTGTGCAACTAGGAATATTCAACATTGTGTTACATGCTTACCATGTTTCACAATATTTCGAGAGTAGAAGATCGTTCAACAGTTTGACATCTTCAAAATTTCCAATATATGTAGAACCTAATATAGCACATACACATATGGCATGTTCATCAACCATTTCCACTGCTTTGTGAGGGTCCATCACATAGTAGTCCTCTCTTAATTTCACAGCTTTGAGGTCTACTTCGAAATAGCAGCCAAACTTATCCCAACAAACCTGAAAAGCAAAGCTTTTTTCAAATTCATAGCTTTCATTTCTGCTTCGGGAAAGGAAGAAAACTAATTCTAAGGAGGCCTAATAAAGAAAAACTACCAAATAAGTGTGTTATATCTTATGATCGGTCTATGAAATAGAAAGAAAAATAAAACAATTTTAGATCTCTATATCCCTCTAAATCATAAAATATGACAAAAAACAGTAGCTTCAGTGCCAAATAAAGAAAAGCTAGAAAATTTATATACTTGACAATAAAAATTATTGCATTGGAACATATAAAAGAGCTAAAATGACTTGGAAAACATAAAATTTATGATGCAAATATAAGATATATTGTTAACAAAAAAGTAATGGCACGTTCATAAGATTGTGATTTATGCCAGTAAAATGAAAAAATAATAAAAGTCCATATCTCAAAGCTGTTTGTTTTGAGAGACATGCAACCCATAATTACTCCATATATTTTCATATCTTGAAAAGAGAACATATTGGATTTCATGAAATTGAATCAAATAAATCCCATATTTACATTTTCAAAATAGTTATGCTTTCAGAGACATGCTTAAACCCACAATTACTTCACATAATTTCACTTCTAGGGCTTGGTCCGGTAGTGAAGAGAACCTACTGAGTTTTATGAAATTGAAATAAATCCCGCATCTACATTTTCTTTCAAATTAATATAAAGGATTAACTGCCACAAACACAAAGGTTCAAAAATATGTGGAAAATGGATACACCATGTATCAGGCCATTGTATATCTGCAGAATGGGTGGTAAAGTAGATTTGTGTTTGGAAAAGGGGGTTGGTGAAACCCAGAGCTCAGACAATACTCAATACTTGTTGAGTACACAATTTCCCAATGTGGTATCAGAGACTTGAACCTGTTGGAATTTCTGAGAAATTCCAAAATAACAATGAAGAGAATAAACTCCCTTCTTTTAACACAGAGAAATTAAAATATTTCTCACTGAAACAGAGTTTCAAATCATAAAACAAACTTTTATTTCATAAAAATTGTTGTTACAAATTCTTCCTCTAACAGAGGGATTTACAAAATATGATTGACTGCTACAGACGCAGTGCTTCTCAAAAAATAAATCTTTGTCTCTCTCTCTCTGAAAAAATACGTTGCTGTGTATTTTCCAATTCTGCACTACTGTGCTTACAAAACGACACTGTTTTGTGTACAATACAAAACATTGTATTTTGCCTCACGTGCCTTTGCTTTATATATGCTGCCGCACATATTAAAACATATAAAACAATAAACAAAACATATAAATAAAACAACCAACCGACTGTCGGGCCCACCGTCATAGCACATCGCGCATAGCGTATTGAACGTGCGATCAACAAAACAAACTTCTGAATTTGCGATTTCGCGATTTTGCGATGTTGCGATGAGATCGCATTGCAAACATCTGCGATCAAACATATGGCGGAACATATATATAACATGCGGTTGTGCGATCGTGCGATGGTGCGACGATCGCACATCGCAATTTCAACGAAACTCTGGTGATGGGCGGAGGGTGATTGTTGTAATATGCGATATGCGATTATGCGATGGCGCAACCATCGCACATCGCAGATTTCCATATCAACAAGACACTTTGTTCTTCAAAAACTGAAAGCTGCGCTCTGCGATCTGCGCTAAAGCACTTAAGTGGTAGGGACCACTTGTCTGGCTTCTTCAGATATTTAAGTCCTCCGCCTGTTTAATTAATTTCATTCATTTCTGGTTGTTGAGGGCGTTAAAGACCGAAATCACTGTTTTAAATAAAAACTGTTCTTCCATGCTGTGAAGCCACGAAAGTCTTTGGCATTCAAGTCTGCTGATAAAAATCGGCTACCGCCTTGATAAAATATTAAAGGGATCAAAATCCCATCTGCTCTTTACTGCACCTGTGCGCTTTCCAATCCTTTTGCAATTTGTTCAAGATTGCAGGCAACCGCCTTAGCCTTGGCTTCAATGTGCCGCAGATCTTTCACTTCTGCATTTACTGCTGATTGACTTCAGCAGTTGGAATTAATTTCCAACACTCCTCCTTAATTTCAACTGCTGGGTTTTCCTGCATACCCAGGCATTTCCTGAAATGTTCAAAGCTTTTCTGCGCAAGTGGCTTTGTGAGGATATCTGAAAATTGATCCTCTGTTCTGCAATGTTGCAAAACTATCTCACCATTGTTAACCAATTCACGTATGAAGTGAAACTTGGTGTCAATGTGTTTTGTCCTCTTATGAAAAACAGAATTTTTAGACAATGCAATAGCTGAGCTATTGTCACAAAAAATCACTGTCCCTTTTATCTGTTCTTGACATAAGCTTCTCAACATTTTTCTCATCCAAACTGCTTGACACGCTGCTGTTGTAGCTGCCACATATTCTGCTTCTGCTGTAGACAATGCTACAATGGGTTGTTTCTTAGAAGCCCATGAAATGACTCCTGAACCCATGTGAAAAACATAACTGGAAGTGCTCTTCTGATCATCTACACTTCCAGCCCAATCACTGTCCGTGTATCCAACTAAATTTGAACATTCTGAAGTAGTATAAGAAATACCAAAACTTTTTGTACCTTTAACATACCTCAGAATTCGTTTTGCTGCCTGCCAATGTGCATCCTTTGGCTTTTCCATGAATCTAGAAATCAAACTAATAGCATGCATTATGTCCAGCCTAGTTGCAGTCAAATACATGAGGCTGCCAACTATGCTCTTGTATAAACTAGGATCAAAATCCTTGCTACTGTCCTCTCTACTGAGCTTTAATCCCATCACTGTGGGAGTGATTGCTGCTTTGCATTCCTGCATGTTAAATCTTTCAAGTACCTCATTAACATACTTTGCCTATGAGATAAAAATCCCATTTTCATCTTGTTCTACTTCTATTCCCAAGAAGTATCTCAACAAACCCATGTCAGTCATCTCAAATTCTTCTTTCATGACTGTTTTAAAATGTTCAATAAGGCAATCATCATTACCTGTAAAAATAACATCATCAACATACAAAACTATTATCAATAGTTTTCCATCTTTTTCTTTGATGTAGAGGGTGGGTTCTCCCTCACACTTTTCAAATCCATTTTCCAGTAGATAGGAATCTATCCTACTGTACCACGCTCTTGGCGCTTGCTTCAACCCATAAAGAGCTTTCTTCAACTTGCATATTTTGTTTTCTTGGCCTTTCTTTTCATAGCCGAGAGGTTGTTCAATGTAAACCTCTTCCATTAACACTCCATTCAGGAATGCTAACTTCACGTCCATTTGGTAAACTTTCCATTTGTTTTGTGCTGCTATGGACAGCACTGCTCTCACGGTTTCCATTCTGGCAACCGGTGCAAAAGTTTCCTCATAATCTATCCCATGCTTCTGCTTATAACCTTTGACGACAAGTCTTGCCTTGTGTCTCTCTATTTTGCCTTTAGCATTAATTTTGGTCTTGTAGACCCATTTAACACCAATGACATCTTTACCTTTTGGGAGTTCAACCAAATCCCAAGTTTTGTTCCTCTCTATGGCATTTATTTCCTCATCCATAGCTTCTATCCATTTCTCATCTTTAATAGCATCTTCGAAATGAACAGGATCATCAACATGAAAATTTAAAGCAAACAAAGAATTGATACCTTCATTAGCTATATCTTGTTCATAAATATCTTTCAAACTTTTGAATTTCTTACCTCTTTCAGTAGGTGTACAAATGCTTGAAGAAGCACTTGAATTTCCTCCTTGTGGTGTGCTTGAAAAAGCACTGTCATTTCTCCTCAAGGGTGTGCTTTGCTGCTCTTGTGTTGGTGTTGTTGTTTGGGGATTCATTTCAGCCAACTCATCATCATTTTCATCATGAGATAAACAGTGTTTAACATTCACTGTTTTCTCTATGCTTCCATCCCAAGCTTCCTCTTCAATAAACTGAACATCTCTGCTCATAATAAACCTTTTGTTGGATGGGTTATACAACCTGTATGCCTTGGATTCCTCACTATATCTAATAAAAATACATTTCTCCCCCTTGCTGTCCAACTTCTTCCTTAGCTGATCCGGAATGTGTGCATAAGCCACACATCCAAAAACCTTCATGTGTGTGACACTTTGCTTTGTGCCACTCCATGCCTCTTCCGGCACTTTGTTCATAACTGCTTTTGTAGGACACCTGTTCAAAATATACGCTGCACAATGTACAGCTTCAGCCCAATAATCATTAGGCAAATGCTTGGCTTTTAACATACTCCTCGCCATGTCCATTATGGTTCAGTTCTTCCTTTCGGCTACTCCATTTTGCTGCGGAGTATATCTAGTGGTAAACTGTTTATGAATACCATTTTCTCTACAAAAACGTAGAAAATCTTTAGATATATACTCACCTCCTCTATCAGTCCTTAAGACTTTGATATGCAGCCCACTCTGGTTCTCAACAAGTGCTTTGAAATTGCAAAATTTTTCAAACACTTCACTTTTGTTTTTCAAAAAGTAAACCCAAGTTTTTCTTGTAAAATCATCTATGAATGTTAACACATAGTGGCTACTTGCAAGCGATGGAGTCTGCATCGGTCCACATACATCTGAGTGAACAATCTCTAAGAGTGCTTTTGCCCTTATGCTTTTCCCGGAAGGAAAAATTTCTCTGTGTTGTTTCCCCAAGATACAACCTTCACAAAGCCTGTCCGGTTTCTGTATCAATGGTAAACCACTTACCATTCCTTTTCTGTTCAACAAATTAAGACCTCCAAAGTTGAGATGTCCAAATCTCAAGTGCCATAACCAATTATCATCTTTTGGTTCGCTTTGGTAAGTCTCTTGTGCAACTACTTCTTTCTCTTCACCATTCTTCAAGTCTGCTCTCATTCTGAGAGGGAACATCATGTTCCTTGTCATCTTTACTTCAGCAATACATTGTTTGCTGGGTGGTTTATCCATGATGGTACAAACATCATTATCAAAGAAAACATTATACCCCTTATGGACAAGCTGTCCAATACTTAAGAGGTTACATTTCATTCCTGGAACATAATAAACATCTGCTATGGTTTTCTTTGCACCTAATCTTGTTAAAACATTTACATCTCCTTTTCCCATAACAGAAACTTTGCTATCAGTTCCTAGTGTGACTTGTGACTTCACACTTTCATCTAACATAGAGAAAATTGCTATGTTTCCTGTCATATGGTTACTACAACCGGAGTCTAGAAACCATAAATCCTCACTTTTCTCTTCAGCTATATTACAAGCTAAAAACAACTTCTTTTGATTGACATTTTCTCTAGTGAAATTTGCACTAGTTCTACTTGCCATATCTTGCTGCTTCTTTCTGCATTCATTTGCATAATGACCATATTTTTTACAATAATGACATTGGACATTGGATTTGTCATACCTCTGTCCTTGAGCATTCTGTTGACCACTCTGTTGGTTGCTGTCTTGGCTGTGGCTGTGATTTCCATTGTTGCACCTTCCATGTGAATGTGAAGGGCTATTTCTTCCACCTTTGTTTTGGCTTTTGCCTCTTTCTCTTCCTCTGCCTTACCCTCTTCCTCTTCCGAAAGACATCTAGGTCTTAAAGGCATGTTCAAGAGATGATTTTTCACTCCTACTCAATCTCTGTTCATGGGTCATCAGTGATGCATGTAGCTCATCAACTGAAAACTTTGTGAGATCCTTAGTCTCTTCTATGGTGGTGACAATCACATCGAACCTTGAGGGTAAACTTCTCAAGAGTTTTTCAACAATCCTCTTGTCTTCAAGAGTCTCTCCATGAGATCTTATTTGTGTGACCATTCCAATCACATGAGTGAAGAATGAGTCAATAGTATCTGACTCTTTCATACAGAGAGTCTCAAAGTCTCTCCTCAGCAACTGTAGTTTTGCTGTCTTCACTTTCTCCATGCCTTGATAGGCTGTCATGAGAGTTTCCCATGCTTCTTTGGATCTCTTAGCTGCTGCTATCCTTGGAAACACACTCTCATGCACTGCTTGATACAATAACAAAATAGCCTTGGCATCTTTCTTCTTATTGCTCTTCAATATCTCTCTTTCTGCCTGAGTTAACATATTAAACTCAAGTTCATTTGTTGGCTCTTCAAAGCCTTCCTCAACAAATTCCCATAAGTATTGGGAGACAAATAATGCTCTCATAGTTATTGACCAGTAGTCATAATTTTTCCCATTAAACTGTGGGAGATGGAAATTTCCCATACCCATACCAGTGCTGGCTCCAGCCATTCTGCACTCTTAACTATGATTCAAAAACACTTGAATGTGCATATTAAATGACTGACTGTTCTGCAACAGTAACACAAAAACTATATAGAGAAATACCTTTGGATTCTTCTTGTCTGAGTCTTCACACTGCTGGAGAAGCTGCTGCAACAAAGAACTCCTTTCCTTCAGCTTATTTGACCTTCAAATAGCCTGGACTAGCTTTGATACCATGTTGGAATTTCTGAGAAATTCCAAAATAACAATGAAGAGAATAAACTCCCTTCTTTTAACACAGAGAAATTAAAATATTTATCACTGAAACAGAGTTTCAACTCATAAAACAAACTTTTATTTCATAAAAAATGTTGTTACAAATTCTTCCTCTAACAGAGGGATTTACAAAATATGATTGACTGCTACAGACGCAGTGCTTCTCAAAAAAGAAATCTCTGTCTCTCTCTCTCTGAAAAAATACGTTGCTATGTATTTTCCAATTCTGCACTACTGTGCTTACAAAACGACATCGTTCTGTGTACAATACAAAACATTGTATTTTGCCTCACGGGCCTTTGCTTTATATATGCTGCCGCACATATTAAAACATATAAAACAATAAACAAAACATATAAATAAAACAACCAACCGACTGTCGGGCCCACCGTCATAGCGCATCGCGCATAGCGTATTGAACGCGCGATCAACAAACAAACTTCTGAATTTGCGATTTCGTGATTTTTCGATGTTGCGATGAGATCGCATCGCAAACATCTGCGATCAAACATATGGCGGAACATATATATAACATGCGGTTGTGCGATCGTGCGATGGTGTGACGATTGCACATCGCAATTTCAACGAAACTCTGGTGATGGGCGGAGGGTGATTGTTGTAATATGCGATGGTGCAACCATCGCACATCGTAGATTTCCATATCAACAAGACACTTTGTTCTTCAAAAACTGAAAGCTGCGCTCTACGATCTGCGCTAAAGCACTTAAGTGGTAGGGACCACTTGTCTGGCTTCTTCAGATATTTAAGTCCTCCGCATTTTTAATTAATTTCATTCATTTCTGGTTGTTGAGGGCGTTAAAGCCCGAAATCACTGTTTTAAATAAAAACTGTTCTTCCGTGCTGTGAAGCCACGAAAGTATTTGGCATTCAATTCTGCTGATAAAAATCGGCTACCGCCTTGATAAAATATTAAAGGGATCAAAATCCCATCTGCTCTTTACTGCACCTGTGCGCTTTCCAATCCTTTTGCAATTTGTTCAAGATTGCAGGCAACCGCCTTAGCCTTGGCTTCAATGTGCCGCGAATCTTTCACTTCTGCATTTACTGTTGATTGACTTTAGCAGTTGGAATTAATTTCCAACAGAACCTGCCACTTACAAATGTGGAGTGTATAAATGATATAAGTGGAGTGTTTAAACGATTCAAGAATAATGATCCGGAGCAATTTGGTCACCTATCGGATTTCCATGAAGTCATTTTCCATGTCTATCAAGACAGAAGTTATCAAGACAAAATTTATGTTCCAAAGATCAATTACATCCTAGATAAGCCACAATATTAATATTGGACATCCTGGATGGCATTCCTTCGAGGTCGTAAAACAAGGTCACCGATTGGAATTGCATGAAGTCATTGTTACATATGTCAAGAAGGTAGTTATGTTTCGAAGACCAATTCCATATGAGTAAAAGCGACAAGGTTAGTAGTAGAGGTCAGGGGCGTCATTCTTTCAAGGTATTAAAACAATAAGAAAAATTGCACATGTACCCACACCATGATTATCTGCACTATTTCCACCATTTTACTTGTTAGAGAGGTTGCCTCAGTAGTAAAAATGATTGTTGATTTAATATTCAGATTGTTGTGAAATATAAATTTTGCTGGAATAGTTTTACATGGGGCTCAAACACTTAGTTACTTGTTTATCCTTTCTTTCAACTAGATACACTACCTACATATAATATCTAACAGGGGATTATGGCGTCCATTAGGCTCCTCAACCTGTACGTCGAACTCGATTTACTGGATGCAACCAACAGAATAGAGCACTGGTTCAATTTTGAGGTCCACCGTATTCGGCGCTTGCTATCGATGAATAGCAAAATTCCTCCACTCCGGTATGGTGCGGTCAAGGAGGAGGAGAAGATGAGCGAGTGCGTTATCTACCAAGAGTATTTTAAGAATGAGGACATCGTCAAAATTATATGCAAGTCCAAGCATTGTTACCATATGAAATGCATCAATGGGTGGTTGAGAGACAACCTTAATTGCCTAATCTGTAGGGCCAATTTCTTGGCATAATCATTTTTTATTATACGTTAATTAATTGGGATTATGTGCTTCTCTATGGGAGGGTTGAGATCTCCCATAATGATATGTTATTTTTTTCACTCTATTTTAAAGGGCTATTTTTGACCTTTTGTGATCTTATTTTGATCACTTCATATTATTTTAATGAGTTACCAATTCTTCTTCATATATATATATATATATATATAATATGAGATTATATTATTTTATGTTTTTGTTTTTTTTCTTTTTTTCTTTTTGCATATGGATTGAGACATCTAGATTTTTGTTTAGAGATTTAGAAATCTTTGTTGAAGAGGAAGAATAAGGGATGATGATCATCTCATCAACTTTATAAAAAAAACCAGGAATCAAAGGAGACAAGGGTTGAGTCGAGTCATTTAGATGGGAGGAAGGAATTCGAGACAATAATGGACTATTCCTATAACTATTCAACATGGGATGGGTAAGTGAGCAAATATCAGTATCAATAAAATAAAAAACTAAATCTTTCATTGACGTAATTTTATTTTAAATTCCCTATGGGATTCAAGTTTCCCTTCCTTTTGGATCTTCAAGACATTCACCTTAAAATCCTTAATCCTAGACTATATTGGCATAATTTGGGTTGATTTGTGAACACATACTCTTTTCCTTGGCTTATAATCCCTGCCCCTGTACAACAACAAATTTCAATGTGCCAAATAATCCATTGGTTGCGACCACTTATGACCTTCTATTGATCATTCAACTTTTACCACCAATCCTTCCCATACATTGGTCTTGACCTGGATCCACACACATCTATGGTCCAGTTTTGATATACAACTTGATTTTATATAGATGATGTTGGGAAAAATACTGAGAGGGGGGGGTGAATCAGTATTTACTGCATATTCAAAAACTTTTACTTTTTCATGCTCCAAAACCCATACACTACTTTGTTGAAGTCAACTAGCGTATACACGCGGATATCCTTCATAAAACTCGCGTATACACAGAGATCTAATTATGTCATTAGCTCTTCAGTTATAGCATTCCATCATTCATTCATTAGACGTTCTATAAACAGTAAACATGTGCAGTAAGAACAGAATAAACCATCACACATAAGCATCACACATGAACACCAGGATTTTTAGGTGGAAACCCAAGTCGGGAGAAAACCACCATTTCAGCTTGCTCACCTTCAATATTTTATTATGTAGAAAACATATTACAACATATGTGGGCCGGCGTGTATTCTACCAAAGACGTTGTGCACACCCACCGCGCGCACATTTACCGGGCCCTCTCCCTGAAGGGAGCCCAACCCCCGTCGTTTACCAGCCTCTCCCGGAAGGGAGCTACAACCCCCTGCTCTCGTTTACCAAATTTCACCGGAAGGAGCTTACAACTCGACCGAAGGCTACAACCTCAAGACTCCCGTGAATTACGTTTCATCAATTTTCATACTGGATCCAAAGCTTCCTTTAGGACACCACTTGCAGGCCACGTTTCATCATATTTTCAGACTGGACCCTTTCCATACTTTTAAGCGCAGTCAACCATGAAACAGAAACATATAACTCACTGACAGATATCAGTAAACCAGCAGAACAGATCAGACATTTTTTACCACAGACTTCAGAAAACCCTAGTTTTCATACGCGCTTTCCTTTCACTGATGTCGCGTATATACGCGCTTCCGTTCACATAAAATAGCGTATACTTATGTACAAATTACAGATCCAATTTCATTGCGCATACGCGCTTTTTCGTCAGCGAAGCCGCGTATATACGCGCTTCCTATGCGTCGAAGTAGCGTGTGGATCTTCAACCATTACAGAGCTTCATACTTCTTCAGATCAGACATTCAGTTCAGATTCAACCCTTTACTTCAGACAGATGTTCGCCTCATCTCAGATCTAATCACTCCATAAACAGATCTAGCAAATACAAATACATTCCAGATCTAGATATTTCGCTTCATCATTTCTTCATAGGTGCATCATAGATTCAGATCTATTATCAAACCATTACCCTTTCCATACAGACATACTTCACAGAGAAGTATTCATTCAAGCTCAGACATCTTGCACCCACACTCATGATTTGCACAATGAATTTCTTCTCTTTATATAGGTTTACCCTTTTTCAATACCATGAGCCCCTTTTTTCAATACCATGAGCCAAAACAATACCATGAGCCCAAAACTACATTACTTCCGATGGTATTCCTGGACGGGGTCATTTAGACGAATCATTACCCAATACAATGAGTCAATACCATGGTGGTTACCCCTGGTTTTGCACTTTAAGAGCGCTTTTGCCCATACGCGACTTGGCATGTTGATTCCCGCGTGCATACGCGACTTCCCCTAGGCAAATCCACGTATGCCTAGAGACATACTCTTTTCATCAAGATTTAGCACATGCTGAATTCCTTTCTTCATTGCCTTCTGTACACACTGTAGATACATCAGATTTACTTCATCAAGAACATATTCTATCAAGCACAACTTCATCAAGTAAGTTGCCATCCTCTTCATCAAGTGAGTTGCCATTCAAGGACAACACTCAGCATCATATTGTCAACAAACATCATATCACATCAGATTTACATCATTTACCAAGTCCATCAATTCAATAATAACTTCATCAAGTGGTTTGCCATCAAGGACAACACATGTCAACAGTCGCATGTCTTCATCTTCATTCAGTGGGTTGCCATCAAGGACAACACTCTGCATCATATTTCCAACAATCTCCCCCTTTGGACTTGATGGCAACCACGATGGTGTTTGGTTACCACAACAGATAGGTACATTAAGAACACAATGACACCATGTCACTCTCTCCATTTTTGACACCATTCAAACACCATGTCACTCTCCCCCTTTGACATCAAGGGCAAAGGGCGGATCAAAAACCAACATACTCTCCCCCTTTTCTCCTCATGTGGAAGAAGCGTTCTACAGATCTGATATATACTGAAGTGACCAAGCTCCCCCTGAGTTCATGCCAAATCTTCAAACATATTTTCCAATGGAGTACATGACTCTATGAATTTCCTATCACCAATGACTCATACTTACATCAAAGATCCATCCAAGTGGATTTACATATGAGACTCAACTACCCAACCAAGTGGGTTTACAAATTTGACTCAGCTACCCAACCAAGTGGGTTTACAAAATTTGACTCAGCTACCCAACCAAGTGGGTTTACAAAATTTGACAAGTCCTTTACATGACTGAAATTTACAATTTTACATCATGGGTCTCAACATGACCTTTTCATCAAAATACAAATATGACTTTTCATAACCAACACCTAGAAAGTCCTCAAGAAAGAGAACATTTTTCAAAATCAACATAATGCCAACAATGCATTATACTCAGCAACGCTAATGCTCCCCCTAAATCTGTGCATCCAAGCATCCTTTTCATATGACCAAGGCTCCCCCTTAGTTTGTGCATCCTGAACACTTTCACCAACAAATCATCAAGGCATCTTTATCAAAACATCAGAGATCGAAACAATATTATAAGAACTGGAACACCACCAAAGATACCAAACAGTATCAGAGATACCAATCAGTACTGCAGCTGTGCTGAAGAGAGCTGACTCCAAACAGAAAATTGTCAGCAATCATACATACGCGGTTTTATGTGCATGAACTCGCGTATATACGCGACTGTGTTTCAGGAAACCCGCGTATCCAATACCATCTTGTAAATTTTAACCAGATCTGATCCTTTGTGAGAAAAAGACAGTGTTCATCTTCTTTCTGGGATATTTGAATGCTTCCCTGGACTACAGATAGATAGAACAGTGTAGTTGTGTCTTCAAGCGTCATCCAACGGTTGTAGCATAAGCACATTAGTAACCAATACTTCAGATTCTTTGCAGCATCAATACAATCTTTCCAAGAGAGATTATCATACCAGAACAACATCTTCAAATATGTGTCAAAAAATCATCCATGTGGTCCAATATCATCAAGATCTTCAAGATTTAACAAGAAGTAACATATGTAGGCAAAAGATCTCAACCATAGTAACAAACTCTGCATGATTTATTTATGAATCAAACGACTTCCAATTCATCCATGTGTGAGCACAAAAGATACTTTTCAGTAACCAGGGATCAAAATCTTATCATAATAAACCATATACCAAATCATCATCATTTGAGCATCACAAAACCAAAGAATAAGCAGTCATATTGCCAACAATGCAATCATTAGTATTCAACCTGTTGCTCCCCCTGAACCAGTGCTCCTTCTTAACTTGTGCAACCTGAATACGTTCATCAGTAAGTCATCAGCAACAATCTCTGCATGAACTGCCCTTATCTCCGAATTATAAGACTTTCATATCAACAAGGAATACTCTTCATCAAAAAGCAAACAGGACTCATCCATAATCTTCAACATAAGTAACCAAGTATCATATCATCATTATTTAAAACTGAGAAATTAAGCTGATACAGAGTCAATAATACAGTTATTAACAATCAGACTAATACTCCCCCTGAACCTCTGCTCCAGATCTTCAGCTATCATATAAATTCTCTTATCATCAATGCATACGCAACTGTGTCTGCTGGAACTCGCGTGTATACGCGACTTTTGTTAATCGAACCCGCGTATGAAAAGTGAAGCATAGAAATTTTTTTCACATTCCTTCATTTCCCCCTGAACTTGTACTTTCTGTACCAGTCTTCTTCATATCCAATGCTCTGTCAGAAATACATATAACCAGAATAATCAAATCAATCATGAGAGACATCATACATTGCTCCCCCTGTGACGATACATTACTAAATCTCATAATGTATCCCACATCATTCCTGCAGTCAATTAGAGAAGTAAGCTTCAGAAGCGGATGACTGCAGTAGGGTCAAAATTCCCTACGTTTCTGATCGGTCCTCCATCTTTTTCCAGATTTGTTTGAACTTTCTATTTGTGTGCTGGAAGTTATCCAATTTCTCATATATGTTCAACCTGCATTCTTTTTCTACATGTCCATACTTGTTACAAGAATAACATCTCATGTGTCCAGAGAAATAAGCATAAGAATCATAATGAGTATTTCTAATCTTCCTCCTTTTACAATCAGCTGCTTTATGCCCATACTTGTTACATGAAAAACAATATCCCTTGAAGAAACAAGAGTACCTTTCTATGTAGGAACTGTTTGATTGAGGCTGAAATGATCTGCTCCTGCAATTTGCTGCAACATGCCCATAATTATGACATTTAAAGCATTCAACTTTATTGACTGATTTCCTTTGAGATTTCATCATTGTTGGTTGACCTTTTGTTTCTTTCGACACTTCAGGTTTTGCATTGACATCCTCTGAATTTTTAGCACTTCCTTGTGAGCTAGATTCTCCTTTAACAGTTTCATGGAAACCAAGACCAAGTTTGATAGTAGGAGACCTTTGATTACTCAGAATATTGTCCAAAATGTTAGTACTATCTTGAAGCCTCAAAAGTTTAACCTTTTCTTCTAATTTACCTTTGAGAATGTTTACCTCAACCTCCAAGGCTTGACATTGCTTCGTCAAGCTTTCTTCTTTCCTTCTTCCATCTTCTACTTGATCCTTCAGATTTAAAATCTCTTCTTTCAACCAATTTTCATTTTCTTCACATGTTTGTTGCAGCTCTTCATTCTTCTTATTTGATTTTTCCAGATCTTCTTTGAGAGAGATGATTTCTGTTTCAAGGCCTTCCTTTTCAAATGGTTGTAGAGGTTCCTCATTCTTCTTACTTGATGCTTCAAGATCTGCTTGCAGAGAGATGATTGCAGCTTCAAGTCCTTCATTCTCCTTGCTTGATTTTTCGAGATCTGCATTTAGATCGTTGATTTCTGCTTCTAGTTCTTTAATTCGATTGGATGCATAAGTATGAAACCTTTGATACTTGTCCACCTGTCCATTAAGCATTTCTATTTGATCTTTCATTTGAGAGATCATCTCTTTGTAGATAGAATCTTTCTTATCAATTTCTTTTTGTTGTTCTTCAACTTTGATCTTGATAGCTTGTTCTAGATCCACAACTTTACTTTCACTTTCTACACCATTGCTTGCACAAAGAAGATTACAAGGGCCCAAATCACTATCAGATTCATCTTCTTCAATTTTCTGAGATATCTCCTTGCTTCGAGTAGCCTTCTTCTTTTTCCTCTTTGCCATGAGCACTTGTAGAGCTTCGTCAAAATTTGTTTCATCTTCTTCAATTTTTTCTATACATGATTTCTAAGGTATCTCCTTTCCTCGAGTAACCTTCTTCTTTTGCTTCTTTGCCATGAGCACTTGTAGAGCTTGGTCAGAATCTTCTTCATCTTCACTGGACACTTCATCATCATCTTCATTTGCATAATAACTCTTCCTTTTTTCAAATTGTTTCCCTTTACCATGTTTTTCTCTATAAGGACATTTAGCAGCATAGTGACCAACTTTTCCACACTCAAAACATTTGAAGGGAAGCTTACCCTTGAATCTTCCAGTTCCTAGTTGGAGTTTTCTCACGAAATTCGCTTCTTCTTCATCGGATATATAGCTGGATTCTTTGACAACTTCCTTTTCTTTTCCTCTTGTAGATACCTTAAAAGCAGCTTCTTTGATTTGAGAAGGACCTCCTTGTCTCATTTCAAAAGCAGTCAGAATACCATGTAATTGAACAATAGTAAGAGTTTGCAGATCTTGCCTTTCTTCAATAGCCGAAACTTTAGAGTCAAATTTTGAAGTCAAGGATCTTAAGAATTTTTCCACCAGAGTAGTATCAGTTATGGTTTCACCCAAATTTCTCATTCGATTTACAATATTGTCCAGACGTAAGAAGAAATGGGCAATACTCTCATCACTATGCATCTTCAAATTTTCATATTCAATTCTAAGAGTTTGGAGTTTTGCACTTTTTACCTTTGTGTCTCCTTCATAGCTTAGAATGATTTTGTCCCATATTTCTTTTGTTGAATGTAGCTGCATCACTTTAGCAAATTCTGATTTAGACATGCTTCCTAACAAGACATTTATTGCTTTGGCATTGATTTCATACTTCTTCCTTTCTGCTGCATCAGTAGGAATACTTGCTGGGTATTGATAACCTTCTTCCACGATTGCCCATACATCTGCACCAAGACTTTGCAGATATGCTTTTGTTCGTACCTTCTAGAATATCAAATTGCTTCAATTGAATAGAGGTGGCCTTATAGACATCACTCCTTGACTTCCCATTGCGACGGATCTCCTTCAAGCGATCAAGCTTCTGCACAAGGACCTGCTCTGATACCAATTGTTGGGAAAAATAATGAGAGGGGGGGGGGGGGTGAATCAGTATTTTCTACATATTCAAAACATTTAAATTTTCATGCTCCAAAACCCATACGCTACTTTGCTGAAGCCAACTAGCATATACACGCGGATATCCTTCATAAAACTCGCGTATACACAGAGATCTAATAATGCCATTAATTCTTCACTTATATCATTCCATCATTCATTCATTAGATGTTCTATAAAAAGTAAACATGTGCAGTAAGAACAGAATAAACCATCACACATAAGCATCACACATGAACACCAGGATTTTTAGGTGGAAACCCAAGACGGGAGAAAACCACCGCTGCAGTTGCTCAGCTTTCAATATTTTATTATAGAGAAAACATCTTACAACATATGTGCTGGTGCAGACTCCTACCAGCACGCAGGCACCCACCTGCGCTCGTTTACCAACCTCTCCTGGAAGGGAGCTCCAACCCCCTGACTCGTTTACCAGCCTCTCCTGGAAGGGAGCTACGACCCCCTGATCTCGTTTACCAGCCTCACCTGGAAGGGAGATACAACCCCCTGACTGAAGGCTACAACCCTCAGCACCTCTATGGACCACGTTTCATCAATTTTCACACTAGATCCAAAGCTTCCTTTAGGACACAACTTGCAGGCCACGTTTCATCATATTTTTAGACTGGACCCTTTCCATACTTTTAAGCACAATCAACCATGAAACAGATACATATAACTCACTGACAGATATCAGTAAACCAGCAGAACAGATCAGACATTTCTTACCACAGACTTCAGCAAACCCTAGTTTGCATACGCGCTTTCCTTTCACTGATGTCGCGTATATACACGCTTCCGTTCACATAAACCAGCGTATACTTCTGTACATTTTATAGATTTAATTTCATTGCGCATACACGCTTTCTCTTCAGCGAAGCCGCATATATACGCGCTTCCTCTGCGGTGAACTAGCGTATAGTTCTTCAACCATTATAGAGCAGCATACTTCTTCAGATCAGATATTCAGTTCAGATTTACCCTTTTACTTCAGACAGATGTTCGCCTCATCTCAGATCTAAACCTTCCATAAACAGATCTAGCAGATACAAATACATTCCAGATCTAGATATTTCGCTTCATCATTTCTTCATAGGTGCATCATAGATTCAGATCTATTATCAAACCTTTACCCTTTCCATACAGATATACTTCATAGAGAAGTATTCATTCAAGCTCAGACATCTTGCTCCCACACTCATGATTTGCATAATGAATTTCATCTCTTTATATAGGTTTTATCCTTTTTCAATACCATGAGCCCCTTTTTCAATACCATGAGCCAAAACAATACCATGAGCCAAAAACTACATTACTTCCGATGGTATTCCTGGACGGGGTCATTTAGACGAATCATAACCCAATACAATGGGTCAATACCATGGTGGTTACCCCTGGTTTTGCACTTTTTGAGCGCTTTTGCCCATACGCGACTTGGCACGTTCTTTCCCGCGTGCATACACGACTTCCCTTAGGAAAATCCGCGTATGCCTAGAGACATACTCTTTTCATCATAGATCTAGCACATATTGAATTCCTTTCTTCATTGCCTTCTGTACACACTGTAGATACATCAGATTTACTTCATCAAGAACATATTCTATCAAGCGCAACTTCATCAAGTAAGTTGCCACCATCTTCATCAAGTGGGTTTCCATTCAAGGACAACACTTAGCATCACATTGCTAACAAACATCATTGCATATCAGATTTACATCATTTACCAAGTCCATCAAGTCAAGAATACCTTCATCAGGTGGTTTGCCATCAAGGACAACACATGTCAACTGTCTCATGTCTTCATCTTCATTCAGTGGGTTGCCATCAAGGACAACATTCTGCATCATATTGCCAACAGATGAAGCTTCCAAACTTATTCATGATCATCCTCAGAAATTATTACATCCAAAAATCCATCTGGAGTCGGAGCAAAATTGCCCAATTTTTTTGCAAATCTGTGTGCTCTCTAGATGTATAAAAATCAATACACCACATTTGGAGGTGTAATCCCCACGAACCCCACTGTCAAGCTTGACTCAAAAAAAAATTGAGGTCAAAACAATTCACAAGAAAAACACAACCAAAATCAATGGAAAATGTGATATGAATGCATGTAATTTAAATTAGGCTCTCAATTTTCTTTTAACCATGCTTTGAAGGAAGTTGGGTTGATCAAATTTTTTGCAAATTGTCCCACAATCGCCCTTTCTAAAAGGATCTAAACCTATGATAACCATGTGTGCTCCTTCTCGCAAGACCAAATGTTGAGTGTAGTTTCATAGACTTCCTCTTTGTCTTTTTAAGGTTGAGATTCATATCTAGAGAATAATTACAAAGGCTTAGACCAGGACTAGCATTTTATTGAGAATTCAAACTTATAAATTATGAACCAGACTAAGGGGCTACAATAGACAACCTCTAGTTCCTTCACCATCATCATCAAGAGGTAAAACATCAGAATTTGGCTTAGTTTCCGACATGTCAGGACTCTTAAATGGCACATAAATGATCCTCTTAAATGGTGTTTAAATGCAACATCTAGTTTCCATGCTTTCAAGAACCAGCAAGTATGATCAAGTTCATGAAGATTGGATATAAGATACTTGTAAGTGTCTGTGACTTCCACCATGTTTTCCTTCAATTTTCCTGCCCAAGCAATATGGTCTCCCTCCTCATATCTACAAATTTTGGTACGTCTGAGGTTTTGAGTGTATTCCTCCAATTCCACGGCTCGAAGTCCTTCCAAACCAAATTCCCCAGTCGATTTCCAAAATGGTAAAGTTTCTTACCAATGAGAAATGGCTTGATCCAAGTGAAATATGTCTCTAGAGTGTAATCTCCTCAAAGTATCCTCTGAAAATGAAAGTGCATCCTCCACCCCTTGGATAGTATCCATGCCAAAGATGATATGATTCCCACTACCAAATGACCAATTAATTTTCTGAAGAAACAATTATTTCACCTTAGATAAATCATTCCATATGAAGAAGCCTTATTTAAACCCGATATGTCTAGTTTTTTCAAGACGAGAGGTAACTCCATAATACAAATTTTGTTTTTTCATTAAGGGTGATCATAGATATATACATGGAGGGAGAGACTCTTGGGCTTCATCTCCTAGTGTCTCTTCATATTCCAACTCTCCTTATTTTTTATTTACATTATTTCACATATTCACCAATCCCAAGGATTAGGTGTCAACATTCCCCCCCTTAATCTGAAGGGATGTTGGTGAGTCCAAGCATCATTCTGAATCTTTCAAACTTTTCTCTTCCAAGTTCTTTGGTGAAGATGTCTGCAATATTATCATTTATAAAACAATGTCGTAGATGGATTGTCTTGGCCTCAACATGATGTCAAATCAGATGATATTTTTTATTACGGAAGTGTTGTCAATCATGAGTGGAGCTGAATACACTTGTTTCTCTTGCAAATATTCCAAAATTTTCCTAAGAAACACAATTTCCTTTGTTGTTTTAGTTGCTACCACATATTCTACCTCAGTTGTGGAATCTATTGTAACTGATTGTTTTTTTTATCTCCATGAGACAGCTCCTGATCCAAGACTCATAGAATAACCTAAAGTAGATACCCCAGTTTCTTTGTCTCCATTGAAGTCTGAATCTGAGTATCCAATCAAGCTGAAGTCGTCCACTTGTGTATACTTGAGTCCAAAGTCTTGAGTCCCCTTCAAGTACATTGGAACTCTTTTTGTAGTAACCAATGTCCCTCGCAAGGATTTTTCATAAACTTGGAGAGGATTCCAACAGCAAATGAAATTTTCAGTCTGGTAGTAGTCAGGTAGTTGAGACTTCCTACAAGTTGTCTATACTTTTTTGCATCCTCAAATTCTTTTCCTTCAATGGATGTGAGCTTCAAGTTTTGTTCCATTGGAGTAGTCAAAGGATTGCACTCATTCATGTCAAACCTGTTCAAAATATCTTCAATGTACTTTTTCTAAGAAAGGAATATAAACTTCGGATGTTGAGTTACTTCAATACCAAGATAGAAGTAAACATAGCCCAAGTCAGTCATTTCAAAACATTTCCTCAATTCATTCTTTATGGATGCAATGTAGCTCTCATTGTTCCCTGTCATCAAAATATCATCTACATACACCACAAGATATAAAACCATTTTTCCAACTTTCTTGACAAACAAATTTTCATCATCAAGATCATAATGTTTGAAGTTGAGTTTCATAATATGTTCAATTAACTTCTCATACCAGGCTCGTGGTGCTTTCTTGAGGCCATACAAGGATTTTACAAGTTTCCATATTGTTGTGTTCTTGGTCCTTCAAAACAAATCCTGCTAGTTGGGACATAAACATTTCGTTTCAGATATCCATTCAAGAAAGAAGTTTTTACATCCATTTAATGGACTTTCCAACCGCGCTGAGCTTCCAAGGCAAAGAGTGTGCGAATGGTAGTCCATTTTGTTGTGGGGAAAAATTCTCCTCATAGTAGACCCCTTATTTTTGTGAAAAACCTTTTTCCACAAGCCTGGATTTGCTCTTTTCAAGTGAGCCATAAACTTTATACTTGTTCTTGTAGACCCACTTGCATCCAATTAGTTTGGTTCCCAATGGAGGATCAACCAGCTTCTAGGTGCCATTCTTTATCAAGGCATCATATTCCTTCTACATCGCTTCTTTCCATTCATCATGAGAAGCGGCTTCTTCGAAGGAAGTTGGAAGTTGGTTCAAAATCTGTAGAAAAATTTAGTTCACAATAATAACATCCATATCAATAAGTGAATCATAACATTCATTTAGCGATATTGTGATGATTTGGGATATAAAATTATCGCACCATATTGTCTTCATACCATTAAAAAAAAAAAAAAAAAACAAACAAACTTTAATTGATATCATTGGCATACAATTGCACTCAGATGGTTTTGATTATTAAGGAGAAGTTGTATCATCATTTCAATTATAAAAATATGTTTATTCATAATTAGTCACGTTTAGAGACAAAACCCCCACTAAACATTGAAAGATAAATTAAAGTTCATTAAAAAGAATATATAAATCCATCATATAATATTTAAAATAAAAATGAAAAATATTACCATTAAGTACAAAAATGTGAATTAAACACATTTAAGAAAATGAAAATTTGAATGTATTTAAAAAAAAAAATTTAAAGAAGGGAACCCTAATAATTGAGCATATAAAAGTGTGCAAAGTTCATCAAAGGACTTTTACTATATTTTGGAGTAGTGATTCTCTCATATAAAGTATATATATAATCTTCATTCAAAATATTGTTTGATAAAAACTATCAACAAACACAAAACGAAGTCAATTTATAGATAAATTCAAAAATTATGAAGGAAGGAAAAATGAGTTCAACAACTAAGTCAACATTTTGGACTAAATGTCCATTTTGTTTAACAAAAATTGGATATATATATATATATATACTCAAAAAAATGCAAATTATGTTGTCCAACATGTAGAAGATTATTTAGTACCAAATAACATCAAGGTAATACATAGACACAAATAAAAAGATTAGAAAGAGAATTTGCAGAACTTCAACAAAAAACAATGGATCAGAAAATAAATATAAAGATCTCGAAGACATGTTTTACAATAAGTCAAAAGAAAAGGACAAGGAAATTTTGCCCCTAAGGAAATGTAAATAAAAATTCATTGAACAGATCAAGAAGTCGAAAGTTAAGAAGCAAAAATTAAAGCAAGAAAATGATAGTTCTAAAAAGAAACACAACAAGTGCCTATCAGATAAATAAGAACAAAATTTACGCTTAAAAACCCTTAATAAAACATTATTAGAACAAAATAAAAAAATTAAAAGATGAGAAAGGCACTAAGAGTAAAGTCAACAATCTAGTAAAAAAGAAACTTTCACGTTCAAAAAATCATATCAAAAATTTTCTTAAACAGCTTAAGAAAATTAAGGATGATAAGAAATCATTGAAGAATAAATTCAAAGAACTTGTCGCAAAAGAAGCATCAAAATCTCCATACACAGCAGTCCAAGTTGAAGAAGAGGGAAAAAACACATATTCCAGTAATTTCATAGTTCAGACAAATCCAAATCCAATTGCACTGAATACATATTTAAATGTTGAAGTTCAGACGATGAAAATTCCAAGTGAATATTTTGTAATCAACTCAACAACATCAGTACCTGAAGCATATCAGGAAATTTCCATACATGTGATAAGGGAAAGTCAAACTAGAATAACTCTTTATCAACATCCAAATCACAAGAGCATACATCTCAATCAATATGCATATTTATATCACTCAAAACATAAACAATATACTTATGTTCCAAATAATCTTGAAGTTTTAATAATCCAATCTTATGATGACAATTCATCACAAGTTTTTAGTAACTGCGAGATTCCACAATATATTAATTTAGGATGGTTAGATCCCTTCTTATTACGCCAATTTTTTTTATCACTCATAGGATCCTATCATCATGTATCAGCACTGATGACAACTTGAATACCTTCAAAAGATACGAAAATATTAAGAGACAAAGAAAGAGATGACACATCTTGTCAGCAATACGCTTTGAGGAAAAAAAAAATTGAAGAGGAAGACAATGTTACGAATAATATATATATAATTATTAATTAATTAATAATTATTATTTAAGAGGAACATCTCTATGGACATGGCCATTCATGAAAGGGTAATTGCCTAGCTATATATACAGGGCCCTCAGTTGTAATCAAATCATCTCATATCTTATGTACATTCTTATAAAAATTTATTTGTCCTATCGTGGATATTTATATATTCCAGGTCTTCTGAGTGTTTTGTTGCATTTATGAACTTTGTTCATAACAATGATGTCATATGTTTTGGTCAGGTTTCAGTTGAAGGATAGATACACTTGCAACACATTATTGAGGACTTTGGAGAAGCATATGGGCTAAAAATTAATTCTTCTAAATCTGAAAGTATATATGCTTTTGCCAAGTCGGATAGGGTTTTGAGGATTGTTGAGATATTAAGAGTCAAAACTATCCCTTTGGAGACAAGTTTCAAATAGGTGGGTTTCAGGATGAAACCTAACAAATACCTTGTGGCGGATTGGTAATGGTTATTAGACAAATTCAGAGCAAGATTGAGAAAATGGACACAAATATGGTTGTCTCTAATAGGACGATTAATACTTGCACAATCTATTTTAAAAAGCATCTTGGTGTACTGGATGCACCTGTACAAACTCCCAAAGGCTATTATAAGGCATATTGACTATATTATTTCAAATTTTATATGGGTTGGGTCGTCTATGAGTAGGAAAATACGCCTGGTTAGTTTGGAAAATATTGTAAATAGGACCGTAGTGGGAGGATGGTGTCTCAAGAGAACATAATTATTTGGTTGGTTGTTGATATTTGTAGCTTGGGAGGTACTCCAAACCCTAGGCTAGAGGTTTTTAGAGGAATGGGCACACAAAAGGGTTTTGTGGGCTTAGAACCCAAGCTTGGGGGTTTTGTACCCAAGGGTGTCAGGCCAAAACCGAGAGGAGGTTGAGTGATTTGATGCATGGATATGAAAGAGGAATCTTAGAGGAGAAAGAGGCCACTTCAAGCACTTGAATCGAAGGTCTACAATGTAAGAAATGATTTTTTATGTGTTTAATGGGTGAATTAGTTAATAAAATTCAGGTTGACTTGGAGTTAGATATGCCCTTGATAGGGTTATTAAAACACCATAAGGAAACATATAAATAGGAAATTGTGTGAAATCATTTCATCATTTAATGTGCAACAAACATAAGGAAAATTCATCTGAATTGGACGCAGGGATTTGGAGATCAACAAGGAGGAAAAGGAGACCTTTTCTGGGGTTTTTTTCCTATGGTTGTTGGGAAGATTCAAATATGGTGTAGGGCCAAGTACTTAATGGGCGTTTGGGATAAATTTGGCATGATTCTAGTGGTAAGATCTCAAAAATAACTAGTTGTAGGCCTATTAAAGAGTTTAAGGGAATACCAAGCCATAGATATTGGCTTGGAGGAGGGTCGAAGTTCTGAATAGAGGGTTGCAAATAGCCTTAGCATCCAGCGAAGTCAAGAGGAGCCTAGAAGATGGAATGCTACAGTTTTAGAGGGAAATTTTGTAGCATATTTGGTGGGTTTTTGTGGATTGTAGGTGTGCCTTAATCGGGTCAAGTTCCAACAACAGAGAAACAGTACCAAGAAGGTGTGTGATTTGGTATTCTTAATTTGTTTTTTTGCTAGTGTATTAGTCCTAAATTGGACAGTTTGGAAGAACATCATAAGCATCAAGTTCATCAACAACATTTGTATATGTTTTAAAGTCAAGAAGAGCGGCAAGAGGTTGCGGGGCATATTTTTCATATTCTTGAGTTGATGTGACATGATAGTGGATGTTGTCCTAGTTTAGGGCAGTTAATGAAGCAGCCAAAAGATTAGGAGTTAGGAGTATTGTAGTGGCTTGCTCCAAGCCCTAAGTGCGGACTTAAGAAGGACTTTTGGTCTGCTAGAATAGGAAGAATCAGGTGAGCTCAAGATTGATTCTTGAAGGATCAAGAAAGGAGGTCAAGGGAGAAGACCACATCAACCCAAGTTCATTGTTGGAGAGGGACATCTTGTAATGATAGGTGGTAGCCCTTAGTTCCCTAAGTATGTCATCATTAGGTAGTTGCACAAGAAGACACTCGTGGGAACCAAGTCCCTAAGAGTTGTGTCCTTGAAGGACTAAGGAGAAGCTAGTTGTATATTAGGTTCAACATAGTTTGGGGCAAAAAAAACCTCAAAATTTCAATGTATATAAATCGTATATTATACTTATAGATATAAATTAAATCTATTTCAATACTTTTGTTTCTTTAATTTTAAAAACAACTAAATTAATTTCATTATGGTTATATTAATATTATATATTACTATACATAATATTATGAAAAGTAATCTAAATGTTATAGAATTTATATTATATTTATTTTTATATTATATACATTTTTTTTATTACGTTATAAATCAAATCAATTCAATATGTAATATATAAAAAATACATAAAATAATATATAACATTTGTTATATTATTTTATTTTATTTTTATATAGTATATTAATTACATGTCATTATATAATTTAAACAATATAAATTTTAATTAATAGTATATTATACAATTAAGAATTTATGAATTTATATCTGTAATTTAGTTTAAATTATTTAAGAACAAAGGAAAAATGCATTATTTGTTCAATGATAATGACATTTTCTTGAAAATATCATTCTTATTTATAGTCACATCAATACAATTTTTTATTAATTTTATTTTGGTATACCTTTTTAATTCAATTTAACCATGGTTACATGGATAATGATGCAAAAAGTAAAATGAAAATTCACAAATATTATTTTATTGGTTTAGCTATTATTTTATTATTTCCTTAGGAGGCTCATTTTAGACCTCAAAATTCTCCTAATGTTTGAGATAACTTGTTGTCAAGGTGGAAGAATATATTCTATAAATAAAACTTGTAGGTTTACATTTGAATCATTGAGAAGATAATACATGTTGGAATATGGGATAAACGTGTTCAACAACATACATAGACATAGTGAGGACACCGTCGGAGATAGCCAGGGAGATAGTCAGTATTTTGTTTTTGCATAACAACCATCCAAATAGTCATAGATAGCCACAGAGATAGCCAGTATTTTGTTTTTTCATAACAACCAGCCAAATAGTCGAAGATATGCCAATTCTCATTCCACATATAGGGACAACAAATTAGCTTTGGATTTTTCCCATGGAGCCAATGGACATATTATTTTTCCTTCCTCAACTTTTGGCTCTAGTTGTAGTTTTTGTGAATACAAAGTCTAAATTTGTTTTTTTGGAGTTTTTATGCATTTCCAGGTGCAATATTTATGTATTTTGAAAATGTTATTTTCGCATTATAGAATTCTCTGTGTTGTGGGGCTAACGCATCCCTCAAGTGTTTTATTCATAATTTCCAACATGGTATCAGAGCAGTTATAGGCTCTCAGTGAAAGAACGAGCTCTCTTTACTAAAGAAGTTGTAATATTGTTTGTAGAATTAGAAGTCTCCAACAGTGAAAAAGCTTTTACAGTAGTGAGAAATTTTTTTTTTGTTACATAGTCAAGATGCTAGCAGCAGGCACAAGCCTTAAAAATCCACAATTACCACAGTTCAATGGTAATAATTATGATTATTGGGCCATTACAATGAAGGCCATGTTTGCTTCACAAGATATTTGGGAGCTGGTGGATAATGGTTTCCAAGAACCAGCAGATGCAGCAGCACTTAATGCTTTGACAGAAGCACAAAGAGATTTATTGAGAGAAAATAGGAAGAAGGACTCCAAAGCCCTATTCTATATTTTCCAAGCAGTACATGAGAGTATTTTCCCAAGGATTGCAGCAGCAACAAAGTCTAAGGAGGCATGGGATACCCTCCAGATAGCCTACCAAGGTATGGGAAAAGTAAAGGCAACAAAACTTCAAATGTTGAGGAAAGATTTTTAAACTCTCTACATGAAAGAGTCTGATAGCATAGACTCATTCTTCACACATGTGATTGGGTTGGTTACCCAAATCAGGTCTCATGGAGAGACACTAGAGGAAAGAAGACTAGTGGAGAAAGTGTTAAGAATTATACCATCAAGATTTGATGCCATAGTGGTGGCCATAGAAGAGACAAAGGATCTCTCACAATTTTCAGTGGATGAGCTTCATGCATCACTGATGTCTCATGAGCATAGACTGAACAGAGCAACGAAATACTCATTGGAGCATGCATTCAAAACACAAATGTATTTTGTTCGAGGTAGAGGTCAAGGAATATCAAACTACCAAGGAAGAGGAAGAAGCCCACACAGAGGTGGAAGAAGTAGCCCAGCAAGCAAAAGTGGAAGGGGCAACGACTAGAATCCAAGTGAAGGCTCAAGCCAAAATCAAGCACAAGGACAAAAGTATGATAAATCTCAATTCCAATGTCATTATTTCAAAAAGTATGGGCATTATGCCAATGAATGTAGAAAGAAGAAAAATGACATGGGTAATAGACCTAGTGTAAATATTACAAAAGAAAATCAGAACCAAGGAAATGTGTTGTTAACTTGTAATGTAGCACAAGAAAAACAAGAAGATGTATGGTTCTTAGATTCAGGTTGTAGTAACCATATGACTCAAAACATAGCAATGTTTTCAAATCTGGATGATAGTGTGAAATCTAAAGTGACAACAGGGACTGATAGTAAAGTCTCTGTCATGGCGAAAGGAAGAGTAAAAATACTGACAAAGAAGGGAGAGAATAAGTTTGTGCTAGATGTCTATTATGTACCTGGCCTGAAATGTAACCTTCTAACCATTAAACAACTCGTGAATAAGGGCTACAATGTGTTTTTTAAGAATGATGTGTGCACAATCATGGATATACCTCCAAGTAGATAGGTCATTGCAAAAGTGCATATGACAAGCAATAAGATGTTTCCTCTCAAGATCATAGCAGACTTGAAGGAAGGAGGTGTTTTAGCAGCAGTCACACAAGAAGTCTTTCAAGAAGAAATGAAAGATGAGAATTGGTTATGGCATTTGAGGTTTGGACATCTCAATTTCGATGGTTTGAATTTGTTGCACAGAAAAGGGATGGTAAAAAAATTACCACTCATAGAGAAACCAGACAGTCTATGTGAAGGCTACACCTTGGGAAAACAACACAGAGAATCATTTCCAACAGGAGAGAATATAATGGAAAAGGCACCTTTAGAGATTGTCCACTCATATTTATATGGACCAATGCAAACGCCATCATTAGCTGGCAGTCATTATGTTTTGACATTTATAGATGATTACACAAGGAAGACATGGGTGTATTTTTCTAAAACAGAAAAGTGAAGTGTTTGAAAAATTCTACCACTTCAAAGCTCTTGTTGAGAAGCAAAGTGGACACTACATAAAAGTGTTGAGAACTATCAGAGGGGGAGAATATATCTCCAAATACTTCCTACATTTCTACAGGGAGCATGGAATACACAAGAAGTTTACCACAAGGTATACACCTCAGCAAAATGGTGTAGCAGAAAGAAATAATAGGACCATCATGGACATGGTAAGGAGTATGTTGAATACAAAGGATATGCTAAATGAGTATTGCGCAGAAGTTGTCAATTGTGAAGCTTATATTTTAAATAGATTTCCAACCAAAGTTGTTATGAATAGAGTTCCAGAAGAAGCATGGAGTGGAACAAAACAAGTTGTTACACACATGAGAGTTTTTGGATGTGTGGCATATGCACATATCCTAAATTAATTAAGGAAGAATTTGGAAAGAAAGGGGGAGAAGTATATATTTTTTGGATACAGTGATGAATCCAAGGCCTCCAAGCTCTATAATCCATCAACCAAAAAGTAATAATCAGCAGGTATGTTCAATTCATTGAAGAATAAGCTTGGGATGGAAGTTTAGAGAATACAATGAATGTGAAGACATGTATTTCACATGAAGATAAAGAGGAATTGATTGCAAAAAATAATTTATCAACGGTGGCTCCTCCTCCACCTACACAAGCTCAACAGAGCACACCGAAATCAAGCAATAGAGAAGCAATGAAAAACCAAGGAAGTGCTTCTCCAAGCACACCACAGGGATCAGCAACTCCCTCGAGTTCAAGTGCAACTCCAAGCACATCTTCAGCAAATACAAGAAGACCAAAAGTTAGAAATTTAAGTGAAATTTATGAGCAAGAAGAAGATTATAATAATGTTGGTCTGAATTCTTTATTTTCTTTCTTTTTTCATGTTGATGACCCAATCCATTTTGAAGATGCAATTAAAGAAGATAAGTGGATTGAAGAAATGAATGAAGAGATAGGAGCAATAGAAAAGAATAACACATGGGAGTTAGTGGACCTCCCACAAGGAAAAAAAATTATTGGAGTGACATGGGTCTATAAGACCAAGAGAAAAATTGAAGGAAAGATAGAAAGACACAAAGAAAGACTTATTGTTAAATACTACAAGCAGCAACAAGGAAGAGTCTATGAGGAAACATTTGCACCAGTTGCAAGGATGGAGAGAGTGCGTACAGTGTTGTCCATAGCAGCAAAACAAAAGTGGAAAGTTTATCAAATGGATGTGAAGTTAGCATTCTTGAATGGAATGTTGAAAGACAAGGTGTATGTTGAACAACCTCATGGCTATGAAATTGAAGGCCAAGAACACAAAGTGTGTAAGTTGGAGAAAGCTATTTATGGGTTGAAGCAAGCACCAAGAACATGGTGTAGTAGTATCGATGCTTACCTGATAGACAATGAGTTTGACAAGTGTGATGGTGAACCCACACTCTACATCAAAGAAAATGACGGTAAAATTCTTATTGTTGTTTTATATGTAGATGATTTTATTTTCACAGGCAATGATGTTTATCTCATTGCTTATTTTAAAGCAACCATGAAGAGTGAATTTGAAATGACTAACTTGGGTTTATTGAGATATTTTTTGGGCATAGAAGTAAAGAAAAAAGAAAAGAGGATTTTTATCTCCCAAGAAAAGTATGCTGGAGAAGTTTTCAAGAGGTTCAAAATGTAGAACAGCAAAGCAGCAACAACTCCAATTGTCATGGGGTTGAAGTTGAGCACGGAAGATTGCAGCAAGAATGTCAATGTGACATTGTACAAGAGCATGGTTGGTAGTCCAATGTATTTGACTGCAACTAGGCCTGATATAATGTATGCAGTAAGTTTGATATCCAGATTCATGGAGACACCCAGGGAGACACATTAGCAAGAAGGCAAGAGAATATTGAGGTATGTGAATGGAACAAAGGATTATGGTGTTCTATACCCCACATCTGATAATGTTAAGTTGATTTGTTATACTGACTGTGATTGAGCTAGAAGTGTAGATGATAGAAAGAGTACATTAGGGTATGTATTTCATTTGGGATCGGGAGCCATTTCATGGGATTCCAAGAAACAACCAATAGTTTCATTATCAACTATAAAAGCTGAATATGTAGCAGCAACAACAACAACATGTCAATTTATTTGGATGAGAAGGATGCTGAGATATTTATGTCATGGGCAAGACAAAGGAACCACAATTTACTGTGATAACAGCTTAGAAATTGCATTATCAAAGAATTATGTTTTCCACAAGAGAACAAAGCATATTGATGCAAAGTGCCATTTTATAAGAGAAATAGTTAACAATGGTGAAATATTTTTGCAGCATTGCAGGTTAAATGAACAGTTTGTTGATATCCTCACAAAGCCATTGGGACAAAATAATTTTTTTTATCTCAAATAGTGTCTAGGAATGATTGATGGCGGAAATTTTGATCAAGGGGGAGTGTTGGAATTACTCCCAACCACTGCCATGAATAAGAAGTGGCAGTAGCCCACACTTCATTAATTTTTTGTTGCAGCAAGGACACGCAGCAGGTTTTAGGCCCGAAGGCATTTTTGTGAAATCCATGCAAAATATCAAACAGAGTACCTGAGCTGCACACCCTACATTAATTTCCTTACCCACCACATTACTTACCATTTTCTCGTAGTTTGTAGCCCACAAGATTTAATTTTTAACTCTTAAGCCTTCACCAATGTTAAGTTTTCGCCAATGCGATATTAGTGGGACCCACCTACCTTACCAAATTGCAACCGCACACAAACCTTCATATTCTGACTTTCCTTACCTTTCCACCTTACCGCACTTCCTATCGTTTAAGTGCCCGCAGCCCACACTTCGCAACATTTAGCATTTACCACTTAACACTTCACCGAACGTTAAATATTCGCCGATACAATATCGGCGGGACCCACAAACCTCATTGTACTTTGCAAGATTTCCCACTTACCTTTTATGTAGCCCGCACTTCACAAGTTTTTTTGTTTTAACCTTTTTAAGCAGCCCACAACCGCATAGTTTGCAAGTTTCAAGTTTTACCTTTAAGCCGCCTGCAAATTTATGTTATGTTATTTGCGATGAGATCGCAAGAGGGGAACATGTCAAGCTTAGGAGGATAAGCGCTCATAGGTTATTTTGTTTTGGATGTGATGTGATGTGCCACGTCACATCGCATATCGCAAATCTTATGTTTTTCCCGTTTCGTTCATATGTTAAAAGTTATAGTTACAGGTAAGCGAATTGCAATGGAGGCCCGAATGCGATGTGTTTTCAGAGCTGGAAAGCATAAAATTTCAAGTCCACTTTTTTTTGTTTTGAACGCATTTTGTACATTGTTTCATGTGTAAACAGAAAATTAGAATGGAAGGATGATTTTGTTGCTTAATGCCCATTCCCGCATTGAATTGCTTTCAATGCTCAGGCTTTGGCCATTTTTGTATTAAAAACTATGTAATTTCATTTTATTTTTAGAGAGTGTAGGAATGAAAAATTGAAATTGGTTTCTCTCCTGTGTAATTCGATGTATGTCTGTGTGTGAATGTTATTTTCGCATTATAGCATTCTCTGTGTTATGGGGGAAATGCATCCCTCAGGTGCTTTATTCATAGTTTCCAACACTATGTTCCTTGATTCTGGTGAGCTGGTATATTTTCAAAATGGAGGAAGGATTTTTGGCCGCAATGTATTGGCCTTTAATATCTAAAAATATATTTTTGTAAATCACAGTAAAGATTAATAAAATTATGGATTTTTATTTTGAAAAAAAAAATCAAAAAGATTATCTTTCTACGTATTGATTTCTCTATCTTTTCTTCGATTGGTAAAAAAAATATACGTAAAAGTAAAATATACAACAAATAAATTAATTAAAAAATAAATAAACTAATACATAAATAATTATCTGCAGTCGTCTCTCCCATGGTCCTATAGAAACTTCCTCTATCACTATACTGACTCTGACCCTCCCCCTCGACGTATCATTTTTGGCAAGCCGAGACTCTCCTTAGCTTTTTCATTGTTCCTCACAAGAGCCTAGGGTTTACAGATCTGGCAGTCATGGAAATCACGACTTTCTATAGACTTTCTGCTACACAATCAAGGTTAAGTTGATCCAAGCAACTCTATTACGGTGAATATTAACCTTTTTTCTGAAGGGTCAATGTCTGATAGAGGTTATAGGGATATTTTTACCCTATGGATGAAATCTTAGTTAACTTCACCAACAACCCCTACGAGGGTTATTCTATTTTTATTGTGGAAGTAGTCAAGTCTCAGAATGGGGAGGGGATGCATAGCGATAACAGAGGTATGGAACCAAAGGAATTTCACCTTCTAAGGGTTGGATCTGCAATGGAAGGCTCTTATTGGATGTTTGCATGCTCGAATGGTGTGGTAGCCCTAATGGATGTCTTGGGGGAAATGAGGGAAGCACCTACTCAAACTCCAACTTTGATGAAGACCAAGGCACAATTCAATTAGAAGACATTAAGGGGCTCGAAAAGGGAGTGACAGCCCCTCTTAGATCCCCCATTTATAAAATACATAGCCATCAACCAGAAGCAGGACTGAAGAGAAATATGACCTCCTTCCTAAAGGAGCTAAAAGCAAAATCGACCATGGTTCTATGGGACGATGTAAAAATTCACCAAAGTAGTGCATATGGTTGAAAATTCTTTGGTGGGTAGGAAAAAAAGGGAGAAGATTCACTCAAAAAACCCTCAAGGAATGGGTTGTCAAGGAATGGAAGAATCATCTTAAAAATATGTCAGTCATTCACTCTTTGGCTAGGGGCTAGTTTGCTTTAAATTTTCCACACAAGGAAGAGGTCTCATAGATTCTCCAAATAATCTGGCACATAGGTTCTATCCCTCTCCTCCTCAAGTGTTGGAACCATCACTTTGACCCAAACAAAGAGAGAATGGATAAAATTTCCATATGGGTACACGTACCAGGGCTTTCGATGAAGTTTTGGATGCAGGGTGCCCTCATTTCAATTGGAAATAATTTGGGGGAATTGTTGGAAGTTGACAATGTCCTTCCTTAAATCCAGGGAAATAAAGATAGCAAGGTTTTTGGTCCTTTTAGACATTTGTGGAGGTCATGGAGAAAAAATGATATTATTCACAAAGGAGAGTCTCATGTCGAAACCTTGGATTACAAAGAAATCCCCTTCAATTGTAAACAGTTCCACAGACATGGACACAATGCCCTCCAATGTCGGTTTCCCTTAAGGGGAAAACAAAGAGAAGAAAGGCCTCTTGCTCCCTCAAAAAGCAGACCTGATCGATCGGTTGAAGACAACTAGGGGAATTCACTCTTATATAAAAAGGACAAAGGAAAAGGATTGATGGATATGAACTCATATCCTCGACGAGGAACCATCTCATAGGACACATTTCATGCCCCAAGAGCCAAGAACGAGCATTTCTCTCCTAGTCCAGCCAATTCCCACTCACCCTCGTGATCGGCTCCTCACATGGGCACTCTGCTTCCCACCCTCTTTACAATTTTGGTTAATAATATTCATGTCCCAAGTATGGATCCATCTTCTCAATGGTCATCCATGGTTATGAAATATTAATTTTAGATAACCATGGTATTTTCTATGCTTAATGCAATTTTACATCAATCTTTCTTAGGCCTGATTTAATTTAGCAATCACATAAACATGAAAGTAAAATGCTAATAAAACACAATAATAGATCAATAGAAGACAAGCCAATAATATAGATAGATTTACAATTCTTCCTGTCTAGCAAAGATAGAGAATAGTGTACATTACGGCAGTCAACGGGATGTGTCAACCAGTAAAGTCTTTCTCAACATCGGATTAGCCAACCCTCCAAGTGTCACACACACCCCTCAAAGACAACTCATCAAAATTCAACGCTGGTCAACAGAAAGTCAACTCATAAAAGTCAACGTAGAAAGTCAATGCTGCATTTTAGGGCTTGGGTTAGTAGACTCATTTTTCCTCAATCTTTGTGCCCTCAAATGCAACCTCACAAGATCAGAATTTTTGGACAATTTGGAGGTCAAAAAACCAAGGTTTGATCACGATCAACGCACTAGCAATCAGTCTTAAAACAGTCTGCAAATTTTCCCAGCTGTAGCTCTGCATGTTTGAGAGAGAGAGGCCTCTAAAAGCTGATCGAACCAATCATATCACGAGAGAGAATGTGTGATGAGGTTATGAGCAAATGATCTCCAAGTCTCTCCAATTTATATCATTTAGTGAGGGTGTGTGACACATCTATTAGGATTGCGAGCCTGCATTACAAATCTAGATGACCTTGCACATGTGTGGAAATTAAAATCAAAATATATATTCTGCTCATCCAAATAGATGATCCTTATATCAATCTTACACCTCTCCGAAAGAGGAATCCAACAAAAATATAATCATCAGCATATGAGCAGCGCAACATGGATTTTGGACCTAGTTGCCCAAAATTAACATGAAATTTGTTGAACCTCCTCCTAAATGACTAGTTCTTTGTTATGTTGAATGCCCCTTCCCTCCCCCTACATCATCTGACCACCCTATTCCCATCGCTTCCCTCAATGAATCCTCCACCCTATCGGGGTCCTATAAACCTCACTATAACTTCTTCCCAAGACCATCCAACCCTTCATCCCCACATAGAAGCCTAAGTTACAACCTCCCTGAATTAACTAGGCTCAAAGGCAAGGGTCGACGATCCAAAATTGTCCTATATGAAATCAAGGCTCTAGTAGATATGGCATTTGGAAGACAACTCTCCATAGATGGGGTGCTTTGAGCAGTGACTAGCCCCAAGGGAATTATCCCATGATTATTCTATCCCTCAACTGTAGAGGCCTAACTAGCCCTCCCAAAACATTGGTCCTCTAGATATTGGTTGAGCTCAATGATGTAGTTTTTCTCCTCCTTGAAGTGACCTTGGGAACTATCGATATTATATCAAGCCTCCTTGAAAGATTATTTCCTGGATGGAACTTTACCTGCTCTAACGCCCACAGTAGATCATGATTTCTCGTGACAGGACGGAACTCTCGCTACATCAAAGCCCTTAATTCTTGGGAAATAGAATCATTCCCTGTTCTAAACTTGCAATATGTGGAACTAAATTATGATTTTCTCATTCTCATTATTTATCGGCTACCCTAAGACAAGATTCCCTTCTGGGAGTCCATATCCCAAAATCCTACTTCTCAGTAGGCAACCTCATCATAGGTAGGGACCTAAATGGTGTCTTGTTGTAGTTCATCAAGGTATTCAGGAGAAAAATCCCCAATGGAAGGAATCTGAGCATTTTCTCCTTGATCTTCAATCAAAGGAGGCTCATACAACCTTAAGTTCTCAACATTAACAACAACATAAATTTTCATATATGAAGGCAAATCCAACCTGAAGGCATTATCACCAATATTTTCTAAAAGTATGAATAGACAATATCTAATTGGTTTTAGTTTTTTACCTTCCCCCTGAAGCCTTTCTTTGCTAATGTGAAGCCAAACTTCATCATCGACTTGGAAATTGTGATCTACATGATGCTTATTGTGCCTTGTTCTGTACTTGACTTGGCTCTTTTCTATTTGTTCTTGAATTGTTTGATGTACGATGGGATAATCAGATGTTATTATTTTCAATCAGTTTCAAATTTTAATGGGATATTTTTGGCTCTTTGTGATTAGATTTTGATCCTAGGACTTACAATTTATTACTCCAATAAGTTGCTAATTCATCATCCTCATATATATATATATATATATATATATATATATATATATATATATATATATATATATATATATATACAAGATTATGTTATTTTACACATTTAATTTTTTCGCCCCCTTTTTTCTAAATATAGGCTGAGACTTTAAGGCCTTTTCTTAGGAATATTGATGATTTGGACATATCTGTTGAAGAGGATGAATAAGGCATGATAATCATCTCATCAACTTTATAAAATAAACTATGAATCAGAGGAGATGAGGATTGGCTTGCGTCAAGTTGTTCAAAGGGGAGGAAGGAAATTGAAACAATAATGAGGAAACTAAATCTTTCAATGGCGTACCTTTATTTAAAAGCTTCATATGGAATTCAAGTTTTCCTTCCTCTTGGACCTTTAAAACATTCACCTTCAAACCCTTAATCCTATACTATATTGGCACACTTTGGGTTGATTTGTGAACACAAACTCTTTTCCTTTACTTATAATCCTTGCCACTATACTCACATTATTCTGCTAAGTTCCCAACCTTTTTACAACTATAACAACAAAATGTGTTGTGATAATAATCCATTGGTTGTAATCACTTATGACCTTCTATTGATAATTCAACTTCTACCACCAATCCTTCCCATACATTGGTCTCGACTTGGATCCACACACATCTACAATCTAGTTTTGATATACAACTTGATTTTGTATAGATGAATATTCCCAAATTATTTTTGATCATCCTCAGAAAGTCTTACATCCAAAAATCCATCTGGATCGTAGCTTCATCCACTTGCAAATCATAAGAGTGTGTGAAAAAGCTTCACATAGGCCCTACTAGGAAAATTCAAACTTCCACTCCCCAAAAAAATGAAACTATTGAAAAATTTGATAATTGGATACAAGATCGGGGGATGCATCCTCCACCTAGATATCTGTAATCAAAATCCAAAAATGACCACTATATAAAAAATACGTATTATTTAAAAATAATTACATAAGTCTTCTCTTTCAAATGTATCATTGGATAGAGAGTTAGCAATCATATTAGCCTCCTGAAAGATGCGATGGAAAGTGATGTACGTGAAAGATCGCAAGAGGATATGGATCTGAGAAATACATCCACTGAGCAGAGGTGGAAAAAATTTTGAATCAGCCTCCATCCCATCAATAAGGACCTGAGAGTCTCCATGGACATGTAGTGTATCAATAGACAAATGTCTAGAGAACCAAAGAAGCCCCCAAAGCGCCATAGCTCATGCCATTGTATTAGTGCCTAGACCCTCGAACCAAGATATCTTTTAGTGTCAACGTTGATCCACCTGAAGCTACACTCTACAACTGCAAATACATCTCTATGTCGCCCTGTTGAAGTACATAAATGGGAATAGTGAAGGATGTGGGGTGAGCATGTGGGAGAGATCCTTTACCTTCTGAGTTGGATAATTTTTATTCCCCATCCACAATAGGATGTTATGTGTTATTTTGTGGATGTTAATATGAAAACTGTCGGAAACATACCCATTCCTTTCTTTCCATATAACCCAGAAAAAAAAAAAGATAGGAGTTGCCTGAAATTTCCTTCCAAGCTCCATCCACCATCTGATACAATGATATATATTTATAAATATCCGGCCAAAAAAGTTCAGAGAAAGAAAGACGTTGTCCCAAATCATGCAAACAACTTTGCATTCCAGAAATAGATATGCATTAGTCTCATTAGAATCGCAACATAATGGGCATCTTCCAGGCCCACAAAAACCTCTTATAATCTTAAATGGAACATCTCATTCTGATACTTTCAAGAACCAAAAAGTATGACATAAGATACCTATAAGTTTCTACGACTTCCACCATGTTTTCCTCCAATTTTCTTGCCAAAGAAATATGGTCACGCTCCTCAAATATACAATTTCCAGCACGTTTGAGGTTCTAAGTGTATTCCTCCCATTCAATGGCTCGAAGTCCTTCCAGACCAATTGATATATATGATATCTTAATGCAAATGTGCTTGAGGTTGTATAAATTACAAATGAATAAAATTGAGTTTAATGAGCTTTTATGTTAAATTCGTATACACATAAAAGCATGAATTTAAACTCTGAAATAGTAAGAAAATAACAGACAAATACACCATAAAAATAATCACAACACAACAAGTGATGAAGGAGTTCACCCCTCCTAGGCTACATCTCCTTGGTCCAGCTTCCAATGGATTGGCCCTATATCATTATGCTCAAAAATTGTGGTAACATCAATTTACAGTGCTCCAATGGCTTCAAAACCTATTCCATTAGCTTCATAACTGTCAAAAATGTCTGTCTAGCCTCTTTATGCTCCCAAACTGGTCAAAACCTGAAGAAGTTATGAGTTTCCCTAGCTTTGCTACTATTCACTCTACAAATTCCCCAAATTCCATAACCATCCTACGATTTTTCCCTAAATTACGTTAACAGGACAACAACTTGGTGCATTTTTTACGCAAATTGTGGGACCATTATAATGCATAATAATGCCACAAATGTGAATTTTCAAACTATAAGTTATGGCAGTCGAAATATTTTTTTTAATAAAAAAATCATTCATGGCCCTCTTTGCCTCTGTTGCGCCCATAGTTTCGGTGCAAGGGTCATGTGCATATAATATGGGGGGGTCAGGGCTAAGCCCTAGTCCCTTACCCTTAATACCTCCACCGCTTACCTTTAATTAATGTGTGTGTCACATGCTTTAAAGAATGACCATGGTAGAACATCAGTTAAGGTGTTGCGTTGCTTAGTAAGAGGTTGCGGTATCGACTCCTACATAGTTAATTCAGACCATAACCAAAATTTTTGGTGGCCCCCGGGCTGCCACGTGGCAGCCTATGGTTGGCCACCAAAAACCTAATCCAAAATTCTCAAACAAGCACTGAATAGAATTCAGACAAGTGGCGCAACTGGACTTTTCCAATGAGCCCAATCAACCATGCCCAATCAGCAAGCCCAGTCAATTGTACAGACTACTGACTAGGCAGCATGCACAATTTGTTTGCCAAAAAAATTTTTGTTTGGGAAAACAAACAAAACTCGTTTCCAGGAGCATACGATGTCAGTTTTCTGCAAAATAAGTTGCATTAGATTCATAACGACGAGATATACATGGTCATTCAGGTTACACACTATTCCGACAACATTCAATTTTGAGAATATTTTTTAGCACCTAATCACTCCTCCCCATTGGAAGATTTTGGACCCAAAAATATCACTTTCAGTTGTTCAATAGATGAGGGTACAGTTGCCTCACCTTTCTAATCTCGATTCATTTGGCCTCGCTTGGATTTGTTCCTTTGACCCCCACGTGAAGGTACTCCACATTCCCTCGTTTTGAAGACCTTTTTCTTCTGTCAAGAATGGTGTCTTGTTGTAGTTCATCAAGGTATTCAGGAGAAAAATCCCCAATCGAAAGAATCTAAGCATTTTCTCCTTGATCTTCAATCAAAGGAGGCTCATACAACCTTAAGTTCTCAACATTAACAACAACATAAATTTTCATATATGAAGGCAAATCCAACCTGAAGGCATTATCACCAATCTTTTCTAAAATTATGAATGGACCATATCGAATTGGTTTCATATTTTTACCTTCTCCTTCAAGCTTTTATTTGCTAATGTGAAGCAAATTTTCATCACCGACTTGGAAATTGTGATCTACACGATACTTATTGTGCCTTGTTTTGTACTTGACTTGGCTCTTGTCCAGTTTTTCTTGAACTGTTTGATGTACCAATTGGATTTTTCCAATGAACCTTTTAGCTTTGTCTATGCCACTATGACCATCAATAGAAACATCTTTCCAAAAATTAATCCAAAGGAGATTTAGGTAACTATCCCAAACATGCCTCAAATGGCGATGTTTGAGTTGAAGAGTGTTTAGCCTGGTTGTAAGCATGTTGAATATAGTGCAAATGTTCATCCCATATCTTAGGATGATTTCTGCAATAACCGCAAAGAAGATGTATCATTCTCTCGATCACCGCCTCTGTTTAACCATCTGTTTACGAATGAAATTTTGTACTCTTTTTCAATTTGGTGTCCATCATTCCCTACAATCTTGACCAAATTTTCCCAATAAAGTGAGAATCTCGATCATTAACGATGGATGTGGGAAATCTTAAATGCACCCATACATTCTGAAAGAATAACTGAGCAGTTTGTTTAGCTGTAATTTGCTTTTTACGTGGCATTAAAATACACATTTTTTTGAACCTATCCAAAAGTATATAAAGATAATCATGATTCATTTTTGACATAGGAATGCCTCCAACAAAGTCCATAGAAACACTCTCCTATGAACGAGAATGTATTGGAAGTGGTATGTACAATCCTAACTTTCTATTGCTAGGCTTACTGACAGCACATAATGAACAACCTTTAATAAAACGTGACACACTTTCAAGCATACGAGGCCAATAAAAATACCTTTTTAGATGTGCCACCATCTTACTTACATCGAAATGACCAACAATAAGAGAAGTACGTGCCTCTCTTATGATGCTGACTCCTTCTCCCTGTGGAATACAAAGCTTACAAAGATGTTACAACAAGTTATCATGCATGTGATAATCTAATTCTTCTACTTGGTTCCCTTGACTCAAAGTTGGATATACATCTTCAAAATCATTATCTAAAGCATATTGTTCAACATAGATCTCATGAAAAACACAATTTTACTTAAGAATAGTAGCAGCACTAACAATAGGCCTAGAAAGCATGTCAGCAACTTTATTGTACATACCTTTCTTATACCTTAACACCAAGTGGAATTATTGAAGAATATTACATGAAGTAAGGTTGTTATCTTGTTAAAAATCATCACATGTTCTCCGTAAGGCTATTATCGTTATCGACCCATCTTTATGTTGGACACCGTTTGTGATGGGAATGTATACTTGATTTCAAAAACATACAAACATTTTGGGTGATTAACCAAGTTCAGCCAAAACAGCCCAACCAAAGAATTTGATTTTAACAATTCACCTTAATGGTGAGAGACAACAAATATTTACTCTAAGTTTGCAGCTCTCGGAGTTCTATTTAATTTATATCTATAGTTGTTTGAAAGAATTTTTGTAAAACCTAATTATCTGTTTTATGAAAGTAAATTAAGGTGTTCCATGATGAGGGTGTGTTACACTTACGACGATAGAAGCCTAGTGGGGATCTGTGCCCTCCACCTTGAGTCGAATTAGCATGAGGGCTATTAAATGTAGGGGTGTTCTGACCACTTCCATGCATGTAGCCGCATGTGTAGCCATTATAGGCATTGTATGAGTGTGGGGAACTATTTAAAAACTGGAATTCAGCGAAGTTGGCATTGTTATTAGGCTGGGAAAAAATACTCTTGGCCATTTCAGAGTGGCGTGAGTTTTTTTTTTTTCAGAGTAGAGAAAAATGCTACTTATTATATTATATAAAGGTAGTACAAAAAAATTTTAACTTTCATTATTTTCGCGCAACCCAGCTGTACACCCCAATTGCTCATATGTATTTTTAACTTTCATATGATTTTTAACAGCATATGATTTTTACCTTTTCAATATCTATTTAGAGATTGAATCTTAAACGAAGTAAGTAATATTTGTTTCTCAAAGAAAAGTAGAGCCAAACCATCTTCCATAAAGACATCATTCGATACTACTAGGGTTATTTATAAATTTTTTAGTGTGAAGCACAAAAAAGAAGTCTTATATGTCCGTTAGAATGATTTCCCACAAATCTGTTATGAGAAAAGAGATCTTAAAAATACAGAGCATTCTTAGTTTCATATTTTTACATGTCAAAGTTTTGGCAATTAAAGTGTGTAGCTTCAAACATTACCGGCACCCCTTCCCCACCGTAGGCCATTCAAATACAAGATCCACCAATTTCCTTATGCAACCTGCTGCAATAGTACCCTGAGTGAAATAAAACAAACATCGCTTCATGTTATTTGGAAGGGAGGAAGATAACTTGCTATTATTTGGATGACACCAAAATGAAGTAGTATTAAGTCAAACATCCCCCAACACGAAGCAGTATTAAGTCAAACATCCCAATTTTCCCAATTAATAATGATAACTGTAATTTACATTGCACTTCTTATGCATACAATGAGGTGGCATCACCATTAACATGTGAAATGAAGACAGGGTTCTTGCAAAAAGAGAAAATAAGGCTTCATGTTTTCATTTTTAGTTTTTAGATTGAAGAATAAACAAAATGAATAAAGTTAACACCTTGTGCTCTTCCCTTACGTATATGTTCCACATTCCCCCTGCAACGTCCTGAGGAAACCATATGTTTCGTAACCTGACAAGGGCTGCCAAAATCTTAATGCCTCCTTCCGTAGCAACCACTTTGGCAACATTTGAATTCACTGATCAATTTTCTATGGCCTAGAGAAGAATAAATAAAATTCACTTGCAAAAATCCTAATCGAGCATCTAAACATGTAATTAGAGAAATGCTCAAGAAAAACGACTCCAACTTCTCACAACTAAGAAGTGTGGTTAATATCCATGACCGGTTTCAGAGAATTATCCATAGACAAAAAAATGATAGACAGGTTGACCTATAAATCAAGAAAGTTGGTTTCACAAAATCACTCATGAACAAGTAAAATTGTGAATTTCGTGCAAAGTACCTTTGTTGCTTCTAAATGTACACCTCTCGATGCAACTTTGTGAGATCCAACAATAACCCAATCTTTTCGCCATGCGTTATAGCTTTTTTCCCTGGAAATATCAATGGTTACAATGGTTACAGTCTCATCATCAATCACCACAAATGTCACAAGAAAAGTGGTCACTCTTTCTTGGAAATCATCCTGTGATCTTGCCAAAAGATTCAACATAATTGGAGTACCTTTTCTAGCCATAAGCTATCTAATCCAGGCGTATGATGATCAGTTACACTCAACCAGAATGAGTCCTGCAGTTTGAGTTAGTGCATTTCCACTTTGTAACAAGGTAGTCGTAGGGAAACTTGTGGTTGCCGAAGTGATTTAGCCCTCCTAATGGTTTATTGCTTTGTCGTATGTATACAAAGAATATTTTTCCTTATTAAAAACTCGATAAACAAATTAATTTTAATTAGCAATGTGTAAATACTTCGATTATTATTGCTAATAATGTTTTATTTATTCAAATATATTTTTGCTTATTGCATTGAGAGGCGCATTCTACAACCTAATCGATGTGTAAAATTGTCTGTTGGAAGCTCATAAAAAAACTTTAAATAATTGTATAAATAAAAAATTACAAATATATTAACCCAACACAATTCGATCATTATTATTCACATTCGCTAGACTTGTGTTCGCTGAGTTGCTGGGTTCGTTGACTTTTATTTAAGAACACTAAAAAAAGAGGTATGGTAAATAAATGAAAATATAAATAAATCAGAGATATGGTAAATAAATAAAGCTTATTTTTATACTTATTCTAGAGATATGGTAAATAAATAAAAATATAAATAAACCAAAGGTATGGCTAATAAATAAAATCTATTTTTATACTTACTCCAGAGGTATGATAAATAAATAAAAATATAAATAGACTAGAGGTATGGTAAATAAATAAAACATCTTTTATATTTACTCCATAATTCTCTTTATATCTACCAAAACTCAAAAAGGAAGTGTTTTTAGGTGAAGCCTATGGGACAAATACCATGGTAATTTCTAATCCTATTTGATTGCTTGCACTAGATGCATTGTTTTCAATGTAGATGTTCATTTCTAATTATAATTCAGATTGCTTGCACTAGATGCATTGATTTCAGTGTAGATGATTTCTAATCCTATTTGATTTCTTGCACTAAATGCATTGAATTCGGTGTAGATGGTGATTTCTAATCCTATGTGATTTCTTGCACTAGATGCATTGATTTTGAGTGTAGATGGTGATTTCGAATCCTATTTGATTTTTTGCATTAGATGCATTGATTTTAGTGTAGATATTGATTTCTAATGATATTTGATTTTTTTCACGAGATGCATTGATTTCAATGTAGATGATTTCTAATCCTATTTGATTTCTTGCGCTAAATGCATTGGTTTTAGTGTAGATGGTAATTCCTAATCCTATTTGATTACTTGCACTAGATGCATTGATTTGAATGTAGATGTTCATTTCTAATTATAATTCAGATTGCTTGCACTAGATGCATTGATTTCAGTGTAGATGATTTATAATCCTATTTGATTGCTTGCATTAAACACATTGATTTAAGGGTAGATGGTGATTTCTAATCCTATTTGATTTCTTGCACTAAATGCATTTATTTAAATGTAGATGTTGGTTTCTAATCATATTTTCATACTTGAACTAGATGCAATGATTTGAATGTAAATGTTGATTTATAATCCTATTTTATTGCTTGCATTAGATGCGTTGATTTCAGTGTAGAAGTTGTTTTTTAATCTTATTTGATTTTTTTCATTGGATGCATTGATTTCAGTGTAGATGTTGATTTTTTATTTGATGTACATGTATGATGGTACAGTTGGATTAACGATGTGCATTAATTTCACTGTAAGCACAAAAAATTATTGACAATGCACATTGAATTTTGTGTTATAGTAATTCAACCTATTAATATTGGAGAGCAATAGAGAAAACTTGTGTTGTTTACTACAACAACTCGGGCTAACAAGGATGACCTAAAATATGAAAATATGAAAAATTTAACAAGGGTGACAATAAGAATAGTAGAAGAAAATAGTTTGAGATTGATCACAATGAAGACTATTTGTAATTGACAACATTCTTATTATTCACATTTTCTATCATTCAACACTATTATTGTCAATTTGCATTCAAAATTTGTATTTCATCTTTTTTCATCATTAAAGTTATTAACAATATTTATCATCTCAACAAACTCAAGTAACTAAGAAAATTTAGAATTAAAATGACGAGGTTAATCTTAGACATATTTAAAATATTTAAAATGATTATATTAATATTAGATATATTTACATATTATTGATAAGAAATATCCTGTCTTCGATAGATTTTCCTTGGTCGTACACGAGTGAAACCAGCCTAGATCCATCTTAACTCATCATCTCAACAAACTCAAGTAACTAAGAAAATTTAGAATTAAAATGACGAGGTTAATCTTAGACATATTTAAAATATTTAAAATGATTATATTAATATTAGATATATTTACATATTATTGATAAGAAATATCCTGTCTTCGATAGATTTTCCTTGGTCGTACACGAGTGAAACCAGCCTAGATCCATCTTAACTCCAAATATATCAAGCGTTGAGAGGGATCAATATCTCGACGTGCAAACTTTTCCTCAATTTTTGCACTCAAAAAAGTGGTCTGCACCTCGAGAGATTTGATCCCTCTCGGCACTTGATAAATTCGGATTTAAAATGGATCTAGGCTGGTTTAAAATTAAATAATCAAATAAATTTAGTTTATCTAAAATTAAATAATTAAATAAATTTAAATCATATGAACAATAGTCTATTAAGTTAATAGTGTTATGAATTTATAAATGTTAATTTGGAAAATTCAAAATTCAGAATGGTTCTTCAATAATCTTAATAATTTATTAAATGTATTTTAGATAATTCAAAAATCAACATTGTGTTTATGAACCATTAAGATTAATTTGGTTTTATTTTAAAATCGGCCTTGAATTCTAAGCAATCTCGACATAATTTTGATTTTTAATGAATGGGAAAATAGAACTTATACCTAAAAGATTTTATTCATTTTGTTATTGTGTATTTTTTTTTTTTTTTGAATTTCATAGTATCTCTCTATTCATTCATCTAATCAAAATAGCAGGTTACATTATTAGATTATATACTTGGTAGCCTTAACATGCTCATAGGAAACTAGGTATGTTGGCCACCTCAAAGAGTTATAAGCCAACCAAAATTGGAATAGTTTAAATTTGTCTCAAGCTACCTTAGTAGGTCTATTATCTACTACATCTAGTGACATATAAACAAAATAAATTCTATCCACTTTTTTCATATCAAAAAAAAAACAAGAAACCTCTCAACTCAGTCATCTAACAATTCAATGGGTGTTGAATCCTTGACACTTGACCTAGGCATATCAACTTGGTTCATGCACTGGAGTTTTTGTTCTATTCGACCAAGGCAGAAATTTTGATGATGTTGTTGGAGGTGAATTTACTGGATATTCGTGCGCATTTCTACTAATATGGAGGCTGCCTTCGGGTCTCCTCCTATCTCTTCAACAGTGACAATGGATTTAGCCATTAAACACTTCATAGTCCAAAAAATATGAATAGACTGCTTAAATAATGATAGTCTGCCTCTAGTATACCTAGGGTCAGTGAACATCAAATCCATCTCAACATCAGGGATGTCTTCCTCCACTTTAGTTTTAAGGTCTTTCTCCCATCCAGAAAACAAGGATTTTAAGTGACTAGGTGTCCCTACTCCATAGGCATGGAAAAGGTTCTGCGTAATTTCCTTGCCAAATTTCCTTCCCCTTTACTAGGCCCCACTTTTTCCTTTCCTTTGTCCTTCCCCTCTCTTTTCCCAGACTGTGCTTTCACCATTTTTTTTTTAGGCTATTCTCCCAGTAGCTAAAGGTTCACCCAGATCCACACTAGGGTTCTCCCCTGATGTGCAATGGCTTGAGGGTGAGAGATGCTAGGAAGACCTGTAGAAGGAAACAAAATAACAGTATTGAATTTAGTTAGTTTACATAGAACATTATCCTACTTACTGAGGGTCGCCACCTCAACCATTTCATATTGTCTTGATCATCTATCCAGATTCCTTTGTCCCTGGAATTTTTTATGTTTTCAGCCAACGGCAACCTCTTAAGCTGGCCTAAGAGCAGTATACACTTCACATATCCATCAGTTCCAAAAACAAGTCCTCGCAAGTGTGTCTCTACCTTCAGAATTTTTTAATAGTTCACTTCTCAACTTGGGCATGGGACTAAGACATGACATACACGAGCGAGATGTTCCCACTCCCCACAAACAACGAGACAAAGCTCGGACAATTACTAAAACCAACAAATTGGTCAAGTACTCCCATGCATCCCAAGAATAAAGACTCTACCTGCTTGGTAATTGAGTTAACCCCCCCATCAAACAGAAACCCAGAATTTGGAGAACTGAACAATTTACCCCAACCCTATTAACATAATCAATTGAACCCCTAAACCCCAAATTGTCATTGTAAGACATTCATGCAAGTTCGTAAAATTGCCTTGCAGAACTAAAAAAATGACAAGCAAGGCTATGAAATTGACCTGGCGCACTATAAACTTGACAGGTAGAGCCGTGAAATTGACTAGCAGAGCTATAAAATTGACTAGCAGAGCTGTGAAATTGACATGCATAGCTGTGAAATTGACATGCAAGGCTATGGAATTGATATGCAATTCTATAAAGTTGGCATGAAAAGTTATTTAAATGACATGCAGGGTTAACAAAACAATTATAATGACAGAACAAGTCGGGGCTCAGGGTTTCCCCATCACTTTCGCCCACCACCTCCCCTGCAATCTCCATGCCCGAGATACTAGAATTAACATAACCAACCAAATAATAGACACTGATGGACTCATGAAGGAGTACCAGAGAATGATTTCCATACAAAATTGAAAACCAGAGACTAGACGGGTAGGGGCTATCAGCGTTAGCAAACCATACAAAATTCCTCCCAAACAAAGCATCATCCGAAATAAACATGTTAACTAAACCAGGGTGGTACGCATCCATTCCAAGTGCAAAACAAAGAAGCGAAGCATACAGACAAAGCCCTTTTCTTATCGCAGAGACATTCATACTCATAAAAAAACAAGATATGAGAACATACCCGAGGAACCGATACGCAGAGTTTGCCAACTCCCTTGTCTACTCACCTGCCTTCTGCCCAGCTTCCTTCATTACCTGCTCAAAAATCACTAGCTCGGGAACTAACAAAAAGTTTTTACCCGGCATTTTCTCCCTCCAACGCCGATGTTTTCCCCAAAAACGTTCTGACACTCACTGGCGTCTTCCATCCACATTAACTATCACCATTATTCGGCGTGGGTGAAGCCGCCTGCCACTGCCACCACGTGTCATCACTATTACTACGTGTGGCCTGCATGGCCTCCTGCCACCTCAAACCTCCCTCGACACACTTGGCACCCCGATCGAGGAGTATTATTGTGTATTTGTTAGACAAAAACTAGCTTCATTTTTTCAAAATAATAATCAAACACATCCAAATACAATGATGTTATGTGTTTTCTTGGATAGCTGATAAGCGTTTGTTAAACTTCTCTCGTTTCAGATTAATAATAAAACATATTCAAATTAAGTGAACAATGAACAAATTATAGCTAATTATAAAGAGGTTGATAAGTGTTTTTAAATTTATTTAATAAAATAATTTAAATATAATAAATTATAAAGTGATTATAGTGAACTATAATTATGTTGATAAGTGTTTTTAAATTTATTTAATAAAATAAATTTAAATATAACAAATTATAAACTAATTATAGTATTGATACATGTTTCCTCTAATTTATTAGACATTGGTAAATTAATCTATTTAAATCTAAATGTTAATGGAATAGTGATAAACTAATTAAATTAAATACAATGGTTTAGGTTTTCAAGTTAAACCAATTATTTAAATTAACAAATAACAAATAGTATTATATGAAAAATAATAAACTACATATATCTACCATATAACTAGACATACTAGATCATCCATTTCCAAAATATTTGAAAATTTAACCTATCATAAAATTAACAATATTCCCAAAAACACTCCAAAATAGATCATCCCATCGCTCAACCACATTTGCTAATATATTTTTTACTCATATTAATTTCCAAAGATAAATGCAATTTCGGCTCAAACACATTTGCTATTATAATTTTATTCATATTAATTTCCAAATATAAACGCAAACTACAGTCATTGAGTAATCCTGCCAAACGCTGCGACTAGTCGGTAAAATCTCTTTTGAAAAAAATAAAAACACTATCGACATATATATATATATATATATATATATATATATATATATATATATATATATATTGGTTTCTAGTTCATTGAGATTCATTTTCATTATAAATTGTTTGGTTTATTTTTGGATGATGAATACATTAGAGAGTTCGAAATCAGAAAAACGTATAAACTATTCAAATTTAACCAAAATAGAAACTCTAACCTCAATAAACACTCCAAACAATTATTTTACACATCATACAACCTGCGCATACAGATTGAACTATAAATGGCAACTGGTCATTTTTCGCGTTTAGTATCTCGCCAAGTGCTGTAAAATGTAGCCAATATTGCGAAATATTTCATCGCATTTTATGTCTTCAAGTTGTTCTCAACATATATTGCAGACATAGACGTAAGGAAGTTAATCGTCTATTCCGTAGGTATACCAAGCGCAACGCTGCTAATTCTCAACATCGTATTCTGCTTCTTGTTATATTTCACAAAACGCCTCGCTCTGAGCGGCCATGCCCAAACCCTAGTTGGCATGTCTCTCAGATTGCTGTTGGAATTTAATTTCCAACTGCCTGAATAAGACAGCAGAATTAATTCGAAAGGAATGAAGAGACAGCAAAACGGTGGAGTTAAAAATTGATGGCAAGTTGAAGAGCTGTGAATTGATTGCAGGAGCACTGGAAGTGCTATATTCTATCTGCAGCGACAACCACATTAAAATTTTCACCAAACAAATTTAACACCAGAGGAAATTTACTGCCAGATTGAAAGCGCCACGTGGAGTAAATATATTGGATCGCGTGAATTTGGAGGAACTCTGAAAACACAAAAACTGGACCCAAATTTTTATAAGGTGGATTTAATTTGGAATTCGCATAACACTTTGGGCCTACGTCAACATTCCTTTTTGGAACGCGAATATCAATTGCAATAGAGTTTGATTTACTTTTTGAAGTCCGTAAAGATTTCATAAAGTTTTTAAACCTTGGGTAAAAGTTTTTTTTAAACATGTTTTAATTAAAAGTCATGGCAAAGTTATTTTTACCAAGGTTAATATATATATGCATTGTAATATATATATTATAAATGAACATTTATAATATATATAAGTAGTGTTTCATTTTTTTAATGTTTATGTTCTGGAAAGTTTAAAAGGCCCGAAAGCCAAAACGAAAAGAAAGGGGGCCGTGAATGTAATTTTTTTATTAAAAGTTTATTTACACCACAGTGTATATAAAAAGAAAAAGACAGAGTTGTATGGTAATTGTTTTTTGTTTTGGGTCACACAGCAGCGCGAAAGAAATACACAGCGGTGTAGTTTTGAGAGACAGAGAAGAGTTTTGCTTGGCACTTGTCTTGTAACAGTCCAGCATCTTGTAATCCTTCATAGAGAAAGAAGTTTTTCTTTAAGAGATTTTTACAGTGAATGAAATAGTTTGTTTTCAGTGTTGAACTCTGTCTCCTGTGAGTGAAATTTGTTTGTATTTCTGTGTGTTAAAGAATGAGAATTTCTATTGTAATATTGAGAAATTCCAAAAATTGCTGACCGGCGCCTACTTCATAATCACATGCCTCTACGCATGCGTCATAACAACATCTTACAAATTTTAGTTATGAACTGTAAGCTTGGCATTCCGATCACTGAAGCTCCTGGCCGCCGTCAGCGACTCTCACAACCACTATCGCGTAATGGCATCCATAAGGCTCCTCGACCTGTACGTCGAACTCGATTTACTGGATGCAGCCAACAGAATAGAGCACTGGTTCAATGTTGAGGTCCGCCGTATTCGGCGCTTGCTATCGGTGAATAGAAAAATTCCTCGACTCCGGTATGGTGCTATCAAGGAGAAGGAGAAGATGAGCGAGTGCGTTATCTGCCAAGAGTATTTTAAGGAGGAGGACATCGTCAGGATTATATGCAAGTCCAAGCATTGTTACCATATGAAATGCATCGATGAGTGGTTGAGAGACAATATTAATTGCCCAATCTGTAGGGCCAATGTCTTGGCATAATTATTTTTTCTTATACGTTAATTAGTTGGGAGGGGGAAGTGAGCAGATATCAGTATCAATAAAATACAAAACTAAATCTTTCATAGACGAACTTTTATTTTAAATTCCCTATGGGATTCAAGTTTCCCTTCCTTTTGGATCTTCAAAACATTTACCTTAAAATCCTTAATCCTAGACTATATCGGCATAATTTGGGTTGATTTGTGAACACATACTCTTTTCCTTGGCTTATAATCCCTGCCCCTATACAACAACAAATCGCAATGTGCCAAATAATCCATTGGTTGCGACCACTTATGACCTTCTATTGATCGTTCAACTTTTACCACCAATCCTTCCCATACATTGGTCTCGACTTGGATCCACACACATCTACGGTCCAGTTTTGATATACAACTTGATTTTGTATAGATGAAGCTTCCTAGCTTATTCATGATCATCCTCATAAAGTATTACATCCAAAAATCCATCTGGAGTTTGAACAAAATCGCCCTTTTTTTTTGCAAATCTGTGTGCTCTTTAGATGTATAAAAATCAATACACCACCTCTAGAGGCATAATCCTCACCAACCCCACTTTCAAACTTAACTCAAAAAAAATTTAAGGTCCAAACAATTCACAAGAAAAACACAACGAAAATCGATGAAAAATGTGATATGAATGCATGTAATTTAAATTAGGCTCTCAATTTTCTTTTAACCATGCTTTGAAGGAAGTTGGGTTGATCAACTTCTTTGCAAATTCTCCCACAATCACCCTTTTTAAAAGGATCGAAACCTATGATAACCATGTGTGCTCCTTATCACCAGACCAAATGTTGAGTGTAGTTTCACATACTTCCTCTTTGTCTTTTTGAGGTTGAGATTCATATCTAGAGAATAGTTAGGAAGGCTTAGACTATGACTAGCATTTTATTGAGAATTCAAACTTAGAAATTTTGAACCAGACTAAGGGGCTACAATTAGACAACCTCTAGTTCCTTCACCATCATCATCAAGAGGTAAAACATCATAATTTGGTTTAGTTGCAGACATGTCAAGACTCTTAAATGGAACATAAACGATCCTCTTAAATGATGCTTAAATGGAACATCTAGTTTCCAAGCTTTGAAGAACCAGCAAGTATGATCAAGTTCATGAAGAGTGGATATAAGATACTTGTACGTGTCTACGAATTCCACCATGTTTTCCTTCAATTTTCCTGCCCAAGAAATATGGTCTCCCTCCTCATATCTAAAAATTTTGGTACGTCTGAGGTTTTGAGTGTATTTCTCCAATTCCACGACTCGGAGTCCTTCTAGATCAAATTCCCCAGTCGATTTCCAAAATGGAAAATTGTCATACCAATGAGAAATGACTTGATCCAAGTGAAATTTGCCTCTGGAGTGTAAACTCCTCAAAGTATCCTCTGAAAATGAAAGTGCGTCTTCCACCCCTTGGATATTATCCATGCCAAAGATGATATAATTCCCACTACCAAATGACCAATTAATTTTGTGAAGAAACAATTCTTTCACCTTAGATAAATCATTCCATATGAAGGAGCCTTATTTAAACCTGATATGTCCAGTTTTGTCAAGCCAAGAGGTAACTCCATAATACGAATTGTGTTTTTTCATTAAGGGTGGTCATAGATATATACATGGAGGGAGAGACTCTTGGGCTTCATCTCCCAGTGTCTCTTCATATTCAAACTCTCCTTATTTTCTATTTATATTATTTCACATATTCACCCAATCCCAACGATTAGGTGTCAACATTCCCCCCCTTAATCTGAAGGGATGTTGGTGAGTCCAAGCATTATTCTAAATCTTCTGAACTTGTCTCTTCCAAGCGCTTTGGTGAGGATCTCTGCAATATTCTCATTTGTAAAACAATGTCGTAGATTGATTGTCTTGGCCTCAACATGATCTCAAATCAGATGGTATTTTTTATTGCAGAAGTGTTGTCAATCATGAATGGAGTTGAATACACTTGTTTCTCTTGCAAATCTTCTAAAATTTTCCTAAGCCACACAATTTCCTTTGTTGCTTTAGTTGCTACCACATATTCTGCCTCAGTTGTGGAATCTATTGGAACTGATTGTTTGTGTTATCTCCATGAGCCAGCTCCTGATCCAAGACTCATAGAATAACCTAAAGTAGATACCCCAGTTCTTTGTCTCCATTGAAGTCTGAATCAGAGTATCCAATCAAGATGAAGTCGTCCACTTGTGTATACTTGAGTCCAAAGTCTTGAGTCCCCTTCAAGTACTTTGGAACTCTTTTGCAGCAGACCAATGTCCCTCGCAAGGCTTTTTCATAAACTTGGAGAGGATTCCAACAACAAATGAAATGTTCAGTTTGGTAGTAGTCATGTAGTTGAGACTTCCTACAAGTTGTCTATACTTTGTTGCATCCTCAAATTATTTTCCTTCAATGGATGTGAGCTTCAAGTTCTGTTCCATTGGAGTAGTCAAAGAATTGCACTCATTCATGTCAAACCTGTTAGAAATATCTTCAATGTACTTTTTCTAAGAAAGGAATATAAACTGCGGATGTTGAGTTACTTCAATACCAAGATAGTAGTAAACATAGCCCAAGTCAGTCATTTCAAAACATTTCCTCAATTCATTCTTTATGTATGCAATGTATCTCTCATTGTTCCCTGTCATCAAAATATCATCTACATACACCACAAGATATAAAACCATTTTTCCAACTTTCTTGACAAACAAAGTTGCATCATCAAGATCATAATGTTTGAAGTTGAGTTTCATAATATGTTCAATTAACTTCTCATACCAGGCTCGTGGTGCTTGCTTGAGGCCATACAAATATTTTACAAGTTTGCATATTGTTGTGTTCTTGGTCCTTCAAAACAAATCCTTCTAGTTGGGACATAAACATTTTATTTCAGATATCCATTCAAGAAATAAGTTTTTACATCCATTTGATGTACTTTCCAACCACTCTGAGCTTCCAAGGCAAAAAGTGTGCGAATGGTAGTCCATTTTGTTGTGGGGAAAAAGTTTCATCATAGCAGACCCCTTATTTCTGTGCAAAACCTTTTGCCACAAGCCTCGATTTTTTCTTTTCAAGTGAGCCATCAACTTTATACTTGTTCTTGTAGACCCACTTGCATCCAATTATTTTGGTTCCCAATGGAGGATCAACCAGCTTCTAGGTGCCATTCGTTATCAAGGCATCATATTCCTTCTGCATCACTTATTTCCATTCATCATGAGAAGCGACTTCTTCGAAGGAAGTTGGTTCAAAATCTGTAGACAAATTCAGTTCACAATCATAACATGCATTTAGCGATATTGTGGTGATTTGGGTTATAAAATTATCGCACCATATTGTCTTCGTACCATAAAAACAAAAACTTTAATTGATTTCGTTGGCATACAAGTGCACTCACACGGTTTTGATTATTAAGGAGAAGTTGTATCATCATTTCAATTATACAAATATGTTTATTCATAATTAGTCACTTTTAGAGACAAAACCCCCACTAAACATTGAAAGATAAATGAAAGTTCATTAAAAATAATATAAAGATCCATCATATAATATTTAGAATAAAAATGAAAAATAATACCATTAAGTACAAAAATGTGAATTAAATGCATTTAAGAAAATGAAAATTTGGATGTATTTAAAAAAATAAATTAAAAGAAAGGAACCCTACTAATAGAGCGTATAAAAGTGTGCAAATTTCATCAAAGGACTTTATTATATTTTGGAGTAGTGATTCTCTCATATAAAGTATATATATAATCTTCAGTCAAAATATTGTTTGATAAAAACTATCAATGAACACAAAACGGAGTCAATTTCTAGAGAAATTCGAAAATTATGAAGGAAGGAAAAATGAGTTCAACAACTAAGTCGACATTTTGGACTAAATGTCCATTTTGTTTAACAAAAATTGGATATGTGTGTGTGTGTGTGTGTGTACTCAAAAAAATTGCAAATTATGTTGTCCAACATGTAGAATATTATTTAGTACCGAAGAACATCAAGGTAATACATAGACACAAATAAAAAGATTAGAAAGAGAATTTGCAAACCTTCAACAAAAAACAATGGATCAAAAAATAAATATAAATATATCGAAGACATGTTTTAAAATAAGTCAAAAGAAAAGGACGAGGAAATTTTGCGCTTAAGGAAATTTAATAAAAAAATAATTGAACAGCTCAAGAAGTCGAAAGTGAAGAAGAGAAAATTAAAGCAATAAAATGATAATTCTAGAAAGAAACACAACAAGTGTCTATCAGATAAATAAGAAGAAAATTTACGCTTAAAAACCCTTAATCAAAGGTTATTAGAACAAATAAAAAATTTAAAAGATGAGAAGGGCACTAAGAATAAAGTCAACAATCTAGAAAAAAAGGAACTTTAATGTTCAAAAAATCATATCAAAAATTTTCTTAAACAGATTAAGAAAATTAAGGATGATAAGAAATCATTGAAGAATAAATTCAAAGAACTTGTCGCAAAAGAAGCATCAAAATCTCCATACGTAGCAGTCCAAGTTGAAGAAAATGGAACAAACACATATTCCATTAATTTCATAGTTCAGACAAATCCAAATCCAATTGAAATGAAGACATATTTAAATTTTGAAGTTCAGATAATGAAAATTCCAAGTGAATATTTTGTAATCAACTCAACAACATCAATACCTGAAGTAAATAAGGAAATTTCCATACATGTGATAAGGGAAAGTCAAACTAGAATAACTCTTTATCGACATCCAAATCGCAAGAGCAGACATCTCAATCAGTATGCATATATATATCAGTCAAAACATAAACAATATACTTATGTTCCGAAGAATCCTAAAGTTTTCATAATCCAATCTTATGATGACAATTCATCACAAGTTTTTAATAATTGCGAGATTCCAAAAAATATTGATTTAGGATGGTTAGATCCCTTCTCAGTATGCCAATTTTTTTTATCACTCATAGGATCCTATCATCATATATCAGCGCAAATGAAAACTTGAAGAACTTCGAAAGATATGAAAATATTAAGAGACAAAGAAGCAGATGACACATCTTGTCAGCGATACGCTTTGAGGAAAACGTTTTTTGAAGAGGAAGACATTGTTATGAATAATATATATATATATATATATATATATATATATATATATATATATATATATAATTAGTATTTAAGAGGAACGTCTCTATGGAGATGGACATTCGTGAAGGGGTAATTGCCTAGCTATACATACGGGGCCCTCAGTTGTAATCAAATCATCTCATATCTTATGTACATTCTTATAAAAATTTATTTGTCCTATCATGGATATTTATATATTTCAGGTCTTCTAAGTGTTTTGTTGCATTTATGAACTTTGTTCATAACAATGATGTCATATGTTTTGGTCAGGTTTCAGTTGAACAATAGATACACTTGCAACACATTATTGAGGACTTTGGAGAAGCATCTGCTAAAAATGAATTCTTCTAAATCTCAAAGTATATATGCTTTTGCTGAGCCAGATAGGGTTTTGAGGATTGTTGAGATATTAGGAGTAAAAACTCTCCCTTTGGAGATAGGTTTCAAATATGTGGTTTTCAGGATGAAACCTAACAAATACCTTATGGCGGATTAGTAATGGTTATTAGATAAATTCAGAGCAAGATTGGGAAAATGGACACACACATGGTTGTCTCTAATAGGATGATTAATACTTGCACAATCTATTTTACAAAACATCTTAGTGTACTAGATGCACCTGTACATACTCCCAAAGGCTATTATAAGGCATATTGACTAGATTATTGCAAATTTAATATGGTTTGAGCCATCTATGACTAGGAAAATACACCTAGTTAGTTTGGAAAATATTTTAAACAAGACCGTAGTGGGAGGATGGTGTCTCAAGAGAACATAATTATTTGGTTGGTTGTTGATATTTGTAGCTTGGGAGGTACTCCAAACCCTAGGCTAGAGGTTTTTAGAGGAATGGGCACACAAAAGGGTATTGTGGGCTTAGAACCCAAGCTTGGGGGTTTTGTACCCAAGCGTGTGGGGCCAAAACCAAAAGGAGGTTGAGTGACTTGATGCATGGATATGAAAGAGGAATATTAACAGAGAGAGAGAGGCCACTTCAAGCACTTGAATTGGAGGTCTACAATGTAAGAAATGATTTTTTTTTTATGTTTAGTGGGTGAATTAGTTAGTAAAATTCAGGTTGACTTGGAGTTAGATATGCCCTTGAGAGGGTTATTAAAACACCATAAGGAAACATATAAATAGGAAATTGTGTAAAATAATTTCATCATTAAATATGCAACATACATAAGGAGAATTCATTTGAATTGGACATAGGGATTTGGAGATCAACGAGGAGGAAAAGGAGACCTTTTCTGGGGTTTTTTTCCTATGGTTATTGGGAAGATTAAAATATGGTGTAGGGCCAAGTACTTAATGGGCGTTTGGGCTACATTTGGCATGATTATAGTGGTAAGATCTCAAAAATATCTAGTTGCAGACCTATTCAAGAGTTTAAGGGAAGACCAAGCCATAGATATTGGCTTGGAGAAGGGTCAAAGGTCTGAACAAAGGGTTGAAAATAGCCTTAGTAGCCAGCGAATTCAAGAGGAGCCTAGAAGAAGGAATGCCACAGTTGGAGAGGGAAATTTTGTAGCATATTTGGTGGGTTGTTGTGGATTGTAAGTGTGCCTTAATCAAGTCAAGTTCCAACAGCATAGAAATAGTACCAAGAAGGTGTGTGATTTGGTATTCTCAATTTTTTTTGTTGCTAGCGTATTAGTCCTAAATTGGACAGTTTGGAAGAACATCATAAGCATCAAGTTCATCAACAACAGTTGTATATGTGTCAAAGTCAAGAAGAGTGGCAAGAGGCTAAAGGGCATATTTGTCATCTTCTTGAGTTGATGTGACTTGATAGTGGATGTTGTCCTAGTTTAGGGTAGTTAATGAAGCAGCCAAAAGATCAGGAGTTAGGAGTATTGTAGTGGCTTGCTCCAAGCCCTAAGTATGGAATTAAGAAGGACTTTTGGTCTGCTAGAATAGGAAGAATCAGGTGATCTCAAGACTAATTCTTGAAGGATCAAGAAAGGAGGTCAAGGGAGAAGACCACATCAGCCCAAGTTCATTGTTGGAGAGGGACATCTTGTAGTGATAGGTGGTAGCCCTTAGTGCCCTAAGTGTGTCATCATTAAGTAGTTGCACAAGAAGACACTCGTGGGAAGCAAGTCCCTAAGAGTTTTGTCCTTGAAGGACTAAGGAGAAGCTAGTTGGGAAACAAGTCCCAAAGGAGTTGAAGAGTGACAATGGGTAGTTAAGTTTTGTGAACAAATGGAGTTTTGAATAAACTCAACAGGAGTCTCAATGTGTTGATGTGTTGAAGGAATAATGGTCAAATAGAGAGAATTTGGAGTCGTTTTCATTGACCTAATGGATTTTTTTCATTGATAGAGGCATATTAGAGTTGTTGTAGATCAAGAGCCTAAGGATCAGGAATTTTTTTTAGGATACGACTGAGAGGAGTTGAGAGAGCGCGCTACATCAACAAGGTGGTCATTGTATCTTATTCAAGTAGTTTGGTTGTCATAGTTTTTGACACCAAGTCCAAGTTGTATTTTTTTATCAGTGGATGTACGAGGGCCATTATCCCTAGTAGAGGAGCCCTAGAAAATTGTATTATCAAATTTTTAATATAACAAAGTTGGGAAGTTAAGAATTGTAAAAATTTGTCTATATTTTTGCACGTTTTTATTTACTGTTATTTATTGTTTTGTTGTGCAAAGTAGTTAGTTTTGATACTTGGATTGGTAGTGTTAGCAGTTCTAAGATTCTAACCTAGACTCCTGCATCGTGAAAAAACAACATGGTATTAGAGAGAGTTTGAAGGGTCGACGAATTAGAGTGTGCACAACAAAACAACTCAGAGGGAGTTGAGATTGTCTAGACCATGGAACATAGGGTTCAACTGAAGACATGTAGATGTGGTCTTAACTGGATTGGCAACAAGATTGTTTGGGAATTCTGGTAGATTGGTGGTGAACCTGGTGAACAATAGTTTATTGTAGGGAGACTTGTTGATCATGCACTTCCTATGACTTGCCATGGATCATTGGGACAACTCAAGGATTGTTTTGGCATGGACGAGATTTGTTTGATTGAGATTTCTTAATCTGATGGACTAGATGTTGGTAGGCTAGTTTCTTCATCAGGTCTTGATGTTTCATATCTAATATTGGAGGGATGTGCACCAGTTTTGTTTGATCTGAGAGGATGAGTGCTTGCGGGATTGGGTTCTGGCGATGATGGCAGTTGTTTGACCACAACTCAAACTGACCTTGTAGGACACGAGATCTGTAGAAGGTTGATCTAGAGAAGATCATGTAGGCTCAAAGGTAATATAGCTTCAAAGGGAGAAACCCTATGGAAGTGTTGAGATATTCAGGTTCAAATGGATGAGGTAGATGCACTATCAATATTGCAGGGTTCATTCTGTTAGAGTCGGTCCTTACAGCCCTCCGTCGGAGATCATTTCGCTTTTTGCATATCATTTTTAGGTGTCTCGCCCATTTCACTTCGTTGCATTTCGCTAGGGGCATGCCATTGACTGACGAGAGGGTCTGGTCGTCTTGTATTTCCTCATGCTTGTACCTGCAAGGCTAAATAAAACTCCTCAAAAATCACCGAAGTTCAGGTCACGTCATTCATGGTCATAAATGATTATTTTCGTCAACAAGAGTCTTTAGTCCTAGAGTCTAGGGTTTTCAGTCTTTTGATACATGTAATAAAAGCCCGCAGGCCATGAGGATGGTTTTACAAAAGTGCTTAATTCAAGTTTTCATCATCAAAAACATTTGAAGACATTTCTAGTCCAAAACTCTGTTTTGAACTAGAAACTGTCAAATTTATTTTATGTAATAATTATGTATTTGTTCCACCATAAAAAGTTCAAAACCAGCCTCTGGTCTTTGCCGAAGTCAAAATTCCAAAATCCCTACAAAAATCAAATCATTACATCAGTCCAAAACTCAGAAAAAACAGTGAAAAGCCAAAAGACAGAATTGCATTAAATGACAAAGTGCCAAGATTGCCAAACATTACAAAGTGGGTTATGGAGAAAATTAAAATCAAATCTGATTCTTGTGAGATATTTCTCAACCTATATAAAGCATTGAAGACAAATCATTTTCATAAATTTCCAAAGAAAAATCGATTTTGGAGTGTTGGAGAGCAAAAAACTCGTTTTCAGAGCCGTGGAGTTGAAGTGGAAGTGTGCGCGGCGCATACAGGTGGTGCGCGACGCACACACCACGCGTGACGCACTGGGCATCACAGGCCTGTGCATTTTTGCACGCGCGCGACGCACTGGGCATGCGCGCGGCGCATGGAGTTTCAGGGCCGGAAAACTTCAGTTCACCACCCAAATTCGCATCAAATCACTTCATTTACTTGCAAGTAAGTTATTTATGCCTGCTTAGTGACTCATGAACATGCGGTGGTGTTTTGAAAGTGGAGAAAACAAGTGTTTGATGTGGTGAAATGTAAACCCTATGGTCATTGCCAAAATCACTCCATAGGGTTTTGAAGGACATGTTAATGATATTGTGGGGGTTTCCAAAATTGTGTTATTGATACATATGCCCATGCTCTCTATTATTATTGGTGTCATCGTTTATTGTTTACCATAGCCTCACGCTCTCTCTGTTAGGAATTACTGCAGAAATAAAATATTTACCGAGAGAATAATTAACATAACCAGCAACAAATCATTAACATAAACACAGATGTTTAACCGGGAAAAAACCCCAAACTCCGGGGAAAACCCATCCTAATGAAATTTCATTAGCCTTGGCCAAAACCCTGGCCAATCTAGCCAAGTGAGCCTTCACCGCTCACATCGAGGCCTCCATTACAATGAAGTCCTCCGAGCCTTTTATAGGCTCCATTACATGCAATACCATGAGCTGAAAACCATGGGTGCACAATACCATGTGCCCCAAAACCATCATTGTTTAACTCGGTCAAACTTGACTCTAATCTCGAGTCAATTTACCTAACATTCCCCCCTTAAACTTGACTTGGGGATTATTGACTAAATCCAGCCAAACCTGCTAAATGAGACAACCCCACTCACTCTAGCTCTTCCCCCCTCAAATTTTTTTACCCAGGGTAATTGTTAACTTGACATCCCCCCTATCACTTAGGTCTAACCCAGACTTTACCAGTGATTACCCAGGGGTACGCATGCCATACCAGGTCTTACAGCAGTATGCCCATTTACATGTAATAAAATTAACTCCATAATAATAATTTTGTTTCATTGTCACTGTCTTTATACATATGAAATCAATGTCCATATAAAAAAAACCCATCTACCGAATTACATGGGTCACCAGCCTCTGTAACTGCCAGTCCTCTAGGAATTCTCTTCAGATACATGGCTCATCAATTAATTAATCCACGTGCTCATATTCTCTCTCATTCTCTACATTCAATTCATGATGTCCTCTCCAAAGAGGACATCATAGTTGTACATGAATTTTCCCTCTACGCTTTTGCTAGTCCATTATAATTATCTGCTTGTGCCAAGTGAAGTGCAACCCTTAGGCTCACTGCGCCTCCCCTAGGTCCTCCCTCTCTGCATGAGATGCTTTGCTAGTGTCATTTGGCATATATTCAGCCACAAGCAAATGCTCATCACCACAACAACATCGTATAAAATTCACCAATCTCTCATGGCGAAATTGACCCACAGCTCTTGCTTCCTCCAGAAAACTGCCATGCAATGGACCAAGCTGTTTTCTGAAACCTCTTAACTGCAATCGGACGGTTGATCTCGAGCCTGCCTTTGTAGACAACGTTGGGAGCCTTTTCTCAGTGCCTTGAACACATAAAATTATTCTGTAATACATGTTCTCAGCTCCCAAAAATCGATCCTTTTCACCATTCAAGACCAGTGCAACATCCAGCGCTTCACCTTGCACTATGGAATGCACTCATTTAAATTTCTTGTGAGCTTCTTTTCACCAGTCTTTGCCGCACGCAGTCTTTTATGCTTGCTTCAGACTAGTTTCCAGCGCCTCTTCACCACAGCGGACACCGCCAGGCATGAGATAGCATCGGCGTGCTCTATCCAGAGATGCCAATGGTGCCTCCGAGTCTGCACGTAGTTCTTCTGACTCATTGCATTGCCCACACAGTATTTCACAGTCAGCATCGTGGCCACCAATTTAAACACCGTGGCTCTGCCCTTGGAGCGCTTCCAGACCCTGATCCGCTGGTCCTGATGCGTTCTCACCACCCTGTTGCCCACCGTCACGAGCGCCTTCACGGCACCAAACAGAGCCTTGGACCACACCTTGCCCACGCTCATCCTCCGCCCTTCCCCCGCCATCGCCACGGCCTCAGCGTCGGACGAGCTGGGTGTAACCGAGCTCTCGAAACACCGGGGCTTCGAGTTCGAATCATGCTCCTTACGTGTGCCGAGCCTGCAACCCGCCAAGGACGCTAGGGGACGCCGCAGGAGATCGAAACCACATCGTTCTGCGGGGCCCAGCTGCTCTTTTTCTTCTTCTACTCTATTCTCCGAATGGACTCCATCTCTCGACACAGAAGCGATCCGATGGAACCCATGCTGCCAACACGAATAGGACCTTCATCTTCCACAATTTCAATGCTATAGCTCATCTCTCCAATTACCGAGCTACCTTGTGCCCAGAACTGCGAATAGATTCTGCAGTCAAATAAACCCTTGACAACAGAGGCGTCCCTCTGAAGCCAAAATAGCTCTGATACCAATTGTTAGGAATTACTGCAGAAATAAAATATTTACTGAGAGAATAATTAACATAACCAACAACAAATCATTAACATAAACACAGATGTTTAACCGGGAAAAAACCCCAAACTCCGGGGAAAACCCATCCTAATGAAATTTCATTAGCCTTGGCCAAAACCCTGGCCAATCTAGCCAAGTGAGCCTTCACCGCTCACATCGAGGCCTCCATTACAATGAAGTCCTCCGAGCCTTTTATAGGCTCCATTACATGCAATACCATGAGCTGAAAACCATGGGTGCACAATACCATGTGCCCCAAAACCATCATTGTTTAACTCGGTCAAACTTGACTCTAATCTCGAGTCAATTTACCTAACACTCTCTCTCCTATTCAAATCACTGCTTTCATTACCACTATCATTGTCACACTGTTTATCATTTATATTGTAACACAGTCCCATATTCACTATTCCCATTCTCCATTGACAAAGCCTAACTATCATTGCAAGGGCTATACCCTACATTATACTCCTTCCTACTCACTTTTCAAAATCCCCATGTAGTCAAAACAGTGACTGTTTTCCATTCAAACTCATTTGACAGAACCTTTATCATTGTGGCTTTCCTATAACACTTTGATACACATGTGACACATTTGGGATTTGAGCAGACACTGAAACTCTTGCTTTTCACTATACCTATATCAGCATATATTTTGCAAACATCTTGATTTCAGCGCCATGTCAGAGACGGATTCAGTTTATGAGCGGGAGTATGACAGTGATTCCACAGCAGAGATTAATGTGCCACGGAGGTCTCACAAAAGTGGCAAAAGTGGTAGGCATGTCAGGGAGGAGCCTACTTCTTTGGCTCAGTTGCAGGCTTGCCCGCTTGCAATGGATTGTTTTCAGCATCAGTGATGTTTCCAATACTGTGAGATGATTTCACAAACCCAGCATCATCATGAGCTAGCTCGTCTATTTGTTCTACATTTACATGATGGCCGTGTAAACCTTGTCGGAGTTAACTTCATTCTGTCACCAGAGACCATTGCTCAGGCCATCGGGATACCAAACATAGGAGAGGAATGGAACAAAAGACAGCAGCTAGAGAAATCCTACTATGAGCCATACATCAAACCTGGGTATATGCGGCAGCTGAGCAGGGTATTTCCATTCAGATTTCTGAAGGATGAGTTTGCACCATTGATGAAACTCATCATTCGATATTTCAGTTGCGAGGGCAGACTCTCGCGCCTCTATGCGTACCATATTCATTTTCTGATGCATTTCACGAGGGTACGTATGATGAGCATTCCATACTTCATGTATCGCAACATAGAGCGGATGACATTTCTTGTACAGAAGAAGACCCCAGTACAGCAGCATAGCAGTATATATCATTACGCGTTGATCAAAATCATGGTGGTACATCAGCTGACACAGCAGGGCATTGCTTGGGAGGATTTCATCTCCCGTGACTTCTTCACAGAATCACAGCCGCCTCCGGAGGTAGTTCATGATGAGGGAGAGCCTTCACACCAGCTTGAAATTCCTGATACCGAGCATATCAGTGCTCCAGTGTATGTGACATATCAGCGAGGCCACAGAGCCTTATTTGCAGCTACACGACGAGTATTATCTCCACCCGAGGTGGAAGGGGTTTCGTTGACTTCATCAGCAGCGCGAGTATTATCTCCACCCGGGGTGGAAGGGGTCTCGCCTTCGACTTCAGCACAGGTACAGATTCAGGACAGAGGCAAGAGGCCTATGCATGATGAGGGCCCCTCAAGAGGCCAAGATACTGAATTCACATTGATTGATGTTGATGCGAGTTCTCCTAGCTCGAAACTGAAAGAGATCGTCCAGGAGCAGAAGGCCGAGATTGACACGCTGAATGTTAAGTTGCAGAGAGCTCAGTGGGTGATAAACTACCTAGATCAGCATAACAAACAGCTAGAGGATCAGCACACACTTGTAGAGCTGCGGCGAATCCGTGAAGATCGACAATTGGCCCGGAAGAGACCTAGTGACATGACACCAGTTGAGCGAGAGACCGAACTCATGCATGTTAACATTCATCTGGAGAAGTTGTTGGAAAAGGCCAATAGAGACAAAGACATGCTCCGTCACATGAAAGGTCATTATTGGGCCCGCATGCATGTCTGCAAAGCAAAAATGAAGATCCTGAAGAGAAGGCTGAGCAGAGCACTAAAACGGCGGAAGAGGCCTGATCCACTCCGGATTTTGGCCGAGGCTTTATTGGCTGAGCATGATACATGATGGAGGGTCTTCGCTCTGAATTTGAGCAAATTTGAAGAATTTTTTGTCATTTTTGAAAATTTTGGTCTCAAAACAGGTTTTTTAGCCCAACGCGTAGCGCGTCACGACGCGTGCTTATGATTGGGACACTTGCTGGAGGAAAACTTTGTATTTTTGGATTTTTCATGGTAAGTTATGCATTCTCAGAAATGGCTGAAGCATTTCACCAAGTTCTGGATTATCAAAAGGGCCAAAAACACCATGAAAATCACCTTTCTGCCACCTTTTGCACCAGCAGGAAGTACTTGTTGGAGAATGAAGTTTTGGAGGGGAAAATGAGCTCCAAATTGGGAAATTCCACTTGGGTTGGATAGCAGACATCCAGGGATTTCCAACAAGCTATCATGAGCTTGATTTTGATGTCAGGAAGTGCCCCAAAAGCAGGCTGAAAAACGCGCGATGCATAGAGCTCAGGCGCGCGGCGCATAGAGAAAATTGGCTAATTTTTTATCTTCCAACTCAGGATTTCGGCCAGTTGGACCAGTTTTTATTGTGAATGTAATTTTTGAGTTATCTTGATGTAATTTTGTGGTTTTCATGTAACTTTGATTCACTTTTACCTATTCTAGATGATTCACTCCCAAAAAAGTGAAAATCAAGTGAAAGAATAAGTTTCCTTCCTTTTAGAGGCAAGTTGTTTGGCTGCCTAGATTTTAGCTCCTTGTTTAGAATTAGTTGAAACTGCTCCTAGAAGGAGGAATTCGACCCCTAGAGGCATGGGAAGGGGTTAGGATGGTCTATATGATGTAATTTCTGAGACACTATCAGGGTTGGACTCTTGGGAAAAGTTTGGCACGCTATTGTACATATTTTCTACATTTTTGCTAAGGAAAGATCAGAGGTTTTGCAGCACCTGTTGGGATTCTTGTGGCTTTCAGTTTTGATGGTGTGTTCTCTCAGTTATTTGTAAGTTCTTTAATGTTTAATGTATTCCATTCCCTTCTTTTTCTTCTGAAACTAAATGAATGAGTAAATGAGGTTGAATCCATTGATTCCAGTGCTCTGCCTTTAAATTTGTTTAGTTTTATATGTTTTCGCCAGTTTGGAGAGGATTCCTGTTCTCCCTTGCCCTCTTCAGCTCCTTGTCATTCTGATCCATTCATACACCTAATCAAAAAGCATCAATACTACTGCCTACCTTGCCCCAACTCGAATTCTGCAAAGATCTGGTCTTATCCCCGAAACCAAAATTGTTTTTCCCATTTTTTCAACAAAAACCCAAAAAATTTAAATCAAACCTTCCTATCTATTTACTAGCCTAAAATCAGTTCCCATTTTAAAGTCATCTCATCTCCTTTGAAGACCTTTTGCCGAGATAGACCCGGAGAGAGCCCTCTCCCGTCCTCGTAGGGCTAGCTACGAGGCTGAGCGTGGTTTGATGTTGCCTTGAGTCTTACCTTATTTCAGCCTAAGGTAGATTTGAGCGCTAACATAGTGGCGACCATACTGGGGAATAATCTCAATGGTTTGCTTGTTGGTGTGTTCGTTTCATGAGTTATAGACGGAGTCTGAAGTCACGCCAGGTAGCTTTCGAAACGCTTTTGCCATGCATAAGCGGAAGTAGATAAACGCTGCTTCAGTTGATCTCTGGTTAGCTTGTGAATGCAGCACTTGATTTGCAAATTACCCCAGTATACTTATTCGTTCTACTTTTGGATGATTGAGTCTAGAAGTCGATAGGCTGAAAATAATCTATTGTGTCCTTTGAATTTTTCTTGAATATATCAATACACTGGCTTCAAAAAGGCATACCAAATCAAATCCTGATCCAAATCCGCCTCCAGTATATGAAAACCCCAACCTAATCCCAAGAATTTTCCGTCGAGAAGCTCCCATTATTCCTTTGGTCAAATCTCACTCATACCCCACTGTTTTTGAATACATTGAAGATATTGAGTTTGACGATCAGTTCGAGTTATCATTGTTTGAAACCAAGTCCGAAAGTGCTACTGGTTCTACCGTCATCAATCCTGAGTTCATCAAGTATCTAGAAGTTGAACAAGCAAATAGATCTATTGATAATTATATTCTGAATCTTCAAAACTCCATTGTGGCAACCAACATTCCCGAATTCATTGAATCTGCTTCACAAACTCTTGGGCCATCTGAAATTGCATCCGGTTCACGAATTCCCACTGAACCTCCCTTTATCCCTACCATTCCCGTACAGCCTGAGATCTCTGATCATCAATCAGCAGTATTTCCTCCTCCATCTCCACCGCATACACCTCGTTCATCTACTACTCCCATTCCACCTGTTTCTCCAAGATAGTAGATTATAAATCCGCCAAGAGCCATGGCTTCTAGATTCGCACCTCTTGTTTTACCTGCAAATTTGGATCCTATGCCCGCTGATTATCAGAGTAAGATTCCAATATTTGATGGCACTCCGCAGAGTGTGTCCGCTCAGCAGCATATTGTTAGAATGACAGATTTCTTGGACCTACATGAAATAGATGAAGAGAATGTGTCCATGAGGTTGTTCGCCCAGACTTTTGGAGGTGAGGTTCGTAAATGGTTCAAAGCTCTATAGCCCACAAGTATCAATACATTACAAGAGCTTCAGACACAATTCTTAGATCGGTGGGAGATGAAGAAAGATCCGCTGCAAATTACTTCTGTGTATACTAGCATCAAACGTAATCCTGGTGAGTTCGTTCAGGATTATATTATCAGATTCAATACAGTTTATAATGCAATTCCAGATGACTTAAGACCGTCTAGAAAATCAGCTCTCCTTAAATTCCCGGATGGTTTCGATCCAGAGATGGCTTATTCACTACGAGACAGAGATCCACCTACCTTGGAAGATATGCAGAAGATTGATGTTAGTGTTGAGTCTAATCTGAATGATAAGAGAGCCCGGTTGAAAGCAGAAAAGAGAGTGACCATAAAAGAAGAAGCTTCCACATCTGCATCAGAACAGCACTTGCTTCGTGAGATGGAAAAAATGTTCAAAATAATGACGCTTGATAAGCCAGAAACGCAGATTCGTAATCCCAACTACTCTGGCCAGCAGCAGCCACAATTCAGAATTAAGCAACTTGAACAGAGAGCACAAGAGCCGGCAGCCCAACAGCAAGTTAAAACACCTCTTTTGCAGAATTTTGTAAGTCAAGAATCAGATGATGACGATGATGTGATAGGGGAGCAAAACCACTTCTTTACTCCCGATGATCTGCCCATTTACATCACTGAAGAGGAAGAATATGGAGAAAGTTCAGCTGCACAGAAATATGAGGATTTCATTTTAGCAAACGATGCAGCTCTAGAGGAAGAATCAGATGAATACCAAAGAGGATATATGAATGCTTTGTCCGCTCAGCAGAAGCAATACTCATTGAGAAACAGAGATGTGCCCATAAACCCAATTCAGAAGAGAAAAGAGGTTTCAGCAACAAAGATGGATTCACCTATACCACAGAAAAAATGAAAAGAGACGATTGATCCCGCAGTTAATAAATCATCATCGGCAGAAAAGTCAAATCAGCCAAACATGGTGAAAGATAAGGCTGAAAAGAAAGAATTTCTGGTCAAAGAAGTTGAAAGAGTTTCAGCTTTTAGTTTGGAGAATGAAATTTCCAAATTGAAGGTATCTATTCCTTTGACAGAAATTATGAAGAACAGCAGCTATCGAGGTCAAGTCTCTAAAATTGTAAATTTTGATCCAATGTTTGACACGGTAAATATTGAAGATGATCAGCCTGAATTGATATTTGGGCCTGCTTTAGATGGTGAGTGCCCTGACAGTGATGTTCCTCCCTTTTATATCAGTTTGAGGTTGCATGAATATGTATTGCACAATGCCATGTTCGATTCTGGTGCTTCGCACAATCTTATGCCAAAGGCGATCATGGAAAAGTTGGGTTTAGATATTACAAGGAAATACCATGATTTGTATTCATTTGATTCCAGCTGCGTGAGATGTATCGGACTCATCAAAGATTTGGTTGTAAGTTTAGATCAAATTCCTGCGAAGAATGTCTTGATGGACGTGGTTGTGGCGGACATTCCTCCCCGATTTGGGATGCTCCTTTCTAGATCTTGGGGGGCAAAGTTGAAAGGTACACTACAGTTAGATTTTTCCTATGCAACAATTCCAGTCTTTGGTCAAATGAGAAAGTTATATCAAGAGCAGAAGATGAAATACATGATAGCAAGCAAGGAGAAACCAATCAATCATCCTGTAAATTATGTACATACCGACTTAGAGTCTTTTGTTTTGTTTGCTGATAGTTTTAATGATATAGATAGTCAGTTAGTTCAGGCAGAAGATATACCAGAGCTCACCGAGAATTTTAGAGAAGTTCTGCAGAAAGAAAGACGAGAAAAGCAAGCTACTGTTGAGCAATCAGCTAAAGACGATGGGTAGCAAACAGGAAAAACAGAGCTGGCGCAATTTCAGCACTTAGAGGAGGATGAAGATGGTCTTTGGACCATGGATTTTGATGGCGCAGTGGGTAGTGATGGTGCTGGAATTGGTGTTTGGATACGTAGTGCATTTTCCGCTTCGGATAAGGTTCCAAGTAATGTGAGAGTATGTTCCTACAAACTAGCATTTGACTGTTCTAACAATGAGGCGGAGTATGAGGCTCTGATTGCTGGCCTTAAGATTCTAAGAAAGCTGAAAGCGAAAAGAATTGCAGTCTATGGTGATTCAGAGTTGGTGATAAAGCAGGTAAAGGGTGAGTTTCAAGCCAAGCATCCTCACATGAGGGCTTACCGTAATGCAGTTTTAGACATTTTGAAGTTATTTTCAGATTATACCTTGACGTGTGTGCCTCGTATACAAAATGGTGTTGCTGATGGACTTGCTAAGGCAGCAAGTAATTTAAAAATCCCAATGAATTCCAACAACAAGTTCGAGATCCATGTGAAGCACCGCCCCACCGTTCCGGACAATCAGAGATGTTGGCAAGTTTTTCAGGACGACGAGGAGATTAGTGATTTTCTGCAAAATAAGGGTAAGTTTAAAGATACCTCCATAGATACAGAACATGATGATGGTAATGATGATATACAAATAAATCAAATGGAAGTGCTGCAACTTAAAGATAACATCATTCCTAAAGGATTGATTCCTTTAGAGGAACTCTTTGATCAAGACGATGTAGCCCGCAAACCGACATTGAGGCCGACTGAAAAAGGTGTTGAAGAAGTAAATATTGGGACAGTTGAAAATCCCAAGATGGTAAATTTATCCAAGTCATTGTCACCAGAGGTAAGAGCGGAGTATGTGAGATTGTTGTCTTCATTTGCTGATGCTTTTGCGTGGGATTACTCAGATTTAAAAACGTATGACACTAATATCATTCAGCATACTATCCCTATTAAACCAAATCAGAAGCCTTTCCGTCAGAAGTTGAGGAGAATCAATCCGAAGCTGCTACCATCGATTGAAAAAGAGGTAAACAGGTTGTATAAGTCAGGAATCATTGTGCCTATCAGATTTTCCGATTGGATATCAAATTTGGTGCCCGTAAGAAAAAAGACAGGTGAGATCCGTTTGTGTATCGATTTCAGAAATTTGAATAAGGTATCATTAAAAGACAATTATCCGCTGCCAAAAATGGACCATATATTGCAGTGAGTAGTTGGAGCATCAAGGATGTCACTACTCGATGGCTATTCAGGATATAATCAAATTTTAGTGCATGAGGATGATCGTGACAAAACTGCGTTCACCACTCCATGGGGAACGTTTCATTATGCCAAGATGCCGTTTGGTTTGAAAAATGCAGGTGCCACTTTTCAGCGTGCAATGGACATGGCTTTCGCCAATGAGAAAGATGTATTTTTGGTGGTTTACCTTGATGATTTGACTGTGTTTTCAAATTCTGATGAAGAACATTTGTATCACTTGAAAGTTGTTTTCCAGAAGTGCAGAAAATATGGCATTTCGTTGAATCCGAAAAAGAGCCTGTTTGCCATGGATGAAGGAAAACTCCTTGGCCACATCATATCGAAAGACGGCATTCGTGTTGACCCTGCACGTGTTGAAGCAATCCAGCAAATTGAACAGCCCCGGAATAAGAAAGAAATACAGTCATTTAATGGTAAAATGAATTTTCTGCGTCGTTTCATTCCAAATCTTGCTAAGCATCTTAGAGAAATCACGAACATGCTGAAAAAGGACAGTCAGGTGAAGTGGACAGAAGAGGCGGTGAAATCATTCAATTTGGTAAAGTTAGCTCTTTCTTCAGCCCCTATTTTAATCAGCCCGGATTACACACAGGACTTCATTTTGTTTTCATTTGCTTCTGAGCACACTTTGGCAGCTGTTTTAATGCAGAAAAGGGATGGAGTCGAGAAGCCCATTGCTTTTTTCAGTCGGATTATAAGGGACGGAGCGTTGAAATACAACATTATTGAGAAACAAGCACTTGCGCTTGTAAAGGCCTTGGAAGATTTCCGTGTGTATATACTGCATTCCCACATTATAGCCTACGTTCCTAACGCAGCAGTTAAAGATGTTTTGGTATAGGCAAATCCAAAAGGAAGGCGGGGTAAGTGGATCGCTGCGTTGTTAGAATATGATGTGGAGATCAAGCCGACCAAGCTGATCAAAGGACAAGGACTAGCCAAGCTCATGGCTGAAACAAATCTGCATGCTCTAGATATAAATTTGATCGCTGCCATGTCTGATGAAGATGAGGAGAGTACATCATTTCAGGTATCTGATATTTTTGTTTCTTCCCCTTGGTATGCTGACATTTTATACGTACTTCAGAATTTGTCTCCACCACCCGGGATGCCTAGAAATAAGAGTAGAACCTTGAAGTTGAGAGCTGCAAAGTTTTGCATATTGAATTCTGCATTATATTGGAAAGACCTTGGTGGAATGTTATTGAATTGTTTGGTAGAGGAAGAAGCCAAAAGAGTTTTGGAGGACTTTCATAGAGGAGACTGTGGGGGCCATCTGTTTTGGAAAACCACAGCGAATAAGATTCTAAGGGCAGGTTACTATTGGCCTTCTTTATTTTCTGATGTATATAAGGCTGTTAGGAATTGTCACGAATGTCAAATTTTCAAAGGGAAGCATAAATTACAGCCTTTGCCTCTCAAACCAATTGAAGTCAGTGCACCATTTCAGCAGTGGGGGTTGGATTTCATTGGGGAAATCCATCCAGCATCTTCCGGATAGCATAGATGGATATTGACAGCAACGGATTACTTCACGAAGTGGATCAAGGCAATTCCCACTCGACAAGCCACGGATGCGGTAATCATCTCTTTTCTTGAAAATAATATTCTGTCACGTTTTGGGTTTCCTAGTAAGATAATCACAGATAATGCAGCGGCCTTCAAGTCAAAGAGGATGGTTGAATTTTTCTATAAGTACAACATCAGCTTGGGACATTCGACCGCCTACCATCCGCAAGGAAATGGCTTGGCGGAATCTTCAAATAAGTCTTTGGTAAATATCATTAAGAAATTGCTGGAAATCAATAAAAAGGGCTGGCACAAGAAATTAATGAATGCACTTTGGGCTGATAGGGTAAGTCAGAAAAAATCTATTGGCATGTCTCCTTTCGAGTTAGTGTATGGGATAGACACGGTTTTTCCCACTTCTCTTGCTGTCCCGGTAGTCAAATTGCTTCAGGAAGTCGGTAGTGAGGAAGATCCCATGCAGCGAAGGATAAAACAGATGATTCATTTACAGCAGACACGGGAGGAGGTCTTTCAAAATACATTCAAGTTGCAGGAGCGCATTAAGAAGACTTATGACAGGAAGGCGAAAGCAGATAAGTTCCAGCCGGATGAGGTGGTTTTGAAGTGGGATGCTCGAAATGAAGATAAGGGAAAGCACGGAAAATTTGAAAACCTTTGGAAGGGTCCTTTTAAGATTGTAGCGTATCGTGGTCAGAACGCCTTTCTTCTCAAGGAAATGAACGGGGATGATTGTCCTGGAGGGCCGATCAATGGTCGGCTGCTCAAGCGATACCACTTATCAGTCTTTTCAGTTTTAAAATCGAGTCAGTTTTGGTCAAGTTTTCAGTCAATAAATGTGTCCAAGGTTTTGTGTTATCTGTTGAAATAATGACTCCATCGCCCAATGGATGAAGGCACTGTCTGACTCCTCCATAGATCTGCCATTCTTGGCATCTCCTTGGAGCCACCATCCCCATTGGAGCCAATGTTAGAGTCGGTCCTTACAGCCCTCCGTCAGAGATCATTTCGCTTTTTGCATATCATTTTTAGGTGTCTTGCCCATTTCACTTCATTGCATTTCACTAGGGGCATGCCATTGACTGACGAGAGGGTCTGGTCGTCTTGTATTTCCTCATGCTTGTACCTGCAGGGCTAAATAAAACTCCTCAAAAATCACCGAAGTTCAAGTCACGTCATTCATGGTCATAAATGATTATTTTCGTCAACAAGAGTCTTTAGTCCTAGATTATAGGGTTTTCAGTCTTTTGATACATGTAATAAAAGCCCGCAGGCCATGAGGATGGTTTTGCAAAAGTGCTTAATTCAATTTTTCATCATCAAAAACATTTGAAGACATTTCTAGTCCAAAACTTTGTTTTGAACTAGAAACTGTCAAATTTATTTTTTGTAATAATTATGTATTTGTTCCACCATAAAAAGTTCAAAAGCAGCCTCTGGTCTTTGCCGAAGTCAAAATGCCAAAATCCCTGCAAAAATCAAATCATTACATTAGTCCAAAACTCAGAAAAAACAGTGAAAAGCCAAAAGACAGAATTGCATTAAATGACAAAGTGCCAAGATTGCCAAACATTACAAAGTGGGTTATGGAGAAAATTAAAATCAAATCTAATTCTTGTGAGATATTTCTCAACCTATATAAAGCATTGAAGACAAATCATTTTCATAAATTTCCAAATCAAAATCGAGTTTGGAGTGTTGGAGAGCAAAAAACTCGTTTTCAGAGCCGTGGAGTTGAAGTGGAAGTGCGCGCGGTGCATACAGGTGGTGCGCGACGCACACACCGCGCGCGACGCACTGGGTATCACAGGCATGTGCATTTTTGCAAGCGCGCGATGCCCACACAGCGCGCGACGCACTGGGCATGCGCACGGCGCATAGAGTTTCAAGGCCGGAAAACTTCAGTTCACCACCCAAATTCGCATCAAATCACTTCATTTACTTGCAAGTAAGTTATTTATGCCTGCTTAGTGACTCATGAACATGCGGTGGTGTTTTGAAAGTGGAGAAAACAAGTGTTTGATGTGGTGAAATGTAAACCCTATGGTCATTGCCAAAATCACTCCATAGGGTTTTGAAGAACATGTTAATGATGTTGTGGGGGTTTCAAAAATTGTGTTATTGATACATATGCCCATGCTCTCTATTATTATTGGTGTCATCGTTTATTGTTTACCATAGCCTCACGCTCTCTCTCTCCTATTCAAATCACTGCTGTCATTACCACTGTCATTGTCACATTGTTTATCATTTATATTGTAACACAGTCCCATATTCACTATTCCCATTCTCCATTGACAAAGCCTAACTATCATTGCAAGGGTTGTACCCTACATTATACTCCTTCCTACTCACTTGTCAAAATCCCCATGTAGTCAAAACAATGACTGTTTTCCATTCAAACTCATTTGACATAACCTTTATCATTGTGGTTTTCCTATAACACTTTGATACACATGTGACAAATTTGGGATTTGAGCAGACACTGAAACTCTTGTTTTTCACTATACCTATATCAGCATATATTTTGCAAACATCTTTATTTCAGCGCCATGTCAGAGACGGATTCAGTTTATGAGCGAGAGTATGACAGTGATTCCACAGCAGAGATTAATGTGCCACGGAGGTCTCACAAAAGTGGCAAAAGTGGTAGGCATGTTAGGGAGGAGCCTACTTATTTGGCTCAGTTGCAGGCTTGCCCGCTTGCAATGGATTATTTTCAACATCAGTCATGTTTCCAATACTGTGAGATGATTTCACAAACCCAGCATCATCATGAGCTAGCTCATCTATTTGTTCTACATTTACATGATGGCCGTGTAAACCTTGTCGGAGTTAACTTCATTCTGTCACCAGAGACCATTGCTCAGGCCACCGGGATACCAAACATAGGAGAGGAATGGAACAAAAGACAGCAGCTAGAGAAATCCTACTATGAGCCATACATCAAACCTGGGTATATGAGGCAGCTGAGCAGGGTATTTCCATTCAGATTTCTGAAGGATGAGTTTGCACCAATGATGAAACTCATCATTCGATATTTCAGTTGCGAGGGTAGATTCTCGCGCCTCTATGCGTACCATATCCGTTTGCTGATGCATTTCACGAGGGTACGTATGATGAGCATTCCATACTTCATGTATCGCAACATAGAGCGGATGACATTTCTTGTACAGAAGAAGACCCCAGCACAGCAGCATAGCAGTATATATCATTACGCGCTGATCAAAATCATGGTGGTACATCAGCTGACACAGCAGGGCATTGCTTGGGAGGATTTCATCTCCCGTCACTTTTTCACAGCATCACAACCGCCTCTCGAGCTAGTTCATGATGAGGGAGAGCCTTCACACCAGCTTGACATTCCTGAGACCGAGCATATCAGTGCTCCAGTGTATGTGACATATCAGCGAGGCCACAGAGCCTTATTTGCAGCTACACGACGAGTATTATCTCCACCCGAGGTGGAAGGGGTCTCGTTGACTTCATCAACAGCGCGAGTATTATCTCCACCCGGGGTGGAAGGGGTCTCGCCTTCGACTTCAGCACAGGTACAGATTCAGGACAGAGGCAAGAGGCCTATGCACAATGAGGGCCCCTCAGGAGGCCAAGATACTGAATTCATATTGATTGATGTTGATGCGAGTTCTCCTAGCTAGAAACTGAAAGAGATCGTCCAGGAGTAGAAGGCCGAGATTGACACGCTGAATTTTAAGTTGCAGAGAGCTCAGTGGGTGATAAACTACCTGGAGCAGCGTAACAAACAGCTAGAGGATCAGCACACACTTGTAGAGCTGCGGCGAATCCGTGAAGATCGATAATTGGCCCGGAAGAGACCTGGTGACATGACACCAGTTGAGCGAGAGACCGAACTCATGCATGTTAACATTCATCTGGAGAATTTGTTGGCAAAGGCCAATAGAGACAAATACATGCTCTGTCACATGAAAGGTCATCATTGGGCCCGCATGCACGTCTGCAAAGCAAAAATGAAGATCCTGAAGAGAAGGCTGAGCAGAGCACTAAAACGGCGGAAGAGGCCTGATCCACTCCGGATTTTGGCCGAGGCTTCGTTGGCTGAGCATAATACATGATGGAGGGTCTTCGCTCCAAATTTGAGCAAATTTGAAGAATTTTTTGTCATTTTTGAAAATTTTGGTCTCAAAACAGGTTTTTTAGCCCAACGTGTAGCGCGTCACGACGCGCGCTTATGATTGGGACACTTGCTGGAGGAAAAATTTATATTTTTGGATTTTTCATGGTAATTTATGCATTCTCAGAAATGGACGAAGCATTTCACCAAGTTCTGGATGATCAAAAGGGCCAAAAACACCATGAAAATCACCTTTCTGCCACCTTTTGCACCAGCAGGAAGTACTTGTGGGAGAATGAATTTTTGGAGGGGAAAATGAGCTCTAAATTGGGAAATTCCACTTGGGTTGGATAGTAGACATCCATGGCTTTCCAACAAGCTATCATGAGCTTGATTTTGATGTCGGGAAGTGCCCCAAAAGCAGGCTGAAAAACGCGCGATGCATAGAGCTCAGGCGCGCAGCGCATAGAGAAAATTGGCTAATTTTTTATCTTCCAGCTCATGATTTCGGCCAATTGGACCAGTTTTGATTGTGAATGTAATTTTTGAGTTATATTGATGTAATTTTGTGGTTTTCATGTAACTTTGATTCACTTTTACCTATTCTAGATGATTCACTCCCAAAAAAGTGAAAATCAAGTGAAAGAATCAGTTCCCTTCCTTTTAGAGGCAAGTTGTTTGGCTGCCTAGATTTTAGCTCCTTGTTTAGAATTAGTTGAAACTACTCCTAGAAGGAGGAATTCGACCCCTAGAGGCATGGGAAGGGGTTAGGATGGTCTATATGATGTAATTTCTGAGACACTATCAGGGTTGGACTCTTGGGAAAAGTTTGGCACACTATTGTACATATTTTCCATATTTTGACTAAGGAAAGATCAGAGGTTTTGCAGCACCTGTTGGGATTCTTGTGGCTTTCAGTTTTGATGGGGTGTTCTCTCGCTTATTTTTAAGTTCTTTAATGTTTAATGTATTCCATTCCCTTATTTTTCTTCTGAAACTAAATGAATGAGTAAATGAGGTTGAATCCATTGATTCCAGTGCTCTGCCTTTAAATTTGTTTAGTTTTATATGTTTTCGCCAGTTTGGAGAGGATTCCTGTTCGCCCTTTCCCTCTTCAGCTCCTTGTCATTCTGATCCATTCATATACCTAATCAAAAAGCATCAAGACTACTGCCTACCTTGCCCCAACTCGAATTCTGCAAAGATCTGGTCTTATCCCCGAACCCAAAATTGTTTTTCCCATTTTTTCAACAAAAACCCAAAAAATTTAAATCAAACCTTCCTATCTATTTACTAGCCTAAAATCAGTTCCCATTTTAAAGTCATCTCAGCTCCTTTGAAGACCTTTTGCCGAGATAGACTCGGAGAGAGCCCTCTCCCGTCTTCGTAGGGCTAGCTACGAGGCTGAGCGTGGTTTGATGTTGCCTTGAGTCTTACCTTACCTTGTTTTTAATCTATCATTAGGATGAACCATGATCTGATTATACCCTGAAAATCCATCTAGAAAATACATCAATTCAGATCCTACAGCTGACTGCAATATCTGTTCCATGGTAGGTAAAGGAAAATTATATTTTTGACAGGCTTTATTCAATTTCCTAAAATCTATACAAATTTTAATATCTCCATTCTTTTTTCTAGTTGGGACCATGTTTGACACCCACTTGGAATGTCTAACAGGAAAAATGACTTTAGCTTTGAGCATTTTATTCAATTCATATTTGATTTGACTTTCTAGATTTGGATGAATTTTTTTGAGTTTTTGTTGGACAGGTTTATCATCTGATATCATGGGAATGGTATGTTGAATTATGGAAGTGTCATATGTTTTAAGATCTGAATAATCCCATGAAAAGATATATTTATATTTTCTAAGAAAATTAATGAATGATATCCTTTATTCATAGCCCAAACCAAGACCTAAGTTGATATTCTGAGGTTTTTCTAAAGTACCAAGATTAATCAATTCAAATTTTAAAGTAGAACTTTGAATTTTTGAATTGGTTACCTTTTTAAACCTATCTTTCAAATCATACAGATCTTCCATTTTGACTATAGAATTAGGAATCAGATTATTGTTTATTTGGTCATTAATCTGTAAATCATGTTCATTTTCATCCAAGATTTGACCTTCATAAGCTCTATCTTATGTAATAAAGTCTACTATCTCTGCATTATTATTGAATACTTTCCAATTTTTAATATTGTCAGGAATGGATGGTCTAAAAACTAATTAAATTGAAAATCTATCTGGGCTAAACTCTTCGGGTGGTATAAGTCTAGATGCTACATTAGCAAGCAAATCGGCACTCGCATTTTGTAATCTAGGAATTGCGGAGATATTGAATGTTGTAAAATGAGAAATGAGATTCTGAGCTAATGTTTGATAATGTCTCAAATGTATAGAAACACAATGAATCATATTTCTGACTTGTTTGATTATTATTTCAAAATCTCCATTTACTTGCAAATATTTAACATTCAATCCTATGGCTTTGTACATACCTTGAATCAATGCTTCGTATTCAGTAGTGTTCTTTTTGCATTGGAATTCGAGTGTACAAGTTGCATTTCCTTCTCTCCTTGAGGATCAATTAAAACACAACCTGCTCCTGTACCATCTTCTGATTTTGAACCGTCAAAAATAGAGTCCAAAATAAAGACTGATTTGGAATTTGATTGCTAAAATTAACACATCTAGAAGAATCTGTTTGAGAAAAAATTTCAATTTGAGAAGTAACAGTATTTGTTTCGAAAGGTGAAACCTGAGCATTAAATGATCCAAGGAACGATTCTGCTGAATAATTCCCTATGATATTATTGGTAAAAGCTATAGGCTTATTTGGTCCTTCCAATTCAATAATTGTATGTTTCATAAATTTCTCATGTTCAATTCTGATTTGATTTGGTTTACCATTATATGGTAACCACATGTGAGATCAATCAGTAGAAAAATACCCATGTAATTTCCCAGACCAATCCCTGCTTAAAATGAGACCATAGAATTCAGGAATGTCTGCGACCAAAATATCAATCACTTGTGAAACTTTTGGATTCGATGATAATCTGATAGATAGTGATAAAATTTCTCCAACAACTTCAAATTTAGTTCTATCCAACTGAACTATATGTACCGATGTTTTTTGAGGATTAATATTTAATTTTGTACACTGTTCTTGGCATAATATTTGAAGAAGCTCCTGAATCAATAAGACAATTATGAACATTCTTGTTAAAAATTTCATAAGTCAAAATAAGAGGAGTTTGAGAGATAGATTTGTCACCAATCAAAACAAGATCATTAGCATTTACTTTATTGACAGATGATGGAGGTCTTCCCATATCTTTTGAGGCTTGTGCTATGACTGGTGGCTGTATCGGTTCTACAGGAATGGCTTTAGTTCTCTAAGCAAAATATTTTGTTGTTGTTTGACTTTAGACATTTCATGTAATGAGATATTTGCCTTGATATTTTTCATATCTTCTACTATATTATATTCGACTGTATCTGATACAATCAAAGTTTTAGAATTTGTAGAAGGACTTGATGAAATCGAATATGTTTGCACAGTTTTAGATTTTTTAGTTCTGTCTTTTGAGGGGATAGAATTTTGTTTGGGATTTGACACAACTGGATCTGAAGAAGGTTTACTTCTTGTTGATACAGGCATAGCTTCACTTTCTTCCTCTGTTGGAAGAATGAAATCCCATAAACCATTTAATTCAACTTCTTCTTCAGATTCTAATTCATTTTCAGAAGGTGAGGGATCTTCAGTATCTTGATTAGATTCTTCTTTTGAAATCTCATTTGGGGGTTTAGGAGTGGAAGAAGGATTTCTTTTAAATGAACGAAATGATTTTTTAGGAGCTAAAGTTTCAACAACTTGTTTATTTATATCTATCATATCATTTGACATAGTCTTTAATACTTTTTGAGGACCTTCAAGGTCAAATGGATCTTTTGAGATTTTCTTTTTGGAATCTTGACTAAATTTCACTTTCTTTGTTTTCCTTTCTTTTGATTCTGTTCATTTCTCCAATGCTAAAATTCTTTTTTCTACCACAAGAGCTTCTTTCAGATTTTCTAAAAGAGTGACTTTATTAGCCCTATCTACAAAAATGGCTATATTCGAGGGTAAAGAAGAAATATACCATTCTATTTGTACATCGACTGCAGGTTTTGAAGCATTTGGGATTTTATTTAATAATATATTGAATCTGGAGTTGAAATCTTTGACCTTTTCACCTGAATTTATTTTAAGATTGGAAAGAGTATTGATCAAAGAAGCAACAGTTCTATCATCTCCAAATTTCGCAAGAAAAACTTGTTCAAAATCTGCCCAATTAGCAATAGATCCTGCTGGAAGAGAAAAATACCAGGATCCTGCAGATCCTTGCAAAGGATATGGAAACAATCTAACTACAACATCTTCATGAACGATTGCATTTAATTTCATGGCTAACATAAAATTATTGATGTGTTCTGCAGCAGGAAGACCATCATCAAGATTATATTTGGGTAACCATTTTTTTGGATGATCTGGAAGAGCATTAGGATTTGCTATTAGCACAGCACCAGGATTTGTCCAAGGTTGAGTAGCCATAATTGGATTTGGATTTTGCGAAGATGTAGAAGTAGATCCAGAAGTAGAGGTGATGAAATAAGAACTTACAACTGGAACAGTACTACTTGTGACAGAACTGATTGTTTGAGTTGAAGAAATGGAATGTATAGAAGATGTGGGTGGATTAGAAGAGTATGAAGGAATAACAGGAGGGGGATTGGATGTGGCTTCACTCGTGTCTGATTTTGATCTGGATATTTGAGAAAAATATTTGTGATGAGATTCTACAGGAAACTCAAAAGGATGAATTCCAAGCTTCTCACTTCTAGCTTGAGTTAGAATACCAGTATCTCTAAATAGAGAAGTAACACTTTCTTCAGATGTTTCTCGATTAACAGGCTTTTCAGCAGAAATAGATATTCCTTCCAATTGATGAATTAAAGACTGTCCTTCAGGGGATTCGGGAATTAATTCTGAAGTAGATGGGTGACGTGAAATTTCAGGGGACAAAAGTAAGGTTTCTACTACTTCCAATTTTTAAATTGGTTATTCAGATCGTGACTGGGAAATGGTAGAACGCTTTTGAGGAGATAGACTCTTATGAGGGCTTTGAATTTTATATTTATCTGCCATTCATAGTCAGGCCCTCCTTCTAGTGCCAAAAATGTTGAGGCCTCAGAAATCTGTGGCAACAACAAAGGGGGATAACCACCCAGTTCGGACCTTAAAGCAGCTCCTTTTCCGTTTGGGGTAGTGGCTCCGACTAGAGGTGTTGGGACCAGTTTCCCAGTTTTGGTGTTTATGTGATGCTTTGTGAGATTTCTACCAAAAGATTTTAAAAATGATGAATTACTACAAACTAAACAAATTTACTTCTAAATGCAAGACTTTAAAATAAACTTAATCTAACCCGGGTAAAGTATCTCAAATGCGATTTAGGAAGATAGCTATCTAATCTTTTTTGAAATCATTGCAGATTAAATAGAATTATAACTGTGTAGAATAATTCCTTTTGAAAAGATTAATTAATCAAAAAGAATATGAAAGACATATCGCATTTATGTAATGACCATATATAAAATATTTATGCCTGTATATTGTATGATTAATGAAACAGATACTTCAGACATAAATAATTAATTCTACATATGATTCATGAAAGCTATGTTGATCATTAATATTCAAAACAGCAATAACATACATGATATTAGTACCAATTGTTTGTCGTCCTGTTTATCAGATCAATGATGAAAGGTCATATTCAATTCTTCAATCAAAAAGCCAAGCCAAAGTGAATCAACATTGATCAAAAAGATGATTTATATAACTAAATAAGGCCGTGGTCCATTCTTTCATCAAGACACTTACAAACCTGCTTTCAACTTAAGCGTTCTTTGCAAATGTTCTTAATAAAATTCAGGACCCTTCTCTAAATGCATGAGAAGGGTTTAAATACTAAAATTAACTACTTAACTAAATTAAATACTTTACAAAAATATAGAGGAGGTTTCAAACAACCTCTCTCTATAAAGCCTATCCTGAACTATAATCTAGGAAATTAAACAAACTGACAATCTTGATTTTAAGGATCCTTCTTCTTTTGTTGAATGTGGTCACGTAACTTGCAAATATCTAGCATAGTCTTGAGCTAAGGTGGTTGAGATATTCGTGAGTGAATCTGATCCTTGAATATAGAATTTGAAATTTTTTATTGTGACCTTTGGGCTAATTCTGTGATTAGCTGAAGTGTTTGTTGTTGATGATATAGTTTGATCAGAAAATTCAAAGAATTTTCTTGATCAAACTTGTCAATTTTCTTAATCATCCCTTCTTTTTGATATGCTTGTTGAATCCATCTTGACTCTACTTCTTTGATCATTAAAAACATATCAGATGTGTTTTCTTCCAAAAGTCCTATTTTGAATAATTGATCACACAAATGTTGTATAATTTCATTTGATTTACTGATGTTTTAGTTGCTTCTTTTTCTGCTCTGGAAATTTGTGTCTTCCACTTTGTAAACAATAATTCCTTATGAAATTTATCTACTTGAGGTAGATTAGCCTTCTTTCTAGCATCTGAATCTTTCCATTGAATATATTCTTCAATTTGACTCTAAAGTTTTTCACATTCAAGCTTTTGGATAGCAATTTGTTGAATCATTATTTCATTTGAATCATAATAAGAATCAATCATGGCTGCTTGATAACAAAATACCTTTTTTTCTTCTTTTAACATGGTATTTATATCAAGTGCTTCTTTAACAAATCTTTCTGAATGTGATTGCTTTTGTAATTCTTATAAAGTCTTTTCCATGTGTACTTGTTTCTCTTCAAGCTGTGCATGATGTTCTAGCTTAAGCCTCTCAATATCTTTAAGGAACTGCTCTTAATTCATTTTGATCTGTTCTGTAGTCTTAACCTTCTCTGCATCCAATAAATGTTCCAATTCTTGTATCTTGTAATCCCTTTGCCTTAACAAAGTTATAACTTGAGTTGCTTTGTCTACAATGGTTGTAGCATAAGCTCCTACATATTGAGATAACTTAATTAAATTTTTTGTAGGATCTTCAAGTGAATCCTTCCCGAGAATGTCAACTGATTCATCTGTAGATTTAAGAGTTTCATCAACTCTTTTCCTCTTATTTCTTTTCACTACAGCTTTATGGCTAGGACTATAGAAGATATCTAATGAAGGAATGTCTTCTATTTGCAAAATTATTTGATCTGCTAAAAAAGCTGGAATGTTTTCTTTGTTTTGAGTTGTTGGAACTATTTGCAAAGGATTAACAGTCTAAACTTATCTTTCAAGAAGGCTCGGGTGTTTGGAAATCTACTGCTTGAGTAGTGATAGTATTTTCTTTGGGAGTGTTTATTGCTTGGGAAAATTCTTCCCATTCATTTGAAAGGTCTTTTCCTTCAGATGACTTGGACTGATCTATTGTGCTATGATCCTTTTGAACTTCTCCTGAATTCAATTCAGTGCCATTTTTCTTTGACTTTTCATGCAACTCTAATTCATGAATAACCTGATCAATTTCCAAATTCATTTTTATGACTTCGGACTCATCCTCAGATTTGTCGGATCGCTGTTGAGATTGATTGGATTCATTTTCAGAATTATCTTTCATTTCTTCATCAATTATAACACTTGGAGTATTCTTTTCATCTTCCATGATAAATAAATTTAAAGGAACATTTTTCAGTCTCTCATTTCTGTATTCTTGAAAGGCTTGAATATCTTATTCACTTGATTCATTTTAAACCCTTTTAATAACATCTGAAAAAATTTCAACTCCTTGAAAGAAGTCATCAAACAGATCTTCTTCCTTGACAAAAGGCTTTGTCTTAAGTCTTGCCATAAAATTTTTAATTTCATCATCAGGATCATACAGTCTCCCAGGCACAAATGCAAGATTTAATATATGCACATTAGGCACTTCTTTGTATGTGTGACCAATGTTGGCTAGAGCGAAAGAACCGCATTGTATAGGAAAATAAGGCCAAATTGCCTTTTTTTCATCTTTCAACTGTTTAGTAACACCATTAACAAGCTGATAAGCGATCTCTCTCCCGAACAACCTGTCTGGAACGTACTATGGAAAAACATGTGAAAGAGCAGAGCTTCCAAATACTCGTACATACGTAAATTTCTCTTCAGCAAACCATCGAGTTGTAGGAACAATATCCCTACTGACTTCTTTGGAAACCCTAGGGATCTTTTCATTAAAAATCATCTAATACATTGGCATCATAACTCCATAACAGCCTTTATAAAAATGTAGGTGGTATTTGGAATCCCAAAGTTCTTCGTGATAAATATGGATTGGGGTAGGTTCTTGGAAGTCCATTTCCAACCCATAGTTGGAAATGTAGAATGAAAACAGATGGCATCCATAACATAAGCAGACATAAAAAAGGGTGATTTTTCTTGAGACAAAGCATTTTTCTTATTCCTATACTCAGTAATGTGTTTAACTAAGTAATTGGATAATAGATCTGCCCAATTCAAAATGGATGAGTTGACGATTGCGTCAATCAAGGGAACCCAGTCTCTAGCAAACCTAGTACTGTCTGGTCTACCCAACAACCTACATAACATACCAGCAGCATAGCAAAAAGGTTGCGGGATCTGTGCAATGGGGTACGTACCAGACTTGTCTTGCTTTAGTTTTCCTTCATTGTCCTTCCATTCTTGAATAAATTTGATCAGATCTAGGTGCTTAGCTTTAAACCTTTGCATATATACATTGTCATACTTATGTTGTGGAGATGGTAAATGATACATAGTTGCCAAGTCTTCAGCTTTAAAAGAGCCCATGACTTCTCCTCTAGAATTCTTAAACATTTTGTCTTCAATATTCAAATTCTCGATTGCCCATTTAATCATATCTTTGTAAGGCATGAGCTTTGGCCTTGCTGCTATCTTATAAATGAATGAACATGCAACATCGAACAAAATTGCGTCAGAAGTGGAACAAGTGCATGTTGCAGAAGTCTTCGTTATCACCTTTGGCCCTTCATCTTCAAATAGTTTATACATGGCTTCCCATGATGTGATGCCACAATATTTGTTACAAACAGTATCAGAAAACAGTGAAGGCATTTCTGTATCTTTTGTATATGATGCTCAAGCCACTTCTTTTCCTTTCTTACTCATTTTAGACTCTTTTGATTTAATAATAGCTTTCCTGAAAGTGAAACAAAATATATCATATAACAGAAACTGTGAAGAGATGCTGTACACAAAAAACTATCAATTCGATCAGTCATCTCCTCACAATTCCTTCATGATTTCAAAATTAAATGCTAGGCATGGCTTCGCGTGGCTTCGCATGCAATACTTATCCTTTGATTAAATCCGTTAAGATTAGAATTCAATTCGAAATGACATAAGTCTCTTTTCACACGCTAGAAACAATAAATGCGCAAATCGCAATCATATCTTATAATTTTCGTGGTTGTTTCTTATCAATTGTGAAATGTGATCTGCACAAATCGCAGATTGCAATTTTTAAGAAATACATTGAATTTTTAAATCATAATCCACGCGCTGTGCGATTTGCGAAAGCTAAAAAGTGGACGCGATGCGAACGAGATTATATATTCGAGTTCATTTGCTCTGTCGAGTCCGTAGCGATCGCGACTTTTATTGTTTTGTTCTAATATTTAACTAAATCAAATGCGATGCGAAAAAATAGAATAAGATTTTTAAGAGGGCGTGTTTCGCAATTCGCAAGATTTATAAATTCTTCTTTGAAAGTGATATGTGATACGAGATGCGCTTTGAGGTAAATTTATTTCCTAAGTGTTTTTAGAAGGAACCTTTAAAAGGATTTTTTCTAATTATCTCTAAAGGGTCCCTATTTACAAAAATAAATGGGGGTAGTTGTATATCACAACAGGGACTTATGGGATACACTTGGCATGATTCTATTGGGAAGATCTCAGAAATAGCTAGTCGGATACTTGTGCAATAGTTTAAGGGAATATGAAGTGTTAGACCTCAACTTGGAGAAGGGTCGGAGGTCTGAATAGAGGGCTAGAAATATCCCTAGCTGGCAACAAATTCAAGAGGAGCCTAGAAGAAGGAATGTCACAATTGTAAAGGGAAATTTTGTATGGATTACGGGTTTTTTATGGATTACGGGTGTGCCCTAAACAAGCTGGGTTCCAACATCAGAGAAACAATCCCAAGAAGGTGTGTGATTTAGTATTCTCAAATTGGTTTATTGCTATTGGATCAGTCCTAGAATGGACAGTTTGGAATAACATCCTAAGAAGAAAATTCATCAACAATAGTTGCATATCTGTCAATGTCAAGAATAGTAGTAGGAGGTTGCAGGGAAGATTGTCATCTTCTTAAGTTGATATGACTGCTAATGGATGTTGTCCTAGTTTAGGATGGTTGTTGGAGAGGCCAAAAGAGCAGGAGTTAGGAAGGTTGTAGTGGATTTCTACAAGCCCTAAGTTCATACTTAAGAAGGATATTGGGCCTACTATAAGAGATTGAATTGGGTGAGCTCATGACTGATTTGTGAAGGATGGAAAAAGGAGGTCAAGGGATCAAACCACATCAACCCAAGTTCATTGTTGGAGAATGACATCTTGCAATGATAGGAGACAACCCTTTGTGCCCTAGATGTATCTTCATTGGGAAATGCAGGAAGACATTGGTGGGAAGAAAGTCCCTAAGAGTTGTGTCCTTGGAGCAGCTAGTTGGGAAAGAAGTCCCAAAGAAGTTGAGGAGCAATGGGAAATCAAGAGTTCTTCACAAATGGAGTTGTGAACAAACTTGATAGGAGGCTCGATGTGTTGATGCATTGAAAGACTAAAAATAAACTATAGATTATTTGGATCCATGTTCAGTGACCTAGTGGAGTTATTTCATTGATAGAGGCATATTGGAGTTGCCGGATATCAAGAGCTAAAGGATTGGGCAAGTGTGTTCAAGGTACGAGTGAGAGGAGCTGAGAGAGTGCGCTACATCATCCATATGGTTAGTGTATCTTTTTTTGGTAGCTTGATTTTCTTATTTGTTGACACCAAGTCCCAATTATAGTTTTGTACCAATGGATACATGAGGTCCATTATCCCTTGTATGGGAACCCTAGACAATTGTATTATCACTTTGTTAATATAACAAAGCTGGGAAGTTAATAATTGTAGAATGTTGTATATATTTGTGCACGTGTTGATTTACTATTATTTATTGTTCTATTTTTCAAATTAGTTAGTTTTGATTCTTAGATTGGTAGCATCGATGATTTTAATATTCTAACCTAGACTCTAGTATCTTGGAAAAACAACAATGGGCGCTATTTTCAAACAATTTTGGAAGGATTATTCTGGCATATGAGGCCGACGGATTGGCTGAGACAGGGCACAATTTCAACCAAAATTGCCTCATACATATGGAAAAGCTTTATGGTGACGTGTTGGACATTTGAGAATATAGTGTTTTGTTGGGTCGGGTTCAAACACCTTGATTGGCATCAACTCAATATATGGTATGAAGGGTTGGGATATGTTTCTGCACAAATAATATATCATTTACATGTGAGGGGAATATTTTACCTATCATATATTATGAAGGAACAAGACCCTTTACTTTTATATCCCATTTGGATGAATGTCGATAATCCGGGTTTGAGAGCTAACATGTCGTCAAGGTGGAAGAATATATTCTATAAATACAACTTGTAGATTTACATTTGAATCATTGAGAGGATAATATATGTTGGAATATGGGCTCTTGCAAAGGGATAAACGTGTTCAGCAACATATATAGACACATTGAGGACATCATCCGAGATAGCTAGGGAGATAGTCAGTATTTTGTTTTTGCATGACAACCATTCAAATAGTCAGAGATAGCCACGGAGATAGCCAATATTTTGATTTTTCATAACAACCATCCAAACAGTCGAAGATATGCGAATTCTCATTCCACATGTAGGGACAACAAATCAGCTTTTGAATTTTTCCATGGAGCCAATGGAAATATTATTTTTCCTTCCTCGACTTTTGGCTCTGGTTGTAGTTTTTGCGAATGCAAATTCTAGATTTGTTTTTTTGGAGTTTTTATGCATTTCTGAGTGTGATGTTTGTGTATTTTGAAAATGTTATTTTCGCATTATAGAATTCTCTTGGTTGTGGGGGAAACGCATCCCTCAGGTGTTTTGTTCATAATTTCCAACATGGTATCAGAGCAGGTCTAGGCTCTTAATGAAAGAATGAGCTCTCTTTATTGAAAAAGTTGTAAGATTGTTTGTAGAAGCAGAAGTCTCCAGCAGTGAAAGATTTTACAGCAGTGAGAAATTTTTTTTTTGTTACACATTCAAGATGCCAGCAGCATGCACAAGCCTAAAAAATCCACAATTACCACAATTCACTAGTAAGAATTATGATTATAGGGCCATTACAATGAAGGCCATGTTTTCTTCACAAGATATTTGGGAGCTGGTGGATAATGGTTTCCAAGAACCAGCAGATGCAGCAGCACTTAATTCTTTGACACAAGCACAAAGATATTTGTTGAGAGAAAATAGGAAGAAGGACTCCAAAGCCTTATTCTATATTTTCCAAGCAGTACATGAGAGTATTTTCCCAAGTATTGAAGCAACAAAAAAGTCTAAGGGGGCATGGGATACTCTCCAAACAGCCTACTAAGGTATGGAAAAAGTAAAGACAACAAAACATCAAATGCTAAGGAGAGATTTTGAAACCCTCTGCATGAAATAGTTTGATAGCATAAACTCATTCTTCACACATGTGATTGGGTTGGTTACCCAAATCAGGTCTTATGGAGAGACACTTGAGGAAAGAAGAATAGTGGAGAAAGTGTTAAGAATTATACCATCAAGATTTGATGCCATATTAATGGCCATAGAAGAGACAAAGGATCTCTGACAATTTTCATTGGATGAGATTCATGCATCATTGATGTCTCATGAGCATAGACTGAACAGAGCAACGAACTCCAAATTGGAGAATGCATTCAAGAAACAAATGTCTTTTTTTCAAGGTAGAGGTCAAGGAATATCAAACTACCGAGGAAGAGGAAGAAGCCCACACAGAGGTGGAAGAAGTAGCCCAGCAAGCACAAGTTGAAGGGGCAACAACTAGAATCCAAGCAAAGGCTCAAGCCAAAATCAAGCACAAGGACAGAGGTATGATAAATATCAAGTCCAACGTCATTATTGCAAAAATTACGGGCATTATGCCAATGAATGTAGAAAGAAGAAAAATGACATGGGTAATAGACCTAGTGTAAATTTTACAAAAGAAATCAGAAACAAGAAAATGTGCTTTTAACTTGTAATGTAGCACAATAAAAATAAGAAGATGTATGGTTCCTAGATTCAGGTTGTAGTAACCATATGACTTGAAACATAGCAATGTTTTCCAATCTCAATGAGATTGTGAAATCTGAAGTGACAACGGGGACTGATAGGAAATTCTCTGTCATGGCGAAAGGAAAAGTAAAAATACTGACAAAGAAGGGAGAGAAGAAGTTTGTGCCAGATGTCTATTATGTACCTGGCCTAAAATGTAACCTTCTAACCATTGGATAGCTCGTGAATAAGGGATACAATGTGTTTTCTAATAATTATGTGTGCACAATCATGGATATACCTCCAAGTAGAAAAGTCATTGCAAAAGTGCATATGACAAGCAATAGGATGTTTCCTCTCAATATCATAACAAACTTGAAGCAAGGAGGTGTTGTAGCAACAATCACACAAGAACTCTTTCAAGAAGAAATGAAAGAGGAGAACTGGTTATGGCATTTGAGATTTGGACATCTCAATTTCAGTGGTTTGAATTTGTTGCACAGAAAAGGGATGGTAAAGGGATTACCACTCATAGAGAAAACAGACAGCCTATGTGAAGGCTGCATCTTGGGAAAACAACACAGAGAATCATTTCCAGCAAGAAAGAGTATAGGGGAAAAGGCACCTTTAGAGATTGTCCACTCATATTTATGTGGACCAATGCAAACGCCATCATTAGCTAGCAGTCATTATGTTTTGGAGTTTTATAGATGATTACACGAGGAATACATGGGTATATTTTCTAAAATAAAAAAGTGAAGTGTTTGAACAGTTCTACCACTTCAAAGCTCTTGTTGAGAAGAAAATTGGACACTACATAAAAGTGTTGAGAACTAACAGAGGTGGAGAATATATCTCCAAAGACTTCCTATCTTTTTTCAAGGAGCATGGAATACACAAGCAATTTACCACAAGGTATACAACTCAGCAAAAGGGTGTAGCAGAAAGAAAGAATAGGACCATCATGGACATGGTACGGAGTATGTTGAAGGAAAAGCATTTTCCAAATGAGTATAGGGCAGAAGCTGTCAATTGTGCAGCTTATATTTTAAATATATGTCCAACCAAAGCTGTTATGAATAGAGTTCCAGAAGAAGCATGGAGTGGAACAAAGAAAGTTGTCACACACATGAGAGTGTTTGGATGTGTGGCATATGCACATATCCCAGATCAATTAAGGAAGAAGTTGGAAAGAAAGGGGGAGAATTGTATATTTGTTGGATACAATGATGAATCCAAGGCCTACAAGCTCTATAATCCATCAACCAAGAAAGTAATAATCAACAGAGATGTTCAATTCATTGAATAATAAGCTTGGTATGGAAGTTTAGAGAAGATATTGAATGTGAAGACATGTATTTCACATGAAGATAAGGAGGAATTGATTACAGAAAATAATTCATCAACGGTGGCTCCTCCTCCACATACACAAGCTCAACAGAGCACACCGCAAGCAAGCAATAGAGCAGCAATGCAAAACCAAGGAAATTCTTCTCCAAGCACACCACAGGGATCAGCAACTCCCTCGAGTTCAATTGCAACTCCAAGCACATCTTTGGCAAATACAAGAATACCAAAACTCAGAAATTTAAGTGAAAATTATGAGCAAGAAGAAGTTAATAATAATGTTGGTCTGAATTCTTTATTTGCTTTATTTTTTCATGTTGATGACCCAGTCCATTTTGAAGATGCAGTTAAACAAGATAAGTGGATTGAAGCAATGAATGAAGAGATAGGAGCAATAGAAAAGAATGACACATGGGAGTTACTGGACCTCCCACAAGGAAAAGAAGTTATTGGAGTGAAATGGGTCTATAAGACCAAGAGAAACATTGAAGGCAAGATATAAAGACACAAAGCAAGACTTATTGTTAAAGGCTACAAGCAGCAAACAAGAGACTATGAGGAAACCATTGCACCAATTGCAAGGATGGAGACAATGCAGACAGTGTTTTCCATAGCAGCACAACAAAAGTGGAAATTTTATCAAATGGATGTGAAGTCAGCATTCTTGAATGGAGAGTTGAAAGAGGAGGTGTATGTTGAACAACCTCCTAGCTATGAAATTGAAGGCCAAGAACACAAAGTGTGTAAGTTGGAGAAATCTCTTTATGGGCTGAAGAAATCACCAAGATCATGGTACAACAGTATTGATGCTTAGCTGATAGACAATGGGTTTGACAAGTGTGATGGTGAACCCACACTCTACATCTAAGAAAATGATGGTAAAATTCTTATTGTTGTTTTATATGTAGATGATTTGATTTTCACAGGCAATGATGTTTCTCTCATTGTTTATTTTAAAGCAGCCATGAAGATTGAATTTCAAATGACTGACTTGGGTTTAATGAGATATTTTTTGGGCATAGAAGTAAAGCAAAATGAAAAGGGGATTTTTATCTCCCAAGAAACGTATGTTGAAGAAGTTTTAAACAGGTTCAATATGTAGAACAAAAAAGAAACAGCAACTCCAACTGTCATGGGGTTGAAGTTGAGAAAGGAAGATTGCAATAAGAATTTCAATCTGACATTGTACAAGAAAATGGTTGGCAGTCTAATGTATTTGACTGCAACTAGGATAGATATAATGTATGCAATAAATTTAATATCCAGATTCATGGAGACACCCAAGGAGACACATTGGCAAGCAGGCAAGAGAATATTGAGGTATGTGAACGGAACAAAGGAGTATGGCATTCTATACTCCACATCTGATAATTTTAAGTTGATTGGTTACACTAGCAGTGATTGGGCTAGAAGTGTAGATGACAAAAACAGCACATTAGGGTATGTCTTTCATTTGGGATCAGGAGCCATTTCATGGGCTTCCAAGAAACAACCAATATTTTCATTATCAACATCAAAAGTTGAATATGTAGCAGCAACAATAGCAGCATGTCAAACTATTTGGATGTGAAGGACGCTGAGATATTTATGTCATGAGGAAGACAAAGGAACCACAATTTATTGTGATAAAAGCTCATCAATTGCATTATCAAAGAATTTTGTTTTCCAAAGAGAACAAAGCATATTGATGCAAAGTATCATTTTATAAGATAAATAGTTAACAATGGTGAAATTTTTTTGCAGCATTGCAAGTCAGATGAACATTTTGTTGATATCCTCACAAAGCCATTAGGACAAAAGAGTTATATTTATCTCAAATAGTTTCTGGGAATGATTGATGGCAACAGTTGTGATTAAGGGGGAGTGTTGGAATTACTCCCAACCACCACCATGAATAAGAAGTGGCAGTAGCCCACACTTCATTAAATTTTTGTTGCAGAAAGGACAAGCAGTAGGTTTCAAGCCTAAAGGTGTTTTTGTGAAATCCACGAAAAAGATCAAACAGAGTACCCAAGCCACACACCCTGCATTAATTTCCTTACCCACCACATTACTTACCATTTTCTCGCAGTTCGCAGCCCATAAGATTAAAGTTTTAACTCTTAAGCCTTCGCCAATGTTAAGTTTCCGCCGATGTGATATCAGTGGGACCCACCTACCTTACCACATTGCAACCGCGCACAAACCTTCACATTCCACCTTTCCTTACCTTTACAACTTACCGCACTTCCCACCGTTTAAGTGCCCGTAGCCCACACTTCACAACATTTAGCGTTTACCACTTAACGCTTCACCGAATGTTAAATATTCGTCGATGCGATATCGGCGGGACCCACAATCCCCATCATAATTCGCAAGATTTCCCACTTACCTTTTATGTCGCTCGCACTTCGCAAATTTTTTTTTTTAACCTTTTTAAGCCACCCGTAGCCACGCACTTCGCAAGTTTCAAGTTTTACCTTTAAGCTGCCCACAAAGTTATGTTATTTGCGATGCAATCGCAAGAGGGGAATGTGTTAAGCTCAAGAGGATAGTGCAAAGTGCACATCGCAAGCTCAAGAATTTAACGGATAAGTGCCCGCAGGTTATTTTGTTTTGGATGCAATGCGATGTGCCACATCACATCGCATATCACAAATCTTATGCTTTTCCCATATCGCGCATATGTTAAAAGTCAAAAATTGTTGTTATGTGATTTGCGATGGAGGCCCAGACATGATGTGTTTTCAAAGCTGGAAAGCATAAAATTTCAAGTCCAATGTTTTGTGTTCTGAACGCATTTTGTATGTAGTTTTGTGTGTAAACGGAAAATTAGAATGGAAGGACGATTTTTTGTTGAATTCCCATTCCCGCATTGAATTGCTTTCAATGCTCAGGCTTCGGCCATTTTTATATTAGAAACTATGTAATTTTATTTTATTTTTAGAGAGTGTAGGAATGAAAAATTTTAATTGTTTTCTCTCTTGTTTCATTGTCTGTCTGTCTGTGAATGTTATTTTCATATTATAGCATTCTCTGTGTTGTGGGGGAAACGCATCCCTCGGGTGTTTTATTCATAATTTCCAACACTATGTTCCTTGATTCTGGTGAGCTGGTATATTTTCAACATGGAGGAAGGAACGTTGGCCACAATGTTATGGGCTTTAATCTCTAAAAATATCTTTTTGTAAATCACAGTAAAGATTAATAAAATATATTGATTTTTATTTTGAAAAAAAAATCAAAAAGATTATCTTTCTACGTATTGATTTCTCTATATTTTCTTCGATTTGTATAAAACATAAATGTAAAAGTAAAATATACAACAAATAAATTAATTAAAACATAAATAAACTAATACATAAATAATTCTTTGCAGTCGCCTCTCCCACGGTCCTATAGAAACTTCCTCTAGCACTATACTGAGCCTGACCCTCCCCCTCAACGTATCGTTTTTGGCAAGTCGAGACTCTCCTTAGCTTTTTCGTTGTTCCTCACAAGAGTATAGGGTTTATGGATCTAGCATTCATGGAAATTATGACTCTCTATAGACTTTCTGCTACGCAATCAAGGTTAAGTCGATCCAAGAAACTCTGTTATAGTGAAGATTAACCTTTTTCTGAAGGGTCAATGTCTGACAGAGGTTATAGGGATATTTTTACCCTATGGATGAAATCTTAGTTAACTTCACTGACAACCCCTAGGCAGTAGTTAGGTCTCGGAATGGGGAGGGGATGCACAACGATAATGGAGGTATGGAACCAAAGGAAGTGCACCTTCTATGGGTTGGATCTACAATGGAAGGCTCTTATTGGATGTTTCCATGCTCGAATGGTGTGGTAGCCCCAATGGATGGCTTGGGGAAACGAGGGAAGCACCTACTCAAACTCTAGCTCTAATGAAGACCAAGGCACAATTCAATTAGAAGACATCAAGGGGCTCGAAAAGGGAGCGAAAGCCCCCCTTAGATCCCCCATTTATAAAATGCATAGCCATCAACCAAAAGGAGGACTAAAGAGAAATATGACCTCCTTCCTAAAGGAGCTAAAAGGAAAATCGACCATGGTTCTATGGGACGATGTCGAAATTCAACAAAGCGGTGCATATGGTTGAAAATTCTTTAGTGGGTAGGAAAAAATGGGAGAATATTCACTCAAAAAACTGTAGGAATTTACAAGGTAAGTTCCGTAGATCAAGAACCAAAGGTCACCGCTCACAAACAGATCACAAATCAGTACACCAGTATAATCACGTGGTTAAAACCCTCAAAGAGGGAAACAGTCCACGCCCTAAGCCAACGCGGCCACTTCAAGGAATTTATTAATATAAAAGAAAAGTTACATATGTTTCTCTCATAAACGGTTACCGGACAAATGACCCTCCATGCTCTTTAAATAGAGATCATGGACCAATCAGGTGTTAAGCCACGGATCAAGTGCCGTTAATACCGAGGTGAGAGATAATTGTTGGATCACTATAAATCGTGACTGTTGGATTATAAGTTACAAATGTACATGGTAAAGAAACACACTTTACCTAACTCTACACTAGACTAAGTTATTCTTAACTATTTCCTATGTGTTAGAATATCCTAACATCCCCCCTTAAGAACAACTTGGGATAGGATTGAAGGATTTACAAAGGTGACACAAAAGGAGCCTATTTCCTATGTGTCGAAATATCCTAACATCCCCCCTTAAGAACAATTGGGATAGGATTGAAGGATTTACAAAAGTGACACAATAGGAGAAGGAAGGAGGCATTAGAGCCTATCCCCCCTTAATGACAACTTTCCTGAACTCCAAGCATGGATCAAAGTTTGGTAAACTTCGCTTCTGTGAGAGCCTTCATAAAGATATCGGCTACTTGATCATTGGTCGAACAATACTGCACTTTAAGAACACGATCATGAATGAGCTTTCTGATGAAGTGTATGTGGATTTCAATGTGTTTCATACGTTGATGCTGAACTGGATATTTAAATATTTGAATGGCACTCTGATCATCACACCAAAGTGTAGTTGGATGTTGCTGATGAAGACCAAATTCAAACAGGATCTGACAAAGCCACATGGCTTCCTTGTTGGCTTCAACTGCACCACGATACTCTTCTTCTGCTGAAGAAAGGGAGATGGCACTTTGCTTCTTACAAGACCAAGTAATAGGTCCTGAAGCAAGAGTGAATACATATCTCTCAATGGACTTCCGATCATCAAGGTCACCAGCCCAATCAGAACCAGTGAAACCAATCAATAAGGGAGATGCTCCTGCACTGTAATGAATCCCAAACTTAACTATACCTCGAATATATCGAAGTATTATTTTAGCTACTTTCCAGTGAATTTCATGAGGTTGGTGCATAAACCAAGCAACAAGACCAACAGCAAAGGAAAGGTTAGGATGGGTATGGGTTAGATACAAAAGTTTACCAACAAGTTGATGGCATAAGGTAGCATCAACTTTAGGGGTAGTACAGTTGACTGAAATCTTGACTCCGGACTAACAGGGAGAAGGGGTAGGCTTTCAGTCTTCCATGAAAGTGGTGTAGAAGATCACAGGCATACTTGGACTGAGAGAGGGTAATGCCTTCCTTGGATTGCAAGACTTGAAGACCAAGGAAATAATGCAAGTGTCCTAAGTCTGTCATTTCAAACTTCTTTTTGAGGCTAGACTTCACATGGTTTATATGGTTTGTATCACTACCAGTGAGGATAAGATCATCAACATAAAGAACAAGGATGGTGAAGGAATTACCCACCTTCTTGGTGTAGATAGTGTTGTCAAAATGACACCTAGAAAATCTATTATCTAAGAGAAATCTATCCATTTCGGCATACCAAGCCCGAGGAGCTTGTTTGAGACCATAGAGAAACTTCCTAAGGTGACAAACAAGGCTGGAGTCTTTTTGGATAAGGCCAGGGGGTTGTTCCATGTAGATTTCTTCATGCAAATCTCCATGTAAGAAGGCGGATTTAACATCCATCTGATGGACTTCCCATTTAAAGGAGGCAACAAGGGAAATATCCTCCTTCTGATTAATATAAATTAATTTTCCCTTCTATAGGCTCAACTACTCTGAGCCTTTCTTCTTCCATCCAGGATTTTATCGAAGGCCTCATCCTCAAATTCCCTAGCCCTCCGGCGTTGGGGATTTCCTCTTAAAATTCTTTTATTTCAAAGATAATTTGATGCTCCTCCTCATCCATATTCGTTCTTCTTCCCTCTCTTGTAGCACCTAAAATACCACATTAATTTTTGCCATCAACTCAGTCATCTCCTTTTCAAATTCGTCTCGACTTATTTTCCTCGTGTCATTTATCTTGACATCCTTCTCCCCTCGACTGTGTCTTTCATTCAACCAATCATCATGACTAGCAATGATCACATTATTCCTTTACTGCATGTGATCCTCCATATTATTCATGAGCCACAACATAGCCCTATAACAAGTGTCACCTCAATCATTAGCCAAACACCTCACCTCTGTTAGCTTTTGTATCATCGGATGTGTTCTAGCCATGAAACTTTGTGGAGAGGCTTGAAGAAATGAGATCTCCAAACCCATAAATAATTTATGGAAATTCTAACTAGAAGTAACTTAATTATATTATTAACCAATTTTTTAATGTTTTCTAGGTCTAAACTTAGGAAAACATGTATATTAATGAATATTAATTAGGTCGAGGAGAGAATAGTCTTGAAACTCACACGAATCTATCCAGAAATAATCATATCCATCGATTATGTTTTAATCTTGGTCATTACTGATCCAATAAAGGATTATAAGAGGAGATCGATGTGGTGATGGAGAGATCATTTCTGTGTTCTTCAGCGGTTCAATTTCTTAGAAGATCGATTTCCATAGTAGCAACAGTCAGTTGCCAGAGAGAGAAAGTCAAAGATCGAAGAAATGAGAGAGGGGCAGAGGCATTAAGGCTAGAGGAGGAATTCTAGATCCAGTGAGTGCATTTGCAGAGAGACGGGAGAGCCATAGAGAGGTTGACGTTGGGGGAGTGCAGTAGCCTCTACAAGCAAGATCGATTATACGTCTTCAGCTCCAGAGGTTAGGAAGGAATCCCAGAGTGCTTGAGAAGTATCTTTCTCATCAACATAACGTGGAATGACTTCATCATAGACCAATATGAGGCTAGATGTCCAGTAGGTTGCGTAGTGTGGTGCAAATGCTACCACAGATGGTAAGAGGGTCGAATTTATGAAGAAAATTCATGCCGGGAGTTTTCTTGTGGGGTAATGAAAATTCCTCACTAGATTTTTTCCAATATTTTTCTTTGTAGGATTTCCATATTTTAGCATCTAGTTGTTCTCAAAATTTCTCACTACTGCATAATAATAAAACCCTTAATTGTTGCACCGGTTTTCTAGCATTATGTTTTTCCTGGGAATTTTGTCCCAAAATAATTGTGTTAATTTTATGTGTGCGTGCTAGAATTTTATTCTTATGCAGTTTTATTTGTGTAGATTGCATTGAAATTTATTCAGTATTTGTCGTAGAAAATGGAAAATAAATTGTTAGATTAAATTAATAATTACGAGAATAATTTCTTGTTACTGCAATAGGATTTTGGTTTGGAATTTTCACATGATATCAAAGCGTAGTTGATCAGTCAGAGAGCTCAGAGGCGGAAATAAGGAATTTCCCTACTCAGTGTGGGTAGCAAGTCGAGATTCCCAAGGGAAACACAGTCATTCTACCAGGAGGTTGAGTTACTTGAGGGAGTTCAATTTTTCTGAGTGAGGGGCAGAAAATGTAATCTCTCCATATTGACTAATTCCAGAGGTAGAGGGAGCAGATCACAGTTTCCATTGGGCAGATATCTAGCTAGACAGAGAGGAATTCTGCAACAGTTTGCTAGAGCAGAGCCAATGTTGGGTGGAAGAGAGAAGAGCACACACTAAGGGAATATTTATCTCAGGTAACTTCTAGTCTTAGAATTTCAAATTTCCTGTTCCATATTGGTAGTAGCAACTATCATAGCCACGCATTCTAGGAGGGAGTATGAGTAGCAGAGAAAAATCCAAGCATAGGGAAATAAGGTGATGCAGGAGCATCATCTCCGAAAAACACATTGTATTTTACCTAAGCTAGGGGGTTTCATGTTTTGAAGAAATATTACAATTTCATGTAAATATTAATATTATTTTGAGTGATTAATTAATTATTTGTGAGAAATTGTAAATGTGAGAGAAATTAGTTTCTAGATTATTTAGAATTAATGAAGGAGCCTAAGTTGGGATTAGTTTCTAAGTTTTAGGGATGAGAATCTATCTGTTAGGGATGTTGAGAGATTTAGGGATTTGATGAGATATTAAGGGGATTGAGCATTTAATTAGATCATTTTTTAAATTGTATAAATAGGAAGGGGTTTTGAGAGGAAAATACATTGAGATTGTGACAGAGTGTGGTAGAGAGCTGGTTTTGAACAGCCAAGGCTGTAAGCCTCTGGAAATTTGTAAGGGCCAAGAAATTTGAATATTTGGTCAAGAAGATCAGTTTGTAAGTATATTAATTTTTTATGAAAGTGTGATTTGGAGTTATATGCCTTAATGGACTGGTTTATGTATGGTTAAATTCTGCATAAGTGAGCTTTTGAATGTTAGTTATGGTTTGAGATTGTTAAATCATGCGCCTCAGCTGAGTCTTTATGAATGATTGAAATCCATAATAAAGAAGTGAAGTGATGAATCTGTGGTAGTAGACTTGCTGGCAATTATTTGTGGAAATCGATAAACATTTGTGTTGAAATCCAAAATGTAAATTTAATTGAATTCATAGAATTGGAAATTCGATCACTATGGATCGATTTCAAAGGGAAAAACTTCCTGTATCAGTGAAGTGTTAGTTATTGTTTGAAAGAGGGCGTTGCCAAGAACTCTGTATGACCGTCTCTGAAAAATGCAGTACGTTGTTCTTGAAACAAACGCATGGAGCATTAATGAAACGCTGGTTATTTAATTACAAACTGGAATGTGAGTCGATTTAAAAATGGAATGAAAGATGTTTTAAATGAAATCAGAACGTATGCAGGTTTGGGTGGTATGCAAGTTTAAAATCATACTTATAAGATCTGTTTGTAAATGCCAGCTATCTGTGGGGTCGAAATAACAGGAATTTAACCATTCTTTATTGAAAAACGCTTTAATTAAAGTCTGCGTTTGAATCCTGTGGTAGAATGCCAGCGCTGGAGAATTCAATGTCTAATAACGTTGAATGCTGATTTGATAATGCGTATTGCGGGTTGGAATAAAGTGAGAAATAAATAGCAGAAGGTGCAGTCCAGAGATGACGCAGTCCAAAGATTGATTCAAATGGGTATGAATATGAAGTTGAATGTCGAATTGTGAACGTGGGAAGATTCTGTACATAAATTGTTGTAAAAGTCGATTGACAATGGTGAAGTTACATTTGAATGGTTAACGCAGGTTTGAAATCAAATCTATGAATGTCTTGAACGCTGTATTTAGAATGTACCAGAATGAATGCTAATTGAACGCTGTTTATGTCAATTGATGATGGATCGAATGCAAATTGTTGGCATAATTTACATAACACAGTTTTAAAAATCGATCTGCTGGGGTATGGAACCAGAAAGTTAATGCGTTAACCCTGAAATGATCTGTTTGCCGGAAGGATGGTTGTCACTTAGAATTATTTTGCAGAATAGCCAGCATTTATATATGTTTGAATGTTTCATAGTTGCAGGGAGGAATCGATTGGATAGCACTGGAATGAAATCGATTGAATGTTGTAATAAAGGGCGCAGATTATTGGAGAGAGATGAATAGCAGTGGGTAAACAGAGTCTGGAAATGGCGTACAGTAAATGCAGAATCAATCTACAGTGATGAAAATTGCATAGTAAGGAGTTGAAGAGTGCTGCTGAATTCTGGAAAGGTATGTTGTGGCTTAAAATCTGAGTTTATAGTGGCCATAGCAGAAAACTGTTTGAAGAAATGTGTGAACGAAGTTAAATGCAATGAAATGGAGTTTTGTAATTGCCAGATTGAGATTTAATACATGGGCGCATTTGTTTTATGGAAAGTTTATTTGAAACCCGGTATTAAAACCCATATGTGAAGTAATGAGTAGAATGTGTTAAAAAGAATGTGCTGGTTATTGAAAATGTAAGGTGAATTTCAATGTTACTTATGGTAGCAGTATGATATTGCATGAAATGAATCTACATCAGTAACTTGAAGGAATTTTTAAGAGGGCAAATGTACATACATTGAATATGATGTGGAAGGGCAAGGGCGTATAATATTGGAATTTATGAGTTAAGCGTTGGTTGTGTATTTTCTTAACTAGTTCATATGTTAAGGACAGAGTCAATGGTTAAGATGTGGGCACATAAAAATTGGGTTTTTTATACTTTCCAAGAATTGAGTGCATTGAAGTGAGGATAAAGTCCAAGTCTTTGGGTTATGAGAGTATGGTTTATATTTATGATTTTGTGAATTTGCCAGGAATTGAAAGCTGAGCTTTCGCATATTAATTGAGATTGCCAGTGGGTGAAAGTTGCCGTGTATTGAAGTTCAATTGGGAAATTGTTTGAAGCGCATGTTTGTATATGCATAATAAGAAAAGATCCTGGTTATTTGCAGGCTAGCCCTGCATAAATTTTTGGTATCAGAGCCGGAATGCTCTGTTGAAATAGAAGGTTTTGTTGAAAACTGAAATGTATTTTTGACTGTATGATGAATGATGAAAGGAAGATCAGAGTTTTAAATTTGATGTGTAAGCTACACAAATGCAGTGAACAGATTGGCAGAAGCGAAAGGAGGAAAAGATCATGCAAGATCTTAAGAGGTGAGATGATTTTTCTGAATTGAAATTTGTGATTGAATTTTATGGTTGCAGAGAAGATGGCATTGAACCTGACATTCAGCTAAAGGATGGATAAGGAGGACAATTGCAGTGTCCTGAAGAAGAAGGTGAGTTGGAGAGATAGCCTAGAGAGTGAGCAGAGGAGAGTGCTCAAAGAGGTTCCAGAGGCAGTGAACCAGTATTTACCAAAAGACTGAGTGAGGAGGGCTTGGTGAGGTAAGTGGCAGCAGAAGAGATTGCTGTCGTAGAGGCTAGTACAACTCATAGTGAGTGAACAACTCATGGAGGATCAGAGAAGAGGTTCAGAGGAATGCCACAAAGATGAGATGAGTGCAGAAGTTCGAGAAAGAGAGATTGCAGTCATGAAAGTACAATTGCAGGTACTAGAGGAATGGCTGCAAGAGCAGGAAAATCAGAATAGAAAATGGATCTTTCCACTGAAGGGAAAGAGAGTGGAGTGGCAGAGGCTACAGTAGAAAAGAGATCGACAGATAAACATGCAGTTAATGGAAGAGCTGAAGAAGCTCGAGCAGATGATGGATGTACAGTTGAAGTGTACGCAACTCAGAACAACTGAGTTAGAAGAGGAGGTTTTCATTGGTGAAACAAAGGAGGAGATTATTGATGATTTCTTGAATTACTGGGCAAATCCAGATCAGCTGGATAAGGTGAACTCTTGTGTTTTTATAGCTGACAGTTGTGATGTGATTGCAGGTTTTGTTGAAAAGGATGCGCAATCTTGTGAAACTGTCACAAGCATGAATCTCTCGGGAGATAAGTACTTTGAAGAAGAAAGCAATGATGATTTTGCTGTTACAGTACAAGAGAAAATTCTTGTGGATGCTGAAGAAGAGAAGCAGTCTGAAGCACAGATAAGGGAAGTAACAGCTGATACTGTTGAACATTTTATGCAAACTGAAAGTTTATGTATGAATGTAGGTGATGATGATATGCTTCAGCAATGCCACAGATAAATTGCATTGTTGGAATACTTGTTGATAAATTCAGAGTATGATAGAGAGGTTACAACAGACGAAAGAGTTCAGTACAGTGAACGAGAGCAGGAAGATGTCATGGGAGCAGATGATATGAGAGAAAGACTGGTTGACAGTCTTGAGAATTCTTCAGAGAATTCTTTGGGAGGTTTGGATCAGCATACTGATGTGCTGATAGTGGAGGAGAATTCAGAACAGCATACTGAAGTGCTGGCAAAGGAAGACAAGGCACTGATGCCTTATGATTTTTGTTCTAACAAGTGTTTTATGAATGCAGGTATTGTTGCAGAACATTTGACTCAGTTGAGCAGTCAAATGAAGGGAGAAGAAGTTTTCTGTTCCAGAAGACAAGAGGGCATGGATGATCGAGTGGCAGTCAGAACAGAAACAAACATAGAAGCAAGAAGTCAGCCAGTGGCAGTACAAACTGATCAAGCCATCTTAGCTCAGCAGACAGCTAGAAATCAGCAACCGAAAGATTTATTAGACCGAGAGATTGAAAGTATCAGAAAACTGATGACAAAAGAATCCCAGAGAAAGACGGCAATAAGAAAGAAAAGGAAAGACAACCAGAGAAAGACTGTAGCAGACTTGGAAGGCAGAGCAAGTGGAGCACTACAGCACAAAATATGGAAACCTGGAGGACAACAGCAGATAACGACAACAGTAAAGCAATTGGCAAGCAATGGAAGATTACAAAATAAAATTTGGGATCCAGGAGAAAATATCCAGACTTATGACCAGGTGGTCATGAATTTTCTTACATGGGGAGTCTGATGCAGGAGCATCATCTCCGAAAAACACATTGTATTTTACATAAGCTAGGGGGTTTCATGTTTTGAAGAAATATTACAATTTCATGTAAATATTAATATTATTTTGAGTGATTAATTAATTATTTGTGAGAAATTGTAAATGTGAGAGAAATTAGTTTCTAGATTATTTAGAATTAATGAAGGAGCCTAAGTTTGGATTAGTTTCTAAGTTTTAGGGATGAGAATCTATCTTTTAGGGATGTTGAGAGATTTAGGGATTTGATGAGATATTAAGGGGATTGAGCATTTAATTAGATCATTTTTTAAATTGTATAAATAGGAAGGGGTTTTGAGAGGAAATACATTGAGATCAGGAGAGAGTGTGGTAGAAAATGAAAGCTAACAGTTACATTAAGCCTCCTGCAATTTGTAAGGGCCAAGAACGTTAGTTTATTTGGTCAAGAAGATCAAACTTTGTAAGTATATTAATTTTTTATGAAAGTGTGATTTGGTTATATGCCCTAATGGACCGGTTTATGTATGGTTAAATTCTCGCATAAGTGAGTTTTTTGAATGTTAGTTATGGTTTGAGAGTGTTAAATTTATGATTAAAGAGTTAAATCATGCGCCTAGTTGAGTCTTTATGAATGATTGAAACCCATGAATCTGTGGTAATAGACTTGCTGGCAACTATTTGTGGAAATCGATAAACATTTGTGTTGAATCCAAAGTGTGAATTGAAGTCATGGAATTGGAAATTCGATCGCTATGGATCGATTTCAAGGAGAAAACTTCCGTATCAATGAATTGATAGTTATTGTTTGAAAGAGGGGCTACAAGAACTCGTATGACCGTCTCCGAAAATGCAAAGACGCTGTTTCGAAACAAACGCATGGAGAAATTAATGTGAAACGCTGGTTATTTAATTACAAACTGGAATGTGAGTCGATTTAAAAATGGAATGAAAGATGTTTTAAATGAAATCAGAACGTATGCAGGTTTGGGTGGTATGCAAGTTTAAAATCATACTTATAAGATCTATTTGTAAATGCTAGTTATCTGTGGGGTCGAAATAACAGGAATTTAACCATTCTTTATTGAAAAACGCTTTAATTAAAGTCTGCGTTTGAATCCTGTGGTAGAATGCCAGCGCTGGAGAATTCAATGTCTAATAACGTTGAATGCTGATTTGATAATTCGTATTGCGGGTTGGAATAAAGTGAGAAATAAATAGCAGAAGGTGAAGTCCAGAGATGACGCAGTCCAAAGATTGATTCAAATGGGTATGAATATGAATTTGAATGTCGAATTGTGAACGTGGGAAGATTCTGTACATAAATTGCTGTAAAAGTCGATTGACAGTGGTGAAGTTACATTTGAATGGTTAACGCAGGTTTGAAATCAAATCTATGAGTGTCTTGAACGCTGTATTTAGAATGTGCCAGAATGAATGCTAATTGAACGATGTTTATGTCAATTGATGATGGATCGAATGCAAATTGTTGGCATAATTTACATAACACAGTTTTAAAAATCGATCTGCTGGGGTATGGAACCAGAAAGTTAATGCGTTAACCCTGAACTGATCTTGTCACTGGAATGATCTGTTTGCCGGAAGGATGGTTGTCACTTAGAATTATTTTGCAGAATAGCCAGCATTATTAAATCCAAGACTGTGTTTATATATGTTTGAATGTTTCATAGTTGCAGGGAGGAATCAATTGGATAGCACTGGAATGAAATCGATTGAATGTTGTAATAAAGGACGCAGATTATTGGAGAGAGATGAATAGCAGTGGGTAAACAGAGTCTGGAAATGGCGTACAGTAAATGCAGAATCAATCTACAGTGATGAAAAGCGCATAGTAAGGAGTTGAAGAGTGCTGCTGAATTCTGGAAAGGTATGTTGTGGCTTAAAATCTGAGTTTATAGTTGCCATAGCAGAAAACTATTTGAAGAAATGTGTGAAAGAAGTTAAATGCAATGAAATGGAGTTTTGTAATTGCCAGATTTAGATTTAATACATGGGCGCATTTGTTTTATGGAAATTTTATTTGAAACCCGGTATTAAAGCCCATATGTGAAGTAATGAGTAGAATGTGTTAAAAAGAATGTGCTGGTTATTGAATATGTAAGGTGAATTTCAATGTTACTTATGGTAGCAGTATGATATTGCATGAAATGAATCTACATCAGTAATTTGAAGGAATTTTTAAGAGGGCAAATGTGCATACATTGAATATGATGTGGAAGGGCAAGGGCGCATAATATTGGAATTTATGAGTTAAGCAACTAGTTCATATGTTAAGGACAGAATCAATGGTTAAGATGTGGGCACATCAAAATTGGGTTTTTTATACTTTCCAAGAATTGAGTGCATTGAAGTGAGGATAAAGTCCAAGTCTTTGGGTTATGAGAGTATGGTTTATATTTATGATTGTGTGAATTTTCCAGGAATTGAAATCTGAGCTTTCGCATATTAATTGAGATTTCCAGTGGGTGAAAATTGCCGTGTATTGAAGTTAAATTGGGAAATTGTTTGAAGCGCATGTTTGTATATGCATAATAAGAAAAGATCCTGGTTATTTGCAGGCTAGCCCTGCATCATAAGGAGTTTTCAACTTAATCATAGATGGCCACCATATGGCTTTGTGATCAGGATAGGTTAAATGGAGCTTCCGACTACGTCATCGGGAAGGCAAGGATATCCTTCCTTCTAGATGAATTTGACCTCAAATCCTACATTGATAATTTAGTAGTGTTCCCATGGGTGTAGATCAACTGATAGAGTATATAAAGGAGATGTCACGGGTGAAGTGATTGTTCCTATATGGATTCCAGGTCCATGTAGTCTTAGATATATCTAGAAAATATACTTCTAAGCGAATGTGGGATGCTCTCGCCACGTTGTGTCAGGGAACTTCAGAACAGCGGAAGATCTACCTCAAAGATAATTTGAGGCTCATCCAGATGAAGAAGGGGGAAGGCATATAGCCCTACCTCACCAATATTTAGGAGGTCTGAGACCATCTAGCAGTTTTTGGGGTAGCACCTCAACCTTCAGAGCTAGTGTGATTATCTCTCAATAGTGTCTTTAAGGATTGGCATGTTTTTTTTCCAAAGTGTATTGAGCAGAGACATGCTACCAGGATGGCACAGGGTGTGAGTCTATTTTTAGTAGGAGGAGTTGAGACGAGCTCTGCTAAATAGCTCCATAATTAGCAGTATCAAGAGTGGATCGAAGGTGGTAAAGGAGGATGAGAATATAGCCCTCGCATCTAAGGTTCCCAGTCAGGGACAAGGGAAGATGAGGAAGAAGAAGAAGGACATTTCAAAGGTTAAGTGCTTCATATGTGGTGAGCTAGGTCACTACAGTACCTATTATCCTCTTAGGAACAAGGACAAGGAGTAGAAGTAGTACCAGTAGACAACTTCAGCAAATATCAATAGGCTTTCCTCCAGGTTGGAGGAATAATTCATTATGTTTGCCGATATACCTCCAGGATCGAGATGGGGTGACTTGGTGTTGTAGCCCCCAAATAAATACATATGGGAAAAATCCTTTAGGAATCCACCTCTTAGATCAATACCTTGCTACGAGGGCCCACAATAATTAGTAGTAGGGTGGATTAGAGATAGTTGATGTAGTCAGATGCCAGAGTGACAGTTGCAGAGACTAGTAGTAGCCAGTTGTTGGGGAGCGCAATGCAGATTTGGCAACAATGAATTTGGCATAGTTAGAGTCAGTAGCAATGCAAATTCTAAAGTGGATAGTGCAGAGACTAGTAGTAGTTAGAGACTAAGGTGATAGATGCATTATACTGATCACAGTTGATTCATTGTTTTTGATGTTTTTCTGTTGCAGATGTTGTATTAGAAACAACAATGCAGTTGCACTGCAGATGCAGTGTTTGCGGCAGTTTAACAAGGTCAGTAGGAGCACAGATGCAACATATATCATAGTTGTGTAGTAGTTGGTGGGAAGCAACAACCAGACATCAGCAGTGTGATAGGAGATGATGGAGAGACAGGGTGTTGCTACAGGGTGTTCAGTAGCACTAAAACACATTCCCCACTAAGAGGGAGTGTTATTTTTTATAGCATCAGATGCTTTCTAACCACAAAACTTTGTGGAGAGGCTAGAATACATAAGATCTTCATAAACCAGAAATTGTTTCTAAAAATTCCTCCTAGAAGTGACTAGAAGTGACTTAATTAGATTATTAACCAATTTTTTAATGTTTCATAAGCCTAAACTTAGGAAAAAAAAGGCTAATTAATCAGTATTGATTAAGTTGAGGTGATAATACTCTAGAAAATCACATGGATCGATCTATAAATAATCATAGCCATCGATTATGTTTTAATATTGGTTGTTGGTGATCCAATAGAGGATTATAAGAGGAGATGGATCTGGTGATGGAGAGATCACTCATGAGCACTTCAACAGTTCGATTTATTGGAAGATTGATTTCTAGAGTAGCAACAGTTAATTTTCGGAGAGAGAGAATCAAATATTAAAGTAGTGTGAGAGGGGCAGAGATAGTGAGGCTAGAGGAGTAATTCTACATCCATCAACTACATTTGTAGAGAGGAAGAAGATCCACAGAGAGGGTGACATTGGGGAAATGGAGTAGCCTCTATAGGCAAGATCGATTTTCTGAGAGGGAGATATGTCATCAGTTCCAAAGTGTGGGAATGAGTACAAGAGTGTCGTAGAAGCATATTTCCATTTACCATCAGGCATAACGACTTCATCATAGACCAATCTGAGGCTATACGTCTAGCGGGATGCACATTGAAACATAGAGGCTGACGCAGAGGGTCAGAGGGCCAAATTTCTGAAGACAAGTCGTGTTGGGAGTTTTCCTATGGGGTGAGGAAAATTCCTCACAAGATTTTGCCAATATTTTTCTTTGTATGATTGCTAGATTTAGACATCTAGTTGTACTTAGAATTTATCTCTACTCCATAATAATAAAACCCTCAGCTACTGCACCAATTTTCCCCCATTGGGTTTTTCCTGGGACTTTTGTCCAAAAATAATTGTGTTAATTTTATGTGTGTGTCCTAGCATTTCTTCTAGAATTTTATTCTTCTACAATTTTATTTGTGTAGATTGCATTGAGATTTATTCAATATTTTTTGTAGAAAACAAAAGATAAATTGTTAAATTAAATTAACAATTAGAAGAATAATTTACAGTTGTTGCAATAGGATTCTGGTTTGTAATTTTCACAACCTCCGTCTGGCTATTGGTGTCCCTCTTTTTCCCTCCTATGGAAGCTCTTGTGAACTCCTTGCTCCTTTAGGGTTGTTTCTCCTCTTCTCACCTCCTAAGAAATTTTCATGTCCTCTTCTCCTTATGGACTTCCTCCTTCCCCCTCTTCCTTCCAACCATAGTTGGAATTTTTCTCTCTCTATGCAGCCCGTCTGTTGCAAGGGTTTCTTTCTACCATAATATTTGATAACACCACTTGTTATCTTCTCAAATATTTTCACAATTATTGTAATGTTTCTACCAATTTCTTATTAAATAAATTTTAAAAGACCAGATTTAGCTCACTTCATGTCGAATTCTTCTCCTCTACTCGGATGTACTCTCCTACCAATTCCTCTCTTACATTTTTTCTCCAATTCTTTGTGTTTCTTTACCTTTTTTTAGTGTACTTTCCTTTTTATTATATGTCATGGAACTCCTCACTATCTCAGCTCATTCTTTCTCTTTCCACAATTTAGACTGATCATTTGGGACTTCTTGGGTTCTACTCCAGATCTCCATGATATTCTTTCTTTCCCTATCTCCGTTAATTCTCCTTCACGGGATGTGATCTCCATTTATATGTCAATGCCAAAAACAAAATCTTTGAATCTAATACCACACGATAGTAGGCCTTTTCAGTGGCATGCTCATTTTTTTCCAGGATCCTTCTTCTACTACATGAATCCAATTCCAATGAAGAACTTTCGTACCATCCCATCAAAATATTTTCACTTATGCTTAATTATATTGTCTACAAGCGATGAGAAAATTTGTGAATTATAGTGTAAAATCCCTCATTTATAATTGGCATGATTCCAACTAAGTTGGTCCTCATCTCCTACAAATTTCTTGGAAAAAAAAAATAGCCAAATATTATATAAACGAACCCAAATTAAAATTAGACTGGTATTATTGCCACGTGAGATATTTCTCGAACCAAGGTTGGGTGTGAGGTTGGCCCCGACTTGAGGTCAAAGGTCAGACCTTCATTTCCTACATGATTTTATGCTATGAGCCTGACTCTTCCTTGGCCCAACCGTCCAACTCCACTTCAACTATGACTATATGAATCATGTCATTAACTTTCGTACCTCCAATCTTGGCCAAAGGTTGACTCTTGAATTTGGGCCCATTATCTCCCTCTCGTGAGCTTCAACGACTTCGTATTATTTATGTACCATTGTGAGCTTTTGTGTTTCCTTCTTCTCTGGGAACAATTCTAATTTACCATCGCGACCATAATCCTTATTGATTGCGTCCAACCTATATCAGTCTCATTATTTCTACCATTCATGGAAACCATGAACTCGAGAAAGATATCCTACCTTTCCTAATACTAAACCCACAAGATAGTCATCAGTGAATAGGCCCTTACAACCATATATTCACTTTGAACTTTTCGATTGGAAAATGTGTCCTCATAGGGATGGGGAAATATATAAAGTACAAAATTGATGCATTTAAAGGCCAACAGTGTTACCTTTTCCAAGCTAAGTTATGGTAATTTACCTTTGGGTTTCTACTCAGACTTGTGAGGGGGTTACAATGCATAGGCTACCGACGTATTAAGAACTTTGTTACACATACTTGCTTCAAGCTACAAGAACTAGAATGCCACACAATTCACCCCTTACTTACTGGATATGTGCCAGTCTCGGAGAAAGTAGGTCATATACACTATACATAGATCCTATACACACAACATATGAAAAAATTGACATCTATTGGAATATAAATTAACTTACAGAGGATTCATAATGACCCTTATTTAACTCTATTAAGATTCAAAATAAATATTGAGAATGGAATTATGGCTCGTTGCTCGATCTTCTATTCCTAATCTCTCCACTATATCTGGCTTCTACTATGCTTCCTACAAAAATAGTCATAAGGACATATAGATATGAAAATATTCCCAACCATTAGTGAGAGGGTTTCTTCCAATGAGGTCTCACACCTGGCCATTCTAGAATATGTCCCAACAAACAAGGACACTTAAATATATTAAAGAATCTACACCTATCCCTCTACTAACTCCCAACTCTTTGATCATGATTGGTTACATTTGGAAAGGATTGATTAGCCCACATCATAAAAAAAACTAACAAACATAGGTCCTCACTTCTTCTAGAAGTAGGATACCTATATTTCAATGAAATTTACTACTTATAAATATTATAATTACAAATTAAGGGAAATTTCAGGATTCTTTTGTGTTCTAAATAAAATGAATTTCAAAAGGGGTGATGCTCCTGCATCAATCACCCCTTTGCATTCATCAATAAAAAGAATACACATGTCTAAAGTGTTAAACCCTTGACTTGTCACATGTGATGTCAACCATTTCACCAATACAAAACATATTCATGTTTGAAGGCTTGAACCCTTGACAAGTCACCAGTTGCAAACCATGTCATTGGCAGAAAATCATTCATACGATATCAACCCTGTCATGAGTCAAAAACCATATCACTAGTATAAAATCATGCATATGATATCAACCATGTCATTGATTACAAACCATGTCACCAATACAAAACATGTATGCATCTGAAGGTTCGAATCCTTGACCAATCATTGATAAAAAACCATGTCACTAGTAGAATATGATACAATCATGTCACCAATTGCAAATGATAATAACCATGTCACCAATTACAAACCATTTCCCAAATCGCAAACCATCTCACTAGTAGCATATGATACAACCATTCTCACCAATCAAAAATGGTATTAACATAATTCACCTTTGGTTTTGGATTCAATCACAAAACTCTTCGACTAAATTGTTGTTTTCGTTGGATAATTGAAACGATATATATACTGCATAGGTGTGGTCTCGAGAATTCAAAGGCTGACCTCGGTGTCGACCCATACCCAATGACCTTCATTTAAACTTAAGTCACTTATCATATAAGGCTTAATCTCTCCATGAGATCATATGCACATGACCTTAAAACTTGTTCTTGAGCCACTTTCCTTAGATCATGTGACCATTGCATGTGACCTTAAAATTTGTGTTTTGCCCCCTTTCCTTAATCCATGTGACCATGCCATTTGACCTTGTCTTGAGGTCCATGGTTTCCTGCATGATTATTTCATCATAATGTCATAATTCTACATGGAATCCCATGAGGGTTGCCATGTGTCACCTCATTTTCACTAATTAACCAACCTAATATTTCCATTCAGACCTGCCACATGGCATTCCCTAGAGGTGCGATACCATCTGTTGATGTCATCGTTTCTATTTGGATGAATAATTCCATTGTCATAATGATACTTTCTCACCATTTTCTAATAAAATTGCACCACATATCATAATGGGATTGGACACTATGGCGGGGCCATTCCTAGTTAACTAGTACACATGTTAGCATACATCCATTTTCTAATCTAAGAAAAGTTCATGAAATTTAGCCCCATAAAAATTCACGCATGTTTAGTCACCATATACCACATATTTAATTCATGAACCATTGATCCACCTGAAAACTGCTCTTTGTTTAACATATTTATGTTTGTGGTTTTTTCGCTTATAGTTTTGGTCCTTTATAAGTGTTGAATTTAAAATGGCCATAACTCCTCATCCAAAGTGGGATATATCATTAGAAATTTCTTGATGAGATATATCCAGCCATGTTATCCATAGTTTAATTAGGGCATCATAACTTCACCGAAAACTCAATAAATCTCAAACCTTTTTTACTTCACTTGATGAGTGCATGCAAGAGATAAAGCTATCATAATACTTCATGGATGATGTTGATGCTTCCTTGGACATCCACTTTTACATCAATGAAAACACAATATGCAACAAAAAATTGGTGTCGGCCTCTTGAAAAATGACTTCTATCCTAAAATCCCTGGTTGGATATGGGATAAAGAATATACTTTTGTTCTCAAATTCCCTTGCCACCAAGAATTAATAGAATCTTATCCCTGGAATAATTCTTTTGGATCAACTCACAAAATCCTAATACATGCAATATGATTCTATTAAGGATTATATCTAGAAGATTGGAAGGGGAGAAAAAACACTTATAGGCTTAGGCCACTAAATTACATGCAAGGAATTTAATAAACTTCATAATCATTTAATCCATGAGCTAAAAATCAATGGCTACCAAAACCTGAGACATATTGTCTAGGGAAATCAGGACATAGGACAACAATGTTGGTTATCATGGAGGGAGATCATTCTTAGAGAATAAAACATAGACACTTGGGGGAATTGTACTCAAAATTTTCAATTATACTTTCTTAACTTAACTAATGTAAAAGATCAATTCGTTTAGTCCCTAAATCCATGGGAAATTACAAGTTGAAAATTGGGTATAAAATATTAGCTCAAGGGGACAACAAAAATCCATTGGTATAGTAGTGAAAGAAGTTTTGCAAGTTAAAATACCCAACAAAAGCAAAACTTTCCATGTGGCTCCTCTTAAACAATAAATCCCTTTCTTGGGATGTTCTTTAAAAGAGAAGTTTTGGAAGCCCTAGTAGATGATGTTTGTGTAAGATAGACCATTAAAAAAAATTCACAGTTAATCTTCTCTTGCAATTGCACAAAAAAGGTAGGATGGAAGAAAATAGAATCAAAGTGCTAAAATATGCATGAAATGTCTCTTTGATTTATGAGGCTCTTAAAATATGGAACCCAAACAATAAAACATCGAACCTCAAATACCTCTCTCTCATTATTGCAAGGGGATTTTGGTTAACAAGAAACTATATGTTTTTTTGAAGATAAAGATATTATTCCTTTAAAATGTTCCATGCAACGTTTGAACATACTCTCTAATTTCTCTCAGCGAGAAACTTCTCTCTCTCAAGTACACAACTCCGAGAACACTGTAAATATGGACATGGCTTATTTTGATGGTTTTTCTAAAAGAAAACATATCAATAGAGGAGCTCGAGCTATGCTACATATATTGAAGGATTACATTATAACCTCATTTTATTTCGACATAAGAATGAAAGAAATATTTTTTATTAATTATTATCCCTCAAGGTAATTATATGTTTGGCTTCATAAAAATGCATCTCCTACCTTCAAATCTAATGAGAACCCTCTATTTTTTATACCAATATAGATCCATCTTAAACTCGTATTTATGAAGTACCAAGAGGGATACAATTTATTAAGGTGTAAATTTTTTGAATCATTTAATTTTATGTCATTTATTAATTACTTCATATTAAATGATAAAAGATACACCTTAAGAAATTCAATCTCTAGTAGTGCTTGATATATCATATTTTAAGATGGAACTATACACATTTCAATTAGGGGGATTTTGAGGTAAAATATGGGCTCAAAATGAAAAAAAGTGATAATAAAATCAATAGGATTCAAGATAATGATGGCATCCCTAGAAGAGAATATTTTAGAAGGAAAAGAAGAAACTATTGTTTTTTAATCATATTTTAAATTATATCCTTGTATATTTAAGAAAATTCCATGTGTGTACACTCATTGGTTGTGGAATTAGATTTTACATCCAATGAGTATCCACTTTGCATATTTTTGAGTAGATCCACACTAAAAAAAACATTAAAAGACATAAAAAAAAAAGTATTTAAAACACATTTTTTCATGTATTTTGAATTTTTCTTAGTGTAGATATAATCAAAGGTATGTAGAGAGCATATTTGATAGACATAAAATTTAATTTCACATCCAACGAGTATACATGCTTAAAATTTGAGTAAACCTACAAAGAGATAAGTCAAAAATACAATAAAAAAATGTAGTTTACTTTTTTTTTCTTTTAGAAATTAATAACTCTCATTTTTTTATTTTTACTATTATTTTATCATTTTCCTTAGAAGTTTCATTTTAGGCCTCAAAATTCCTATAATTGTTTTTTATAAATGTGATCATGTACATATGTACATACATGGTTATTTAATTTCTTGTTATGAGAAACATATGTAAAAAGTTAGTTTTTGTTCTTAGTGACAACATCCTCCATATTTAGTTGTAGATGATCTTGGTACTCTTGATACAATGAACTACGAATAGAGTTCAAAATTTTATTGTTGATTATTAAATAATAAAGAAAAAAATCTAATTTTATGATAAATAAGTCTTATTACTTTTTTTATTATTAGCTAACTAAATTTAAATATTTTTATGACCAACTCATACTCGAAAGTAAATTTTATTATTATTATTATCATCATGTGAAAAAATTAGTTTCGATTTTTAATTCAAAATTTAAATTTAAATTTGTTTTAAAATCCACTTATATTTTTAAATTTTAATATAAACAGTTTTTCAACTTATAAATTTTTTCATTTTCAACTCATATTTTCAACTTATCTCCCTATGGTTGTACTCAAATTTTAAGTGGGAGGATAGAGCACATATTGGATACGTAATTTAATTCATCATCCAAGGAGTACTCATGTTGCATACTTTCAATGGATCCTGCTACAAGAAAAATGAGAAATACAAGAAAAACGTTATTGCAATCATGTTTTTTCATGTAATTCTCATTTTAATTTTAGTGGGGTCCATAAAAATTATGAAACGGAGGTACTCATTGGATGATGAATTGAATCTTGCATCCAATGAGTACTCCCGCTTGAAATTTGAATAAAACCATTGGGAGATAAGTTGAAAATATGAGTTGAAGAAGTAGTTTTTTTTCTTTTCCATTTTAAATTTGATGATGTAATCAAATATTATTTTATTATTTCCACTATTATTTTATAATATTCCTTAGGAGACCCATTTTAGACCTCAAAATTTATCTAATGATTCCTTCATTAATTTCACTTAAATGCACATTAACAAAAATCTTGAGAAATCTAGCTAAAGGGTGATTCCAATAATGTAACCATAGAAATTCGAAAGTGCAAGCATGCGAAGAAGGGAGATCAACATCTGCATGGAAGAAAATATCACATGAAGACACATCAAGGATATAGCTGGGAAAGTACATCTTAACTAACATAATAATGGCAATGGGAAGGAAAAGATGCCCAAGGGGCCTTGAAATGGAAAGGGAGGAAACTGAGTTGGAGAAAGGGAAGAGAAGGGAGGGAATAATGGGGATAGTGGCAAGAAGAGGAAATGAGATGATGGAGAAGGAGTTAGGAGATAGAAGGAATAAGGGGGGAAATAAGGAGAAATAAAAGGGACATAAATCCTAGAAGGAGAAAGAGAAGAACAAGAGAAATACCTTTATTTCAAGATTAAATTTTAAAATAAAGAGAGAGTGGAACAAGATGCTAGAAATTGAATTCATTGGACCTTATGGAATGAGACTAAGTTTGATATTACCATTGATTTCAAGCATGGACTCTCCTAATTCAAAAGCTTTGTTTACTTCTAAAAATTCTTCCACATTGTTACCTCTAAGGATATGATAAAATTCTCTAGAGTGAAAGAAATTTTCCAATATTTTGATGCAAAATAGAATATGGGAGAGGGAATTGTCCTTTGGGCTACCAAATTTAATAAGATACAGGATTGCGATCTGTGAGCCACCAAAAATGATGATGTTGTAAATACCTTTATCTTTTGCATTATTGAGGCTTTGATAAAGTCCATACACTTCAACCTAATGTTTAGTCTTCCTACCCAATCCTCATGTGTATCTTATTTAAGTCATTTCGGTGGGATTAAGTAAAATCCCTCCCCCTCCTTCCACCCTTAAATCCATTTCAAAATTAACAGTCACAAAAATTATTTAATATGTTTGTAATGTCAAATGAAAAACAAATTTAATGGTATATAACTCCATTTCAAAATTAATAATCATATAATTATTTAATAAAAAAATAAAGAGTGTTTTTTTATAACATGAATACAAATCATAGCATAAATAACTTAAATGAAAACCAATAATCTCATATGTGTAGAAATCTATTTCAGAATATTATAACTTATTTATGTTATATAAATAATTTTAAATCATAGCATAAATAGCTTAAATGAAAACCAATAATCTCATATCTGTAGAAATCTATTTGAGAATATTATAAATTATTTATGTTATATAAATAATTTTAAAATAGAAAAATATTCAAGTATGCTATGGTGTTATAACTTAAATACAAAGGAATATAGCATACATATATATTTACGATTATAAGAAGTTATTTATCTCATATAAATAAATTTGAAATATAAAAAAATTAATAGAATTTAAAATAATTATAATTATATAATTATTTTTACCATACTATAATTATTATTTAATAATTTTTTAGAGTTGTATAAGTCCAATAATTATTTAATTATTTTTTATTTTTCTATGTTATAAATGGTAAATAATATGTTTTGATTGTATTAAATGTTGCATAGGTGAAGATATACATCATTAAATATACAATGAAATATACAACATTTAGATCCAATGATGTATATAGTAATTCAATATTTAGATGCAACGATCTATATAGAAACTTAATACACTACTAAGGATGCATATTAGTTGCTATTTCAATATTCAATTAATATATAAGTAACAAAATATTTATTTTTTCATAATTGACAGATTAATATACATCGCAAGGAGGAAAATGTAATTGAGCTAAACATTAGCTGCCAGAAGGAAAATGCAAAGGGTTTGAAAAAAGTATGCAGCCAAATACATATTGGTTAGAATTCGATAAAAGGGACTATTTACCAATTGCTAGTAATGGTGGGAATTCCTAGATGAAGATACTCATGGTCTCCTTCGCTAAAGCATAGATCTGTGCAATCTCATTCTCATTCTGGGTCAACAAATTAGTCTCGATCCCTGCATCAATCTCATAGTCTAGTGAGGATAGATATTTATTCAATGGATGATGAGATAAATCCTAGGAACAACTTATACATCAGTAGACTCTCCACTCATGTGGTATAGGTTGATCTTGAAGAACCCTTTTCCTAAGAAGGCAATGGAATCGAAGGTTATCATAGTGATGGTGTTAGAAGCTACTATCCTACTTTGTCACGGTCCTAGGCCCTCGGCCCCAGGTTCCACAAATTTCTTTGTAGATCCTTGTCAAAATTCTCTCTAGGAATTTTTTTATCCTTGGGGCATGATCCACTGATTTGGTATGCGACCTCAAGCTTTCCTTGGAGCTTTAGGTGGGTATCCCCTCTATCATGCAATATCTACTTTTTGAAGGAAAGCATCTGGATGATTCTTTCCTTATTTAAGTCAATAATTTTCGTAAAGATGCCACTATTTTTTTGGCCCTTTATTTATGAGGGGGGATGTGGGCAAGCCTTCCTCCTCTCAATATTTTTCATATAAGATGTTGTCCATAGTTATCCCTCCCCAAAGGAAGCACAGTCTCAGGTGACTCTTGTACTATTTTTGGTCGAACATTCTAAGGAAGTTCGCTCCTAATAAATATTGCATCCTACTCTTAAGAACCTTCATCATCTCTATCCAGAATCATCTCCCATCTATCACTTTAATGGTTTATGGCCCCACTTAGTCAATATTTACCAATGGATCCATTTTCCATGGACCAATAGTTGTCAGGTTATTTTCTTCTCCAAAGGCTTCTTCATTTTAGAGTTCGTTGAATCAAAATATTACCATAAAGTTGTATTTAAAGGGCCCTAGATCTATGAAAATTCTATACAGTTTCTAACCCCTTGGTTTCTAGATTTTGACCCTTCTATAGTAGGCATTACCAAGATACCAATATGGTTTTAGCTTCCTAATATACCTACTCACTTATGGAACCACTCAATTTTTTAGGGAATTGGAAACTCCCTAGGTTGTTTCCTTGTAATTGATACTTCTTGTGGGTAGTTTTTCATTTACACCTATAGCAGAAGATGTGTTTAAATTGAAATCAGAAAAGGGATTCCAAACAAAATAAATTTAAAAATAGTTCATTTTCATTAGACCTGGGCTCTGGACTATGAGAACACTACTTTTCATTACCACTTTTTTCATCAAACAACCCATTTACATAAGTATTATCCTCTGTTCAAATCTCACCATTAGAAAAACATTCAAAATTCCAAAGAAAAAATTTGGAAGCCCTAACTTCTTTTGGGTCATAAAATGATAATGAAGGATATGACAATGAAATTTGTTTGGTGGATAAGGTTTATAATTCAACTCCTCGAAGTTATCTTGAGGATATTTTTGTGAACCATGCTCCCTCGGCATGAATTTAGATAACGAATAATAATGCTTCTTTGATCACATTGAAGCGGTCTCATGAATCAAATTCTTTGGATTGTTACAATGATTCTCCTTCAACATGTAATTATAATCTCGATATCACTTTAATAAACCTACCTTTGGAAGTATGGATTAAGTTTTTTAAAAATAAAATAAATAAAGGACACTTCGAGGACCTACCCCAATTTGGGTGATTCTCTTTCGTAATTGTCTCTTATGTTCTGTTATGTCTCCTCTATTATTCTTAGTCTCATTCGTCTTAGCTATATTATTTTCAATATATGGCACACTTTTCTAGAAAATATTCATGATTATATATGATGTATATCATTTCTTATTGATCAATATAATTCACCTTACACAGAAAAATAAAAATAAATAAATAAATACTAAAACAAGAAAATCATTAAGCAGGTGAAAATATGAATATCATTCTAAAATTGTAATCAATTTCTCTAGAGGTAGATTATACGATCATTTCCTTGTGATCGATATCCTTAAATCAAGATTTAACCATTAACTTGGTCTAAAGAAATTACACTGTTGAAAAAAAGGTCATCATCACTAGTAGATATACACCTCAAAATCACATCAGTAACAAGCATTTGAGGCTATATTTGGTTCTTGATCTAACACTAAAAAGTAACTATAAATAACCAATTCATCAGATCATTTGATTTGGTTTGACTGTGTTGTAATCTAGGTTGTGTAAGATCATTGCAAAGCACACACACACACACACACACACACACAGACTCTACATCTTTGATCATTGAAAACATATCAGATGTGTTTTCTTCCAAAAGTCCTATTTTGAATAATTGATCACACAAATGTTGTATAATTTCACTTGATTTACTGGATGTTTTAGCTGCTACTTTTTCTGCTCTGGAAATTTGTGTCTTCCACTGTGTAAACCATAATTCCTTGTGAAATTTATCTACTTGAAGTAGATTAGCCTTCTTTCCAGCATCTGAATCTTTCCATTGAATATATTCTTCAATTTGACTCTGAAGTTTTTCACATTCAAGCTTTTGGATAGCGATTTTTTGAATCATTATTTTATTTGAATCACGGTAAGAATCAATCATGGATGCTTGATAACAAAATACCTTTTGTTGTTATTTTAGCATGGTATTTATATCAAGTGCTTCTTTAACAAATCTTTCTGACTATGATTGCTTTTGTAATTCTAAAGTCTTTTCCATGTGTACTTGTTTCTCTTCAAGTTGTGCATGATGTTCTAGCTTAAACCTCTCAATATCTTTAAGGAACTGCTCTGAATTCATTCTGATCTGTTCTATAGTCTTAACCTTCTCTACATCCAATAAATGTTCCAATTCATGTATCCTATAATCCCTTTTCATTAACAAAGTTTTAACTTGAGTTGCTTTGTCTACAATGGCTGTAGCATAAGCTCCTGCATAGTGATATAACTTAGTTAAATGTTCAATAGGATCTTCAAGTGAATCCTTCCAGAGAACATCAACTGATTCATCTGTAGATTTAAGAGTTTCATCAACTCTTTTCCTATTATTTATTTTCACTACAGCTTTATGGCTAGGACTATAGAAGATATCTAATGAAGGAATGTCTTCTATTTGCAAAATTATTTGATCTGTTGAAAAAGTTGGAATGATTTCTTTATTTTGAGTTGCTAGAACTGTTTGCAAAGGATTAACAGTCTAAACTTATCTATCGAGAAGGCTCAGGTGTTTGGAAATCTGATGCTTGACGAGTGATAGTATTTTCTTTGGGAGTGTTTATTGCTTGGGAAAGTTCTTCCCATTCATTTGAAAGGTCTTTTTCTTCAGATGACTTGGACTGATCTGTTGTGCTTTGATCCTTTTTAACTTCTCCTGAATTCAATTCAGTGCCATTTTTTTTTTACTTTTCATTCAAATCTAATTCATGAATAACCTGATCAATTTCCAAATTCATTTTTATGACTTTGGACTCATCCTCATATTTGTTGGATTACTGTTCAGATTGATTGGATTCATTTTCAGAATTATCTTTCATTTCTTCATCAATGCTAACACTTGCAGTATTATTTTCATCTTCCATGATAAATAAATTTAAAGGGACATTTTCCAGTCTCTCATTTCTATATTCTTGAAAGGCTTGAATATCTTCTTCACTTGATTCATTTGAAACCCTTTTAATAAAATATGAAAAAATTTCAACTCCTTGAAAGAATTCATCAAACAGATCTTCTTCCTTGAAAAAAGGCTTTGTCTTAAGTCTTGCCATAAAATTTTAAATTTTATCATCAGGATCATACATCTCTCTCCCAAACAACCTGTCTGGAACATAGTATGACAAAACATGTGGAAGAGCAGAGCTTCCAAATACTCGTACATATGTAAATTTCTCTTCAGCAAACCATTGAGCTGTAGGAACAATATCCCTACTGACTTCTTTGGTAACCCTAGGGATCTTTTCATTAAAAATCATCTAACACATTGGCATCATAACTCCATAACAGACTTTATAAAAATGCAGGTGGTATTTGTAATCCAAAAGTTCTTCGTGATAAATATGAATTGGGGTAGGTTCTTTGGAAGTCCATTTCCAACCCATAGTTGGAAATGTAGAATGAAAACAGATGGCATCCATAACATAAGCAGACATAAAAAGGGTGATTTTTCTTGAGATAAAGCATTTTTCTTATTCCTATACTCAATAATGTGTTTAACTAAGTAATTGGATAATAGATCTGCCCAATTCAAAATGGATGAGTTGACAATTGCGTCAATCAAGGGAACCCAGTCTCTAGCAAACCTAGTACTGTCTGTCCACCGAATAACCTACATAACATACTAGCAGCATAGCAAAAAGGTTGTGGGATCTGTGCAATGGGGTATGTACCAAAATTTTCTTTCTTTAGTTTTCCTTCGTTGTCCTTCCATTCTTGAATGACTTTGATAAGATCTGGGTGCTTAGCTTTAAACCTTTGCACATATACATTGTCATACTTCTGTTGTGGAGATGGTAAATGATACATAGTCGCCAAGTCTTCAGCTTTAAAAGAGCCCATGACTTCTCCTCTAGAATTCTTAAACACTCTGTCTTCAATTTTCAAATTCTCGATTTCCCATTTGATCATATCTATGTAAGGCATGAGATTTTTCCTTGTTGCTATCTTATGAATGAATGAACATGCAACATCGAACAAAGTTGCATCGTAAGTGGAACAAGTGCTTGTTGTAGAAATCTTCGTTATCACCTTTGGCCCTTCATCTTCAAATAGTTTATACATAGCTTCCCATGATGTGATGCCACGATATTTGTTAGAAACAATATCAGAAAACAGCGAAGGCATTTCTGTATCTTCTTTATATGATGCTCGAGCCACTTCTTTGCCTTTCTTACTCATTTCAAACTCTTTTGATTCAATAACATCTTTCCTGAAAGTGAAACAAAATATATCATATAACAAAAACTGTGAAGAGATGTTTTACACAAAAAACTATCAATTTGATCAGTCTTCTCCTCATAATTCCTTCATGATTTCAAAATTAAATGCTAGGCATGGCTTCGCGTGGCTTCTTATGCAATACTTATCCTTTGATTAAATTTGTTAAGATCAGAATTCAATTCGAAATGACATAAGTCACTTTTCACACGCTGGAAACAATAAATGCGCAAATCGCAATCATATCTTATAATTTTTGTGATTGTTTCCTATCAATTGCGAAATGCGATCTGCGCAAATCGTAGATCACAATTTTTAAGAAATACATTGAAGTTTTAAATCATAATCCACGCACGGTGCGATTTGCGAAAGCTAAAAAGTGGACGCGATGCGAACGAAATTATATATTCGAGTTCATTCGCTCTGTCGAGTCTGCGGCGATCGCGACTTTTATTGTTTTGTTCTCATATTTAACTAAATCAAATGTGATGCGAAAAAATAGAATAAGATTTTTAAGAGGGCTTGTTTCGCAATTCGCAAGATTTATAGATTCTTCTTTGAAAGTGATATGTGATAAGAGATGCGCTTTGAGATAAATTTATTTCCCCAAGTGTTTTTAGAAGGAACCTTTAGAAGGATTTTTTCTAATTATCTCTAAAGGGTCCCTATTTACAAAAATAAATGGGGGTAGTTGTATAGCACAACAATTGGAGATTCACTTGGATGAACTAGATGTCTCTGATAAAAAAATTCTGAAATTTCTAAATCTTTTGGTATAAAGAATAAAATAGTTAAAGAAATGAAATTTCAAATAAATAATATCTTTTTCAATTAATGAAATTTTCAATTATTCACTTGTTTCAAGAGAATTCCTCTATAAAGATATAAGTATAAAAATATCAATGTCAGTCTTTACTTAGTTAAAAATAAGATAGCAAATAATCTTTACAGAAAAAGTTTTTATAAATTTACCCTTTTATCATAGGTAGAGCCTCTGTTCCAATGGGCAATTTAAGCTTTTGGCAGGGTTACCTTTTAACCAGCTATGATCCATTTTTCCATCCAGTATTTCTCATTATTCTCATCAGCAAATTATTTTATTTTTATTTTATATTTTCTTAAAAGCCATTGTCTTCGCTTGGTAACCAAATAGTGGCAATGCCACTCACAAATAATAATCAAAACTGATCAAGTTGGCTCGTGATGAGACCCCTTGTCTTTATGATATAATCTCAAGTCATTACATTGTTTTGGTAGATAGTATTCGTAATGTCAGTTTTAATTATTTCTTTATGAACATGGTAATTAAGCTCGTAATGAGACTCATTATCTTTTAAGTTTTATTCAATTTTTTTCTTTTTTCTTTTTTTTTTCTTTTTTTTGAAAATTATTAGATTTTCTGGATGGGAGGAATCATATTTCTTTTTAAGATGCCAAATGATAATGTCGAGTTGTTAGATTGCTTTTCTGAAAAATATTTTTTACTAAAATATAATTTTCTTTTCATGACTTATCAAAAGAGCTTTTTATACTCGATAAAAATGAGAGTCCTTCAAAAAAATAAGTGTTTTATTTAGAATTTCATTTTTCTAAAAGATAAAATAAATTTGTTTTTCATAAATCTTTCGACTTTTCTTTCTTTAACAGTTCTATTTTTAAAACAAGTAGAAGAAGAAAGATAAGAAAGAAATTACCTGAAACTTATTTTGAAAATTCAACTATTATTACTAAACAAATTTTATTTCTAAATGAAAGTAAAAAGTTTTATTGTACAAAAATAGAGGAAAATTATCCCCTATGAAAAATATTTTTTTCAGAATTTGCCCATTAATAGGTAAAGAATCTTTCTTACCTGATAAATCCTATAATAGAAATGTTGATGAGCCAATCTTTTCGATTATTTGAAATGGTCCTAACCAAAGTTTTTGAAACTTGGTGTGTTTACCCTTTTCTTCATGAGCCTTATCCCATTTTAATACCAAATCACCAATTTGAAAATCTCTTGAACTAACAAATGTTAAATCAAATGAGGCTTTTACTACTTTTTGATGGTGGATAGGTGTTTGTTTAGCTTTTTCTCTTTCTTCTTCTAACTTAAAAATTTTTTCTTGTCTAAGTTGGAGAGAAGAAGAAGGATTTTCATCAATGAATTGAACTAGGGCAAACGACAGTATTGTTACATTTGAAGGAAGAATTGCTTCTTTGCCATAAAATAACAAAAATGGTGAAGTTCCTATTAAAGCTTTTTGTGTAATTCTATCTGCCCAAAGAGAAAATAATAATGTTTTATGCCAATTTTTATGATTTTTCTCTACGGTTCTCTTTATGATTCTGATAAGGTTTTTATTTGTGGATTCAGCTAATCCATTTCCTTGTGGGTAATAGTTAGCTGAATACTTCAACTTAAAACCTCTTTTCAAAGGAAATTTTATCATGGCATTTCCAGAAAAGTAAGATGCATTATCAAATATCAAAGTTGATGGAAGGCCAAACCTTGTAATTATGAATTGATCAATGAAATCAGTAATATTTTGTGTATTGACCACCTTTAATGGGATAGCTTCTACCCATTTTGTGAAATAATTGGTTGCAGTTAGAATATACCTATGTTGCTCTGAAGAGTTTGGAGTTATTTCACCTATAATATCTAACCCCCATTGTTCAAATGGTTGTTGGATATTTACTGGCTGTAATGGAAATGTTGGTTTCCTCTCTCTTCCTGTTGTAGTTTGACATGTTTTACATTTCCTTGAATACTCGTGTGCATATTTGAACAAAGTTGGCCAATAATAGCCTACATGCAGTATTTTATGTGATGTGGTATTTCCTCCGAAATGACCTCCAACTGGTCCATCATGTAATTCCTGCAATACTTTTTCAGCTTCAGATTTCTCTGAACATCTCAATAATACAGAATCATAATTTCTTCTAAATAGGAAATCATCTACAAGTTGATACTAATTTTCCTTAATTCTTAAAGCACGTTTTGATGTATAATTGAGACTTAATGGAGCATGTCCATTTTAAAAAAAAAAAATCAAATCAGCGTATTGTGATTGAGAATCGTTTAGGATTACCTCAGATATTTGTATTGCTTCTGATTGATCTTCATCTTTAGGTAAATGAGAAGATCCAATTAACATTTTTCACAGACCTTGTCCTTTAACAATTTTTGTTGGATGTATTTCTACATCATATTCCTAGAGAGCAGTAACCCAATTTTCTCTTTTCTCTCCCACTTCTCATTGTATTAATAATTGCCTTACCGCTGAATAAGGTACTATTATCTTGGTCTGTGTTTTTAAGAGAAAAGGTCTAAAGTGTTTCAAAGATTTAAATACATCATATGCTTGTTTTTCTACAGCTGAATAATTTAACTCGGCACCCTGAAGATTAGAGCTAAAAAACGCAATTGGTGCTTCAATATTCTGATCATTTAACTATGTTAAAATAGTTGCATATGATGTATCTGAAGAAAATGTATATAACACAAAAGACTTGAGAAAATCAGGAGTTATTAAAGAGGGAGCTTCAACAATAGCTCTTTTGATTAACTCAAAGGAATTTCTTTCTTATTTTCCCCATTTAAAAATTGAATTTTTCATGATCATTGATTGAAGGGGAAGGACAATTGAGAAAAATCTGGAACAAATCTTTTTACAAAATCAATTTGTCCTAAAAATGATTGCATTATTTTTTTGTTATGTGGCAGAGGAATGTTTTCAATTTCTTGAATCCTATCAGGATCTATATGAATTCCTTTCTTAGAAACAATAAATCCCAAAAATTTTCCTTCTGATAAAGAAAAATAACATTTTTTGGATTGAGGGAAATACCATATTTTCTACATCTGTCGAAAATATCTTTTAAATGATTAATATGATTGTTTCTATGCTTAGAATAAACAGTGATGTCATCTAAGTATATAACAACTGATTTATTGATTAATCTTATGAAAGCTATATCCATAGCACGCTGAAACGTAGCTCTAGCATTAATCAGTCCGAAAGGCGTTTTTTGATATGCATATGTTCCCCATTTTGTTCTAAATGTTGTTTTTAATCTATCATCAGGATGAACCATGATCTTATTATACCCTAAAAATCCGTCTAGAAAAGACATCAATTCAGATCCTACAACTGACTGCAATATTTGTTCCATGGTAGGTAAAGGAAAATTATCTTTTTGATAGGCTTTATTCAATTTCCTAAAATCTATACAAATTTTAATATCTCCATTCTTTTTTCTAACTGGGACCGTGTTTGACACCCACTTGGAATGTCTAACAGGAAAAATGACTTTAGCTTTGAGCATTTTATTCAATTCAGATTTGATTTGACTTTCTAGATTTGGATGAATTTTTTTGAGTTTTTGTTGGACAGGTTTATCATCTGATATCATGGGAATGGTATGTTTAATTATGGAAGTATCATACGTTTTAAGATCTGAATAATCCCATGCAAAGATATCTTTATATTTTCTGAGAAAATTAATGACTGATGTCCTTTCTTCATAGCCCAAACCAAGACCTAAGTTCATATTCTGAGGTTTTTCTGAAGTACCAAGATTAATCAATTCAAATTTTAAAGTATAACTTTGAATTTTTGAATTGGTTACCTTTTTAAACCTATATTTAAAATCATACAGATCTTCCATTTTGACTACAGAATTAGGAATTGGATTATTGTTTATTTGGTCTTTAATCTATAAATCATGTTCATTCTCATCCAAGATTTGACCTTCATAAGCTCTATCTGATGTAAGAAAGTCTACTATCTCTGCATTATTATTGAATACTTTCCAATTTGTAATATTGTCAGGAATGGATGGTCTAAAAACTAATTAAATTGAAAATCTATCTCGGCTAAACTCTTCGGGTGGCATAAGTCTAGATGCTACATTAGCAAGCAAATTGGCACTCACATTTTGTAATCTAGGAATTGCGGAGATATTGAATGTTGTAAAATGAGAAATGAGATTCTGAGCTAATGTTTGATAATGTCTCAAATGTCTAGAAACACAATGAATCATATTTCTAACTTGTTTGATTATTATTTCAAAATCTCCATATACTTGCAAACATTTAACATTCAATCCTATGGCTTTGTACATACCTTGAATCAATGCTTCGTATTCAGTAGTGTTCTTTGTGCATTGGAATTCGAGTCTACAAGTTGCATTGCCTTCTCTCCTTGAGGATCAATTAAAACACAACGTGCTCCTGTACCATCTTCTGATTTTGAACCGTCAAAAAATAGAGTCCAAAATAAAGATTGATTTGGAATTTGATTGCTAAAATTAACACATCTAGAAGAATATGTTTGAGAAAAAATTTCAATTTGAGAAGTAACAGTATTTGTTTCGAAAGGTGAAACCTGAGCATTAAATGATCCAAGGAATAATTCTGTTGAATAATTCCCTATGATATTATTGGTAAAAGCTATAGGCTTATTTGGTCCTTCCAATTCAGTAACTGTATGTTTCATAAATTTCTCACGTTCAATTCTGATTTGATTTGGTTTACCATTATATGGTAACCACATGTGAGATCAATCAGTAGAAAAATACCCATGTAATTTCCCAGACCAAACCCTGCTTAAAATGAGACCATATAATTCAGGAATGTCTACGACCAAAATATCAATCACTTGTGAAACTTTTGGATTAGATGATAATCTGATAGATAGTGATAACATTTCTCCAACAACTTCAACTTTAGTTCTATCCAACTGAACTATATGTACGATGTTTTTTGAGGATTAATATTTAATTTTGTACACACTGTTCTTGGCATAATATTTGAAGAAGCTCCTGAATAAATAAGACAACTATGAACATTCTTGTTAAAAAATTCATAAGTCAAAAGAAGAGGAGTTTGAGAGATAGATTTGTCACCAATCAAAACAAGATCACTAGCATTTACTTTATTGACAGATGATGGAGGTTTTCCCATATCTTTTGAGGCTTGTGCTATGACTGGTGGTTGTATCGGTTCTACAGGAATGGCTTTAAGTTCTCTAAGAAAAATATTTTGTTGTTGTTTGACTTTAGACATTTCATGTAATGAGATATTTTCCTTGATCTTTTTCATATCTTCTACTATATTATATTCGACTGTATCTGATACAATCAAAGTTTTAGAATTTGTAGAAGGATCTGATGAAATCGAATATGTTTGCACAGTTTTAGATTTTTTGGTTCTGTCTTTTGAGGGGATAGAATTTTGTTTGGGATTTAACACAACTGGATCTGAAGAAGGTTTACTTCTTGTTGATACAGGCATAGCTTCACTTTCTTCCTCTGTTGGAAGAATGAAATCCCATAAACCATTTAATTCAACTTCTTCTTCAGATTCTAATTCATTTTCAGAAGGTGAGGGATCTTCAGTATCTTGATTAGATTCTGCTTTTGAAATCTCATTTGGGGGTTTAGGAGCGGAAGAAGGATTTCTTTTAAATGAACGAAATGATTTTTTAGGAGCTAAAGTTTCAGCAACTTGTTTCTTTATATCTATCATATCATTTGACATAGTCTTTAATACTTTTTGAGGACCTTCAAGGTCAAATGGATCTTTTGAGATTTTCTTTTTGGAATCTTGACTAAATGTCACTTTCTTTGTTTTCCTTTCTTTTGATTCTGTTCATTTCTCCAATGCTAAAATTCTTTTTTCTACCACAAGAGCTTCTTTCAGATTTTCTAAAAGAGTGACTTTATTAGCCCTATCTACAAAAATGGCTATATTTGAGGGTAAAGAAGAAATATACCATTCTATTTGTACATCGACTGCAGGTTTTGAAGCATTTGGGATTTTATTTAATAATATGTTGAATCTGGAGTTGAAATCTTTGACCTTTTCACCTGAATTTATTTTAAGATTGGAAAGAGTATTGATCAAAGAAGCAACAGTTCTATCATCTCCAAATTTCGCAAGAAAAACTTGTTCAAAATCTTCCCAATTAGCAATAGATCCGCCTGGAAGAGAAAAATACCAGGATCCTGCATATCCTTGCAAAGTATATGGAAACAATCTAACTACAACATCTTCATGAACGATTGCATTTAAGTTCATGGCTAACATAAAATTATTGATGTGTTCTGCAGCAGGAAGACCATCATCAAGATTATATTTGGGTAACCATTTTTCTGGATGATCTGGAAGAGCATTAGGATTTGCTATTAGAACAGCACCAGGATTTGTCCAAGGTTGAGTAGCCATAATTGGATTTGGATTTTGCGAAGATGTAGAAGTAGATCCAGAAGTAGAGGTGATGAAATAAGAACTTACGACTAGAACAGTACTACTTGTGATAGAACTGATTGTTTGAGTTGAAGAAATGGAATGTATAGAAGATGTGGGTGGATTAGAAGAGTATGAACAAATAACAGGAGGGGGATTGGATGTGGCTTCACTCATGTCTGATTTTGATCTGGATATTTGAGAAACTTTTTTGCCATGAGTTTCTACAGGAAACTCAAAAGGATGAATTCCAAGCTTCTCACTTCTAGCTCGAGTTAGAATACCAGTATCTCTAAATAGAGAAGTAACACTTTCTTCAGATGTTTCTTGATTAACAGGCTTTTCAACAGAAATAGATATTCCTTCCAATTGCTGAATTAAAGACTGTACTTCGGGGGATTCGGGAATTAATTCTGAAGTAGATGGGTGACGTGAAATTTCAGGGGACAAAAGAAAGGTTTCTACTACTTCCGATTTTTAAATTGGTTATTAAGATCGTGACCGGGAAATGGTAGAACACTTTTGAGGAGATAGACTCTTATGAGGGCTTTGAATTTTATATTTATCTGCCATTCATAGTCATGCCCTCCTTCTAGCGCCAAAAATGTTGAGGCTTCAAAAATCCGTGGCAACAACAAAGGGGGATAACCACCCAGTTCGGACCTTAAAGCAACTCCTTTTTGGTTTGGGTTAGTGGCTCCGACTGGAGGTGTTGGGACCAGTTTCCCAGTTTTGGTGTTTATGTGATGCTTTGTGAGATTTCTACCAAAAGATTTTAAAAATAATGAATTACTACAAACTAAACAAATTTACTTCTAAATGCAAGACTTTAAAATAAACTTAATCTAACCCTGGTAAAGTATCTCAAATGCGATATAGGAAGATAACTAACTAATCTGTTTTGAAATCATTGCAGATTAAATAGAATTATAACTGTGTAGAATAATTCCTTTTGAAAAGATTAATTAATCAAAAAGAATATGAAAGACATATCGCATTTATGTAATGACCATATATAAAATATTTATGCCTGTATACTGTATGATTAATGAAACAGATACTTCAGACATAAATAATTAATTCTACATATGATTCATGAAAGCTATGTTGATCATTAATATTCAAAACAGCAATAACATACATGATATTAGTACCAATTGTTTGTCAGCCTATTTATCAAATCAATGATGAAAGGTCATATTCAATTCTTCAATAAAAAAGCCAAGCCAAAGTGAATCAACATTGATCAACAAGATGATTTATATAACTAAATAAGGTTGTGTTCCATTCTTTCATGAAGACACTTACAAACCTGCTTTCAACTTAAGCGTTCTTTGCAAATGTTCTTAATAAAATTCAGGACCCTTCTCTAAATGCATGAGAAGGGTTTAAATACTAATATTAACTACTTAACTAAATTAAATACTTTACAAAAATATAGAGGAGGTTTCAAACAACCTCTCTCTATAAAGCCTATCCTGAACTATAATCTAGGAAATTAAACAAACTGATAATCTTGATTTTAAGGATCCTTCTTCTTCTGTTGAATGTGGTCACGTAACTTGCAAATATCTAGCATAGTCTTGAGCTAAGGTGGTTGAGATATTCGTGAGTGAATCTGATCCTTGAATATAGAATTTGAAATCATTGATTGTGACCTTTGGAATGATTCTGTGATTAACTGAAGTGTTTGTTGTTGATGATATAGTTTGATCAGAAAATTCAAAGAATTTTCTTGATCAAACTTGTCAATTTTCTTAATCATCTCTTCTTGTTGATATGCTTGTTGAATCCATCTTTACTCTACTTCTTTGATCATTTAAAACATATCAGATGTGTTTTCTTCCAAAAGTCCTATTTTGAATAATTGATCACACAAATGCTGTATAATTTCATTTTATTTACTAATGTTTTAGTTGATGCTTTTTCTGCTCTGGAAATTTGTGTCTTCCACTATGTAAATAATAATTCCTTATGAAATTTATCTACTTGAGGTAGATTAGCCTTCTTTCCAGCATCTGAATCTTTCCATTGAATATATTCTTCAATTTGACTTTGAAGTTTTTCACATTCAAGCTTTTGGATAGCAATTTGTTGAATCATTATTTTATTTGAATCACAATAAGAATAAATCATGGCAGCTTGATAACAAAATACCTTTTGTTCTTCTTTTAACATGGTATTTATATCAAGTGCTTCTTTAACAAAATCTTTCTGAATGTGATTGTTTTTGTAATTCTTCTAAAGTCTTTTCCATGTGTACTTGTTTCTCTTCAAGCTGTGCATGATGTTCTAGCTTAAGCCTCTCAATATCTTTAAGGAACTGCTCTTAATTCATTCTGATCTGTTCTGTAGTCTTAACCTTCTCTGCATCCAATAAATGTTCCAATTCATGTATCTTGTAATCCCTTTGCCCTAAAAAATTTATAACTTGAGTTGCTTTGTCTAAAATGGTTGTAGCATGAGCTTCTACATATTGAGATAACTTAATTAAATTTTTTGTAGGATCTTCAAGTGAATCCTTCCAGAGAACGTCAACTGATTCATCTATAGATTTAAGAGTTTCATCAACTCTTTTCCTCTTATTTATTTTCACTACAGCTTTATGGCTAGGACTATAGAAGATATCTAATGAAGGAATGTCTTCTATTTGCAAAATTATTTGATCTGCTGAAAAAGCTGGAATGATTTCTTTGTTTTGAGTTGTTGGAACTGTTTGCAAAGGATTAACAGTCTAAACTTATCTTTCGAGAAGGCTTAGGTGTTTGGAAATCTACTGCTTGAGCAGTGATAGTATTTTCTTTGGGAGTGTTTATTGCTTGGGAAAATTCTTCCCATTCATTTGAAAGGTCTTTTCCTTCAGATGACTTGGAATGATCTGTTGTGCTTTGATCCTTTTGAACTTCTCCTGAATTCAATTCAGTGCCATTTTTCTTTGACTTTTCATGCAACTCTAATTCATGAATAACCTGATCAATTTCCAAATTCATTTTTATGACTTCGGACTCATCCTCAGATTTGTCGGATTGCTGTTGAGATTGATCGGATTCATTTTTAGAATTATCTTTCATTTCTTCATCAATTCTAACACTTGGAGTATTCTTTTAATCTTCCATGATAAATAAATTTAAAGGGACATTTTTCAGTCTCTCATTTCTGTATTCTTGAAAGGCTTGAATATCTTCTTCACTTGATTCATTTGAAACACTTTTAATAACATCTGAAAAAACTTCAACTCCTTGAAAGAAGTCATCAAACAGATCTTCTTCCTTGACAAAAGGCTTTGTCTTAAGTCTTGCCATAAAATTTTTAATTTCATCATCAGGATCATATAGTCTCCCAGGCATAAATGCAAGATTTAATATCTGCACATTAGGCACTTCTTTGTATGTGTGACCAATGTTGGCCAGAGCGAAAGAACCGCATTGTATAGGAAAAGAAGGCCAAATTGCCTTTTTTTCATCTTTCAACTGTTTAGTAACACCATTAACAAGCTGATAAGCGATCTCTCTCCCGAAAAACCTGTCGGGAACGTAGTATGGCAAAACATGTGGAAGATCAGAGCTTCCAAATACTCATACATATGTAAATTTCTCTTCAGCAAACCATCGAGTTGTAGGAACAATATCCCTACTGACTTCTTTGGAAACCTTAGGGATCTTTTCATTAAAAATCATCTAATACATTGGCATCATAACTCCATAACAGAATTTATAAAAATGTAGGTGGTATTTGGAATCCAAAAGTTCTTCGTGATAAATATGGATTGGGGTAGGTTCTTTGGAAGTCCATTTCCAACCCATAGTTGGAAATGTAGAATGAAAATAGATGGCATCCATAACATAAGCAGACATAAAAAAGGGTGATTTTTTTTTAGACAAAGCATTTTTCTTATTCCTATACTCAGTAATGTGTTTAGCTAAGTAATTGGATAATAGATCTGCCCAATTCAAAATGGATGAGTTGACGATTGCATCAATCAAGGGAACCCAGTCTCTAGCAAACCTAGTACTGTCTAGTCTACCGAATAACCTACATAACATACCAGCAGCATAGCAAAAAGGTTGCGGGATCTGTGCAATGGGGTTCGTACCAGACTTGTCTTCCTTTAGTTTTCCTTCATTGTCCTTCCATTCTTGAATAAATTTGATCAGATCTGGGTGCTTAGCTTTAAACCTTTACATATATACATTGTCATACTTATGTTGTGGAGATGGTAAATGATACATAGTTGCCAAGTCTTCAGCTTTAAAAGAGCCCATGACTTCTCCTCTGGAATTCTTAAACATTCTGTCTTCAATATTCAAATTCTCAGTTGCCCATTTGATCATATCTGTGTAAGGCATGAGCTTTGGACTTGCTGCTATCTTATAAATGAATGAACATGCAACATCGAACAAAATTGCGTCAGAAGTGGAACAAGTACCTGTTGCAGAAGTCTTCGTTATGACCTTTGGCCCTTCATCTTCAAATAGTTTATACATGGCTTCCCATGATGTGATGCCACAATATTTGTTACAAACAGTATCAGAAAAAAGTGAAGGCATTTATGTATTCTGTATATGATGCTCGAGCCACTTCTTTTCCTTTCTTACTCATTTCAGACTCTTTTGATTTAATAATAGCTTTCCTGAAAGTGAAAAAAAATATATCATATAACAGAAACTGTGAAGAGATGTTTTACACAAAAAACTATCAATTCGATCAGTCATCTCCTCACAATTCCTTCATGATTCAAAATTAAATGCTAGGCATGGCTTCGCGTGGCTTCACATGCAATACTTATCCTTTGATTAAATCCGTTAAGATCCGAATTCAATTCAAAATGACATAAGTCTCTTTTCACACGTTAGAAACAATAAATGTGCAAATCGCAATCATATCTTATAATTTTCGTGGTTGTTTCTTATCAATTGTGAAATGTGATCTGCGAAAATCGCAGATCGCAATTTTTAAGAAATACATTGAATTTTTAAATCATAATCCACACGTTGTGCGATTTTCGAAATCTAAAAAGTGGACGCGATGCGAACAAGATTATATATTCGAGTTCATTTGCTCTGTCGAGTCCGCAGCGATCGCGACTTTTATTGTTTTGTTCTAATATTTAACTAAATCAAATGCGATGCGAAAAAATAGAATAAGATTTTTAAGAGGGCGTGTTTCACAATTCGCAAGATTTATAAATTCTTCTTTGAAAGTGATATGTGATACGAGATGCGCTTTGAGATAAATTTATTTCCTAAGTGTTTTTAGAAGGAACCTTTAAAAGGATTTTTTCTAATTATCTCTAAAGGGTCCCTATTTACAAAAATAAATGGAGGTAGTTGTATATCACAACAGGGACTTATGGGATACACTTGGCATGATTCTATTGGGAAGATCTTAGAAATAGCTAGTCAGATACTTGTGCAATAGTTTAAGGGAATATGAAGTGTTAGACCTCAACTTGGAGAAGGTTCGAAGGTCTGAATAGAGGGCTAGAAATATCCCTAGCTGCCAACAAATTCAAGAGGAGCCTAGAAGAAGGAATGTCACAATTGTAAAGGGAAATTTTGTAGCAAATTTGGTGGTTTTTAATGGATTGCAGGTGTGCCCTAAAAAAGCTGGGTTCCAACATTAGAGAAACAATCCCATGAAGGTGTGTGATTTAGTATTCTCAAATTGGTTTATTTCTAGTGGATTAGTCCTAGATTGGACAGTTTGGAATAACATCCTAAGAAGAAAATTCATCAACAATAGTTGCATATCTGTCAATGTCAAGAATAGTAGTAGGAGGTTGCAGGGAAGATTGTCATCTTCTTAAGTTGATATGACTTGCTAATGGATGTTGTCCTAGTTTAGGATAGTTTTTGGAGAGGCCAAAAGAGCAGGAGTTAGGAAGGTTGTAGTGGATTTCTACAAGCCCTAAGTTCATACTTATGAAGGACATTGGGCCTACTATAAGAGATTGAATTGGGTGAGCTCATGACTGATTTTTGAAGGATGGAAAAAGGAGGTCAAGGGAGCAAACCACATCAACCCAAGTTCATTGTTGGAGAATGACATCTTGTAATGATAGGATACAACCCTTTGTGCCCTAGATGTATCTTCATTGGGAAATGCAGGAAGACACTAGTGGGAAGAAAGTCCCTAAGATTTGTGTCCTTGGAGCAGCTAGTTGGGAAATAAGTCCCAAAGAAGTTGAGGAGCAATGGGAAATCGAGAGTTCTTCACCAATGGAATTGTGAACAAACTCGATAGGAGGCTCGATGTGTTGATGCATTGAAAGACTAACAATAAACTATAGAGTATTTGGATCCATGTTCAATGACCTAGTGGAGTTATTTCATTGATAGAGGCATATTGGAGTTGCCGGAAATCAAGAGCAAAAGGATTGGGCAAGTGTGTTCAAGGTACGAGTGAGAGGAGCTGAGAGAGTGCGCTACATCATCCAGATGGTTAGTGTATCTTGTTTTGGTAGCTTGATTTTATTATTTGTTGACACCAAGTCCCAATTATAGTTTTGTATCAATGGATACATGAGGTCCATTATCCCTTATATGGGAACCCTAGACAATTGTATTATCACTTTGTTAATATAACAAAGCTGGGAAGTTAATAATTGTAGAAGTTTGTATATATTTGTGCACGTGTTGATTTACTATTATTTATTGTTCTATTTTGCAAATTAGTTAGTTTTGATTCTTAGATTGGTAGCATCGATGATTTTAATATTCTAACCTAGACTCTAGTATCTTGAGAAAACAACAATGGGCGCTATTTTCAAACAATTTTGGAAGGATTTTTCTGGAATATGAGGCCGACAGATTGGCTGAGACAGGGCACAATTTCAACCAAAATTTCCTCATACATATGGAAAAGCTTTATGGTGACGTGTTGGACATTTGAGAATATAGTGTTTTGTTGGGTCGGGTTCAAACACCTTGATTGGCATCAACTCAATATATGGTATGAAGGGTTGGGATATGTTTCTTCACAAATAATAGATCATTTACATGTGAGGGGCATATTTTACCTATCATAGATTATGAAGGAACAAGACCTTTTACTTTTATATCCCATTTGGATGAATGTCGATAATCTGGGTTTGAGAGATAACATGTCGTCAAGGTGGAAGAATATATTCTATAAATACAACTTGTAGATTTACATTTGAATGATTGAGAGGATAATATATGTTGGAATATGTGCTCTTGCAAAGGGATAAACGTGTTCAGCAACATATATAGACACATTGAGGACATCGTCCGAGATAGCCAGGGAGATAGTCAGTTTTTAGTTTTTGCATGACAACCATTCAAATAGTCAGAGATAGCCAAGGAGATAGCCAGTATTTTGATTTTTCATAACAACCAGCCAAATAGTCGGAGATATGCCAATTCTCATTCCACATGTAGGGACAAAAAATTAGCTTTGGAATTTTTCCATGGAGCCAATGGAAATATTATTTTTCCTTCCTCGACTTTTGGCTCTGGTTGTAGTTTTTGCGAATGCAAATTCTAAATTTGTTTTTTTGGAGTTTTTATGCATTTACGGGAGCGATGTTTATGTATTTTGAAAATGTTATTTTCGCATTATAGAATTCTCTTGGTTGTGGGGGAAATGCATCCCTCAGGTGTTTTATTCATAATTTCCAACATGGTATCAGAGCAGGTCTAGGCTCTTAGTGAAAGAACGAGCTCTCTTTATTGAAAAAGTTGTAAGATTGTTTGTAGAAGCAGAAGTCTCCAACAGTGAAAGATTTTACAGCAGTGAGAAATTTTTTTTTTTTGTTACACATTCAAGATGCCAGCAGCATGCACAAGCCTAAAAAATCCACAATTACCACAGTTCACTAGTAAGAATTATGATTATAGGGCCATTACAATGAAGGCCATGTTTTCTTCACAAGATATTTGGGAGCTGGTGGATAATGGTTTCCAAGAACCAGCAGATGCAGCAGCACTTAATTCTTTGACACAAGCACAAAGATATTTGTTGAGAGAAAATAGGAAGAAGGACTCCAAAGCCTTATTCTATATTTTCCAAGCAGTACATGAGAGTATTTTCCCAAGGATTGCAGCAACAAAAAAGTCTAAGGAGGCATGGGATACTCTCCAGACAACCTACTAAGGTATGGAAAAAGTAAAGACAACAAAACATCAAATGCTAAGGAGAGATTTTGAAACCCTCTGCATGAAATAGTTTGATAGCATAAACTCATTCTTCACACATGTGATTGGGTTGGTTACCCAAATCAGGTCTTATGGAGAGACAATTGAGGAAAGAAGAATAGTGGAGAAAGTGTTAAGAATTCTACCATCAATATTTGATGCCATAGTAATGGCCATAGAAGAGACAAAGGATATCTCACAATTTTCATTGGATGAGATTCATGCATCATTGATGACTCATGAGCATAGACTGAACAAAGCAATGAACTCCTCATTGGAGAATGCATTCAAGAAACAAATTTATTTTGTTCAAGGTAGAGATCGAGGAATATCAAACTACCGAGGAAGAGGAATATCAAACTACCGAGGAAGAGGAAGAAGCCCACACAGAGGTGGAAGAAGTAGCCCAGCAAGCACAAGTTGAAGGGGCAACAACTAGAATCCAAGCAAAGGCTCAAGCCAAAGTCAAGCACAAGGACAGAGGTATGATAAATCTCAAGTCCAACGTCATTATTGCAAAAAGTATGGGCATTATGCCAATGAATGTAGAAAGAAGCAAAATGACATGGGTAATAGACCTAGTGTAAATTTTACAAAAGAAATCAGAAACAAGCAAATGTGCTTTTAACTTGTAATGTAGCACAAGAAAAATAAGAATATGTATGGTTCCTAGATTCAGGTTGTAGTAACCATATCACTTGAAACATAGCAATGTTTTCCAATCTAAATGAGATTGTGAAATCTGAAGTGACAACGGGGACTGATAGGAAATTCTCTTTCATGGCGAAAGGAAGAGTAAAAATACTGACAAAGAAGGGAGAGAAGAATTTTGTGCCAGATGTCTATTATGTACCTGGCTTGAAATGTAACCTTCTAACCATTAGATAGCTCGTGAATAAGGGATACAATGTGTTTTTTAATAATGATGTGTGCACAATCATGGATATACCTCCAAGTAGACAAGTCATTGCAAAAGTGCATATGACAAGCAATAGGATGTTTCCTCTCAATATCATAACAAAATTGAAGCAAGGAGCTATTGTAGCAACAATCACACAAGAACTCTTTCAAGAAGAAATGAAAGATGAGAAATGGTTATGGCATTTGAGATTTGGATATCTCAATTTCAGTGGTTTGAATTTGTTGCACAAAAAAGGGATGGTAAAGGGATTACCACTCATAGAGAAACCAGACAGCCTATGTGAAGGCTGAATCTTGGGAAAACAGCACAGAGAATCATTTCCAGCAGGAAAGAGTATAGGGAAAAAGGCACCTTTAGAGATTGTCCACTCATATTTATGTGGACCAATGCAAACACCATCATTAGCTAGCAGTCATTATGTTTTGGAGTTTTATAGATGATTACACAAGGAAGACATGGGTATATTTTCTAAAATAGAAAAGTGAAGTGTTTGAACAGTTCTACCAGTTCAAAGCTCTTGTTGAGAAGCAAATTGGACACTACATAAAAGTGTTGAGAACTAACAGAGGTGGAGAATATATCTCCAAAGACTTCCTATGTTTTTTCAAGGAGCATGGAATACACAAGCAATTTACCACAAGATGTACAACTCAGCAAAATGGTGTAGCAGAAAGAAAGAATAGGACCATCATGGACATGGCAAGGAGTATGTTGAAGGCAAAGCATTTTCCAAATGAGTATAGGGCAGAAGTTGTCAATTGTGCAGCGTATATTTTAAATATATGTCCAACCAAAGTTGTTATGAATAGAGTTCCAGAAGAAGCATGGAGTGGAACAAAGAAAGTTGTCACACACATGAGAGTGTTTGGATGTGTGGCATATGCACATATCCTGGATCAATTAAGGAAGAAGTTGGAAAGAAAGGGGGAGAATTGTATATTTGTTGGATACAATGATGAATCCAAGTCCTACAAGCTTTATAATCCATCAACCAAGAAAGTAATAATCAACAGAGATGTTCAGTTCATTGAAGAATAAGCTTGGGATGGAAGTTTAGAGAATATATTGAATGTGAAGACATGTATTTCACATGAAGATAAAGAGGAATTGATTATAGAAAATAATTCATCAACGGTGGCTCCTCCTCCACCTACACAAGCTCAACAGAGCACACCGCAAGCAAGCAATAGAGCAGCAATTCAAAACCAAGGAATTTCTTCTCCAAGCACACCACAGGGATCAGCAACTCCCTCGAGTTCAATTGCAACTCCAAGCACATCTTCGGCAAATACAAGAATACCAAAACTCAGAAATTTAAGTGAAATTTATGAGCAAGAAGAAGTTAATAATAATGTTGGTCTGAATTCTTTATTTGCTTTATTTTTTCATGTTGATGACCCAATCCATTTTGAAGATGCAGTTAAAGAAGATAAGTGGATTGAAGCAATGAATGAAGAGATAGAAGCAATAGAAAAGAATGACACATGGGAGTTACTGCACCTCCCACAAGGAAAAGAAGTTATTGGAGTGAAATGGGTCTATAAGACCAAGAGAAACATTGAAGGCAAGATATAAACACACAAAGCAAGACTTATTGTTAAAGGCTACAAGCAGCAACAAGGAAGAGGCTATGAGGAAACCATTGCACCAATTGCAAGGATGGAGACACTGTAGACAGTGTTTTCCATAGCAGCACAACAAAAGTGGAAATTTTATCAAATGGATGTGAAGTCAGCATTATTGAATGGAGAGTTGAAAGAGGAGGTGTATGTTGAACAACCTCCTAGCTATGAAATTGAAGGCCAAGAACACAAAGTGTGTAATTAGGAGAAATCTCTTTATGGGTTGAAGAAATCACCAAGATCATGGTACAACAGTATTGATGCTTACCTAATAGACAATGGGTTTGACAAGTGTGATGGTGAACCCACACTCTACATCTAAGAAAATGACGGTAAAATTCTTATTGTTGTTTTATATGTAGATGATTTGATTTTCACAGGCAATGATGTTTCTCTCATTGTTGATTTTAAAGCAGCCATGAAGATTGAATTTCAAATGACTGACTTGGGTTTAATGAGATATTTTTTGGGCATAGAAGTAAAGCAAAATGAAAAGGGGATTTTTATCTCCCAAGAAAAGTATGTTGAAGAAGTTTTAAACAGGTTCAATATGTAGAACAGAAAAGAAGCAGCAACTCCAACTGTCATGGGGTTGAAGTTGAGAAAGGAAGATTGCAGTAAGAATGTCAATTTGACATTGTACAAGAAAATGGTTGGCAGTCTAATGTATTTGACTGCAACTAGGATAGATATAATGTATGCAGTAAATTTAATATCCAGATTCATGGAGACACCCAAGGAGACACATTGGCAAGCAGGCAAGAGAATATTGAGGTATGTGAATGGAACAGAGGAGTATGGCGTTCTATACTCCACATCTGATAATTTTAAGTTGATTGGTTACACTAGCAGTGATTGGGCTAGAAGTGTAGATGACAAAAATATCACATTAGGGTATGTCTTTCATTTGGGATCAGGAGCCATTTCATGGAATTCCAAGAAACAACCAATATTTTCATTATCAACAGCAAAAGTTGAATATGTAGCAGCAACAATAGCAGCATGTCAAACTATTTGGATGTGAAGGATGCTGAGATATTTATGTCATGAGGAAGACAAAGGAACCACAATTTATTGTGATAAAAGCTCATCAATTGCATTATCAAAGAATTTTGTTTTCCACAAGAGAACAAAGCATATTGATGCAAAGTACCATTTTATAAGATAAATAGTTAACAATGGTGAAATTTGTTTGCAGCATTGCAAGTCAAATGAACATTTTGTTGATATCCTCACAAAGCCATTAGGACAAAAGAGCTATATTTATCTCAAATAGTGTCTGGGAATGATTGATGGCAGCAGTTTTGATTAAGGAGGAGCGTTGGAATTACTCCCAACCACCACCATGAATAAAAAGTGGCAGTAGCCCACACTTCATTAAATTTTTGTTGCAGGAAGGACAAGCAGTAGGTTTCAAGCCTGAAGGTGTTTTTGTGAAATCCACGAAAAAGATCAAACAGAGTACCCGAGCCACACACCCTGCATTAATTTCCTTACCCACCACATTACTTACCATTTTCTCACAGTTCGCAGCCCACAAGATTAAAGTTTTAACTCTTAAGCCTTCGCCAATGTTAAGTTTCCGTCGATACGATATCAGTGGGACCCACCTACCTTACCACATTGCAACCGCGCACAAACCTTCACATTCCGCCTTTCCTTACCTTTACACCTTACCGCACTTCCCACCGTTTAAGTGCCCGTAGCCCACACTTCACAACATTTAGCATTTACCACTTAACGCTTCACCGAATGTTAAATATTCGTCGATGCGATATCGGCAGGACCCACAATCCCCATCATAATTCGCAAGATTTCCCTCTTACCTTTTATGTCGCTCGCACTTCGCAATTTTTTTTTTTTAACCTTTTTAAGCCACCCGTAGCCACGCACTTTGCAAGTTTCAAGTTTTACCTTTAAGCCGCCCACAAAGTTATGTTATTTGCGATGCAATCGCAAGAGGGGAATGTGTTAAGCTCAAGAGGATAGCGCAAAGTGCACATCGCAAGCTCAAGAATTTAACAGATAAGTGCCCGCAGGTTATTTTTTTTGGATGCAATGTGATGTGCCACATCACATCGCATATCACAAATATTATGCTTTTCCCGTATCGCGCATATGTTAAAAGTCAAAAATTGTTGTTATGTGATTTGCGATGGAGGCCCAGACATGATGTGTTTTCAAAGCTGGAAAGCATAAAATTTCAAGTCCAATGTTTTATGTTCTGAACGCATTTTGTATGTAGTTTCGTGTGTAAATGGAAAAATAGAATGGAAGGACGATTTTGTTGATGAATTCCCATTCCCGCATTGAATTGCTTTCAATGCTCAGGCTTCGGCCATTTTTATATTAGAAACTATGTTATTTTATTTTATTTTTAGAGAGTGTAGGAATGAAAAATTTAAATTGTTTTCTCTCCTGTTTCACTGTTTGTCTATGTGTGAATGTTATTTTCATATTATAGCATTCTCTGTGTTGTGGGGGAAACGCATCCCTTGGGTGTTTTATTCATAAGTTCCAACACTATGTTCCTTGATTCTGGTGAGCTGGTATATTTTCAACATGGAGGAAGGAACGTTGGCCACAATGTTATGGGCTTTAATCTCTAAAAATATATTTTTGTAAATCACAGTAAAGATTAATAAAATATATTGATTTTTATTTTGAAAAAAAAATCAAAAAGATTATCTTTCTACGTATTGATTTCTCTATATTTTCTTCGATTTGTATAAAACATAAATTTAAAAGTAAAATATACAACAAATAAATTAATTAAAACATAAATAAACTAATACATAAATAATTATTTGCAGTTGTCTCTCCCACGGTCCTATAGAAACTTCCTCTAGCACTATACTGAGTCTGACCCTCCCCCTCAACGTATCGTTTTTGGCAAGCCGAGACTCTCCTTAGCTTTTTCGTTGTTCTTCACAAGAGTCTAGGGTTTATGGGTCTAGCATTCATGGAAATTATGACTCTCTATAGACTTTCTGCTACGCAATCAAGGTTAAGTCGATCCAAGAAACTCTGTTACGGTGAAGATTAACCTTTTTCTGAAGGGTCAATGTCTGACAAAGGTTATAGGGATATTTTTACCCTATGGATGAAATCTTAGTTAACTTCACTTGCAACCCCTAGGCAGTAGTTAGGTCTCGGAATGGGGAGGGGATGCACAGCGATAATGGAGGTATGGAACCAAAGGAAGTGCACCTTCTATGGGTTGGATCTACAATGGAAGGATCTTATTGGATGTTTCCATGCTCGAATGGTGTGGTAGCCCCAATGGATGGCTTGGGGAAACGAGGGAAGCACCTACTCAAACTCCAGCTCTAATGAAGACCAAGGCACAATTCAATTAGAAGACATCAAGGGGCTCGAAAAGGGAGCAAAAGCCCCCCTTAGATCCCCCATTTATAAAATGCATAGCCATCAACCAAAAGGAGGACTGAAGAGAAATATGACCTCCTTCCTAAAGGAGCTAAAAGGAAAATCGACCATGGTTCTATGGGACGATGTCGAAATTCAACAAAGCGGTGCATATGGTTGAAAATTCTTTAGTGGGTAGGAAAAAATGGGAGAATATTCACTCAAAAAACTGTAGGAATTTACAAGGTAAGTTCCGTAGATCAAGAACCAAAGGTCACCGCTCACAAACAGATCACAAATCAGTACACCAGTATAATCACGTGGTTAAAACCCTCAAAGAGGGAAACAATCCATGCCCTGAACCAACATGGCCACTTCAGGGAATTTATTAATATAAAAGAAAAGTTACATATGTTTCTCTCATAAACAGTTACCGAACAAATGACCCTCCATGCTCTTTAAATAGAGATCATGGACCAATCGAGTGTTAAGCCACGGATCAAGTGTCGTTAATACCGAGGTGAGAGATAACTGTTGGATCACTATAAATCGTGACCGTCGGATTATAAGTTACAAATGTACATGGTAAAGAAACACACTTTACCTAACTCTACACTAGACTAAGTTATTCTTAACTATTTCCTATGTTTTAGAATATCCTAACATCCCCCCTTAAGAACAACTTGGGATAGGATTGAAGGATTTACAAAGGTGACACAAAAGGAGCCTATTTCATATGTGTCGAAATATCCTAACATCCACCCTTAAGAACAAATTGGGATAGGATTGAAGGATTTACAAAAGTGACACAATAGGAGAAGGAAGGAGGCATTAGAGCCTATCCCCCCTTAATGACAACTTTCCTGAACTCCAAGCATGGATCAAAGTTTGGTAAACTTTGCTTCTGTGAGAGCCTTCATAAAGATATCGGCTACTTGATCATTGGTCGGACAATATTGCACTTTAAGAACACGATCATGAATGAGCTTTCTGATGAAGTGTATGTGGATTTCAATGTGTTTCATACGTTGATGCTGAAATGGATATTTAAATATTTGAATGGCACTCTGATTATCACACCAAAGTGTAGTTGGACGCTGCTGATGAAGACCAAATTCAAACAGGATCTGACAAAGCCACATGGCTTCCTTGTTGGCTTCAACTGCACCACGATACTCTTCTTCTGCTGAAGAAAGGGAGATGGCACTTTGTTGCTTAAAATACCAAGTAATAGGTCCTGAACCAAGAGTGAATACATATCTTGCAGTGGAATTCCGATCATCAGGGTCACCAGCCCAATCAAAACCAGTGAAACCAATCAACAAGGGAGATGCTCCTGCACTGTAATGAATCCCAAACTTAACTGTACCTCAAATATATCGAAGTATTCTTTTAGCTACTTTCTAGTGACTTTCATGAGGTTGGTGCATAAACCAAGCAACAAGACCAACAGCAAAGGAAAGGTCAGGATGGGTATGGGTTAGATACAAAATTTTACCAACAAGTTGATGGCATAAGGTAGCATCAACTTTAGGGGTAGTACAGTTGACTGAAATCTTGACTCCGGACTGACAGGGAGAAGGGGTAGGCTTACAGTCTTCCATGAAAGTGGTGTAGAAGATCACAGGCATACTTGGACTGAGAGAGGGTAATGCCTTCCTTGGATTGTAATACTTGAAGACCAAGGAAATAATGCAAGTGTCCTAAGTCTGTCATTTCAAACTTCTTTTTGAGGCTAGACTTCACATGGTTTATATGGTTTGGATCACTACCAGTAAGGATAAGATCATCAACATAAAGAACAAGGATGGTGAAGGAATTACCCACCTTGGTGTAGATAGTGTTGTCAGAATGACACCTAGAAAATCCATTGTCTAAGAGAAATCTATCCATTTTGGCATACCAAGCCCGAGGAGCTTGTTTGAGACCATAGAGAAACTTCCTAAGGCAACAAACAAGGCTGGAGTCTTTTTGGATAAAGCCAGGGGGTTGTTCCATGTAGATTTCTTCATGCAAATCTCCATGTAAGAAGGCGGATTTAACATCCATCTGATGGACTTCCCATTTAAAGGAGGCAGCAAGGGAAAGAACAAGGCAAATAGAATTCATTTTGGCAACAGGGGAGAAGGTTTCAGTATAGTAAATGCCTTCAACTTGTGAAAAACATTTAGTGACAAGACGAGCTTTATGTCTATCCACTTTTCCATCTGGTCCAAACTTTGTTTTGTAAACCCATCTACATCTGACAAGGTTTCTTCCTTTTGGAAGAGGAACAAGATCCCAAGTATTGTTTGCCAATAATGAACGATACTCTTCATTCATAGCTTCATCCCAATATGGATGACCAAAGGCTTTTTCAAATGTTTCTGTATCAATTTTTTCTGGAACTTGAGCCAATAAGGAAGAGGCTCTTTCGAACTGAGAACGTGTACGTCATCAATCGGTAGGGTCACCTACAAGAGAACCTATTGCATCCCGAGTAGAGCAGACCCATCTTGAAAGCGGTGGAGTATAAGGAACAATTTCACGAGCTGGAGGAGGATAAGCATCCTCGTTGTCATCATATGAACTAGAAGGAATGCTATTAAAAATAGAAGAGAGAGAGAGAGGTGGCACATATGCCGAATCAGGCTCGCAGGCCAAAGGTGGCACACCCGCTGAAATAGGCTCGCAGGTCGATATATTTTCTTCAAACTTTACATCTCTTCTAATGATTATATTTTTTGATTTGGGTTGAAGAAGTCTATATCCTTTGACATCTTCAGAATATCCAACAAAAATACATTTTTCACTCTTAGGTTCTAAGGCTTTATGTTTCGCATCTGGAATATGCGCCCAAGCATCACTTCCAAAAACACGAAAGTGACTTACATCTGGTTTGATTGAGCTCCAAACTTCTTCTAGAGTTATATTCTTTAAAAACTTAATAGGAGTGAGATTTACTATGTAATTTGCACAGTTAATGGCTTATGCCCAAAAATTGAGACAAAGTCCTTTAGATTGAAGCGTACAATTAGCCATTTCTTTTAAGGTGCGATTATTCCTTTCAGCTACACCATTTTTTTGTGGAGTATATGGAACAGTATGTTGCAATTGAATGCCATGCTCAGTGTAGAAGTTGATAAATTTGTTGTTAACATATTCTCCGCCATTGTCTAATCTTAACTTAAGAATTTGATGTCCAGATTGTTTCCCAACAAAGGCCTTAAAGGCCAAGAACATGATAAAAACTTCACTCTTGATTTTTAAGAAATATACCCAAGTGCGTCTGGAAAAATCATCAATGAAAGTTAAGAAGTACTTGCAACCAGAGGAAGAAACAACAAGAAGTGGACCGCATAAATCACTATGCACAAGCTACAAAGGGGTTGAAGCGTGCCAAGAGGCACGTTTGTCAAAACTATCCCGATGATGTTTTTCGAGTACACATCCGGAGCAAACACCATCCCGACAAGATACCATAGGAAGGCCCGTCACCATATTTTCCTTACATAGAGTTTGAAGAGAGCGATAGTTTAAGTGACCAAATCACTCATGCCAAAGTTTGCTCACATCATCATTATGAGCAACAAAAATAGAGGGAAGAGATGATGACCCAAATTTGTCAAACTTATACAACCTTGCGGAATCATCAGCAATGCCAGTAGCTAAAATATGTTTAGGATCTTTGAGGTCCTTGATTACAATAGCATGAGGTGAGAATTATACTATTTTCCCTTCACCTGAATGAGTTATCTGATAAACAAATAAAAGGTTGCATGACAAGGTAGGAACACATAGTACATCATTAAACTGACCATTATCTAGATGAATGGTTCTATATCCTACAACACTAAGAGATCTATCATCACCAACATAAATATGTTTGGTGTTACAATCATTTAAAGAAGAAAACATGGATTTATTTTTAGCCATGTGATAAGAAGCTCCAGAATCAATGAGCCACTCATGAGAAGGAGAAGAAGAAGATACATTTAAAGCATAACCAGATCTTGATGCTTGAAAACCACAAGCAGAAAGTGCCATGCCTGAAGATGAAGGTGAAGAGTGCTCCAAATTGATGTTGTGCTTCTTCATTGCTGCTTCTAAGGCCTCCATCTTCTTCAAACATTTGGACTCTATATGGCCATCCCGATTGCAAAAGTTGCAATGTCTATCTGTCTTCTTCCCTTTTTTTTATTTGCCTTATTATTTTAGTGATTTGATTTTTCAGTTTGTGGTTGAAATTGCTTAGGGCCCTTGTTTGTTTTAGGACCATATCTTTTAGGATACTGCTTCTTTGGATTCTTTTGATATGGTTGTTGTTGGGCTACTAAGGCTTTCTTAGAAGCGTTTCCAGTAGTGATAAGACCAAGGTGTAAAAATTTTTCTTGTTCTCTTATCAAATAATCACAAAAGGCATCAAAAGAGGGATTCTTGTAGGTGGTTCCTGAAGAAATGATGGCTTCTCTGGTGGAATGGAAGGCGGAAACAAATACAGAGTATGCAGGACCAAGCTTAGCAAGAATGCAATATATGAGGCTACCATCATCCTTTTTTATCTTAAAACCTTCTAAAAGAATTATGAGGGTCTTAAATTTGGACAAAAAATCTTTAATGGAGGAGAAATTATTGGGGTCCAGAGTAAGCAACTCATTTTCAAGCTGGTGGGCCCGGATTTGATTTTGAACGCCAAAAACAGTTTTTAGCTTTTCTAGGGCCTCATCAGGGGTGTCAATGTCAAGGATATGAAATCGAATATCTTGAGCAATGGACATTCCTATCAACCCTCGTGCTTGATCTTGTTTATTCTCCTGTTCCCGTTTAGCAGCTTTATCATCATCGGAAGGTTTAGTTTCTTGTCCTATGGCTATTCTATAAAGCCCTTTACTTCTAAGTATATCTACCATGTGAGGTAGCCATTGGAAATAATTGGTGCTGTTAAGAATAACTGGGCATGCACTTTCCATTTTTTTTTTTAACTGAAGGCGAGAAAATCTGAAACTAACTACTCCAATGGAAAGATCTCAAAAAATTAGGCCGTTTCAAAAAAACGGCTCGAAAAACGGATTCCGGCTGAAGAAGTTATGCCTTTTGAAAAAATTAAGTTGTAGATGTCGAATAGTTACGGGAACGGGATGAAGTGCGCCTTTTTTTAAAAAAAAATCTGCCCCTTTGAACAAAAACTTTTTACAAAAGAAGCTTGAGAAGGAGACTTGAACCCAAAACCTCTATTCTCATAAACTAACCCCTCACCAAGTGAGATAGTAAAAGGATCAGGTTATTTTAGAAAGGAGGAAGGGGGGATTATTATGATTATTATTATTATTATTATTATTATTATTATTATTATTTGGTGTGCATGCCTTTTCCTACACAAAAAAAACAAGCAAAAAAAAATGAAATGCAAAGCCTTACGGCAGAATGTTAGATTCTCGGTTAGCCTTACCAGCAACTATCACTTTTTTCACTATTTCTAATTTCCCAAGTTCGCACAAAGACGCAGGGAAAGAGCATACGTAGCAAAAAAAATCCCTTTTTCCTATTTCTGATTTGCCGAGATCACACAGAGCGCATAGAAAAGAGCATACACAGAGAAGAGGCTATAGATACGGCAAATAAATAAAACCTTACTATATAAAAAAACCAAAATAAGCAGAACTATTAACAAATATAATTGCAAAATAGATGCTTTATACCTCCAGATCTAAACTGACATAACTTGGGCAGTCGTAAACCTTTTCGCATGAAATGAAAGGCGTTCCTCACTATAATAGATGCTCCAGACACAACCGAGCAGTTCTCCAAGCCCAAAAATGTTCAGAAATAGTAGATATACAAAACGGCATTTGCATGCAGTCAAACCGGCTTCGGATTTTGATCAACAACGGACGTGGCCCTCAAAATAGCTCTGATACCATGTAGGAATTTACAGGGTAAGTTCCGTAGATCAAGAACCAAATTTTGCCTCTCACAAACAGATCACAAACTAGTACACCAGTATAATCACGTGGTTAAAACCCTCAAAGAGGGAAACAGTCCATGCCCTGAGCCAATGCAGCCACTTCAGGGAATTTATTAATATAAAAGAAAAGTTAAATATGTTTCTCTCATAAATGGTTACCGGACGAATGACCCTCCATGCTCTTTAAATAGAGAGCATGGACCAATCGGGTGTTAAGCCACGGATCAAGTGTCGTTAATACTGAGGTGAGAGATAACCGTCGGATCACTACAAATTATGACCATCGGATTATAAGTTACAAATGTACATGGTAAAGAAACACACTTTACCTAACTCTACACTAAACTAAGTTATTCTTAACTATTTATGTGTCAGAATATCCTAACAAAAAACCTCAAGGAATGGGTCTTCAAGTAATGCAAGAATCATCTTAAAAATATGTCAGTCATTCACTCTTTAGTTAGGGGCTAGTTTGCTTTAAATTTTCCAGACAAGGAAGAGGTCTCATCGGTTCTCCAAATAATCTGGCACATAGGTTCTATCCCTCTCCTCCTCAAGCGTTGGAACCATCACTTTGACCCAAACAAAGAGAGAATGGATAAAATTTCCATATGGGTACATGTACCAGGGCTTCCGATGAAGTTTTCGATGCGGGGTGCCCTCATTGCAATTGGAAATAATTTGGGGTAATTGTTGGAAGTTGACATGTCCTTCCTTAAATCCAGGGAAATAAAGATAGAAAGGGTTTTGGTCCTTTTAGACATTTGCGAAGGTTTATGGAGAAAAAAGGAGATTATTCACAAAGGAGAGTCTCATGTCAAAACCTTGGATTACAAAGAAATCCCATTCAGTTGTAGACAGATCCACAGACATGGACACAATGCCCTCCAATGTCAGATTCCCTTACAGGGGAAAAAAAAAAAAAAGGCCTCTTGCTCCCTCAAAAAGCAAACCTAATCGATCGGTTGAAGACAACTAGGGGAATTCACTCTTATATACAAAGGACAAAGGAAAAGTATTAGTGGATATGAACTCATCTCCTCCATGATGAACCATCTCATAAGACACATTTCATGCCCCAAGAGCCAAGAACGATCATTTCTCTCCTAGTCCAGCCAATTCCCACTCGCCCTCGCGTTCGGCTCCTCACATGGGTACTCTCCTTCCCACCCTCTTTACAATTTCGGTTAATAATATTCATGTCCCAAATATGGATCCATCTTCTCAATGGTCATCCACGGTTATGAAATGTTAATTTTAGATAACCATGGTATGTTCTATGCTTAATGAAATTTTACTTCAATATTTCTTAGGCCCGATTTAATTTAGCAATCACATAAACATGAAAGTAAAATGATGATAGAACACAATAATAGATCAATAGAAGACAAGCCAATAATATAGATTAGATTTACAATTTTTCTTGTCCAACAAAGATAGAGAATAATGTGTGTTACGACAGTCAACAGGATGAATCAACCAATAAAGTCTTTCTCAACATCGGATCAGCCAACCCTCCAATTGTAACACACACCCCTCAAAGATAGCTCATCAAAAGTCAACGTTGGTCAAAAAAAAGTCAATGCATAAAAGTCAACGTAGAAAGTCAACACTACATTTTAGGGCTTCAACCAACAGACTCCTTTTTCCTCAATCTTTGTGCCCTCAAATGTGACCTCACAAGCTTAGAATTTCTGCACAATTTGGAGGTCAAAACACCAAGGTTTGACCATGGTCAACGCTGGCCAACGCACTAGAAACCAGTCCTAAAAAAGTCCATAAATTTTCCCAGCTGTAGCTCTGCATGTTTGAGAGAGAGAGGCCTCCAAAGGTTGATCGAACCAATCATATCATGAGAGAGAATGTGTGATGAGGTTATGAGCAAATGATCTCCAAGTCTCTCCAATTTGTATCAGTCAGTGAGGGTGTGTGACACATCTATTAGGCTTGCGAGCCTACATTACAAATTTGGTCGACCTTGCACATGTGTGGAAAGTAAAATCAAAATATATGTTCTGCTCATCCAAACAAGATGATCCTTAGATCAATCTTGCGCCTCTTTGAAAGAGGAATCCAACAAAAATATAATCATCATCATATGAGCAGTGCAATATGGATTTTGGACCTAGTTGCCCAAAATTAACATGAAATTTGTTGAACCTCCTCCTAAATAACCAAATCTTTGTTATGTTGAATGTCCCTTCCCTCCCCCTATGTCATCTGACCACCCTATTCCCATCGCTTCTCTCAATGAATCCTCCACCCTATCGGGGTCCTATAAACCTCCATTAGGGGAATTTTGAGGTCTAAAATGGGCCTCCTAAGAAAAATGTACAACCAAAATAAACTTTATAAGAACCAATATGATTCAAGATGATGATGTCAACCATGGGGGATGATTCACCATTTTTGGAGTAAAAAAGTAAAAATACAAAAAATAATAAAATAAGAAACTATTTTTCAACTCAGATTTAAACTATCTCCCAAGTACTTGGGCCTCGCACGGGGAGTACCCAAGGATGGGTTCACTCTATTCTTGTCTCAAGAGTAAATATAGTTGCATAATATGAACTTATTACATCTAAAAAATGAGAAATACATAAAAAACGTGATTGTAATCACGTTTTTTTTTATGTATTTCTCATTTTTCGTGTAGTAGGACCCATCGAAAGTATGCAACATGGGTACTCCTTAGATGAGGAATTAAATTCCGCATCCAACGAGTACTCCCGCTCGAAATTTGAGTAAAAACTTTGGGAGAAAAGTTGAAAATATGAATTGAAAAAGTAGTTTTTTTCATTTTTCCCTCTAAAATTTGATGATGTCATCAAATATTATTTGATTTTTTCCACTATGATTTTATAATTTCCTTAGGAGGCCCATTTTAGACCTCAAAATTCCCCTAATGGCTATAACTTCTTCCTAAGACCATCCAACCCTTCATCCCCACATGGAAGCCTAGGGTACAACCTCCCTAAATTAACCACGCTAAAAGGCAAGGGTCGACGATCCAAAATCGTCCTATATGAAAACAAGGCTCTAGTGGATATGGCATTTGGAAGACAACTCTCCATAGATGGGGTGCTTCGAGCAATGACTAGCCCCAAGGAAATCATCCCATGATCATTCTATCCATCAATTGTAGAGGCCTAGCCAGCCCTCCCAAAACATTGGCCCTCTAGAGATTGTTTGAGCTCAATGATGTAGTTTTTCTCCTCCTTGAATTGACCTTGGGCACTATCGATGTTATATCAAGCCTCCTCGAAAGCTTATTGCATGGATGGAACTTTACTTGCTCTAACGCCCACGGTAGATCAGGATGTCTCGTGACAGGATGGAACTCTAGCTACATCAAAGCCCTTAATTATTGGGAAATGGAATCATTCCTTATTCTAAACTTGAAATATGTGGAACTAAATTGTGATTTTCTCACTCTCACTATTTATGGGCTACCCTAGGACAAGATTCCCTTCTGGGAGTCCATATCCCAAAATCCTGCTTCTCAGTAGGAAACCTCATCATAGGTAGGGACCTAAATTTCTCTCAAGGTGTTGCTCGGGTCCTCAAACTCATGCCTATCCCAATACAGAATACTTCTCTAAGTTACTAGTTGATCATAACGTCACCGACATTGAGCCCATAAAGCTCAAACCCACATGGTGGAACAAAATAACGGGTGAGGTAAAAGTCGCCAAGCGATTAGACCATTTCTTATTTGTTGAACAATTAGTGGAACATATGCCACTTATCAAACAATGGATCAAGGAAGGTGGGGTTTTGGATCACTCCCCTATTTATCTAAAAATCAAAACTATGGGACATAAGCCACCCACCGCCTTCAAACACAACTCCTTCTAACTTAAAGCAGGCTTCTTGGAGCTCATAATATCTACATGGCAACCCTGCAACCCCAATTGCATGTTTATGTTGGAGGCCAATTTGCACAGAACCTCAAATTTGTAAAAGAGGAAACCATAAAATGGTTAGTGAACAAACGAGTGATGATAAACAGGAGCTCAAATAGGTGGAAGCGGGTCTCAAATATTTATTAAAGGAAGTTGTTGAAGGTTTTAAATTGGAGGAATATAAAGATAGATTTCTTCGATTATAAGGGAGAAGGAAAATCCTTTTGTCAAACATCGAAGCCACCTGCAAACTCAAAAGTAGGGCTATCTGCCAAGAAACTGGTGATGAGAACACCAAATTCTTCCAACTTTACACAGAAGTAAGGAAAATGAGCAATACAATATGGAAGTTGAATGACCCTGATGGGAACAACATCTCATACTTTGAGAATTTGGCATATTTCAGGAAAAACCACTTTGCTAATCTTTTCAAGGAACTAAATGGGGTCTCCATTGCTAAGGTGGTCCATATGGCCCCTCTTTTCCCAAGATTTACTGAAATAGTAAAAAAATACCACCTTATGGAGGTTGTTACTATGCATGAACTCAAGAAGGTGTTGGGAAGTTTCCAAAAGGACAAAATTATGGGCCCAGACAAATGGTCAATTGAATTTGTTTTGGGCCTTTCAACATCCTAAGCAAATACCTCCTCGGAGTCATCAAGGTATCCAAAATATCCAACCATATACAAGCCTCCTTTAACTCCACCTTCATTGCTTTAATCCCAAATTGGACAACCCACTACCTTTGATGAGTTCCACCCTATCTTGCTATGCAACTGCATTTACAAGGTCATTGCCAAAATTATCGCATAAATACTCAAGCCCATTATCTCCAACTCCTCTTCCCACCCTCTTTACAATTTTGGTTAATAATTTTACATTTCGGGTATGGATCCATCTTTTCAGGGGTCATCCATGGTTATGACATTTGTTCAACCTCCTCTTGAACAATCAATTCTTTGTTATGTTGAATTTCCCTTCCCTCCCCCTACATCGTCTAACCACCCTATTCCCATGACTTCCCTCAATGAATCCTCCACCCTCTCAGGGTCCTCTAAACCCCACTATAAATTCCGTTTGAGACCATCCAACCCTTCATTACCTCCTCATGCCCTTGTGTACAACCCCTCTGAATTAAGCACATGGAAAGGCAAGGGTAGATGATTCAAACTCGTCCTAGCTCAAAACAAGGCTCTAGTCGATATGGCATCTGGAAAACAACTCTATATAGATGGGGTGCTTAGAGTAGTGATTGGCCATAAGGGAATTATCCCATGATTATTCTATCCCTCAACTATAGGGGTTTCTCCAGCCCCCCCCCAAATAATTAGCCCTTGGACATTGAATGAGCTCGAGGGTGTAGTTGTTCTCCTCCTTCAAGAGACATTAAGCACTAGGGATGCTATATCAAGCCTCCTAGAAATATTATTGTCTGGGTGGAACTTTATTTTCTCTAACACCCATGGTTGATCAAGAGGCCTAATGATAAGATGGTAACCCCACTAAATCAAAGCCCTTAATTATTTGGGAATGGAATTGGTCCTTGGTATAAACTTTCAATCTATGGAAGTAAATTATGATTTTATTGTTCTTAATGTCTACGGGCCACCTTAGGACAAGATTCCCTTCTGGGATTCCATATCCCAAAATATTTCTTCTCTAGGTGTTGTTGAGAGTTGGGGTCCTCAAGCTCATGCCAATCCCAATACAAGATACTTCTCTAGGTTGCTAGTTGATCATAACCTCACTGACATTGAGCCCATAAAGCTCAATCCCACGTGGTAGAACAAAATAACGATTGAGGACAGAGTCTCCAAGCAACTAATTGTTTCTTACTTGTTAAACATATAGTGGAACAAATGTCACTTACAAGACAATGGATCGGGGAAGGTTGGGGTTTGGATCACTCCCCTACTTATCTTAAAATAAATACTATGGAACATAAGTCACCCATCTCCTTCAAACTCAACTCTCCCTGGCTTAAATAATGCTTACTAGAGCTTGTAAGATCTACATGGAAACCGTACAACCCCCAATTGGACAACCTCACTACCTTTGATGACTTTCGCGCTATCTCATTTTGCAACTACATTTACAAAGTCATTACCAAAATCATTGCACAAAGACTCAAGTCCATTCTCTCAAATTCCATCACTAAGGAACAAATTTATTTTCTAAAAGGGAGACAAATGCATTAATCCTTTGGAGTGGATTAAGAAGGTCTCCATAGCCTAAAGGAGCGTCGAATGAAGGGTACAATCCCTAAAATTTGTCTCCATAGCCTAAAGAAGTGTCAATTGAAGCGTACAATCCATAAAATTTATCTATCCAAATTATTTGATCATGTCAGTTGGCTCTACATTTAGCTTCAACTTACTCATATTGGATTTAGATTGGATTTTTTTAAATGGATCATGAGTAGTATTTCATCAGCCTCCTTTTTTGCTCTTATCAATGGCTCTCTCTTTTCTTCTAGGCGAAACGAGGACACCAACAGGGTTTCCCTCTCTTGCCTCTTCTATTTTTATTGGTTACTAAAGAGCTAAGGACATTACTAGATGAAGCATGTAGAAGGAAAGACCTACAAGGAATCAAGGTTGCCCCAACCCTTTACATCACTTATCTTCTCTTTGTTGACGATATTCTTGTTTTCAGCAATGGCACCCAAAGGGATGCAAGAGAAATCAAGGATGCTATATCCCTTTTTGAAGCCACCATGGGCATGCTCACTAATTACATCAAATCCTCACTCACTCCCTTTGAAATCAGTTTTTCCAAGCTGAGATTTCATCAACACATTTCTCCCTTTGCAATGGTTAACATGGATAATGGTTTCAAATACCTTGGCTTTCTACTCAAACTGAACTATTATACAATCGTTGACTAGTTATGGCTCCTTACCAAAGTTGAAAAACGACTGAAGCCCTAGAACATGAGATGGTTATCAAGACCAGATCTCTTAGTACTTATTAAACCATTTCTTGAGGCCATACCAGTCTCCTAGATGTCCTTGTCTTGGATTCTAAAGGGAATTCTTAAAAAGATCCATAATATTTTCTACAATTTTTATGGGGTGGCTCTATTGAATAGTATTCTTTCCCTTGGGTAATGTGCGAAATAATTGCCGCACCAAAGGCTTGGGGGGCCTAGGGTCTTAATAACCTCCCTTATTTCTCTTAAGATCTTGTTGTGAAGGTAGGTCTGCATATAATATCCACCCAAAGTTTATGGACCTCAATGGTTTACAACAAATACATTTTCCTCCTATCTATTGGTTCAGAAGCCAAAATAATAATAGGCATAATGTATCGATCATCTAGCATATTTTCGTCTCATCCTTCTCCCTATTTAAAATGGCTTGTCCTTGAAGGTAGGGGATTGACTTCATCTTCGCTTAGGAGTGCATCCATGGGTTGAAAGCAACAATTCCCACCGACTCCTTGAGGACCTCATTACTCTACTTCACGAAAAAAGGATTATTTACTCTTAATCATGCAATGAACCCTCTTCATAACCCACTCATAGAACAACAATGGATCAATGGGTGACAGTTAACCCTCCCACAGTTCTACAGGGAACATTGGTCTACTTATACACGTGCTTTAAGGGATGTTGACATTTCTTTGACTGATGAACGTGATGAACTCATTTAGGTGCACTCCCCTATCAATTTTTGGTAGCATCGAAAGTGCTCTAAGTCTCAAATTTTGTGGAGAGGCTTAGACACATGTATTCCACATAACCCATAAATTTTTTTGGGAAATTCCACCCAAAAATAGTTTTATTTGATAAATTAATTATTTTTAAGGAGGACCCTAAGTGTAACTTAGGAAATTAAAATAATTAATGGGTATTAATTTAAAATGTGGGTGAAACGCCTACAAAAATCAAATCAATTCTGAATTATTATTTGTTAATTATAGATCTAATCTCAGCCATTGAAGTTTGGTCAACAAGAAGACTATAAAGGAATACTTGACGGTCATTTGGAAGATACACCGAAAGGATCTAGTGATCGAATTTTCTGATGGAGCAGTGCTCGGATGAAAACTTTGATATAAGTGATTCTTCATTGCAGAGAGGGACAGAGACAGTATCTAGAGAGAAATATTTCTCATCTGAAGAATCATTAGTAAAGAAGGGCAAAGAGATATCCAACAGCTATTGCGCAAAACTAGAGAGGCTGATGTAGAGCCACACAAAGCCATGCAGGGCTACGCAGAGGTTGCGCAATGGGCCAGAGGAAATCCAAGGGTTTGTTGAAAGGTCAATTTTAAGAGTCGGAATTCAGGGTATGATACTGGGAGGCAGAGATCAAATTTATGTGGAGCAGATTGATTCACCAGCTGAGTGACGTAGTGCCCAGGAGGGTTGACATTGGGACTGCGCAGGGCCTGCCAAAGGCACATCATTCAGAAGTCGGATCAGCCGAGATTTCTAGTGATGGAGTGAGTTAAATGTGACTAATATTTTTTTTAGTCATATTCTTTGTAACTGATTTGTCCGGTGAGACCATCATAGATGTATTTATATCAACGGTTGCTTAATAATAAAACCCTTAGATCTACTGCATCGGTTTTCCCGCATTGGGTTTTCCTAGAGACGTTTGTCCAAAAATAACGGTGTCTTGTTTGTGTTATTTCTTTTTCTCAGTTTCCTGTATTCACATATAAATTAAGTAAGTGAAGGTTTCTTTAGTAATTGTTTCAATGTTTTCAGAAGTAATCTGCAAAACAACTTGTTAAATGTAATTTACAAGTAGGAGAAGTAGTTTAGTTTGTTGCAGTAGGATTCCAGATCTAGGACTTAGAATTTTCACATGGTATCATAGGGTTTATTGTGGAATAAGAAGATTAGATCCAGCACTGAGACAAAGGATAAAGAGCTACAGAAAGCAGAAATTCAATTCCCTAGAGAGATTGCACAGTCCAAGCCAGAAGGGCTAAAATTTCCGAGAAATTCTCTCTCTGAGTGAGTCGACAGAGAGGAAGGGCTTCTAGATCAGAATTTTTCCGAGCGAGAGGGAGCAGTGTAGAGCCTCAGTGCAGAGCTAGTGGGACACAGTTTCTGTAGGCAGGATTTAATTTTTTGGGAAGAAAGTCATCAAAAGAGGAAGAAGCAGCACAGTGAGGTAATGTTCTTCCTCGGGAAGTTCCTAGCCAGGGAATTTCATTTTTCCAATATTTTGGCAGCAGATCTACAAACTCCAGAAGGAATGTGTAAGCATGTCCAGTTTTGCGCAGAGGGGGGAGAAGGGGAGCAGATTCGAAATTTTCTTGATGGCCATAGCATATCACAGGCTTAGAGATTAGGACCAATTGGAGGGAGCCTCCAACTACGTGATCTGGAAGGAAAAAATCACATGCCTTCTAGATGAGTACGATCTCAAGAGATTTTTGTGATGAGTACGATGATTGTCCCTTTAGATCCAGATCCGTTGAAGAAGTACACGGCTGATATGAAGAGGTCCAAAAGGATGCTCCTTGATGGATTCAAAGATCATAATGTGTCTCATATAGTTGGCAAGGACACAGCTAGGCAGATGTGGGAAGCCTTGGCAGCGTTGTCTAAAGGCTCTTCCGAATAGCGGAAGATGTGCTTAGATCAAAAAATGAGGATGGTAAAGATATAGAAAGGGGAGAATATTGTCTCGTTCCTCTCAAAATTTCAGAAAATCCTTGATCAGATAGCAGTAGTGGGGGCCACCCTTTCTCCTACAGCAATGGTGATACTAGCTCTTAACGCAATCTCTGAAGAATGGTAGGTGTTTGTCCAGAGCATCCTAGGAAGAGCCACCTTTCCGGGTTGGGAAGAGATGTGGGCTGATCTTCAACAAAAAGAGCTAAGGAGGGACCTGGTCAAGTGTAAACTTGATGGCACCAGTGGCAATGGATCGAAGTTAAAGTAGGAGGAGGAAGAAAATGCAGCCCTTGCATCCATGGGGTAGCAGGAGCGACAGAGAAGTAAGAAAGACGTCTCGAAGATAAAGTGTTTCAGGTGTGGTGAACTTGGTCACTACGCTACCCAGTGTCCTTTGAAGAAAAAGGACAAGGACGAGAAGCACGATATGAAGGCTATGACCGTGAAGATCGATGAGGATGAGTACACCATGAGTTCCCACGCATATCCAAGAGGGAGATGCCGCGAAATTGAGTTGTAAGTTCGCAAGAACTTTAGTGGGTAGGATCCTTGAGGAGTCCACCTCTTGGATCATGAACTTACTACAGGTGCCCAAGATCAGTAGTAGTAGGTTGGAGGAGTTTTTATTCAGTGTAGAGGAGTGAATAAATGACAGATATAGTGGTTAGCAGCGCAGAGCAGAGTTGCAGCAACGCAGAGGGACGCAGTGCAGAGCAGCAGCAACATAGTGCTTCGGAGGGACAACGTGGGACTAGCAGCAGTCATAGTTTCAACATCGATATGCATCCTGAACACTTGTTCATAGTTTGGGATGTTTTTCAGTTGCTTCTCTCAGTTGTTGAGTTGTATTGGCAGTGCTAGCAGCAGATGCATCATTTGAGAGAGAGTTATAGTACGGATGCAGTGTTGATCATGGCAGGGTCAGCAGCAGTACAGTTGCAGCAACAACACAGTGGTTGATAGGTAGCATGTCAGACATCAACAGCGTAGAGGTAGATGCTTCAAAGTCAGAGCAGTGTTCAGTAGGGCATATTTGTTAGAGAACATTCCTCGCTAAGAGGGAGTGTTTATTTGTGATAGCAACGAATGTGATCTAAGTCTCAAATTTTTTAGAGAAGCTTAGAAACATGTATTCCACATAACCCAGAATTTTTTTTAGGAAATTCCACCCATAAACACTTTTATTTGATAAATTAATTATTTTTAATGAGGACCCTAAATCTAACTTAAAAATGGGTATTAATTTAAATAGTGGTTGAAACTTCTAGAAAAATCATATCAAGTCTAAACATATTTTTATCCGTTGATTGGATATCTAATCTCAGTCATTGAAGTCTCAATGAGAATACTATAAAGGAAGGCTTGAGGGACATTTGGAAGATACACCGAAAGGATCTAGTGATTGAATTTTCTAAGAGACTAGCTCTTGGACGAAAACTTTGATCTATGTGATTCTTCATTGCAGAGAGGGGCAGAAACAGTATCCCGAGAGAAATATTTCTCATCCAGAGAATCATCAGCAGAGAAGGGCATAGAGAGATCCAGCAGCTGTTGTGCAGAGCTAGAGAGGTTGATGCAAAGCCACGTAGGGCTACATAGAGGGCCAGAGGAAATCCAAGGGTTTTATGAAAGGTCAATTTCAGAAGCTGGAGCCGGGATGTGAGACCAGGAGACAGAGATCGAAATTTATGTGGATCAGATTGATTCACCAACTGAGTGACGCAGTGCCCAGGAGGGTTAATGTTGGGACTGCGTAGTGATTGTACAGAGGCAATGCAGAGCCTCCCAGAGGTACATCATTCAGTCGTCAGATCAACCAAAATTTCTAATGATAGAGTGAGGTAACCTCACTAATCTTTCTGACAGTAATATTCTATGTAATTGATTTGTCCAGTGAGACAATCAGAGATGTATTCAGATTAAATGTTGCATAATAATAAAACCCTCGAATTGTTGCACCAGTTTTCTCACATTGGGTTTTTCCGAGGAAATTTTTCCAAAAATAACGGTGTCATGTGTGGGTTATTTCTTTTTCTCAGTTTCTTGTATTCACATATAAATTAAGTAAGTGAAGTTTTCTTCAGTAACTGCTTCAATATTTTCATAATTAATCTACAAAATAACTTGTTAAATGTAGTTTACAAGTAGGAGAAGTAGTTGAGTTTGTTTCCATAGGATTCCAGATCTAGGACTTGGAATTTTCACATCCCCCTCTCAGAAATATACCCCCAAAGAAGGTTATTATTTCCTCATTATAGATCATATTTTGGAACTATAGGAGAACTGGTGGCGGCATCTTTGGAAGCTTAAATGCCTAGCCAAAACCAGATTATTCATGTGATGTGCACCTCGAAAACAAGATACCAACCTAGGATTTCCTACACAGAAGACAAAAAAAGGGCCTAGATGGTGTAGCCTCTACAAAAAATTTGAAGAATATGTCCCCCATCTACTAATTGAATGCTCATACACACATGCACTACGGAATTTTCTCACCTCCAAACTCATCCAGGTGTGTCTATGGGTTGGGAAGATCCTAATGGATACATGGCAAAAATGGTACAGTAACAAAAAATTCTAATATTTCATTTTCCTCCCTCTTCTCACTTGTTGGAGCATTTGGCTTACTAGAAACAAGAAAAATTTCATTGAACGCTTGATCCCCCTAGAAGTCATAGCAGCTCAAACTCTTGCTATTCTTCAACTCCTACCCAAAACCAAGGCCATTAAACACAACAAATTTTTCGCCATCCCCTAGATTGACAAATCCGATCATGGGCTTTCTTTGATGGTGCTGCCTAGGGAGACCCAAAAAAATTTGGTGGTAGATCATTACTTCACATAGATGAACAACATCATTATTCCATCAAAATGGGTATAGGAGAGGGAACCAATCATTTAACTAAGCTAATGGCTCTCAAACTTCTTCTCATCTTTTTTATTGAGAAAGATATTCGCTCCCTACAAGTTTTCAAGGACTCCTAGTTGACCATCAACTGGATACATGGTTCATACAGATGTCATAACCAAAGGATTCGACCCTTGGTGGATGAAATAATTCTCCTAAATTCGGTTCTCACTTCATTTTCGGCCTCACATGTACAGAGAGCATAAAACCATTTCGAACACCTTCTCTAAAGAAGGTATTCTGATGGCACGTGGGACAAGGATAATCATAGAATCACTAAACGAACAAACCTATGAGTACTACCATCAACCATTCATAGAGGATGATGACATGGTATAATATTTCTTGCTCTACTCATTGTTTTCATTATCTGCTCATTTATTGTGGATTGTTTTCACGGATATTTTTCCTTGTTTATCTTTTGTTGGAACATATACAATTTCTTTTTTTACAACATCTTTTCAGCAAACACTTTTTTGTACAATGGAAACTATGCCACACTTTTAGTAAAATCCATATAGATTTCTTATCAACCGAATACATGTTCAACATGTATAAACAAAATGTAATTTTATAAAATATAATTTTATTTCATTTGATAATAAAATTATGTTTTTCTTAAGAAAAAATACATAAAAATAAATAAAAATAAACCTAAACATAAATATAATTAAATATTACTTATTATAAATTTATTATAATAATACATTTCTTAATAATTATAATGATGTTAAAGACCATGATGTTAAGTCTTTAGCAAACTTATAGCCTTAAATTAATATATATTTGTCTTAAACCCGTCCTCGTAGATGTTATCGATATATGATTTTATGTTGGTCAATCTGGTTCAGACATGTATCATAATTGACTTAAACTTGTCACTCAAATCTCATTTTCATTCTCAATATATCACGCATGTGCTAGAGAAAATTGTCAATAAGGATATATTAAGAATGATATTCCAAATCAAGTAGTGCCATAATTGAAATTGAACTTAAATATGAGAGTCTAATCCTTGGTTTTGAATTTTGTGCTTCCTCTTATTTCATAGCGTACAGACTTTCATTAACCCATAGCAGCAACATGCCTCTTCTGTCTTTATTTGGCCCATAGAAGCATTGCCCATGCCACAAACAAGAAGAGTAATCAAATTTCTAGATGCAATTGGTGATGGTAATGAATATCTAGATGTAATTAGGAATGATAATTGTTTTTTTGGGTTTATGGAGATTAAATCAGGAAAAGAATCTAGTGCTCTAGAGAAAGAATTCAACATGTTGATCTTATATCCCATTAACCTTGGGTATATTATTCCACGGATGTTCCTTGGATCTAATAAGAGAATTTTTATTACGTGAGTAATATTAGTGAATTGACTCTCTGCCATTATAATATTATAAAATTTGACTTGTAGATTCTTAACCTACTTTTTTTTTTTTATGGAATTTAGGTAAACAGGGTGATCTTGTTATTAACAGGATACTGTCATTTTTGTAACTAAAACTATATGGACAACTTGAAAATATACATAATAATAATAATAAAATAAAATAAATGGAATTTAGGTAAACAGGGTGATCTTGTTATCAACAAGATACTGTCATTTTTGTAACTAAAACTATATGGACAACTTGAAAATATACATAATAATAATAATAATAAAAAAATAAAATAAATGTTGTTGAAACCAAACTAACATTTTTATATAGTTGTATGACACCTAAGTTTAAGCCATTTACTAGTGTCATAACTAAATTTATATGAAACCCAAGTTTAAGCCATTTACAAGTGTCATAACTAAAGATACCAGAGACATGGTAACTGCCTCTCTCCTGCTATGCTTTCAATCTCTCTTTATAAAGAGCTATGCATGCATTTTTTCATATATTAGAAATTAATATAATTTTTTTCCAAATTCAATCATTTGGGGAAAACTCGAGGCAAAAACAAAACTTAAAATAAAAAATTAAAAGATACTAGAGACAAGGTAAGTGTCTCTCCTACTATGCTTTCAATCTCTTTTTATAAAATTGGAAGAATAATTTTCCCTCCCATATTATTAGAAATTCTAGATTTATCAACATTAAACCATTAGAACTATTAAATAAAATAAAATCTTAATTGTTTGAGGTAAAATAAATTTTGGTTTTGAATCTCCATCATATAAACATAAGTTAGGTGACATTTTTCGATGGAGATATAAACCTAAACATAAGTTATGTGACATTTTTTATGGAGATATAAGCCTTTCTAAACGTTGTATAAATTTTGGTGCTTAATTTTAATTAATATTTCGATGCATTATATTAATTAAAGAGTTATGCATGCATTTTATTATATATTAGAAATTAATATGTTTTTTCCAAAACTAATTATGGCAAAATTTGAGGAAAAAAATAGAACTCAAAATAAAAAATGTACTATCAAAATCAATTTTAAAAGAACCAATAAAATTAAAGATAATAATGTTAGCTAGTCGTAAAATTTTCTAGAGGGAACATAAGAAAACTGTTTTTTTAATTGTATTTTGGGTTTACTTCGTGATAGATTTACCCAAATGTCAAGTGTGGGCACATGATTCATGTGTAATTTTCTCACACTTTTCATTTGAGTAAACTTATAAGTGGATAGGCCATAAATACAATTTGGAAAAGAAAAAAATATATTTTCCTTATAAAATTCATAACTCTTATTTTATTATATTTTAACTATTATTTTATTATTTTCCTTAACATTTAAAAAGTAATTAAATAAGAAAAAACATTATTTCATTGTTATTTTCTTTCACTGAGTGTTATCATGAACTCAAATCACATGAAGAATAAAAATAAATAAAACCATTAATTATATAACAAGTTAATATGTTATTCACTTCAAGGTTTTCAATTTGCATTTTACCTTATTTTATACAATGAATAAACCATGAATTATAGATAGGTGTTCTTGGTAGATGTGTTGCACAAGGGAGAAATGCTCAGGAAAACCAGTGAAATGTGCCTGAAATTTTCACTATGAACTGCCTCGCATTAACATGCATGGAACTTCTATAAATTGCATTTGGATTTGCTTAGGTTTTTGGTCTCCTTGCTTATAATTACCAAAGTAATAGTGGAAATTATGGGAGCATATCCTCACTCCAGGTCATCACTGGATTACTCAAATCAACTTAAAATCACTGGATTTGCTCAGAATATGAACGACGAAATGCAAATCAATGTCAATTCCATATTAAATTGGTACCTTCAATTGGGTTTTCCTCTCAATTTAACTAACTTTATGTAAATCTCACCAAAACTCATCTTAAAATTTTAAAAAAATTAAAATTAAAATTAATAAACTTTCTTATTTGAAAATTTGTCATTATTGAGAAATGGTGTTTATTATTCCAGTACCAAATTTATAAACTCATAAATCTATTCATTGTCTTTGACTTAGATTACAACTATGTTGATTCATTTGCATGGCCTTTGACCATTTTTTTAGTTAATTTGAACAATTTTGATGGTTATGTGTCTCAAATTAGGGCATGAGCACTTTGTAGCCACAAATTTGCACTACAACAAATGGGATAGTTGTTTTGAAATTTTGGAGAAAGTAAGGAATCACACTCTAAAGGTATGTAAGGCATTGCCATGAATGAAGGTAGACTAACAATATTTCCAATTCTTAGAAGTATTCAAAGATGAGTGATCTAGTGGATGAATAAAATGATCAAAATTCAAAGTGCTAGAAATAGCTCAAAGCGAGTGCTAAAACGAATATCGTTTCTCCTTAAATCCAATGCAACTTGTTTCACTCAAAATCGATATTGTATGCTCCTAATATCGCGCTCCAGTTGATTTGGAAAACAGAGAAAAATTTTAAAAAGTGAAGTAGCAAGAATGCCCAATCAGCAGTTCGTACGCTGACTAGGTAATGACTGGGTAGGGTGATTGTATTTCCATCGGCTAATGGTGTGGTGACAAGTGTCTTATTATTATTGGTTTGGACTGGTGTAATTCTATTAATTGTTAATGGTGCAATTTGATTGGTCTAAGGCTTGATGAGTTGGTAAAATCTGGAGAGAGCACGTGGGCCAATGGGTGGCCACCACGTGGCCTCCCAATATTTGCGCAAAATTTTGTTTGGGTCTCAACCGAGCTCCACAAGATTCGAACACACAACCTACCAACCGACAACACAACATTCCACCGTTCTGCCACACTTTTTCCCTGATATACATAGAACGCAGGTTCTCTTTAAGGTTTATGGCATGTTGTAATGGGTGTCAGGGCCAGGGTTAACCCCTTGCCCCCATTCCACCTAAGCCACGACACATGGTGGGCATCGAGGGAACCAGACCATAGTTCAACACATATACAAGTGCAGCTAACCACCATTCAACCAGTGGGAACTTACAATGATAACACTACATCACACCATAGTTCAAATGGGGTTTTGGTTAATGATATGGCATAAAGTTTCAATTATATCCACCAGCGGTATTAACCTGGCCATGTGCTAACTCCATTTCCTGAGTGGGGTTTAGAAATCCGCAAGAATCCATTCAAACTAGCCCCAGATCTAACGACCTTAAACCCACCACTTGGCCTGCTTTGATCAGTTCACAAGATTAAGAGGAAATTGAATGGTTCGAAAAATTGCACATGAATCGGCGCGAATCTCGCTGGTGTGTGAAATATTGTCACTCGACGTGGCCGAAAAATGCGAAAAATGTAGAATGGATAGCAAGTGGGTGAGAATTGGAGGACAGTTAGTAGAAAAACTTCTCTAGAGCATAAATCAGTCAAGTTTCGACCTTTTTTAGTGTAGAAAGAGCCTAGCTAGAGGTTTTTTACTTATTTGGAGCCATTGAAGTCATTATTTTTTCATTCTGAGCACTGCAAAGCCATGTAAACAGTTATTTTTTAGCATAATGAAAGAGGCCCAACATTGGAAGCTGGACTAGGAGATGTAGCCCAGGAGGGGTGAAATCCTTCATCATTTGTTGTCTTGTGTTTGTTGTTATGGCATTATTTTCTCCATTATTTTTTTTATAACTTCATTTAATCACTTGTTTAATGAGCTATTTTAAGTTGTTAAATTACATTAAAAACCTAAAATTTCACTCGCAAATTTTACCATAGACCTTTATGTTTAAATATACATATCAATTTCTGATGTTGCAAGTGTTTCTGATGCTCACAAGGTTGAAGCTCAAAAGAGTAGAAGGAAAAATTGTGGGAGAAAGTCCTCAAGATAGTTCAAGGAGAGCACATTTGCCACAATCTCCACCACCAGTTTCACCAAAAGCCTCACTAATAATGGCACATCAAGGAGAGCCTAACAATGTGACTAAGGATGAGAAGGATTTTAGGAAAGCATTCTTTGACATGAGTGAGATGGTGAAATTTATCTATGAGGAGAGGAATTCAAGGTTACAACAAGGTGAGAGCTCAAATCCTCCAAAGGGAGATGGAGGAAATGGAGACAATCTTCCAAAATGGAATGGAGGTAATGGTGATAAACCACCTCTAACTCCACCTTTCTCCTCACCATCATCTTCTCCATCATCATCATCTACATCAACCCCTTCACAAACACCTCCACATTCTCCAAAGGGACATGGTAAAACTCCATTTTTGAAACATGACATAAAGTTTGAATTGCATATGTATAATGGACAGGTAAATGCTGAGAAATTAGATAATCAGGTTCATCATATTGAAGTGTATTGCAGGATACAAAGGATCAAGGATTATGAGACTAAAAGTCAACTTGCTTCATTAAGGTTGGAAAGTGCAGCACTCATTTGGTAGGAATCCAAAACACAAGAGGACATCAAGAAAAGAGGTAAGATCATAACTTCTTGGAATGATTTTGTGGTTGAATTACGAAGACAGTTTTATCCTTTAGGATACATGCAGAAAGCTATTATGGATTGGAAAAACTTTAGGCAATTAAAGAGTCAAAGTGTGCAAAGTTATACCCAAGAGTTTATAAGGAGTGCATTGATATTGGGTGTAGATTTTTCCTCTCAAGACACTTTACTCAAATACATTGGAGGTTTACATAGCTACTTGAGACACACTATTCTCATGTTTAACCCTACAAATTTAGATGAGGTTTGTGTACAGGAAACACATCTAGAATCAAGAGGGAAAAATGTTCCACAAGAGGGCATCAAAAATCCATTTAAGAGTGGAGCCAAAGTAAAAGGTAAATTTAAAGGAAAAGGGAATAAAAATTCTTCCATCAAGAAAGATGGAGAAAAATTAACATGCAAGAATTGTTCAAAGGAAGGCCACGATGAATATCACTGTTGGAAACTTTGTCCTCAAATGAGACCCAGAAATTTTAACAACAAAGGAAAACAAAAGAAAGTTTCAACTCACAACATGATTTAGGATCTGATTCAGGAGATGAAACAAAGGTCATAGCTATGGGATTGAAAGGTAAGGAATCCATTGTTAGTACTAGATATTCAAATAGCCACAATGAAAATCAAGATGAAAAAGAAAGAATAGAGATTTTCCATATTATAGTTATCTCAAAACTTTAAAAAATTGATACATTATTTGATAGTGGCTCACAAGAAAATCTCATTTCTGAAAACATTGTCAAAATGTTGAATTTGGAAACCATTCCTCATCCTAAACCTTATCCTTTAGGTTGGGTGTGTGACAATACAAAGTTGCAAGTAACTAGAAAATGCAAACTGAAATTCGTCATTACTGGAAACTTCATTGATGAGGTAGAACTTGATGTAGTGTCATTAGACATATGTGGTATTGTTTTGGTAAGCCCATATATTTATGATAGAATAGATATCTTTCATCGCCATGAAAATGAGTATCATTTTTTTAAAGATCGTATTGAGTACATTGTTAGAGCACATCGCAAGAAACTAAACCTTTCACTTTTGAATGCTGGAAAAATGAAGAGACTTGTTAACTCTACCAAGAACTTTGTACTTTTGATGATAAAACCCAAGAATGATTGGTAAGAATGAAGCCTTTCAAGGTTGTGATACAAAGTTAAAATCTGATTTGGTTGAGGTTGTTAACCAATATGATGAGATGTTTTAGGAGCCTAAAGGATTGCCTCTCAGAAGAGGAACCCAACATGAGATCCAATTGCAACAAGATTTTCATCTTCCTAACCTTGGCATGTACAAGATGTCAGTGATGGAAAATGCAGAAATTAAAAAACAAATACAATAATTGCTTGATAAGGGGATCATTCGTCCAAGTACATCGCCATGCGGTTCACCAATTGTTTTAGTGCGAAAGAAGGATGGAACATGGTGCATGTGTGTGGACTTCTATGCATTGAATAATATTATGGTAAAGAATCATTACCCTCTTCATATAATCGATGATTTACTTGATCATTTGAAAGATGTTGTGTATTTCAATAATTTGGACTTGAGGAGTGGCTATAATCGTATTAGGATCGTTGAAGGAGACATATGGAATACAACATTCAAAGCAAATCAAGATTTGTTTGAATGGTTGTTTATGCCCTTTGGGACTTGTAATTCTCCTCCTGTTAGGATATTCCAACACATAGAAAATAGTTAAGAATAACTTAGTCTAGTATAGAGTTAGGTAAAGTGTGTTTCTTTACCATGTACATTTGTAACTTATAATCCGACAATCATGATTTGTAGTGATCCGATGGTTATCTCTCACCTCGGTATTAACGACACTTGATCCGTGGCTTAGCACCCGATTGGTCCATGATCTCTATTTAAAGAGCATGGAAAGTCATTTGTTTGGTAGAAATTTATGAGAGAAACATATGTAACTTTTCTTTTTTATTGATAAACTGCCTGAAGTGGTCACATTGGCTCAGGTCATGGAATGTTTCCCTCTTTGAGGGTTTTAACCACGTGATTATACTGGTGTACAGATTTGTGATCTGTTTGTGAGCGGTGACCTTTGGTTCTTGATCTAAGGAACTTACCCTGTAAATTCCTACACCTCCTACATTCATGTGTGTAATGAATGATGTTTTAAGGACTTTTCTAGATGACTTTGTGATAGTATACTTAGATGACATATTAATTTTCAACAAGTCCCGTGAAGAACACGGCACGCATGTTAAGCAAGTGTTAGATGTCTTGAATAAAGAACAATTGTTTTTAAAGATGTCAAAATGTGAATTTGAAAAAACGTCTTTTGTATACTTGGGTCATATTGTTTGAGAAGGTGAGTTGAAAATAGATCCCTCCAAGGTTGATGTCATTTTGAAATAGCCAAAGCTGAAGACAATGATAGAGGTTAGAAGTTTATTGGGAGCAGCCTAATATTGGAGAAAACGTATTTCTAACTTTTATTCCATTGCAACTCCATTGCATACAGTGACAAGTGTGAAGCAGGTTTTTCAATGGGGAGGCAAATAGGAAAAAACATTTGATGCATTGAAGGAAAAGATCAATTCAGCACCTGTACTTGCACTTCCTGACTTTAGACAATCATTTGAGATACATACTAATGCAAGTGACTATGCTATGGGAGCGGTCTTGATGCAATATGGTAATTCCATCTTTTTCCATTCATAAACTTTTGATGGTGTAGTGATTAACTATCCTACATATGACAAGGAATTGTATGCATTGGTGCAAAGTGTCAAAAAATGGAAACATTACTTGATGGGTAAGGAAACAATCATTCACATGGATCATCAACCATTGTAATACTTGCAATCACAAACAAAGCTGCAACAAGTGAGGCACTTCATATGGATAGGTTTTCTTCAACAATTCCACTTGGTGATAAGGTATAGGAAAGGTATTTATAACAAGGTTGATGATATGCTTTATAGACTAATTGTTAGTTCATCCATTATTATTAAGCATAATTTTGTCATGCATGAGAGCTATGTTGAACAATATGATTTAGATAATGATTTCAAAGATGTATATGCGACTTTGTGTGAAGGTAACGAAGTAGAGGAATTAGATTATCATGTGCATGATAACTTATTGTATCATATTGGAAAGCTTTGTATTCCATAGGAAGAGAGAGTCAACATCATAAGGGAAGTGCATACTTCTCTTATTTATGTTCATTTCTGTGTAGGTAAGACAGTGGCACAATTACAGAGGTATTGTTATTGGCCTTGTATGCTTGAAAGTGTGTCACGATTTGTAAGAGGATGTTCATTATGTGTTATTAGTAAGCTTAGCAATAGAAAGTCAGGATTGTATATACCACTTCCAGTACCTTCCCGTCCATGGCAGAGTATTTCTATGGATTTTTTAGGAGGTCTACCCATGTCTAGGAGAGGTCATGATTATCTTTATGTAGTTGTGAATAGGGTCAAAAAAATGTGTATTTTGATGCCTTGTAAAAAGCAGGTTACAGTTGAACATACTGCTCAATTTTTCTTTCAGAATGTATGGTACATTTTTGGTTTCCCACATCCATTGTTAGTGGTCAAGATTCTCGCTTTGTCGAGAACTTTTGGTCAAGCTTGTGGGGACTCATGGACAAAAAATTGAAAAAAAGTACAACATTCCATCCTCAAGCAGAGGTGGTGAACAGAATGGTGATACATCCTCTTCAAGGTTATTGCAGGAAGCATCCTAAGTTGTGGGATGAACATTTGCACTATATTCAACATGCTTACAATCGGTCCAAGAATTCATCGACTCAAACATCGCCATTTTTTGGCATGCTTGGGATACTTGCCAAAATCTCCTTTATATTTTATCTTTGGGAAAGATGTTGGTATTGATGGACATAGTGACATAGATAAGGCCAACAGATTCATTGAACAAGTTCAATAGGTGCATCAAACAATTCAAGAACAGTTGGAAAAGATTCAAGCCAAGTACAAGACAAGACATGATAAGCATCGGGTGGATCACAGTTTCCAACTCAGTGATGAAGTTTGGCTTCACATTAGCAAAGAGAGACTCCAAGGAGAAGGTAAAAAACTTAAACCAATTCGATATGGTCCATTCAGGATATTGGAAACATTGGTAATAATGTCTTCGGGTTGGATTTGCCTTCATATATGCAAATTTATGCAGTTGTTAATGTAGAGAATTTAAGGTTGTATGAGCCTCCTTTGATTGGAGATCAAGGAGAGAATGTTCAAATTCCTTCAATTAAATATTTCTCTCCTAAATATCTTGAAGAATTGCACCAAGACACCATCCTTGATAAGAAAACAAGGAATTAAATGAGGGAACGTGGAGTACCTTCGTGCGGGGATCAAAGGAAAAAATCCAAGGAAAACCAAATGGATTTAGATTGGAAGGGTGGGGGAAATGTACCCTCATCTATTTCTTAAATGAAAGTGATATTTGGGTCTAAAATCTTCCAGTGGGGAGGAATGATCCAGTGGATCAATAAAATGCTCAAAATTAAAAGTGCTTGAAATGGCTTGAAACCAATTCCAAAATGAATATCTCGTCACCATGAATCCAACGCAGAACATTTCACTCAAAACTGATATCGTATGCTCATGATATCATGTTCTAACCGATTTGGAAACTAATTAAAATTTTAAAAAGGTGAAGATGTAGAGATGCCTAGTCAGCAGTCCGTATGCTGACTAGGCAATGACTAGGCAGGCTCATTGTATTTCCATCGGCCAATGGTGTGGTGACAAGTGTCTTATTCTTATTGCTTCAGATTGGTGCAATTCTATTGGTGTTTAATGGTGCAATTTTATTAGTCTCATTAGGGGAACTTTGAGGTCTAAAATGGACCTCCTAAGAAAAATGTACAACCAAAATAAGCTTTATAAGAACCAATAGGATTCAATATGATGATGTCAACCATGGGGGATGATTCACCATTTTTTGAGTAAAAAGGTAAAAATATTAAAAAATAATAAAACTACTTTTTGAAATCATATTTTCAGCTTATCTCCTTAAGTTTTTACTCACATTTCAAGCAAGATTACTCTTTGGATGCAAAATTTAATTCCTCATCCAAGGAGTACCCATGTTACATACTTTCGATTGACCTTGTTGCACGAAAAATTAGAAATACATGAAAAAATGTGATTGCAATCACGTTTTTCATGTATTTCTCATTTTTTGTGTAGCAGGGTCCATCAAAAGTATGGAACATGGGTACTCCTGAGATGAGGAATCAAATTATGCATCCAACGAATCTCACCACTCAAAAATTGAGTAAAACCATAGGGAGATAAGTTTAAAATATGATTTGAAAAAATAGTTTTTTCTTTTTTCCCTGTAAAAGTTGACGATGTAATCTAACTTTATTTTACTATTTCCATTATTATTTTATAATTTCCTTAGGAGGCCCATTTTAGACCTCAAAATTCCCCTGATGAAGGCTTGATGAGTTGGTCGAATTAGGAGAGGCCACGTAAACCAATGGATGGCCGTCATGTGGCCTCCCGAGATTGGCGCAAAATTTTATATGGGTCTCAACCAACCTCCATAAGATTCGAACACACAACCTACCAACCAGCAATACAACGTTACACCACTCCTCCACACATGTTCCTTGATATACATAGAACGCGGGTTCTATTTAAGGTCTATGGCATGTTGTAATGGGTGTCGGGGACAAGGTTAACCCCTGGCCCGTGGTCCACCCAAGCCATGACATATGGCAGACGGCCATGGGCGAGGGGCTAACCTCAACCCCAGACCACAGTTCAACACATATACAATTGCAGCTAACCACCAATCAACCGACAGGAACCACGATGATAACACCACATCACACCACAGTTCAAACGGGGGTTTGGTTAATGATATGGTGTGAAGTTTGAATTTTAAACACCAGTAGTATTAACCCGACCATGAGCCAACTCCAATTCCCAAGTGGGGTTTAGAAATTGGCGGGAATCGGTTCAAATTGACCTTGGATCTGACGACCTCAAACCCGCCACTTAGCCTATTATAATCAGTTCATAGGGGCCATACATTTAATGGTTCGACAAATTTCACCTGAATTGGAACAAATATTGTCAGTGCAGGGTAAAATTGTCGCCCCATGTGGCCGAAAAAAGGCGAAAAATGTAGAATGGATAGCAGGTGGGTGCGAATTGGAGGACAATTAGCAGGAAAACTTCTCTGGAGCATAACTCAGTCAATTCTCGATGTTTTTGAGTGTAGAAAGAGCCCATCTAGGGTTTTTTACTGTTCTGGAGCCACTGAAGATATTACTTATGTATTTTGAGCACTACAAAGCCATGTAAACACTTATTTTTTTAGTATAATGAAAGAGATCCAATATTGGAAGTTGGACTAGGAGATGTAGCCCAGGAAGAGTGAACTCCATCATCATTTGATATCTTGTGTTTGTTGTTATGGTATTGTTGTCTCCATTATTTTTTGTATAACTGAGTTTAATTAGCTATTGTACCTTGTTAAATTGCATAAAAAACCTAAAATTTCACTTGTAAATTTTACCATAAACCTTCAAGTTTACATATACAAATCAATGAGTACGCATCAAAATGTTATAGATTACAACACTTAGAGAAATATAAAGGAAAAATATGGGAAAAATATCTTACAAGCAACATTGAATTTTACAATACGTGGAATATTACCAATATACTACTTTTAATGGTGAATCTCATATATATTTCTATAGAAAATATTGATAAGTGTCTCATGTTTTAGAAGCATTGAATCTATTCAAAAGGCTCATCATATTATAATTATCAACCTCGAAATGTACACTACAAGTTACACTACCTATACCTATATGTAGCACATGCTCAAGAGAGTACATTGATCATCAATTAATGTTGAGTTATGTCAAATCAATAAAAGTTAACGAAGGGAAACCAATAAAAATATATTTCTTTAATTTTTAAAATACCTTTTTTGTTTGAAAATTATGTTTAAAACCACATAAAACTAATCACATCTAATACATCAACCAATGAGATAGCATGTATCTTTTTTAATGCAATTAAAAAGCCATTATTTTTTGTTTTAAAGTTTAATTTTAGGACCAAAGCTAAATATTCTATTACAAATGTAAAGTCAAAATGAATGATTGTTTATCTATTACAATATATCCTACCAGAGTGATCCATGTGGCTTCAGAGATACTCAAAGATCCAATAGGGCTCAATAAATGCTCAAAAATCAAAGTTTCTATATTGAAGTGAACCTAGATTCAAATCGAATAGCCCATCGCAAGATTTACAATGGCATAAACAGCGCCTCAATATGAGTTTGTATGTGAAAGTTATGGTCAGTCAAATTTTTGGTCAAACTAAGTCCAATGGTGGCCACTAATGAGATGAGAATTTGGCACTTTACGGTGACCATTTCCGGCAGTCGAAAAAGGTGAATTTTTTGCCTGCTTAATTTTTCTAGTAACTCCTAAAAATTCGTCATTTGGTTTTATATATATATATATATTAAAAAAAATGTGGTGGGCCACCACCCCCGCCTCCGCCACCCCACCCCAACCCCTATTTGATATGATATAACACATATTATGTTATACGACCAAATGCCCAAGCCACCAAGTTTTGGGTGTTGGCGGGATTTGAACCTTCCCAACCAAGTGGTCGGCCACCAATGGGCATCCATGGTAGCCAAATTTTCACAGTTTCAGAACTAGGCCAAATTTATACTCATTTTACTCATTTTTCCATGAGGAGTGCATCGGTGAAGTCAGATTTGTCATCTGAGCAACAGAATTCTAGCCAACCAACGAGAGGGAATCTTTGAGATTCCTAAGGGTCGAGATTTTTCCCAAGCCATAATGGGGTCGATTTTATAACCATTTGACATGATTTCGCACCAAGAATTCAATGGTGCAATCATTTTCTTTCGTAGAGATGTGAATTTTCAGGTGATCCCCAAAAGTGGAGGTATAAGGTGCATTTTGTACATGCATGTAATTTGATTTTTGTTGAATATTAATGAAACCGGCCTCCCCACTTTGAGCAGAGCCCGGAGACGTAGCCCACACTAGGTGAACTTCATTATCAACTTCTTGTGCCTTTGTTTCTCATGATTGTCTTTCATTTCCATTTATGTTATGTGTATTTCACTTTATGGTTACATGCTCTTTTATATGTGATTTTGAATGCATCAATGAAGTAAAAAGATCTGGATCAAGTTTGGTATTAGAGCAAGTCTTCTGTTGATGTGAATTTCAAGTGTATGATAACTAGGGGAAAGCTCCAAAGAGGTGAAGGAAAAATTAATTCCTTTTATCCAAAAGCAGGGCGTGCAGCAAGAAGAAGGAAAATAAAAGATGAAGATTCTTGGTTGGAGGAAGAGTGAAATTATCACAAGATCTTCTACTCCATGGCAGAGAAAGTGGACAGGTTTGCAAAATATGAGAAGAAAATAAAGCTATAGAATAAAGAAATAGATGATCATGCCTTAGTGAATCATGAAGGAGGAGGAAAAGACCCTCCTAAACCTCCCTCTCCATCTTCCAGCGAAAGTTCTTTTTCTTCCTCTTCTCGTCATTCTAGAGATAGAATAACTTTTAAAAATCTTGTTTTCAAGTTAGATGTCAAGTTTTATTTTCTTTTATTTAGCGGAGAATATAATGCAGAAAAACTAGATAACTAGATCAAATATGTTTAAATATATTGCCACATACAATGAATCAAAGAGGATGAATCCAAGATCCAACTAGCATCCCTTCGGTTGAGTGGCATTGTCTCTTCTGGTGGGAGGGAAAACTGCAGAAAGGTGGTAAGAGTAGTCGTAAACTTCTTTCATCTTGGTCTAAGTTCATTTCTTCTTTAAGGGGACATTTTTACCCATTGAGTTACAGAGAGAAGACCATGATGGAATGGCAACATTTGAAACAAAGTAAAGGTCAAATTGTTTAGAATTTTCCAGAGGAGTTTATGAAACAAGCATTAGCATTGAATGTTCCACTAGACACTCTTGAGACATTGATGAAATATATTGGCTCTTTGCATAGATATTTGTGCCATTCATTGTTATTATTTAAACCTAAAATTTTTGATGAAGCTAGTGTGAAGGTTGTACATCTTGAAAGCAAGGGGGCATGAGCAAGAAGATTGCCCAAAGAGGAAAGCAACATCTAGGAGAAAGGAAGCAAAGCCCTCTTGTATTCATTGTGAAAAAGAAGAGCATGATGAGGAACATTGCTGGACATTGCATCCAAAATTGAGGCCAAAGAGGAACGACAGAAAAGAGAAGCAGAAGACAATTGCAATTGTGCAACAAGACCAAGAATTTGAATCAGAGGATGATGGGAATATCACAGTTGCGGGATTTGCTTGGACCAATTTACCTCGAATCGGACTCAGGTGATGAAATGAAGAGTACAGCTCTTTGGATTACAGAAGATGGACCTATCAACTTGGGTTCTAATTCAGGCGATGAGACAAATATTTCAGCAGATGTTGTGCCAAAAATGAGGACACCAAATGTTGCATGGCTCCAATAACTCGAAGACATCATCCAAATAATACAAGCGGAGAATGATAAACTAAAGAGCCTCCTACAAGAAGCGGAGGAGGAGAAACAAAGGTTTCAACGTCAGTTACGAGACAAGGAGGAGGCCTTGGAAAAGTTGCAGCATAACAAGCCTGAGGTAAAAAGTGATTCTTCAATTTCATGTTCTTTTTATGATGAGGATTTCGCTACTTTTGAGAAACATACTACAAGAATTGGATCAAAATTGTTGAAGAAAATGGGGTATCAAGGAAAGGGCCTCAACATTAATGGTCAGGGCATTGTGAATCCCATCAAAGTGGAGGAATTTTATCATTACGTAGGCCTTGGATATGTTAGAAAAGAGTTTTGGGAATACTCCAAGAAAACCAGTAACCAACCAATGACAAATGATGGAAGCACTTCATCACATTCTAGTAATAGTGAGGATTCCACGGGCACTTATTAGATGCACACTAGGAATAAGTGTTCCAAGATAATCTGAAAAGTTTGGAGGAGAAAGAATCATTGTAGTCACTGCAACGAGGATGGACACCAGAGAGCCACGTGTTAGAGACTCCATGCCTAGAAAGCACCTATGAAGGAACCAACTACTAAAAATTTTCAACAAGCAAATCCTCCACGAGGAGATGACACATTCACTTTGATGAGTGAGAGATGGTTTTACTATATATAGTAGCTTGCCATGGCCGCATTTTGTAAATCATGTGTTGTGATATAATTGTAAAAGTGATGATGTGGTTTTCATCACTTATTAAAGCAACGATGATGTTTTTGGTATCTTTTTGTTGAAAGTTGGGGTATTGGTTTCTATTATGATGTAAACTTGACCAAAGAATGTACCATAGGGTTGCATGGAATATAGAAGTTGAAAGTGTGGCTTAACAAGGACACATGCAGTGTGCAGGATGTGTTCATGCTTTTGGAGGACCAAAATCTCCTCAGTGGGGAGGAATGATACAGGTGGCTCCAGAGACACTCAAAGATCCAATAGGGCTCAGGAAAAGATCAAAATAAAATTTTTTGGATTGAAGTGAAATTAGGGTCGGGTCGAAGAGCTCATCGCAAGATGAGCTCGCAAGATTTCTAACGGTGTAAATGACACCTCAACCTGAGTTCGTATGTGAAATTTAGGGTAAGTCAAAGTTATTTTCAAACTAGGCCCATTGGGAGCCACTAACGAGGCCACAATTTGGCACTTCACGGTAATGGTTTCCGGCGGACGGAAAAGATGAATTTGTTTCCTACTTAATTTTTCTAATAACCCTAAAAATATGTCATTTGGTTATATATATATATATATATATATATATATATATATATATATATATATATATAACCCAATGACAGATTTTTAGGATTATTAGAAAAATAAAGTAGGAAAATAATGAGGTGGCTGGCCACCACGCCAACCACTATTTGATATAGTATAACACATATTATGTTATACAGCCAAACAATCGAGCCACCAATTTTAGGTGGCCGATGGGATTTGAACCTGCCCGGCCAAGTGGGTGGCCTAATTACCAACCGGCCACCATATTTCACATAAAGACTTGTAAAAAATAAAAAAATGACGTCGAAAAAAAAAAACAAGCAGCCATGTTGGCATGTGGGGATTTGAACCCAGGTCACATGGCAACCACCGCCCCAACTTAATCTTGCCAACCAACGTGCTAAGGTGACAAGCATTGAAAGCTTTTCCCACCAAACATTATATAAACCCTTTTTGTGATATTCACCCAAGGGGACTGAGGAGGCAGCGTAGAACCTAATAGCAGGAGAACCCTGATGGCACATTTTTCAAGATAGAACCATTTTGAGTATTTTTTTTCATAATGTTGAGGAATCTTTTTTAGATTCCCTTGGAGCTGATTTTTTACAAAGGCATAAGTATGTCAAGTTTATACTCAAATTTCTCGGTTTTCCGCAAGGAATCTGATGATGTAATTAGTTTCCTCATCTGAGCAACAAATCTTCAGCCATCTAGCAAAGATTAATCTTTGTGGAATCCTGGAGAATATAAAAGATTTCCTTTGGGCCAAATTTTCACAGTGACATATTCATGCCAAGTTCATACTCAAACGAACGAGAATTTCATAGGAAACATGATGGTTTGATATGTTTCCTCATCTGAGCGGCAGATAATCAGTCAAATTACATGGAGGAGTCTTTTGGGAATCATGAGGAATCTAAAAGATTATGTGGTGGAAAAATTTTCACATTTTCAGAACCAAGCCGAGTTTATACTCATTTTACTCAGTTTTTCGTGAGGAATGTAGTGGTGAAGTTAGATATTTCATTTGAGTAATGGAATTCTATCCGACTAGCGAGAGGAAATATTTAGGGGAATCTTGAGTTTCTCGAGTGTCCATATTTTTTTCGAGCCAAAACAGGGTCAAGCTTAAAGTCATTTGACACGATTTCGTGCCAAGAATTCAACGGTGCAGTCATTTTCTTTAGCAGAGGTGTGCATTTTCAAGCCATCCCCAGAAGTGGAGGTATAAGGTGTCTTTTGTACATGCATTTAATTTATTTTTACTGAAGATTAATGAAAGCGGCCTCCCCACTTTGAGCAGATCTTGGATATGTAGCTCACACTAGGTGAACTATGTTATCAACCTATTGTGACTTTATTTCTCGTGATTGTCCTTCATTTCTGTTAATGTTATGTGTATTACACTTTATGGGTACATGCTCTTTTATATGCTATTCTGAATGCATCAGTGAAGTAAAAAGAGCCATATCACGGAGGTCGAGATAAAAAAAGTTCTTGGAATGATAAAATAACCCTAAGGGAGTGTTAATTTCAATTTTTATTTGAAAAGATATAATTTTGAAGCCATGGTTTCAAAAATGTTGTAATTTTAACCCCAACAAAGAAGAATGTCACTAGCACCACTTCAATTTTGAAGTTTTGGTTGGAATAGTACTCATGTTTAAAGTAATGGTTTCAAGAAAATGAAAATGAAAAAAGATTACTCGTAGAACCACTTTTTTTAATTCTAAGATTGTTTTTATGGGATTTTTCAACAATGTTACATGTTTATAAGGTCATTCTTATATAAGATTGTAATTTTTATCCCAAAATTATAGTGTGCCATTAATAACAACATCCTTCAATTCAGAGACGAATTTTCATGGTTTGGGGAGTTCTCATTCTGATATCACAATTTTCATCATATTAATAACAATGTTAATGTTCGATTATGCTAATAAGTAAATTTCAATATATTTAAAAACCTTAACACATGGACATCATTGGTGAAATCAACAGAAAACAATCTCTTCGTTAAGCCTTGGGATCATACGAGATTGCAAGTGTCAGTAACATCCATATTGAAGTGTATTTTCAACAAGTGTAAAGGTTTCCTTATAATTAATACCCTAGTATAACCTTAATTCAAAAGTTAGTCTTAGGTATCTCAATAGTCCCATTTGATTTTTACTTCTTAAAGACCCACTTTATTCATATGGATTTTCATCCTTCATGGAGTTTCACCAATGGCCATGATTTATTCTTATTCAACATGAATTCTTCCTTCAAGCATCTAGCCAATTTCTTGATTTTGTATTCTCTAATGCTCCCTACATAAACCTTGACTTATTCACTAATATAACCAATGCAAAGTAAGACTAAAACGTACTTATAAGGAAATTTTCTTATTTTTTAAGTTTGTCAGATTACCAGTCCAACAAAGTGCTTACCAGCATCAACAATTATCACTTTTTCATCACCCTATTATTCAACGCTTATCTATTTTTCATCACCATATTCTTCTTTAAATTAAATAACATTTACCTTTGAATTCAGAAGCCGGTTTTTATAGAATCCACCAAGATGTATGTTGTTATGTACTTTATTTCTTATTCCCTTGTTAAGTGTTTTCATGAAGATTTTATTATCTTTCAATTGAATATTACATATATACTTTCATGGCCTTCCTCATAGGATGGCCATAATATATGTATTCCAACAACTAACTACTATACTCAATGAATATGGCCATAATATATGTATTCCAACGACTAACTACTGTACTCAATGAATATGAACTTTTAGTTGGGAGAAACAAAAACAAAAAAAAACAAAAAAAGTAATTTCATTACTTTTAAAAAGTTACAAAATCACATTCTTCACATGTTTTCTCAAGTATTTTCGATTGACTTTCCTCAATTGGAACATTCCAAAATTTTATTTAAAAAAAAAAAAACAAACAAACAAACAAATATCAAATTGAACTTTCTTAAACTCATTAGGTCTAGTACAATAAGAAAAACTCAATTTATCCTTTTAAGGAATGGATAATATCCTTCCCATATTGGAGATATGACATTAATATCTAGAAATACAATAAATAGCATGATTAAGATTGTTTTTTATCAAAGATAAGAATGAAAAACAAGAGCATCTCTTGATCTCACCATTACTTCATGAAAAGTAGAGTGATAATACTTCCATATGTCTCCATTCATATTTTTTATTATCATCTGAGTACCACGTTGCATTAAAGTTTTAATTTTGGAAAAACCATCAACTTCCATATTTCTCTCTTTATAAACATGTTGAATAACAAGATGGTTAAAAAGCACTCTCAAACCTTTGACCACTTCCAAGATAATTTAGAAACACAGTGTGACATATTTGATCATGTTTTACCCATATGATGACAACCGAAGAATCACCAAAGACCTGTAAATTGTTAATTGATTTTTCATTTGCTGGCAACAACACTTGTTTTAGTACTATTTGACCCTTGTTGATATTTACAGCTCAGCCAAGTACTTCTAAACATGCCTAAATGTCAAGTTGTGTGGAATTCGCTTAATTACCTCTTAAACAAACTTACCAGCTTAACAGGAATTGTATCAAGTTCTCACTTTTTTAGAGGTTGCAAAAAATTATCCGATTTTGAAAAGTGTTGATTCATAGTACATTTTTTTTTAGCATATTTTTTACGCTTTGAATTTTCTTATGTATTATAAACATTTTTTTTAATGTTAGTGATTTTCATGCAAATTTTGAAAAGTGTTGATGCAGCATCAACCCCTTTTTCCGGGGCTTATTTTTTAAACTTTAAATTTTCTAATATATTAAGTATGATTTTTTGTTTTTAAATGTGGTTCAATTTCACGCAGATTTTGAAAAATGTTAATGCAACATCAACATTTTTTTTGGCATATTTTTTACATTTTAAATTTCCTTATGCTTTAAGTATGCACATTTTTTTAATGTCGGTTATTTAACGATTTTTCAAGTTGTCTTCTTATTATTTGTTTTTTTTTTTTAGATTAGTTTTCAAGTGTTTTTCGAGTTTAAGTTTTTCTGTTTCTCTTTGCAATGTTTTTATGTAATGAAATTTTCATTTTCTTGCAAAGTTTATAAAAATATATATAATATTAATATTTTGAAGTTAGTATTCTATAACTCCGGATGCGGATGTATCTCTTGGATGATGGGACGGCAGTCCCCGAACGACTCCCGATGGAGCTCGCGTGGGGTGGCCATATGGCCCTCTGCAGCTCCACCATCGCCGCATCAACTCCGCCAGCTTGCTCTGCATTAACTCATTCCGGCCGGCTTCTTCATTATCCCGCCCCGCTTGACTGGTTAGCGATGGAGTCTGTCTTGGGTAATTCAGATTGTTTCTGTGCTTATTGCAATTCTCTGCCTCCTTTGTGGAGCGCCTACCCTTTTGCGTGTGTTGAGGAAAATACTCGCACCCAGACTGGGCGACGCTGCTCCCTCCTTAGTTGTTTAGAAACGCTGCCAGGATTTCACTTCACCCAGAGCGCCTTCTGCTGTTCGAATTTCCATCTGCATGCTCAGTTCACCAACTCTTGTTGGCTCCCAATGCTTTCCACCTGCTCTTCTCACCACGCGCACTTCCAGTGCTCCTCTGTGGACATGCCAAGGCTTCGACAAAGGATGCGCTGCCGACGCGGAGTTAGTCGAGGTCGGGTGGCCTGCTCTCGGCCTTCCACCAGCTCTGACACTGAAACTGCCTCTGAGGACATTGCGTGGGCTCGCTATTTGGACACCCGGAGCCAAAGGGGTCGTGCTCGCCACCTTGGCAATGTACGCTTTGCTCAGACCTTCACGCCTCCTCTTGTCGACCCTCCTAGACTTGTCTCCCCTGCTTCCCATGCTTCTGTTAGTCACTCCCTTCGTCAATCCTCCCAGAGAGCGGAGCTCCGCTTCGAATGCTCTCTTAACCAACCCATCATCATTGCTTTTGTAACCGTAACCCTAAGAGAAGAGATGCTTATGCCCAGCCCTATTCCTACTTCGCTCAGTCTCAATCCCACGTCGTCTAAAAACGAGGCCTTGAACCCTGTTGCGCCCACTGGACCTGTGCACTCCAACTTGGGCAAGGAACCCATGCAGGTGGACGTCCCCAGCAAGATCAGCGAGCCAAATGAAGGAGACGAAGCTACAAGGGATGAGTACTGGTGCAGAATTGTGGAGGAACCACCCTCCCCAGCTCATGAGCAGTGAATTCAGCTCCCCTCGGCCTACCATAGTACAATTGTTCAATCGTTCTGGAAGAATTTTTGGTTTTCCTTGTTTCTCTTCAGCTGAAACAACTGATTGTTTCTCTAGTCTGGTTTTTTATGTTATGTTTAACAATGTGAACAATGGACCGGTTTCCCTCTCAAGGGCGGCAAAACTCTCTCCAAAAGAACTGGTTTCCCACTCAGGGCAGTTCAGCATTTTTGTTAAGCTTGGACATCAAGGCCAGTTTTCAGGCTTCCATAGCTGAAACTGTGGCAGTTTTGTATCATTATGTTTTATAAATAGAATTAGTATTATTCAGACAGGAAAAAAAAAAGAAGAAGAAGAAGAAGAAGAAGAAGTTAGTATTCTATATAGATTTATGTATCGTTAATTAATACCTCAATACACATAAAATAATTATAACTAAAAAAATGAACATTTGACATAAAATACATATTTTGCATATAAATATAATTAAAAAAAATACATATTTTGGAACTTTTTCAGCAAAAATAATATGTTAAATAAATTATTTTTATGGAAAAAAAATTTAAAAATAACACACTAAAAAAAATTGAAGTTTATGTCTAAAAAAAGATAATATTTGATGTTTTTTCAAAAAATTAATCATTAACATAAAATTTTAAGTAAAAATATCGAAAATTAAAATAAAATTTAATTTAAGTTAATTCAAAATTTAAAAACAACTTTAACATATAAAAATAAATAAATAAAATTAAAAAAAATTTGTTTAAAATACCAATAAATTAAAAAAATACATATATATATATATATATGAAAAAAATGCAAACAAACTATATATATATATATATATATATATATATATATATATATATTCACAAATTAAAAAAATAAATGAAAAAAACAAAAACAGATTTGAAAAGATGATGATGATGATGATGATGGTTAACGTCCACTGAGAATATATATATATATATATATATATATATATATATATATATATATATATATATATATATATATATATATATATATATATATATATATATATATATATAACAAAATTATTAAAAAATATTTAAAATAATAAAAAATATTAAAATTAAATTAAAATAAATAACAAAAAAATATTTTTTTTAAAATAAAAAATAATTTAAAAAAATCACTCAAAATATAAATTTAAGAAAAATAATAATAATAAAAATCAAATTATTTAAAACATAAAAATTATATATTAAAAAAAAAAATTTAATTAATTATAGGTCCTTACACCTATGTGGTGGCAGCCTTTTCACGTTGTGCAAGGTCGTGGATCCCATAATTTATTTAATTTTTATTTAATATTAATTTTTTTATATTTAAAAAAATAATTTTGGAGTTAAACGCCTGGCAAATGGGAAAGCTAAAGACATTGAAGGTTACCAGATGGAAATCTTAAAAATTGGAGGTCCTGTCCTCATCCCCCACATCCACAAGCTTTTCAACCAAGCAGTCGAGCAAGGGTTCCCTAAACCTTGGACTCAGAGCCTCATTATCCCTATTTTTAAAAGTGGGGATACAAATAACCCCTCTAATTATCAAACAATTATGATCAGCCCTCTCTTAGCCAAGTTATATGGTATTATTTTGGAAAAGAAGTTGAGCATTTGGCTTGAAAGTGAAGGTAAGTGGGCTAAAGGCCAAGCGGGTTTTAGAAGGCAACACTCAACAACGGACCACCTCATTACGCTTAGGATCATTGTGGAGTAATGCCGCAATGATAAATCCAATCTCTTATGTTGTTTTGTGGACTTTAGAAAGGCTTTCAATACGGTTCCTAGAAATAACCTATGGAATAGATTAGAAGAGCTAAATTTTCCTTTCGAGCTAAGAGCGGCTGCTATAAGGTTACACAAGAATGTAACTGCCAAGTTAAAGAGCAATGAGGAGTGGTCGAAAGATATTAAGTGTAATATCGGAGTTAAACAAGGTTTCCCCCTCTCCCCTACCCTATTTGGCATTTACATCGATAAGCTAGAAGGTTGTTTAGAGGAAGCAGGATGTGCTGGCACGATCTTAGCTGGGATAGTCATCATCCCTCTTCTCTATGTGGATGATATTGTTCTTCTCGCAAGGTGCCCATCTGATCTTGATAAGCAACTTAGAGTTCTTAAGGATTTCTGCTCTACCATGGGTATGTCTATTAGCACTGACAAAACGAAAGTTATGATTATCAAATCCAAGAAGGACATTTACGCTAATTTTATGTACGACAATAGTAACTTGGAGGAAGTGTCTTCTTACAAGTACCTGGGAATTGATATTCATCACAAGATCAACTGGAACTATAGCATTCAAAAAAGGATTAATCGGGGGTGGAAAGCTTATTTTGGTCTTGAAAATAATTGTAAATCGGTAAACCTCTTAAAGTGGGATAGAAAGAAGTTCATCTTTGAAACTTTAGTCACTCATGTTATCTTATATGGATGTGAGGTTTGGGGTTGCAGCATCCCTAGAGAATCCTAGAGAAAGATTGAGCAAATCCAAAAGTGTTTTATAATGTATAACCTTAAAATTAAAAGAAATACACCCTATCCTATTCTCCTTATAGAAGTGGGTCTTTCCCCTATCGAGAGCCTAGCTATGACAAGGCTTCTGTTGTACAAGCACAAGCTCAATAGCATAGGAGACCATAGACTTCCTAAGCTAGCTTTAAATTCCAGCCAAAACCACCTAAGGCTTAAACGAGGTTGGTATAAAGACACCAAGGCCTGGTTAAACCATTGGGAGATCGAAGAGAATGTTGCATTGCAAAACATCAATAACATTAAAAAAAAATTTACTTCTATGTTCAAAAAAAAATGTGGTGTGAGAAAGATCTAGCAGCTAGAAGAAAATTAAGGTATTATAAGGAGGTCATCAACCCCACCGTAGAAGATCAAAAGTATCTCTCTATTTTAACTATCTTAAAGAAGAAAATTAATATAGCCAAGATTAGAACGAACTCTCATGAGCTCCATAGTGAAACAAGTCGTTGGAAAGTTCCTAAAACACCATGGATGGAAAGGATCTGCCATCTTTGTGAGAATATGAACATCGAGGATGAAAATCACTTCCTCTCAGAGTGCCCCGCGTACAACCACATTAGAGCTCAATTTCATAATCTTTGTTGCAATACTGACCTTCTTAGCCTTTTAAGATGTCAAAATTATAGTGAGCTCGGGAGACTTCTCTCCAAGCTTTTTGAGCATAGGAATAAAATCTTAAATCAAATTAAATAACTCTTTTCTTTAGGTCCGATAGACCAAAGATTGGTCTCAGTGGACATTAACCATCATCTCTGCTGCACCTCCAATATTCCCTCCCAATCCCCCTCCATGATGTATTTATTTGCACCTTTTTTTTCCATTTTTGTGTCGGCAATAACCATAAACACCAGTTGTCTTGGCTCTCTTCCAAGCATAGTGTTTTGCAGGAATTTGGACCGTTATTTTCTGAATCCTGTGATGCTCAGTTGTAATGAATACACGTTGTATCTTTTTGTATCTTTCAAAATGATAATATAATGAAGCTTTTAATCGAAAAAAAAATATGGGTTGTGTTAGGCAGATAAATCGTTCTTGTGGACAAGAAAGATCTCCCCAGTATCACAAGGATAACTAGAAACAAACAGGAAAAATGTAAACTACTTTCTCTAGATTATATGTAATTTAGAATTTCTATGATTAAGAAAGGACCTACCTGTGATCCAATGCTATTTTATTTCTTCTTTCTCGTCGCTCCAAGAAGTCACCTCTTAAGATCTGCAAACAAAGACATGGAAGAGAATCAAAAGCACCTGCAACATATACTAATTCAAAAATTACAAATCTATCTTAATGATCAAGGAATTGAAGAAATAAGTCATTCAAGTAAACACATAAACAACTTATTGAGAAAACAGGATCCAATTGTATTATCTTTAAATAAAAGAAGGAATCTTACAACCGTGTTCGCCTTGATGTCGTACAGGTCCTTCTGGGGTCCGGAACAAGCGTTTTCCTTTGGTCTGACAAGCCCTTCCACTCTTTGAACCAACCTAACTATGAGTATGTAATCGTTCTCGCAGCTAGCAAAAGAGTATGTTTCCTCGGAAATTCCCTTCTCTATCGTAGCTACCAAGTACAAAGAAAGCACTAAGTGTATACAAAATGGATAGAGAAGTTTTACATATATCAACATGTACCCTTCAATCTCAGTAAGTACCCTTGAGACTGAACCAAAGCTTCAATTTATAGGATAAGGAAAGTGGTTACAGCTCCAAAATGGAAGGGATAGAATCCCCTTACCAAGGGATTAAGCTCCAAATACCAAGGGATAGGCTCCTTTAATGAAGGAATGAATTTTCATGAATGGAGGGAGTGAAGCTTCAACCAGATAACGCCTTCTAGAAGCTTCCAGTTGGGAGAATATTCGACTAGCTGGGCTTCTAGAATTTACTTTTTCGCTCATTTTACCTTTTACAGGGGTCTGCAGTTTTAATACACAAAATGTGCGGTAGGTACCATAGTTTTCCTTTACAAAAGGTGCGGTACCACAGGTAATGGCTAAGAAAAGTGTGGAACTAGGGTTTTTATGATTTTTACAAGCTTTTCTCCAAATTTAGGACTTGGTTTAGGAACTTTAGGGTTGTAGACTTATAAGGGAGCATTATATAGGTATTTATGAACCCATATAGACAGTAAAATTTCATGATGACAAAATAATGTGTAACAGGTTGTGTCGATGTTCAACTAGCAACCTAACACTAATACGTGTTAATTTGATAGTTGATTTTTTGGTTTTCATTACAATGAATCAAGTTCACCTCCACTGTGTTAATTTTATGGTTGATTTAAGTTTTCATTACAATAGCTCAAGCATGCCCCCACTGTGTGTCAATTTGATGGCTTATTTTTAAGTTTCATTTGCAATGTACCAAGTCGTCTTAGGCTAATATTTTAAAATAATTATATTTTTAGCATTTGGTATGACTCCTTGATTTAGGTATTTATTTTTATTATTAAGCCTTTTTTTAGTCATGATATTTGATCTCTAAATGTGTTGAAAATATATGGCTTGTTATAGTCATGAAATTTGTTTTTTATTCCATAGTCGTGATATTTTATCTTTAATACCATGGTTGAAAAATGCCAAAATTTTAAGGTTTTCAAAGTCAAGATATTTATCTTTAATGCCATGGTTGAAAATTGTTGGAATCTTTAAATTTTTTGGAGTTGTGATATTGTATCTTTAACGTATTGCTGAAAACTATTGGAATTTTAATAATTTTTGGAATCATGATATTTTATTTTTAATGTCATTTCTAAAAAATGTTAGAATTTTAGACCAAAAAAAATGATGATGTCAACATCAACATTTTTTTATTTCGGGGTGTTTTTTCATATTTATTTCACAAAGATTTTAGTTTTTAATGCCATTGTTGAAAAAAAAATACCCAAAAAAAAATGTTGCATCAACATCAAGTTTCATCAACACTTTTCGTTTCGGGCTGTTTTTTCATGTTTTTCGCGTAAAAAAAATGTTTTTTACTATCATTTTTTAGAAAATGTTGAAAATTTATGCCGATAAAAAAAAAAAAAAAAAACATTTTTCTAGCATCAACACTTCTTATTTCCAGGCTATTTTTCATGTTTTTTAGGGTTTTTTTGCTAGAGTTATCATTTTGATGTTTAAGTTCTCATTAAGTCAATGACTTTTATTGACCTTAGTAATTACTTTATTTATTAAAATATTTTTTTAATGAGACAATTTAGTTTAATATAATGAAATGCAAAGGTTATTTTCATTGTGAATTATATAAATCACAACCATTAATCTCAACAAAAGTTGAGATTTAATCTCAACCATCAAACACTTTAAAGATTTGGGTTGTTGATATAGTCAGAATTCAAACTTATAAAAATAAAGTTGGGCTAAGGAAAAGGACAAATTATTGAGTACAAGGCATAGTGAAACAAGTGAGGATCTCAATGATTGAGTGGAGAAGTTCAGGCAAGTGTGCAGTAACGAGAGGGAAAAAACAAGCAACAACAAGAAGAAATATGCAGCACGTGATTTTGTAGCAAAGAAGGCACATTTATAAGCTATAGATCGATTCCATGAAATCGTACAGTGCGAGAAGTGGCATAACTCAGTTCAAACATGTTTACAACAATAGGAAAAGAGAAATATGGACCACACATTCATGGAAGAGAGGTTGTACGGGATCGTATGAACTCACACGTTAATTTTTCAATGTTCTATGTTGTAACAATCACCTAAATAATTTCTTCTTTCAGTAGCAATCACTTTATCCAATATATTTTCAATCACCCAATAATAGTAAGCAATTGTATATAACATAAAACCATAAGCACACTAGAAGACAGCCAAGAAAAATACAAACAGATATTTTGGTCAAAGATGAGGGAAAAACACAAGGGGGAAAACCCTTTCCAAATTCTTCTTTTATTAGATTGTCATAAAATGTTCAGCAGAGAGATACATAGTCCTAGTACATCAACAACTAGTCAAAGGTCAAAGCCTTGACCAACCAAGTCAACCAACCAATATCCAATCAATTTTGAGCATAAAATCCAAATCTGGTCAAACTTCAATTCTACAATTTTCAGTCAAAGTAAATAGAAATCAACGCAACCCTAACTAGTCAAAATTCAACTGTCAAATATTCTACAAAAAATTTGGTCAACTTGTCAAAGAATGTGACCTTCTTACTTGGTCAAAATTGATCAAAATAATCCAAAAATTCAGCCCACAAAATTTTGGTCAAAGTCAAAGTTTGACTTGTGGAAACCCTAGCTCAGAAACTGTAGTCAACATTGGTCAAGATGCCCAGAAAAATTTGGTCAGAGTCCCAATCACCTTGGCCATCCAAAACAAAACCAAGTCCAAGTCAAACGAATTCAAACATCCCCAAGTCAATGTTGGTCAAAAAGTCGCAAAACATAAGTCAATGTTGGTTAACAGAATTACCATCTCTCTCCTTCGTACGTGTGAACTCGAACCCAGAAATTTTAGAGAATATCGAATGAAATGAAGAATGAATGATGTGTGATGTGATGCCTCCAAATGATTCCAACTGATGTTTATTTATATGAGACCTTGGGGATCAAATTTCCTTTTCCAGGTTGACTTATACTTTTTGACGTGACAAGGACCAGCATTAAAATAATAATTTTCCCATGTGAAAATAAAGTTTTTCCAAGGACAAGTAGGGTCTCCTTAGGTGAGAAGGGATTATCCAAGGAGGGAATTTCTCCCTCAGCTTCCAAATTTCAAATTAACACTCCCTCTCAGCTAAGGACGAATTTCTCACTGCATCATAAGTCTCATCTGAGATGTCTTGACATCATCATCATGGTATCATATCATATCTCATTTTTTCAAATCTATTGAACACTCTCGATATAAACATTGTTACCAATGAAATAGGTAACCGCACTGTTACCTACTTTTTTTTGGTAGCATAAAAAGCACCCAACTTTGAAAAGTAGTGATACAGAATCACCCCTTTTTTTTGTGCACATTTTGGACACTCAAATATTTTTATTTATGAAGTATGAATATTTGTTTTAAAATGTTAGTGATTTTCATGCTAATTTTGAAACGTATTGATGCAGCAACAACTTCTTTTTTTTAGAGCGGTGATTTTCATGCTAATTTTGAAACGTATTGATGCTGCATCAACCTTTTTTTTTTTAGAGTGGTGATTTTCAAGTTGGTAATAAAACACAAAACTTATATATATATAAACCAATAAAAATGTAAAAAAGAAAACAAAATTAACTCGTAAAAATAAAAAATTTAAACAAAAATAAATAAATAAATAAACAAAAAAAAAAACAAAATATTCGAAAATTATATCAAAAGAAATGACAAAATTTGAAAAAAAAAAACACATAATTTAAAGAAAAAAAACAAAAATTAACCAAAAAAATTTAAAAAAAAAAAAAGCATCAAAAACATTTTTTCTAAGTTATTAAAAAAAACCATATAATTAAAAAAAAATTAAAAAAAAATAAAAAAAAATAAAACAGAAAATTTAAAAATAATTTAAATTACAAAATTAAAATTTAGATAAAAAAAATAAAATACAAAAAGAAAAAATTAAATTTAAAAATAATAATAATAATAAGAAAAAAATACAAATTTTAAAATTAACAAAAAAACAATTTAAAAAAAAAAAACAAACAAACAAACAAAATTGAAAATTGAAAAAGAAAATTAAAATAAAAAAACTATCATTAAAAAACAAAAAAAATGAAAAAAAACACGTGCAAATAATTAAAAAAACAAATATCAATAAATTTATTGTTTTTTTTTTTTTTTTTTTAATGAAACAATTTTAAAATTTTAAAAATGAAAAACTAGATAAACTAAAAGATTAAAAAAAAAAAAATTGATTAAATTAAAATTTAATAAATAAATTTTAAATTTTAAAAAATAATTAATCTAAAATATTAAATTTAAAAACAAAATTTAAAAAAAAAAACAAAAAACAAAAAAACAAAAAACAAATTAAATTTAAAATAAAAAATTTGAATTAAAAAATAATAATTTTTAATTTTTTGAAATTAGAAAAAAAAATTTAAAATTTAAAAAAAAAAAAAAAAAAAAAATATATATATATATATATTAAAAATTAAATAAATAAAATAAAAATTTTAAAAACAAATTAATTAAAAAATTAAAAATTAAAAATATTAAAAATAAAAAAATTGATCGTGGTGGCGCTGCCAATCGACCTCCCACTTAGGTGGCGGCAGAGGCCGGTCGCTCGGTGGGCAGGGAGGTTGCATGCAACCCCCTGCCCGCCTAGTGGCTGCCCTCCGCTGCCACCTGGGTGGGAGGTCGATTCCAGGAATCGACCTCCCGCCACAGGAGGTCGATTCCGGGAATCAGCCTCCGCCGCCACCTAGGCGGGAGGCCGATCGGCGGCACCACCACGATCAAAAAATTCTTTTTCTTTTTTTCTTTTTTTTTTAAATTCTTAATTTGATTTTTTTTCTATTTTTTTTTAAATTCAAAATAATTAAAATTATTTTTTTTAATTTAATTTTTATATTTGAAATTTAATTTGTTTTATTTTTTATTTTTTTTTAATTTTATTCATTTTTTTTTGTTTTTAATTTTTTTTTTTATAAATTTTGTTAGTAATTTTTATTAAATTTTGTATTTTGTTTATTTAATTGATTTTTTTTTTAATTTTTTCTTTTTTTATTATTAAATTTTATGTTTAGTTTTTTCATTTAATTTTTTAAAATTTAATAGATTTTGTATTTTTTTTAATTTATTTGAATTTAATATTTTTTTTAATTTTTTATTTTTTTATTATTATTTTTTTAATTACATAAAAAATTTGTATTTTTTTATTTCAATTAAAATTGTGTATTTAAAATTAGATTTTTTTTTTTTAATTAAACTTAATATTTTCAAATTAATTTGTTTTTTATTTTATTTTTTATTTAATATATTTTTTTTAATTTATTTTTTTCAATTTTTCATTTTTAATTGATTTTTAAAGCTTTTTAACTTTTTATTTTAACAATGTCTTCTTTTTTTTTCTTTCTATTTAAAATTCATTTTTTATTTCAAAAATTATTTGTTTATTCATTTATTTCTTAAAATTTAATATTTTTTTTTAAATTTAATTTGTTATTTTAATATTAACATTTTTTTTTTAAATTTAATAAAATCTAATATATATATATATATTTAATCTAAGTTCATATATATATTATTTTTTCTAATTTAAATTTAATTTATTTTTTAAAATTTATTTTTTTTTTTAATATATATTTTTTTAAATTTAATATTTTTATTGTATTTTATTTTTCATTTTTTATTTTTAATTAATTTTTCATTTTTTTACTTTTAATTTAAATATATATATATATATATTTTTTAAGTTTTTAATTTATTAAAATTTAATATATTTCTTTAAATTTTATTTTTTTTTATTTTTTTTAATTTAATAAACATTTTCTTTTTCTTTTTTAAATTTAATTTCTATATTTTATTTTTTATAATTTCTTTCTTTTTTTAACTTGCTTTTTTTTTAATTTAATATTTTATTTTTTTTTATTTTTTTTTAAATTTTAATCTTTAACTTTTTATTTTCTTTTCTTTTCTTTTCTTTTTTTTTTCTTTTTTTCTTTTCTTTTCTTAAATTTTAGGTTTTTTTTTAATGTTTGAATTAAACATTTTATTTTGTTTTTATTTTTATTTTTTTATTCCTATATATTTTTAAATTTTAAGCTTTAAAATGTTTTTATTTTTTTAATTTATTTTTTCTTAAATTTTAGGTTTTTTTTAATGTTTGAATTTTAAAAATTAAAAAATGTTATTTCTATTTTTAAAAATGTCAAAAATATGTCACAATTTTTTTTTTTTTTATTCCAGCATCAACTGGTTTTGTTTTGAGGGTGTTTTTTCAATCCTTTTTTCAAGAAACAATTTTGTTTTTAGCATAATTTTATAAAATGTCGAAATTTGACCTTCAAAAAAAAACCAAGTGCGTTCTGGAATACACTTTTTTTGTTTTTGGGGTGTTTTTTCATGTTTTTTGAGTCTTTTTGGGCTAGAGTTCCCGTTTTGAGGTCAGGTTACCTATTTCATCGGTAACAGTGTTTATAAAGAAGAAGAATTGTCATAGGGGAGAAAAATCTGCCACCCTATGTCCAATGAAAAAAGGTAGGATACCACTTACCATGAGAGGTAAGGATCACAGTCTATCATATTGTTCGTTGATCTCCCCACCTTAGCTTTCAAGAATTAAGTGGTAGAACACTTGCATCCTTTAACCTAGGGAGGATACCTCTACTTACTAGTGGTAAGGATCACATACACTCAATTTTCTCCTCACCCATTGGCCAGATGGGTGGTAATCCTAACAAGCCCAACTTGTGGTTAGGATGCATACTAGGTTATACTCTGACAAGTCCCAGACTTGATGGTGGCGGAGGATACCTCTACTTTCCATAAGTGACAAGGATCACACACACCCTACAGTGACAATAGGAAATATACTACTTACCATCGGAGGTAAGGATCATAGTCTATCTTATTTTCTAGATTTCCCTTAACCCCGAGAGCTCTTTGGATCTATTCCCACCTTGGGAGCTCAAACAGGGGAGAAGAGCATAGCTTAGTGTCCTCGATTAGTCATGACCCTTTCCTCGGAGGGTCACATCCATCAGTTCAAGCTTCTCTCTGAATACCAACAACTTCCCTTTTGGCAAAGGGTTGGTAAGAATATCAGTTATTTCCTCATCAGTAGAAATGTGGAGTCTCGTGGCTCCTCTCTGCACCACATCCTGGATATAATGATATATGATCTCAATATGCTTGGACCTATCGTGGAACACAAGATTCTCTGAAATTTGGATCCCACTCTTGTTGTTGCAATATATCATTGTCATATCTAGTACCTACTCAAACAACTCTCCAAAGAGCTTCCTCAACTACACTGCCTCACGGATAGCCATGCTAGGAGCATTATACTCAGCTTCAATCATACTAAGGGAAACAAATTTATGCTTCCTTCTCATCCAAGATATCATGGAAGACCCCATACCAAAACAACAACCTGATATGTTTTTCCTGTCAACAATATTTTTGGCCTATTCAGCATTAGCGTACCCATGTAGTCTCACATTTTTTATAGTATATCTCAATCTAAGATTAATAGTTCCATGCAAGTATCTCATCGCATGCTTATTAGTGACCCAGTGTGCATGTAGAGGCTCAATCATAAATTGACTTACAGTGTTTACAAAAAAACATATATTTGATCTAGTGCTCACTAAGAACATCAGTTCCCCAATCAATTATCGGTACTCAGAGGGATTCTCCAAATTGAGTCCCACAGATTGTTCACATAATTTCTTAAAGTTCATCTCCGTCGGTGTGGCCAGAAACTTGCATTCCACCATTCCAAATCTCTCCAATAGTTTGACAACATATTTCCCTTGAGAAAGGAAAATATAACATCTCTGCCACACCTCTAAGCCTGGGAAGTAGTGCATAAAACCAAGGTATTTCATTTCAAATTCATAGGTCGACCCCCTCTGACACTCAATAATAAGAGGCTCTCCACATGTTAAGAATAAATCATCAACATATAATACCAAAATCATAGGCATATCTTGGACTACTTTGAAGTAGAGATTCGGATCGGAATTGCTTCCCATAAATTCAAGCTTCATCGGGTAGCTATCAATGCAGGAATACCAAGACCCAGGGGCTTGATTCAATCCATAAAGCACTTTCTTCAACCTATACATGAGTCTTCCTTCCATTCTCCTCAAAGCCATGTGGTTTCTCAACATATACTTCTTCCTTGAGAATTCCATGTAGAAACGTGGTCTTCACATCCACTGGTGAAGTTTCCATCCCTGGTTAGCAACAAGAGCAAGGATAGACCAAATGGTAGGTTGAAAGCATGGAGTTGAGTTACACTTTTTAGTGAAAGAGGGATTGTTTAGGTGGAAAAAATTATGGCTCAATTGAGCCATTTAAGCGCTTGATCGAGTCAATTTTAAGCGCTCGATCAAGCTCCTCAAGTGCTAAAGAAATAGCTCGATCAATATATTTGAATTTAAAATAGCTCTATCGAGCAATTTTAATTTTAAATTTAGGCACTCGATCGAGCCTCTTAAGTCCTAAAATCCATAATTTCAGCACCTTCTCTGCAAAAAATTCCCGCAACACCATTTTGTACCCTAGCGGACATAGGACTAAATATGTCCATAGGTGGCAGAGTTGATCACATTGGATTCATGAAGCAATCATCTGTCCAAGGGCATATGAGTTTGAGATTTTCAAATTCATATGATATTTTTCATATAAATTCTTTTAAACATACTGCTTGAATTTTTTTTTGATAGTTTCAAAGAGGTTGAATAAAAAATCAATATCAGAAGAGGTACACAACGAAAAAAATTCAAAAGATACCACTATCTTCATTTACGAGTCCTCTTCAAAAGGGTACCCTTGGTTTCTCAATTTTTTTAAGGAGTTGAAAAAAATCTTACGTGAACACGTGTCTCCAAAACGCAATTGAAATATTACTTTTCCAACTTCGAAAAAAAAAAAAAAAAAAAAAAATATATATATATATATATATATATATATATATATATATATATATATATATATATATATATATATACATTTTAGACTAAGTTATGCTATGTGAACAAATGCATACCTCTTAAGTTTTGTGAAAATTTGCAAGGACAAGCATTTCATTTAATGCAAAATTGACATATTATACGACACTAAATATTTTTTTTTAAATTATCATTAGGACAACAGCATAATTTTCCACAATTTTTCTTTTTACTCTGAATCAAAATTCACAATGTTTATATGAATTTTGAGGGCTTCAATTCGATAAAAGAGGGAAAACTTGAAATTTCATCGCCACATGTGGACCAAAAGTGTAATCCATCCTCATGACTTCACCCGGTAGTATAGCGGGCAACCAGTGCAAACATTTCATCATAGTCCTCTCCCTCTTTCTCGGAGAAACCTCTAGCTACAAATATCACCTTGTATATCTCAATATTTCCATCTGCACCATGCTTAATCTTGTACAACTATTTATAAGTCACAACAAACTTTCCTTCAAGTCTCAGAACCACTTCCAATACATCATTCTTCATAATATACTCATATTATTTGGCCATAACATCCTTCCATACTTGTTCCTTCATTGCTTCTTCAAAGGTGTGTTGTTCAACCTATATAATGTTGCTTGCTTCTACAACATGTCCCTGATATTGGCATGGATTCTTGCTTTCCCTGAAGGTACCTCTTGCAGCAGCATGTATCTCATCATCTTATAGAGTGACACAAACCCATAGTGTTCTCTTCCTGGAAGGAGGATCACATGGAGGGGGATCCAAGGGGTCCATGGGTTCCACGGGATCATCAGCAACATCAGTCTTTGGTTTGGGCATAGGAGGGTCGTATTTTACATCCATGGCATCATTCCTTCTTTTAATATTGGTAGGGGGAGGAGTGTCCCTTGCTTTGCATCTTCTTCAAATGTTACATCCCTGCTAAATTCTATGATCTTTTAACCAGGTACATATATTTTATAAGGTTTAGAATTTTCACAGCAACCAACACAGCGTATCTTACTTTCTTGAAGCTTTCAGCTTGTTCCTATTGTCCTTTGGCACATGAAAGTAAATAGGGCAGCTAGAAATCCTTAAGTGTCCAAGCCATCACAAGTCAAAAGTAAAATATGCTCAAAAAAGTTCAGTCAACCTTTCAAAGAATGTGGCCTTCCTTGCTTGGTCAAAATCGCTCAAAAAAATTGTTCGAAGTCAAATTTTGACTTTTGAAAACTCTAGCTCAAAAAATACAGTCAGCACTGGTCAAGATGCCCATAAAATTTTGGTCAAAGTACCAGTCAACTCGACCCTCCAAAAATGATCCAAATCAAACGAAGTCAAACTTCCCCAATTTAATGTTGAACAAATATTTCTCAACTAGAAGTTTCCACGTTTTTCTGTTTGATTTTTCTTCAGAGGCCATTTATTTTCCCTAATGAGAGGGACTTTGTATGTTGAATATTTTAAGATGAAACAAAATAAATTGAAAGAAAAATTTGTATGTGTTTGTTAGTGAAATTGGCTAATTAAATTTTTGTTTCCACTAAAATTAAATTTCTATTTACTAGTTAAAATCCTAATTTGTGGTGGCAGTAGGTGGTCCCCTCCACTCTCAGCCCATATGTCCTTCTCAAATTCAAACCAAATTCCCCCTCACCCACCTTCCAAGCTAGGGCCTCTCAATCAAAAGAAAATCATTCACAATTGCCTTACACATCATTGACATATTAAACATGGATTTCTCAAACCTATTTTTCCACTCTTCAACTAACTCTAGATAAATGTATTTTTGAATCACCACTTAACAATTATACATTTCAGACTAAGTTATGCTATGTGAACACACGCATACCTCTTAAGTTTTGTGAAATTTTGCAAGGACAAGCATTTCATTTAATGGAAAATTGACATATTATACGACACTAAATATTTTTTTTTAAATTATCATTGGGACAACAACATAATTTTCCACAATTTTTCTTTTTACTCTGAATCAAAATTCACAATGTTTATATGAATTTTGAGAGCTTAAATTCGATAAAAGAGGAAAAACTTGAAATTTCATCGCCACATGTGGCCCAAAAGTGTAATCCATCTTCATGACTTCACTCAGTAGTATAGCGGGCAACCAGTGCAAACATTTCATCATAGTCCTCTCCCTCTTTCTCGGAGAACCTCTAGCTACAAATATCACCTTGTATTTCGCAATATTTACATATGCACCATGCTTAATCTTGTACAACTATTTATAAGTCACAACAAACTTTCCTTCAAGTCTCAAAACCACTTCCAATACATCATTCTTCATAATAGACTCATATTCTTTGGCCATAACATCCTTCCACACTTGTTCCTTCATTTCTTCTACAAAGGTGTGTTGTTCAACCTATATAATATTGCTCGCTTCTACAACATGTCCCTGATATTGGCATGGCTTCTTGCTTTCCCTGAAGGTACCTTTTGCAGCAGCATGTATCTCATCATCTTGTAAAGTGACACAAAGCCATAGTGTTCTCTTCCTGGAAGGAGGATCACATGGAGGGGGATCCAAGGGGTCCATGGGTTCCACGGGATCATCAGCAACATCAGTCTTTGGTTTGGGCATAGGAGGGTCATATTTTACATCCATGGCATCATTCCTTCTTTTAATATTGGTAGGGGGAGGAGTGTCCCTTGCTTTCCCAAGGGTATCATCTTCATCAAATGTTACATCCCTGCTAAACTCTATGATCATTTAACCAAGTACATATATTCTATAAGGTCTAGAATTTTCACAACAACCAACAAACGTACCTTTCTTTCTTGAAGCTTTCAGCTTGTTCCTATTGTCCTCCGGCACATGAAAGTAAATAAGGCAGCCAGAAATCCTTAAGTGTCCAACCCATCACAAGTCAAAAGTAAAATATGCTCAAAAAATTTCAATCAACCTTTCAAAGAATGTGACCTTCCTTGCTTGGTCAAAATTGCTCAAAAAATTTGTTCAAAGTCAAATTTTGACTTGTGAAAACCCTAGCTCAAAAAATACAGTCAGCACTAGTCAAGATGCCCATAAAATTTTGGTCAAAGTACCAGTCAACTCGACCCTCCAAAACTGATCCAAATCAAACGAAGTCAAACTTCCCCAATTTAATGTTGAACAAATATTTCTCAACTAGAAGTTTCCACGTTTTTCTGTTTGATTTTTCTTCAGAGGCCATTTATTTTCCCTAATGAGAGGGACTTTGTATGTTGAATATTTTAAAGATGAAACAAAAAAAATTGAAAGAAAAATTTGTATGTGTTTGTTAGTGAAATTGGCTAATTAAATTTGTGTTTCCACTAAAAACTAAATTTCTATTTACTAGTTAAAATCCTAATTTGTGGTGGCAATAGGTGGTCTCCTCCACTCTCAACCCATATGTCCTTCTCAAATTCAAACCAAATTCCCCCTCACCCACCTTCCAAGCTAGGGCCTCTCAATCAAAAGAGAATCATTCACAGTTTCCTTACATATCATTGACATATTAAACATGGATTTCTCAACCCTATTTATCCACTCTTCAACTAAGTCTAGATAAATGTATTTTTGAATCACCACTTAACACCACAATCCTTCACTTATCATTGTGCTTCAAACACTCTTAGCTACAAAATATTTTGAGATAAGGAAAATGTGCTCAAGGTCTCATCATCCTAATAACATCAGTACAACTAGTTTCTCCCATTTCACCCACAAAATCACCTTTTTCTTTAACTAATCCTCCCCACAAAACCGGAAACTCGCCCTTCTAATATTTTCTAGGATCCCTTTTGGAATTCATGAAATAGACATCCAATAGACATGAATTTCGTTGAGAAAAAATTTAACCAGAATAAGCCTTCCTCCCCATGACAACCACTTGTAACTCCAACATGATAGTTAATTTCTCACTTTAGCTACAAGCCAATTCCAATATTGCTTCAATAGTTATTTGGTTTTATGTAGAATCATAATATTTCATACCATCTTCCAAATCCACCCTCAAGTAAGGACAAAGAGACTAAGAAAAAATTTGTTCCTCCTCCAACATTAAAAACAAAATTAAATATTTGTTTACATTAACAACCATCCTTGTTGCATTGCAATACAAATTAAGAATGTCACTTAGCTTAGTTAGGGCATCTTTACTACAATTTCAAAGTAATAATATGTCATCTACAAAGAAAAGATATGAAAGTTATAAATTCAACATGTGAACTCCTTTAAAGGTCCATGGTCTAGTTTCCTCCATTAATGATTTGTTAAGCCCCACATCCACTAGAAGAAACAATAGAGGCAATAATGTGGATCCTTACATAATCCCACTTCCCACTTTGAAAAACTCAAACCAACACCAATGATGAGAATAAAAAAAAGGTTGTTTTTACATAACTCATCACCCACATCATAAAAGGCACCACAAATCCCAGTTGTGACATCAATAAAATTAGATAAAGCCAATTGGCTTGGCCATAATCCTTCTATAAATCCAATCTTATCACCGCCACCTTTAAATACCTTAATTTAAATGTGTGAATGCCCTCCTAAGCAACCCTAATAGCCTCATGAATTTGCATACCAACTAGGAAATTGAACTACTCCCCAAAATTGTCTTTCACAAAAGTTTTTTCACCTTGTTTTCCATGATAAGTTGCAAAAAGATATCAAACAAAAAATCTCAAAGGATGGATTATCCAATTTCGGGATAAGGGAAAAGATTCATATTAAAGTTTAATAATATTCCTCTAGACAACCATGTATCCTCTACAACTTGAAGAAAATCAATTTCCAATAATTTTAGGAATCCTAGAAAAATTGCATAGTCCAATCATTCAAACCTAGACTTTTATCCTTCTAAATACTATAGAGAGTGACTTTTAATTCCTCCAAAGAGACCTCCTCCATTAATATATATTATCCTCTTACAAGAAAAAAATAGGGAGGACATGTGTTAATCGGATAACCTCTTCAATTGAAATCCACTCCTAAGCCTCGAAAATATTTTTAAAATGTTCCACCGCTATAGTTGCTAACTCTTCAAATTTCCTCAACTCCCCCCCTTTTGGCTTCAAAATTCATATAGTAATAGTATTTCTCCCCAAATGTACACAACTTCAACTTGGGAACCAAAACATATGTATCACATCCAAATGCATAATTTTTTTTATCAAGCCATGCATCTTCTCCAATGTTATCCTTCAAGACCATTATTTGTGATCAATTGTTGAGGTAAGACATTGTCATCACAATTTCAACCCAAAATATCACAACTAGCCTATACCACCATGTACTTGACCTTTTCCTCCATAGCCTAATTCTTCCTCTATATAAATCCACTCTTTTATGGTGTGTATGGGATGAACATATGTCTAAGGATGCTTCTATTCTTATAAAACTTCTCAAACTCATTAGACAATATTCACCGCCATTTTCATGCCTCAAAACATGTTTTTCATGCCTACATCTCTTCACAATGCTTCTACTTTCTCAAGCAAAAATCTCAAGCTCATCAATAAAAGTGACAAAACAATGACTTCATATTTTTGACACCGACTTAATCAATCCACATATTTCTATATATTAATTCCAATGCCCCTACAATTGGTCAACCAATCAAATCAAAGGTGGTCAATCGCAGCTCAATTATCACAACACATGCATTGAATTATCTAAACTTTTGAAAGAACTCATACTTTTATCTTGAACAATAAACCAAAGTTTACATATAGAAATCATCAATAAAAGTAACAAAATGCTTAAATTATCCCCTCTAACATCACCTCCCTTGATCCACATACACATTTATGTTTATTGCAATACCTCCTTAATATATTGACCAATCAAATCAAAGTTGTTCAATCCCAACTCAATTATCATAGCACTTGAACAAACAAATGTCCAAGTCATCAATGCTAGAAAATTAGGGTGTTTTTCTTTTCATTCTTCTCATCAACGAAATTTTACTCTTCCACTACCATTAACCTTGGATTTATCAACACAACCTTTGTTTCAACATCCATTTTCTATAGTTCATGATGCACCCTCAATCAACAATACTTGGTAATTCCTTCACTGAAGAACACTTGTGAAGCATGCAAAAAAAATTCCTCCCTTGATCATCAAGAAATTCTAAGAGTTTTCACAATAAAACAAACACTTATAATATTTCCCACTAAAGGCATATTTATCATAAGCTCTATAATATCGCATACATCAATCAACTTCTCCTAACCTCCATCACAAGTGAGTTTTGCAGTGCCTCTACCAACATAAACCTTCAATATTTCGACAAGAAGAGAATTGATCCATTCATCATGTGTAGACACATCCCTGAGATTAACCATAACACAACTCATTGACATTATCTACAACGATTACCATTTTTTGATGCAAATTTCCCTTCTAAATTTGGTTCATAGCTCATTCCATTCTTCTTGAGATTTGTTACTTGTTTTCTTAGACATGTGAGGACGTTAATGATCTTGATGACCTTAATTGTTAACCAAAGTATAATGCAATGTTGTATTTCTACTCTAAAAATTGTTTTCATCAAGTATCCTCATGAATTAGTTCAATCGATTCATTCAATCCTATTTCTCCATATTTCATAGTGAAATCATCAAATTATTATACCAAAGATAGTATCCAAAGATGTCAACTTTCACTATGGTAAGTTGATTGATCATCACCTTCATAGCAATCTGATAGCAAGTTATCTTTTATTCTTCGATAGGTTATAAGTCATGAGCTTTTGTGGTGAGTATGGATCATTCATGACTGTGAAATTGTAGCTAAACTTGCATAGATTGGATCTAGCTAAAAAACAATGAAAAAAACTTGCAAGGTAAGAAGAGAGAAATTTGATAGAGAAAATAATTAATGAATGTTGTTGATGCACAAAAAGAAAATTTATGAGAGAATATAATTGCATGCAATATATTTTACATGGTTGAACTAATATAGTTGTGAGTCTGATAGTGAATTTCAAGAGATATGAACATGTTGACAGTGTGTTAATATGTTTTAAGATTGGGTTGTGCTACATAGTCTATTTAATTTTCAACTAGGGCTAATAAGCTTGTGAGGCCATCATTGTTATATGCACATGAGGCAATCCCTCACACTTATTAGTGGCCAAGGGTAAATGCATAGGGGTTTTAGGTATTATTAAAGGTTCTACATATCAACACAGCGTAGTTACATGTCACCATAGTGACCTAACTTGCAATGGGTAAGCTCAGTATCACTAGATGTTAATGAGTTAATTTTCCTTTTAATCACTTAATTCAGTAAATATTCTTATAATTTTTACACATGAGATGTTCACAAATCCATTAAACTACAACTAAAAGAAGCCACACAAACATACCAAAAGAAACTTTACATAAGTTGGAAATGAAAGTGCATAGTATTAAAACAAGACTACACACACACTAGAAAATAAATATCAATTATATCAAGCAGTATTATTATCCTACTCATAAAGAAACAACAAGGAACTATGAGCACTAGACCATGCCTTGAGTGGTCCCTTCTCAAGGCTCGATCCATGCTTTTAAACTATTAAATACTCAACACAAATACAATATCGATCCCAAAAACACATACTAGATCGCAGAGCAGAGAGCAAGAACATATGTACTCATAAACAAAACAATATCAATATATTATGCAGTCACAACATCAAAATGTCATCATTGGTATATGCTCAAAGCACTTACATATATATAGATAATTCATAGATTCTAAAATTAATCACACATAATATTTTTGGTCCACTGAGAGAACTGATCAACAACCAAATAACAATTTGTTAACAATTGTCTATTAGGTCTAGTCATAATATAGACTAATTCTACTATTTTTGACCTCATATGGATATATTTTCCTCCATAGTTCCATGGATACTTGGAGCTTAATTTTATCAAGTGGATCAATATGTTGTTGCAAACCTATAACCACCTAGGAACAAGTATCATAATTAAAACTGAACACGGGGCTTGACTATAATTGCCTGAAATACGAGTTGTGGGTCGAAGTATCAAAAATATCCCATCCAAATTTAAACAACAAAACTTTAAAGTCTGATTTAATCCTATGTAGAGCATTACCACGCGCGAGGGTGGTTGGTTAACAAAACAATAGATCACATAGTATAAAGAAAGAACATATGTACTCACACATGAAATACCATGAATATATTATGCAGGCACAATATCAAAATGTCACCATTGTTCTGTGCTCAAAGGGCTTACATATATGTAGAGAATTCATGGAGTCTAAAATTAAACACACATAAGAGTTTTGGTCCATTGAGAGAACTGATCAACCACAAAATAACAATTTGTTAATAATTGTTTATTAGGTATAGTCATAATCTAAAGTAATTCTACTATTTTTTTATATATTTTTCCCGGTAGTTCCATGGATACTCGGAGCTTAATTGTATCAAGTGGATCAATTTGTTCTCGCAAACCAGTAAGCACCTAAGAACAAATATCATAATTAAAATTGCACACATACCTTGACTATAATTTCCCGAGATACAAGTTGTGGATCAAAGTATCAAAAATATCCCATCCAATTTGAAACAACATAAATTTAAAGTCAGCTCCAATCTTATGTATAGCATTTCCACACACTAGGGTAGTTGGGCTAACAAACCAGATCCTTCAAAATTCCACAAACAGCCTACCCCTATCCAGATCATAGTGCAAATGTGTCTCTTATAGACATATACCTCATCCATTTGGCATGCGCAGTTGGTCATGAACGGTTGGTAGACTTGATCAAGGTGGCAATATCTTCTTATCACAAAAATAAAGTAGAGTTGGTCTTGCTGACACATGGTTGTAGCACGTAAAACCAAAAGTCTCCATATGAACAAAACATCTTGGATGGTGATTAGTAATCTGAACCTTATTTATTACAGGCCACTATATATATTTATGCGTACTATGGTGCAAGCTATAATTCTCACATATCCATTTAACCAAACACACCTACAAATTCCTCCAACAACCCTTTAATTATTTGATTCAAACGTGATTCAAACAAAAGAGGTAGAGTGTTAAAGCAAATATATATATATATATATATATATATATATATATATATATATATATATATATATATATATATATATATATATATATATATATACACCCGTCCTAATAACTGGTGAGATTATAGATGTTTAGGGGCAAAAGATGTAAATTTTATAGGCAAAAATGAGTATTTTTGGTAAACGAAATTTTCCATATGGAATACCCATCATCTCCCCTCAACCTTTTTGGTTGTGTGTCTACATGAAACCTTACTCTGTCTCAAGTATCCAGCATGAATGTCACTCGAGTTATAGGTTGGATGATCAAACTCCCCTGAGTTGTAGTATCCCAAAGTTTTGTCCATAGTTGTCCAATTAGAACACTCATCCTCATTCCATTGAGTAGGGGACCTACAAAACCGGGTAGGACATTAGATAAGGGGATAATGGAACTAAAGTCCCACCCATATAGATTTGTGTTTAAGCAGTGAATAAGTGTATAATGATGCTCAGTTAAGAGATAAACTAAAATATGGGTATCCCATATGGTTTTTGTCCTGGAGGAATGTTGGTAGTCATTCCCATATGTCTTGGGCCACCATAAGAGCCTCTAGGGAGTAGGTTTGTGCCATCTCATTACATTCACTAACAGCATAACATTGATTGTGTCTAATGGTGGTGGAATCCCCAAGATCCTCACTTCACTGTGTCAAATCATTAACCACTATACCAAGAAATGGGTATTCTTCGTGTACCATTAAAAGAGCTTCCAACTTTGTTTTACACAAAAATCTGAGGCTCAAATCCATTTGATAAAATTGGCGATATAGGACATAAATTCCTAGACTTGGACATCCCCAACTAAAGGATCGAGGTTCCATAGAGAATTATTTGGCAGCACAAAGTTGAATAAATAAAGTTCACATAATAGATTATGATCTAAGGCATTTGAATTATGGTAGACTTATATGAAAGTTTATGATCGATTTATCTCATGAGGTTGGTTGTCCCATATATGTTTTAGTGGAAAAAGATGTCAATAAGTCATGTATAAAGATGGGATAAACTTTGGAATGGACTAGACAAGAAGAGATTTATGCTCCTATTTCTCAAGTTGTCTTTTTTAGATTTTATTCCTTTTGATATAGATTTTTCCACTTAGTAATTTGGATTTTCGATTCTCTTATTAACTTAGGTATACCGAAAACCAACGTTGTTTTAGCTTTGGAAACACCTACCTACGATTTTATTTATTAATAATCCCCAAAACAAGCAAATAATATTTTGCTTGCAACTGCGGTGTGTCAGGTTTGAGCTCTAAGATGACATTGATGACTTGTTGGACTTCGCTCTAAGATGACATTGATGACTTGTTGGACTTCCTTAGTATATCCTTAAGCAAAGTTTTTGGATTTACTTTCATAGTCTTCTTCATGCTCTATGGCTTGGAGTAGAGTTCCTAAACTATTTAACTTAAGCTTATGCTTCCTTATTTTATCCTTAAGCTTCTCATTTTTCAGAATTAACTTTTTGTTCTACTTAAGAAAAGTTTGGTAGATAAGACTACAGATAAAATAAATAAATAAAAAGTAAAAAATAATATATATATATATATACACACACTAAAGAAATACAAAGTTAGGGACAATATCCTTACCTTTTTTACAATTTCCTTTCTCTGGTTTGTCACTATTAACTCCAATTTCAAATATAGATGGTGTTTCCTCCACAATACTTTCAATACAGGTTGCTACTTCAATATCTTTTCCTTTTCCAAAACCATGAGGCTTTAAACCAAAAAACCTCTAAGCTTGTTTCCATGGATATTATTTTTCCTTTGTATGAGCCAATAGTCCTAGAGTCATGGGTTGAACCCTTCCTTTTATGAGATTTAAAAGAGGTTCTAGTGGGGTATCAGTGCTCAATCACTCAGGGAATCTATGGATTTAATTGTCTTTGCTGAATAAAAACCCATAATCTGAATTTCATTTTAATGTCATGAATAAAAACCTCCCAAGCAATCTACGGTCTATGCAACTCCACTATTATCAATATTTTTATGAACCCTTGGTGATATAACACATGCTCGTGGTATTTCTTCTTTCATCGAACCAAAGAAGACTTTTTTTCAAGTTTTTAAATAGGAAATAAGGCATATTGAGTGGTTTCTATCCTACAAGATGCCTTAGAATTATAATATGGTAGTGGTGAACTAAATTAAACCTCCCTTAGCATGTCTCAAATTTTTTAATGACGTAGACAACATCCTGCCACAAGGGAAGCAATGCTTCTCTGTGAACACCTTTTCTCTTTTCTCATGTCTGGAAGGGGCGATGGCACCTGTAAAAAAAGGAGACCAAAATTCCCCATCGGTCTTGAAGTTCTTTGACCAATTTTCCCTATCTTGGGAGAGCCTTGTCACTGTTGTGATCATTTGTTCATCAACCACAATGGTGAGGTTTCTAACAAAGGCTCATACCCCATTGAAGGTTTGGGCGAATTCTAATGTGATAGTTGCATCGTTCCCCTGACACTGGCAGAGAAACTCATACCACCCTACTTCCATAAAATATTCCACGCTTATAGCATAATTTGGACAGCGTCAACATTCTCAAGATCAACACGGTTCACAAAACCTCCCATGGTTTCTTCCTCTTGTCACTTTGATTATCAAAGGTCCCGCATACCACTGCCTCTGTAACTAGCTCTAAGAATGACCAAAAACTAAAGGATTGATTTATGCAATGAACCAAATCTCTTCGGATTTCTTGTGCTACAGAAACGAAGGCTTGCTTGGTATGGAATAATGTGACCTGAAATCTCCCATTACCACACATAATGTATGCCACCACCTTAACTACAGATGAATGAATTCCTTGTCATAGTGCTAAGTTGGATAATGATGGTCACTCCTAAAAGTATGAGTAGTTTGAAAACCTGAAACTTCCCCCTTTTTGCATATGTATACAATACAAATGGTATATTTTTATAACTTATATAAAATGGTTTAAATGCATACAAGGGCATAGGCTATATAGATGTTTATAACATATGTATTGGGACAATAGGTTTTCAAATATGTGTGAAAGTATAGAATAGGAAAAGGGATTTTTTCACATTTTTATATTTTTGGGTAGTGAAGAAAGGCTAAGGCCGGTTGAAATTATGATGTTCTATGTTGTAACAATCACTTATTCCAAAAATTCTTTCTGTTGTAGTATTAGTTACGCAATTGTAAATAGAACATAAACCAAATGTACAATAAAAGACTCCAAGAACAAAATGAGACACAGAGAAATTAGGACAAATGACTAGGGAAAAACCGACAAGAGGAAAACCCAACAATATTCTTCTTCTATTAGATATCAATTGTTCAACAGTATACATAATAGAATGAGAGATCAAGAGAATGAGTAATTTCACCCGAACCTGAACAAGTCGTAGCATAAAGATCACCGGTAGCGTGTAACGACCAAAAGTAGTATATACAGCAGAAATATTAAAAGTACTTCAAAGACATAAATGTCCATGGTAAGGCATGTAACTGTATATCGAATATTGTATAAAAGAATTGATGTAAGATTATTACAAATGAGAATGAGGGCTTGCTTATATACCTAGGCAGGTGCCCTTTTATGAACGATCATGTTTCTAAGACATGTCTCTTCATTACTAACTAACTGATCATTAGTTAATTAATTACTATTTATTATTATTATATTTATATTTATATTTTTTATTTTTATATGAATTATATTCACAACATTGCCTCTCTCTTCAAGAAGCTTTGTCCTAAAAGCTTATTGAGAACATATTCTCGTCTTTGAACTTTCATCTTCGTCGATACAAGATGAGATGATTCTCTGAGTGATAGAAAATATTTTCGTACTAAGAACGGATCGAACCATCCTAGATTAATATTTTGTGAAATCTTCTGATCTCTAAAAACTTGTGATGACTAGTTATTGTAGGACTGGATTCTGTAAACTTTAGTATTCCTAGGGATATAAATTTGTCGTTTATGTTCTGACTGATACTAGTTCATAGATAGATTGGAAAGTTTTCTCTTGTGATTCGGATGTCAATAAATAGTTCTTCTGGATGGACTTCCCCTTATTATGTTAGTAGTTATTTCCTGACTTCCTTCAGGTGTTGTTGATGTTGAGTTAGCTAATGAATCATCATTTGGAATGTCCATCATTTGAACTGCAACTTATGTATGTGTCTTCACTTCATGTGGTTTATCCTCTAGTTGAGTTACAATTTTGACTAGATCGATATTTGTTTCTTAATCTTCAACTTGCACTGAAATGACAAGAGACTTTGATACTACTTGAAATTGTTTTAACTTGTCATTTAGTGATTTCTTGTCACTTTTAAATTTTTTTATTTGCACAAGTAGGGCTTGGTTATGATTCCTTAGACGTGCAAGTTCGGAATTTTCTTAATCATTGACTTTGTCCTTAGTATCTTCCTCTCTTTTTTTTATATTTTTAATTTACTGTAATAATTTTTTATTAATGGTTTTTAGGCACAAATTTTATTTTTCTTTTTATGACAGATTCTCCTTTAATTCCTTATTAGAACTTTCTTTTTCTTGTTTTAGTATTTGTTTCTTAACCTTGGAATTTTTTATTTGTGAAAGTAATTTCTCATTGTGGTTCCTCAGATGCCAAATTTCTTTGTTGCTTTGTGTTGATTTTTCATGAAACCAATCTTGGAGATCTTTATCTTTCTTTTATGATGCTTCATTCTTTTGTTGAAGTTTTTTTATTTCTTCTTTTAATCTTTCAATTTTTGTCTCGGTGCTATCTTGATATTCTTCTAAAGTAAACAATCTTCGACATTTAGGACAAGGTATTGTGTGATTTTTAAAAATCAATAAATATTGATCTTTTGTTCCAAAAAATGGACATCTAGTCCAAAATATAGAGTTATGTATGGAATCCATAGTTTATCTGTTCATCTTAAAATTAGACTATATTTTCCTTTCTTTAGTGATGAACTTTCTTTGTGTTTGTCGATAAGCTAAGGTTTTAATGATGACCCCCCCCCCCCCGGCCACCATTTTTTTAAATAAATCTTCAAATATATATATATATATATATATATATATATATATATATATATATATATTCCTTTGAGTGATATAATAATATATATCTTTTTGTTTTCTTTTAAAACTTTTATAAAAGTACTAGTACTTCTTTTTTTGTAACTTGTACTTTGGTAACTTAGGAACCTTAACTTTTTATTTTCTTTTTTCAAATCCTTTTAATACCCTTTTTTTAGTAATTAAGTTAATTAATTTTAAAATATATATAAAACTATAGACCAAGTGTCGGGCGAAATGAAACATGATTGTTGAATGTTATGGCGGTTAACGAAATCTATGGTTGTGGTTTGAATAGAATCGACCCACAATGGATGGCGGCAGGGAATGTTCAGAGAACAATCTTGTTGAAAACACAATTAGGGCATCGAGGCATAGTAGTTCAGTTACAGGAAATAGTGGTTCAATCGACATTCAATGATCAAGAGAGAAGGTTTGTTGGGGTAGTCAAGATGGAGCAGCAGTCAACATGGAACGTGAGGGAACAATCGAGGGACAATGACTGAAGGTTACAGCTGCAATCACATTCGTAGCTCCCTGGGTGGTGGCATCATATGTATGGCCGACCACTAAAATATAATGCCTAGATTTGTGGCTCAACTAGTAAATTTTTTATTCCAACATTGTAAGAAAGACGACGATTTTTATTTGGCGTTTCGTGTATGGTTTTGAAACCTTGAATAGGGTGTAAAACAATTCTAGAATTTAGTTGAATCTATTATTGACTAATTGCAATTATGGCATTTGGTTGTACACAGCGATGCTAATGGTAGCAATTGGTAGCCGCAACAAAGGCTCGACGGTGCGACTATGTTTCAAAACAACGGTTTGTCGACGAAGTTGCAGGTGGTTGTGTGGTGTCACGATGTCAAATTGCAGTTGGTCAAAGCTCGTGGTGGCAGCTTGTGGTTGCATGCAGGTGCAGCGAGTGGAGTTTCAAACAGTGTTTTGGTCTCTGGTTGTCGAAGGTGTCGACGACCCCGACCTTTGAATTTATTTTTTATATATATCCCCTTTTTTGTTTTATAATATTTTTTTTTGTTTTTTTTAATGCCTTTTTTTAATATAATTAACAATATTTTTTTCTATAATTATTTTTTTCAAATTTTGAATATATATATTTCACTTTTTCTTTCTTATCTTCTTCTTCTTTTTTCTTTTTTTATATGGCCAAAGGCCTAGTAGTGAAACTAGAAAAATGGAGAACCTCCCACTATGTAGCGAAATGTTTGAATCTTGATGGCAATAAACTTGACGAAGTTTGATAGCCAAAGGTCGGATCAGACGTAGCTCTGATAGCAATGTAACGACCAAAAGTCATATACATAGAGAAAATATTTAAAATACCTCAAAGACATAAATGTCCATGGTAAGACATGTAATTGTATATTGATTATTGTATAAAATAATTGATGTAAGATGATTACAATTGAGAATGAGGGCCTCCTTATATACCTAGGCAGGTTCCCTTTCATGAACGATCATGTTTCTAAGAGGTTCCTCTTCATTACTAACTAACTAACCATTAGTTAATTAATTATTAATTATTATTATTATGTTTATATTTATATTTATTATTTTTATATGAGTTATATTCATAACATAGCGGCAATAGATGTGGACATTGAATCAACCTTCCTTGCAACTGAATCAACACTAAAACAATGAATCAATCCTGACTCACAAAGTTTTTCTCCTACTCTCCAAGTCTTTCTCTCTCACAATCTTCTTCAAGTATCTCCAACTCTCTCTCTCAAGATCAAATTCTTCTTTCACAATGCACAAGTAGTAAAAGTATGAGAAGATATGAGATACATATGTAGGAGGAGCAGTGAATTTTCTTCATAAAGGAGGAGCAACATGCATGCCTTGAGGAAGAGTAACATATGTCATTAAGGAGAGGTATGCATGCCTTAGTTAAGGAGAGTGTAATGTATGCATTAAAGAGAGCATAAGAGAAATCTTTTATGACATGTATTTAATGAGTGTAAGAGGAATATGTCATGTTTTTAATGAGTGTGCAAGAGAAAGCATAACGAATCATTAAGAGAGAGAGAGAGAGAGAGAGAAAGAGAATTATGTAGTGCTATGTGAGACATTAAGGAGAGAGGTGCAAAGTGATTGAGGTGATGAAGGTAAGGTGACTGGTAATTATTTTTAATAATAATATCATAAAGGACAATAATACAATCATATTAATAATATTGATGATTAAGTCGAGATTGAGCTGTTAAGATTGATTAATGATAATTTAAGTGATTTTCCATCAACTATACCTCATTACCAATTAATGCAAGATGATTTCCTACTTTTGGAAAGTGATTTGAGATGCTAGACATGACTTTCTATTTTTAGAAATTCACTCTAGAATTTTCAGAAATGAGATTTTATTTAAGGAAATTCATCCATGAGCTGCCAATTTTCAACACTCCCTACAAGCTAGATAGGAATTTATTTCTACAACAAAGATATGTGCTTTCTCTATTCATCTCTATTCATCTTTGCTTTGGAACAATGATATCTCAATCTAATGAAGAATAATCATCATAGGGGAGATTATTCTATCACCCTATATTCACTGATATTCACATCTTGACACAGACTTGGGCGGATTACCACTTGTAAACACATGATAAGGATCATGCAGAACCAAGTTTTACCATAAGAGTCAAGTGGTAGAAAATGTGTATCCACAGACTTTGGGGGCATTATCACTTGTCAACACATGACAAGGATCGCGCACAACCAAGTCTCATATGTACTTGGGGGGATTACCACTTTTCAACATATGACAAGGACTATGCACAACTAACTTTTACCACAACCATTGGCCAGATACATGGCAATCCCAACAAGCCCAACTTGTGAGTAGGATGCATACTGGGGTATACTCTTGGCAACTCCCAGACTTGATGGTGGAGGGGATTACCACTTGTCGACATATGACAAGGATCGCGCACAACCTATATTCAAGAGTTCCCTCAACCCTGGGAGATTTTCTGGCTCCATTCCCAACTTGAGAGCTCAAACAAGAGGGAAGAACATATCTCAGTGTTCTTGATCATCCATGACCAATCCCACCAATAAGGGTCACATCCGTCAGTCCAAGTTTCTCTTTGAGTACCAAGAACTTCCCTTTTTTAAAAGACTTGGTAAATATGTCATCTATCTGATCATTAGTCGTAATATGATGGAGCCTCACTGCTCCTCTCTGCACCATATCCCGGATATAGTGATAGTTAATCTCAATATGCTTGGAATTGTCATGGAACATGAGATTTTCTGCAATTCGAATCCCACTTTTATTGGCACATTATATTATTTTTGTATCTAGTACATGCTCAAAAATCTCTATAAATATCTTTCTCATCCATACTACCTCATAGCTACCCATGCTAGCAGCAATGTACTCCGCTTCAGTCGTGCTAAGGGCTATAGATTTATGTTTTCTTCTCATGCAATATATCATGGAAAATCCTAAGCTAAAGCACCATCCAGATGTGTTCTTTTTGTCAACAAAGTTACCAACCTAATCAGCATCAGAGTACCCATGTAGTCTCACATCTCTATCAGTGTATTTCAATCCAATATTGATGGTCCCATGCATGTATCTTAGCACATATTTTGCAACATTCCAGTGTGCATGTGATGGTTTAATCATATATTGGCTCATAGTATTAACCACAAAACATATGGCTAGTATAGTGTTCACTAAGAACATCAGTTCCCCAATCAGTTGTCGATACTCAAAATGATTTGTCAAAACAGGACTTGCAGCTTCACCACATAACTTCTTGAAATTCATTTCCATTGGTGCATTCATGGACTTACATTCTGTCATACCAAATATTTCCAATAGTTTGAAACATATTTTCCTTGAGAAAGGAAAATCTCGCCAAGTATTTATCATACCTCTAGGCCCAAAAGGTAGGGCATCAAATGAATATCTTTCATTTCAAATTCAGAAGATAACTCCCCCTTACACTAGAGGATAATCAGTTCTCCACCAATCAAGAATAAGTCATCAACATATAATACAAAAATCAAAGGCATACTTTGGACCATCTTAAAGTAGATATTTGGATCAACATTGCTTCTGGCAAAACCAAGCTTCATCAAGAAGCTATCAATGTGGGCCTACCAAGGTATTGGGGCTTTCTTCAATCCATAGAGAGCTTTCTTCAATCTACACACATGATTTTTCCTATCATGCACTTCAAATCCTTGTGGTTGCTCCACAAATACTTATTCCTTGAGGAAGCCATGTAGAAAAATAGTTTTCATATCCATTTGGTGAAGATTCCATCCCTAGCTAGCAATTAGAGCCACAACATATCATATGGTAGTATATCGAGCAACAGATGCAAAAATATCATCCTAGTCTACTCCCTCTTTCTAAGAGAAACCTGTATCCACAAATCTAGCTTTATATTTTTCAATATTCTTACATGCACCATGTTTAATTTTGAACAACCATTTAGAAGTCATAACAGACTTACCTTGGAGTCTTGGAACTACTTCCCATACATCATTATGTATGATGGAATCATATTCTTTAGCCATTTCATATTTCCATACTTGATTTTTCACTACTTCTTCAAAAGTGCATGGTTCAACTTGAATAATGTTTCTCATGGATACAACATATCCCTGGAGCCAGCATGGTTTCTTGCTTTCTCTAAAGGTTCGTCTAGGGGAAGCATGTCTATCAGCGTCTTGTAGAGTGTCATGAAACCATAATGGTATCTTTCTAGCAGGAGGAACACATGGAGGATGACCCAAGGGGTCCATGGGCTCCATGGTCTCATCAACAAGTTCGGGCTTAGGCTCAAGATCTTCTTGAGCATCGAAAGAATCATCCTAACTTTCAACATTAACAGGAGTAGGAGTGTCTCTTTCCCTTCCAAGAGTTGCATCTTCATCAAATGTTACACCCCTACTAAACTTTATAGTTATTTGACCAAGCATTTATATTCTGTAAGATTTATAATTTTCACAAAAACTGAAAAATGTACCTTTCTTACCTAAATCTTTCAGCTTGTTCTTGTTTTCTTTTTGCACATGAAAGTAGACAGGGAAGCTAAAAATCCTCAAGTTCTCGACCTCGACCTTTTCACCAGTGAAGACTTCTTTAGGAGTCTTGTTGTTTAAGGCACAGTGTGGAGATGTAGTTTGGACATAGACATCATCGGTAGCAACTTCTCCCTATAGAAACTTTGGTAGTTTCTAATTATGCAACATTGCTTTGACTGCTTCTAATCATGCAAATTAGAGAATGGGAAAGAATCCTACCTCGAATTTGTAGCGAACTTCCCTTTCCTCCTTGTTTGTAAGTTCCAATTGTAGCTCCAAGTGTTATAATTATAACATGCACACACAACTAAAAAAAGCAAAGTATCCACAACATCCACGTAGAATAATATAACATCTCTATTCAATGAATTAGTGTTGCATTGAAATACATGAGTGCAAACATAACATAACAAATATAGGAAAACAATATACTCTTTTTATTAATATAAATAGGAGAGAGTTTACAACCATAAATAGTAGGTGACTTTGTAGATGTCTCCCCAATTTGACTTGTCCTTCCTTCTCATAAAGCACACCTCGAGATCAACCCAAATGCATAAATATGATAACTATTCTTAGGTTCAACACAACAACATGAGGGCACTATCAATCTCCAAAATCCAACCCTGATGCTATAGATGGCAGTAAATTTATGGGAGAATGATGGTAGTTTAGGATTTACCATTATGGGCTTTAGATCCACATATGATGGGAGGATGAGCTCAAGGGATAAGAGGTGAAGTCTCCAAGATAGGATCAGGTAGGATCTGAGCTCTTTATCTAAGTTAAATGGTTAAAAAAAACCATCGAAGCTTATAGAAGAGGAAGATTCGGAATAATTTTTTATTTTCCTGAATTTCTAGAATCATCGCACCTGCAGAAGGGAGCAACAAGTGCTATCCAGCGTAGGTAAAAAAGGGAGCAACCAGTGTTGAACGCAGCTGGCTAAGGAGGCAAGGTGTGTTGGGGCTAAAAACAGTGTTTTTTAGCAATTTGTCCCAGAAACTCAAACTTTTTGGAGAGTTCATACTTAGGGATTTGTGAAGGGATGATGACAACATGTTCACGGATATTTATTGATCCAGTTTTCAATCCTATTAACCAGATGTGACAAAATGGCCTATAACACATTTCCCCCTAAATTTCAAAGTCAAAAGCGACATTTGATAACTAAAGTGCTTTACCTTGTGACAAGTTTATATCAAGAAAAATTGGTCGATATCATCATCTGTTAAAATACATTTTCATCGTGATATCTTTTTTGAGAGAGGCATACCCATGCTCAACACATAAGCTAACATTACATGTACAATGATCAAGAAGTCTCATCCACTAATGAAAAAAATTGGACCCATGATTGGATGATTTTTTGTATGATCATAGCCATCATACTTTGTAATCTCGTATTAATCCGTAAATCGCATCCCGGATGGATGAAACTAGATCTAGGCTCTTCTACCTCATTCACTCGATTGTCTAATGTAAGAGTCTAACCACGCGAATAAATTAGTTGGAGTCAAACATGGAAGACACCATATGATTATCATCCTATGATGGAATCCATTAACAGATGTGAGAGAAACTATCGATGATGTTAATGGTTCTTAAAGTACCATAGTACAAAATGTATGATGTGAATGAATGAGTTGAAGTCGAACATCACACAGATTCTTCCGGTCGAAGGCCGATGATAAAAACTAGTCGCCGAGAGCGAGGAAAATTCCCATTGATGTATGCAAGCTGCAAGGTACCATATGGATTTTCTAATTCAAATTCCTAAATAATGCGTTGATGTCGACAGGAAGCGACCTGTCACAGGAGGGCCTTGATGTATCCTCCATCAACGACACGAAATGGGTATCAATGTTTGAGACAAAATGATGATGTTGTGGAACTAGTTCAGGAACGGCAGACATGAATGAAGGCTTAAGAGTATTGAGGCAGATATCAACCAAAGGACTTCTCTTGAACATATCAACGACACTTTATGTAGTTGACAACATTGACCCAAAACCGAATATGGAGGTTTTTTTTATGGTGTGATGAACCAAAAAGAAAAGCAGATTTCCTAACCCAGCAATCATGGAGATGAAGTGAAAGAATGTCATGTTCAAGAGCGACTCAATACCATTAATAGTTCAAGTACCATGTTTTCCCAATTTCCCCAACCATTTTTTGTCATAACCTCTTTATTTTTTACAAGCTTGAGGAGGATTAACATATTCTTGATCTATAAGTTCAGTTCCATCATGTTCGAAGATTCCATCATTGTTTGATGCTTTTATGAGTCCAACGAAGGTATAACTCAGCGTTTTTTTCGTGTTTAGAGAGTTTGAAAAAGAGACGAAAGAAGAAAACTCCAAAAGTTCATTTTCGTAAATAGTTTTTTGAGTCTAAAAAGGCAGAAAATGATACTCAGGAGAACCTCTTAGCCATGTTTGACTAAGGTATTCATTTTTCGTAAATAGTCTATCTCAGTCCGGAAAAAGGTTAAACTTATACTTAGTAGACTTCTTTTCATTTACTTTAACAAGTTCGAAAAGACAAGTGCTCGGAAATATTTTCATGTTTAGGGAGTCAGAAAAGAGTTGAAAGATGCATGGGGTTCCTTTTTTGTGAATTTACAAAGCCCAAAAAAGTGATAAAAGTATGTTCCTTTTCAAAATGGCCTATTTCAATTCAAAACGTCATTAAAACCTTCAAATAGTTGTTAACATGCTCAGAACACCACCAAAAGATTAAAAATATATGCAATTATGGTCTAATTAGGTCAAATTTAGGTCAAAATATTAAAATATAATAAAATAATCATGAAAATGACCATAAATAAATGAAATGAAATTTCATTTTTACCATTTTACTTTTTTACCTCTTAGTGAGTGAACTCTAAGTGGTTTTTTCCCTCAAACTTCAACAGTTGGTTACGGCCAATCCGAAAGATCATTTTCGGTGTCGTCACTTCCAAGTAGGAGATATTGCCTTTCTCTTTCTTTTCATGGTTTTGATTTTTTTTCATGCACAATATTTTGAGATTTGAGTGCTTTGAGATTTTAATTTTGCGCCCTAGCTCCATCACACCCCAGTAATGTCAAAAAGTACGTTGAGCCAGGAGAATTATAACTGGGAAGATCATTGTAGCACACCTCCCAGAGAAGGGAGGGTATGTTGCAGCGTTCTATCCTCCTTTAGCAGGGTTCGTTGGCCGCATTCCAAAAAAAAAAATCCAATTTCATTCAAATTGTCCTCAAATTTTTGCATGAGATTTGTTCTAATCATTCTTCTTGTTTTATTTCAGGTATCCATATGGACAGAAGTGGCTTTGATTTGGCGAGAAAGATAACATGAAGACCAAGATATGAATGTTTCCAATGATCCAGCAACTATTCAGGTTGTGAGAAACTGTGGGATTCTCAAGTTCTTTTTGCTCCCTGGCATGAGAGCACAGTTGGAATTATTGGAGAATCTTGTCAGAACACGAGATGTTCAAGCACAATGCTTTAGGCTTGGAACGCATATGCTCAACATATAGGTGGAAGGCATTTATTTCTTAATAGGTTTATCAAGGATAGGGGCTCCTATCTCGTTATCTGTTTCGAAAAGGGGCAGAGAGACTGTCAAATACTATATCGTTGCACATTGTAGACCTTACTCCCAACAAACAAAAGATGGGAAAATCGAGATTAAGGATGTGGTTCATTTGCCTCTCATGATAATCCTAAAATCGAGATTAAGGATGTGGTTCGTTTGCCTCTCATGATAATCCTCTTCATCATAAATATATTGGTTGGTAGTGCTACCTTGCATTTGGCTAACATGTCTCAAATGCAATATGCATTAGAATGCATAGAACCAACAGTGTTCAATTGGAGCAAGGGGGTGTTAGCAAACATGAAGGAATAGTTCACGAAAGCAAAGGATGTAAGGCTGAAGAACTTTGGATATGATTCCATATTTATATAATTTTATTTTGATAAGATTTTGTTACTCCATTCGCATCATATTTCACTCGAGCTTCTAGATCCCAAAGCTCAATGGATGAAGCGATGGGTTGATCTCAAGTCCATACATGCATGTCCTTCTTCCATGAGTTTCACACTTGTCTTCTTCTCGGATGGTTGTGTATGCATCTCATTATGATTGAAGACTACCCATATGTTGGGATGGACTTCCGCAGAGACCTAGAGCTCGTGCTACCTGAAGACAGGAAATGGGATGACATAGGTAAAACAAAATCATTTTGAATGGTTTTTTTTTTCATGTTTCCAAGACTAACTATTGATGTTACATGTAGATATTGCACTTGTTCAACCAGTGGGTCCATCCTATCTTCAGCATCTAGCAGGACCACTACATGCACATCTTGGAGCATCGGTTGCTGCAGGGGCACGCAAGGAGATGCAAGATCTTAATGTGGCTAATACTTGCAGAGTTCGAGCAGCATGTTAAGGGATTGACCTATAGCATACCAGAGACTAGGTTCAATCAGATCCTTGTGAGACAGCAGCGCTACACTGTTGGAGTGCATGAGTGCATTACTCAGTTGTTGTGAAAAGTTGCCCAAGCGGTTGTCTGTTATCGTGAACACCATCAAGACTAGTCTACTAGGAGGCCATAGATCCATATTTTGACTATATGTATTTTTTGTATGATAGTTCGTGTGGCCATATGTGTCTCGGACACGAGTTTTTGTAACAACCAAACTTATATGTGTGTGTGTGTGTGTGTGTTGGTGTTTTTTATGTGTTATATTATCTTGTTCAATGTATATGATGTGGATTGAATTTAATTTACATATGTTGCAAATTTCTATCTAAAACATGATTTTCCAATGCATACGTTAATGTGTTTAAACTTCTAGGCATGCGTTGATATTGGATATAATCAAAATGTATTTCCAGAAGGTGAACCCTTAGAAACATACGAAGCATAAATGGACTTCTTACTAAATAGATGTTTGTCAAGTGTAGTACTACAAGTTGTGAGTCAATTTTGACGACTATACGTCGGATGCCATGAAAAATAGCATCAGACAATAGCTCGATCATTGTGTTATACTCAGTGATGTTATTCGTAGAGCAGTCGATACAAATCCCTTGTAAAATCACTAACTTACCATTCGGAGCATAGATATCCCATGTTGCAGAGGAAAGGTTCTTAGTACTCAACTAGCACCATTAACATAACCAACATATGGTTGAAGGGATGCTGACATATTGAAACCAAACGTAAATCAAGATTAACAAAATAGGAAACTCTGAAGGGAACACACTGCAAACACATGGAAACACACCTATAAACAGTATGTATGCAATGACTATGCAAAAAATTATTTAAGCATAGTATTTTTTGAGGTACATCCCATTTCTGGGTTGTGCCAATGGAAATACATCAAAATCAATAAGCTCGTATGCCCCTTTCATAAGGACATGCTTCACTATCTACGGGCCTAGCCACATTGGCTAGAACTACCTAGATCCTAATTTATCTGAATCTTGATCATACAACAGGACTGGGTCACCTTTTGAGAAGGCGAGGCTTAACATTCTTGAAGTATTGCGTCTAATGTGTTTCTTGTGGGCCTCATTTTCCATCATGGCATCACGTCGGGTTTCATCTAACTGTGCCAGATGCAAGAGACAATCTTCTTCTAGAGAAGTAGCAAGGAGGAGTGAACTCGACAACAAGTTTCAAATATGGAATTTCGCACTCAATAGAAAGGATTTTTTCCATACCATACACCAATTGAAACAGCGTGAACCCGGTAACAGTTCAGACAAAGGTTCGATATGCCCACAAAGTTACATAAAGGATGAGGTGTCAATATGATTTGTGGATCCCTATCATGCGTTGTAGCATTGTTTTCAAAACTTTATTGATCGCTTCTACTTGCCCATTTTCATGTGGGTAATAGGGAGTTGAGCTTTCATGGTGAAGGCCTAGCTTGGAAGTAAGCTCATACATCATGTGATTTCAGAAATGCTTCCCATGGTCTGTAACTATAGCCTGTGGTACACAAAACCTCACAATGGCGTGATTCAATAGGAACAAAACAGTTTTTTTTCCAGTATTATTATATTTAGGCATCTCCTCGGCCCACTTGGTAAAATATTCTACCACTACAATGATGTAGTCATGCCCCCCAGTCGAGTGAGGGTTACATGTCGTAAAGTCAATGCTCCATTTAGGGAATGGTCCAACGGAAATAAAAGGATGTATATGAGTAGGAGCATGGGTTTTACGATCATAGATCTGGAAGGCATGACACTTTTGGACCGTGAGAATGCAATCGCAAAACATAGTAGGCTAAAAGTAGCCAGCACGTAAAATATTTTGTGTGTTGACATAACCAAACATATTTCCACCACATGCCTCAGCGTGGCATTAGTTTAAATCTTTCTCAGACTCCTCATGAGTGAGGAATTGTTTAAAAAATGTATTGATACCACAACGATAAAGGGTGTCACCAATTATAATATAATCTTTAGCCTGGATCGGATATGTCGTTGGTCAGAGCGAGAGGTATTATGCTAGAAATTCTAGGTTTGGAGATATATGATAATATCCCCATAACATGGATTAGATGATTTTATCGAAAAAAATGACTTGTGTGGAATAGAATCGTCTGAGATGGACTCAGTGTTGGAAGAGGGAAGGTAAAAAATCAGTTCAGCAAAGACTAAGGGTTTCTTGGATTTGGACTTGATGAACTCCAAATCGAACTCTTGGAGAATGGCAATCAATTTGGAGTACTTTCCCCCCCAACAATTGTCGTGACAAGATGTATGTCACGGGATTGCAATCAGAAACAACCATAGTCTTACTTAGCATAATGTAGTGGCGAAACCTTTGGACAACTTGGACGGTTGTTAAAGCTAACTTTTCAACGTGAGTATACTTGATCTTTGTTTCATTTAAGTTCTGACTCAAATAATAAATGGGATGTTAGTCCCCTATATTGTCCTCTTGGACCAATACCATAGTGATGGTAGTAACTGCAACAGTGAGATACAGGAAGTAATCACATTGATAATGCGGGGGATACAACAATGATGCCTTGGACCAGAACATCTTTTAGAGAATCAAACGCATTTTGGGCAGTGTTGTCCAAATGGAAGGGAACCCTTTTCTTCAACAATCGAGTAAAACATTTGGTCAATTCAGTGTAATTGGGAACAAATCTCCGTAGAAAGTTAGCCCTCCCTTGGAGCCGTTGTAGTTGAACAAGAGAGGAAGAAGCAGGAAGATCGAGTACCGCCTGGACTTTAAGTGGATCAATATGAATTCCTTGCTTCAATACAATGAAGCCGAGAATTTGACCGGATTGTACATAAAAAATGTACTTGTGCATACTAAGCATGATGATATAATGTTGACAATGTAAAAATATAACCCTAATATGCATCGGATGATCTGCATGATGTTTCGAATGGGCGGGTAGGTCATCAAATATGGTTGTACAATATGTTTAATGTCATGGTAGGCATAATTCATTGTCCTCTGAAAAGTTTCCCTGGCATTTTTCAGACTGAAAGGGAGCTTTCGATATGAAAACTTTGCCCCATGGACAGAAAAATGTGGTTTTATGTTGGTCTGAGGGGAGAATGTTGATCTAGTTGTATCCGGAAAATCCATCCATAAACGAAAATGCTTCACTTCATACACAATCGTCAAAAATATGGTCGATAAATGGGGTTGGATAGTTGTCCTTAAGACAAGAACGGTTAATGTCCCAGTAATCAACACACACACAAATTATTCCTTGTTTTTTCATGACGGGAACAATATTCAAAACCTAATCAATTAGAGGAATTGGATAAATGAAACCAGCACAGAGAATTTTTTCAACCTCTACCTTAATAGTAGCAGACTTCTTATGATGGATCAAACGTAGGCACTGTCAAAATGGCTTGGCATTAGTATACGTCTTTAATTCATGTACAACAATATTGGGATCAATACCTGGAATCTCTTCATATAACCAGGCGAAAATGTCTCAGAATTCTTGGAAAAGGGCTTTATAGATCTTGACCTCATTGGGACAGAAAGATGCACCAATATGTACATTCTCGACAATTCTAGGCTTAATCGAAATATCCAAGAGGGGTAGTCTTTTCAATATTCAACAAATTCTTCTCATAATCGATATCATGGATAGATATGGAATCTGTAGACATCTCAACGATAATGGGTGAATAGAGATCACTAATATTATCCTCAGAGATATCAGGCATGGAGGAAGGATGATGATTGTTGTCCCACAGTGAATCATCCAACATCATGATCTCCACGATGCTCTCATTAGTAGAAAATACACCAAAGAAAGCATCAGAAGATGAGCCATAATCTAGAGAATCATCAACCCAATTAATCGAAGAGGAGAAACCAGAGTGTTTTGAATAGGCCGAATAGATAGATTCATATTCAATCTCAACAAGGCTGAGCGGCATGAGGTCGCCAAATGTATCAATATTAGAAGCATTTGGTACTACCCAAGGATCAGATGGAGTAGTACAAGAAGATATCATTTTGATAAAGGAAACTAGGTTAGGGTTGTTGGGAGAGGGAAGGGAAAAAGGAAGAGGAGGAGGAAAGAAAAAGGTTCCCATAATGGAAGAATCCTTAACCAATCCCCCCTTAACATGCTGATAGGGATGTGGAGCTTCTCCCACAAGAGTGATGCTTCTAGTAACTTGAGAATTGTTGGCAAAGAAAGTGAGTTGGTCAATGGCCATGATTCCCCACTGATGAGGGAAAGAAATCATTCTAAATTAATTAGAAACAATAGCGGCCATGGCATAAACCCATGTACGACCCAGTAGAAGATTGTAATCTAAAGGTATGTCGATAACTTCAAGTTCTACTAACATCGTCTTGCCATCTAATTCAATTTGTAATGAACTAAAAATTCCATAAGCCTTGAAGCCTCTTCCATCAAAGGCTTTGACAGTTCGGCCACTGGTTGAGTTGAGGAGAACCAATGGCCTTCTAGCAAGAAAGTGGCATTATGCATGTTGAATCTCCTTCATCCATAACGGTTCGATGGATGGTCTTACTTTGAAAAACAACCTGAATCATGAAAGCTAATTGTGAAAGAAGCTTGGGTGCATGATTCTCATTGTTAAAGACTACAAGGCTAGAATCCGAAGGATCGATGCCTCCAATTGCAGAAAGTAAAGTCTTCTTCTGGGTGAGACAATTTTGTAGAACCTTGAGTGTTGACATAGATAAAGGAGCTTGAGCCATATCCTTAACTATGTTATAGTTCTGAGCAGCTCGCGCGCGAGGGTTGAATGTGGATTTGTGAGAAACATCGTTAGGGGGGTTTAATTGTTAACTCAGTTGAAACCACAATTGGATTAGGATACGAAGTGGATGAGGTAGAACTGGTAGGTTGATTAGAAGCCTTACCATCCAAGGTATTCTAATTATTGTAGTCCTTATTTCTTGTAGCCACCATAACATCAATCTTATGTTTGGTGGAGGAAAGCATCATAACCGAGGAAGAGGAAGCAGGATCTCGTGCAACCATGTTTCTCTCCAAATTAGGAAAATGATATGTTAACAAAGTAGATGCAACAGATGACTTACGTAATTGATTTAATTTTTCCCAATATGGACAATCCCGAGTTAAATTTTCCTCTTTACAAATTAAACATGGATAACGAGGTTCCCATTTTTCTTCAAGAAACTGGTTATTTTGTTTATCTTGCAGAGAATTATCTTTCTTCTTTTTGCCTTTTCCTTTCTTCTTACTTCTTGGTTGCTGAGATTTAACTTTTGTGGATTGGACAGCATTAATCTTAGAAGTAGAAGTTGCGGGAATAATGGAGGACGAGTTTTGGGCAGACACAGCAGGACTTGAACAAGATAGTTTACTCATGGATTGTTGGCTATCAAAACCAATCATGTCATCAGCGGCATGTGATTCTTTACCAAGATATTGTGAAACAATATTTTGAGGTCGTGAATCATTGGTATTTTATCGTACAGTGTGTTGGATTGGGTATAAATAAAATCAAGATATTGGGCACAAGAAATTACTTGCTCTTCAGTCACCATTTTTCCCTTAGCAACATCTTATGTTATGGATGGTAACAAAGACTTAATAAACCATTCGGCTAATAACTGGTTAGGAACGAAAGTTTTGACTAAATTACGGCGACGTCGCCACTCATGAATATGATCACAAATGTGAGTGGAATCAGATTGTTTGAAGGAAGTCACAATTTTAATTCTAGTTTCATAGAGAATAGGAAACTGAAAATGAGTTAAGAACGTGGTTGCTAAGGTACTGAAATTGTTGAACGAAGCTCGTGGGAATTCAATATACCACTTTTCTACCGTACTAGTAAGTGTGTGTTGGAAAACCCGTAATAGAACAAAGTCATCATTTAAAGAGTTCGGAGAACAACATAAATGATACGTCATAACATGCGTAGATGGGTCTTTTCTAGGATTCCCATTGAACTTGGGGATATCGCTCGAAAATTTCATAGGAATAACCAACCATTAAGGAGAGTGACAAATGGGATCATTTGTAACTCAAGTTAGATCTAGTGATTCAAGGGTTGCCACAAATGGCAACTTCCTATTAAATTCTGATGGAGGGTATCTTGGGTAAGATGGGATGGCTTGAGAAACAGGGATTTGCGCTCTTAGATAAGGATGATTTTGGTATCATGGATAAACATAACCTTGTTTCCAAACTCTAGGATAACTTTGAAACGGTTGAAATGGTTGAGCTTGGATTTACTGACCTTGGTAAGGCATTTGAGGAATAACTTGATATGGTTGACCCAATGGATTTTGCATCATTCATATGTAAGGTTGGATAGCTTGTGCTTATTCCATACCATATACAGGTTGACCCACTTGGATTTGAGGAATATCATGACCAAGCAGTGGAGGATGTAAAGCACCTTGAAGAGGTTGGGTAAGTGGGACCTGGGAGGCCCCAGATACCAGTGGAGTAGGTTGAGTTAGAGGTGAAGCCTACAAAGGTTTACTTACATGAGCTTGATCTTGAACAGGTTGAAATATAGGTTGGAAAGTAGGAATCTGAGATGTAGGTGAACATGTTGAGAGGTTTTAACTGTATTCACAACCAAGCCAAGTTGTATGGGGAACGTAGGATATTAAGGATTGGAAGCCATTCCTAGATATGGAGGACTCAAATGGGGTTGAGCACTAGCTTGCGATATTTGATTAGGAGATTGGAACACTCCAACAACAGGTCCCCCACCCCGCACTGAAAAAGGAGGGGAATATGGAGGCAAACGCCCCACAGGAGGAGGGTACCTAGTATAAGGTGGATTGGGATGTTGTAGGCGTCCATACCCACTAAAATATGGATTTGATTACTACTCTACTGAAGGTTGAGATGGAGGAGGAAGAGCAGACTGTGTAGCGTTCATCAAAGAAGTGCCAAATGGTATTCCAGTAGAGGATGATATCAAAGAAGTCCATGGACTGGATGTTGCACCAGAAAAGTCACCAGATAACGATTGGTAACCAAGCGGGACAGATGAGCCACCATACAAATGTCTCTAGTGATGTGGCAAACATAGAATAAGTTGCAACATTAGTTGTATCAGTCATAGTAGTAGATATGGGATGAGAAACCATAGAAAACTCAGTCATGGTTAAATTTCCGAAAGAGGATTGTCGAGGAAAACTCAAGGGTGAGTTGAAAAGAGGAGAATCAGATAAAGGAGCTTGAATCGAAGTACGAGGAGGAACTTGATAAAGAGGAGTCCCTCTCAAATGAACAGGAGAGGTAGGTCGAAACTCTTCTTGAGGAATCTCCTTAATACTCAGAAGACTAGATAGAAGCTCTTCACCATCGGTTCCAAGATATATAGGTCGTGGTTGACCCAAAGATAGAGGAAGAGAAGAGGAAGGGCCTGAAGTAACAAGTGTAGTCAATTGAGGCTCCTTGGGTTATATAACCTCAAGGTATAATGTTTTTGAGTCAAGAAACTCATATTCGATAACCTCAGGTAATAAAGTCTTAAGTGCTTATGTTTCGACTGTGTTGGAATCACCATCTAATAAAGAAGTGATCTCGGGTTCAGTACTCACAGGAAAAGACGATTATGGTTGAGTAATTTCAGATGTAGGTCCAAAAGGGTTAGCTTCTGAAATACCAGATTCGGTAGTTTGCATCCTTTTGTTATTTCGACATCCAAGAGTTGCCTCAAGTGGAAGATGAGGAAATATTTGCATCCTATTCGAATGACATGGTTGAGAGGGTTGTTCTTCCATGTTGTTTTGATAAATTTAGAAATTAACAACAAAAATAAATCAAAAGGAGGTAACTAGGCAAAAGGGTTTACCAAGAAATTATGAACTGCAATATACCACCTTAGTGAACCAATTATTTACGTACAGGAATGCAATCTCCATGATTGTTATGTTTGGTGTATCACAGTGTACAAGGTGTCTGACTCGGTTACCTAAGGCAACGATAGCAACCTAGTGTGGACTTCCAAAATATACCCAGAGGTACGTGGAAGCACAGTATGTGTTAGTGTTGTTTAATATGTAGCCATACGATGAGAGCATTCCCATATACTTTTCATGCATGGAGCGCCCTCCAATATACCCTTAGGTACATGGAGAAAGGTCGTATACACTTACATACGTGGAACGGGATATCACCCTTGGAATGTAGCGTTGGAAAAAAAAATGAATCCTATGTTTATAGATGTCGGAACACATCTCTAGAGTAGACCTCTAAATGTTTGTGTTAATGTTTCTAATGCTCCTTAAGATTGATTTAGTAAATTTTAGAGTTTATCTTGAATTAAGTTTCAGTTTTCAAGGTTCACCACGAATTTCCCCTGAATAACCTAAAATGTAATCTAGCATGGTAAAATGAAATTTTTCTTTTCAATGAAAATTTATGTATGGGAGGGAAGAAACAAAGAGTAATGTGGCATACAAAATGCAGCAAACAAAATTTGTTAAGTAAATTTCTTCAAGCAATCAATGATCAAGCAACAAGTTTTCTAAAGACCTAATTGACAAGAACAAAGCAAAATCTAAGCAAATTATTATCAAAGGCTATCAAAACCAAAAGCAAACAAAGTGAAGGCTTTTCATTGATAAGGACACACTCAGAGACAGAAGGAAAACAAGTTGGACCAAAGAAAATCAGTGAGCAAGCAAGAAAATGCATTTTTTTGCATCTTAGAGGGATCAGCGCAGGTGCAGAACAGGCACCAATGCTTTGCAGCGCAATTCAAGAGAAGGAGAGAGTGTGTTGAAGTGCTTTGCCTCCAAACCAAGGGGTGCGTTGAGGTAGATTCAGCCAAAATACGACACCAAAAATGAAAGAAAGCTCAACAAGATGTTTTCCTAAGGTCAATTAATGTTTGAATGAGTCAATCAAAGTCGCTTTAAGCGGTGAAAAAAGGTGCTAAGGTCAAGGAAACCACTAAGGGAAGAATCATTCCCCAGTATGGTCGCTCATTTTTTATGCAAAATTTGCTATTGCGAACAAAGATGAATTCCCTAGACCTAGTGGTCGGGTCTAGAACAACAGAAGACAAAAATCATAGAGTTTTCCTTAGAGAAATTAGAGAATGGGAAAGAATCCTACCTCCAATATGTAGCAAACTTCCCTTTCCTCCTTGCTTGTAAGCTCCAAGTGTTATAATTAGAACCTTCACACATGACTAAAATAAGTAAAGGATCCACAACATCCACGTAGCATAATCTAACATCTTTATTCAATGAATCAGCATGGCATTGTAATACATGAGTGCAAACATAACACAACAAATATAGGAAAACAAGATACTCTTTGTATTAATAGAAATATGAGAAAGTTTACAACCATAAATACTAGCTAACTTTGTAGATGTCTCCCCAGGTTGACTTTTCCTTGTCACAAAGCACACCTCAAGATCAACCCAAATGCATAAATATGATAACTTTTTTTAGGTTCAAGGTAGCAACATAAGGGCACTATCAATCTCCAAAATCCAACCTTGATGCTATGGATTGTAGTTAATTTATAGGAGAAGGATGGTAGTTTAGGATTTCATTAGGGGGATTTTGAGGTATAAAATGGGCTTCCTAAGGAAATTATAAAATAATAGTGGTAATAATAAAATAAGATTTGATTACATCATCAAATTTTAGAGGGAACAAAGAAAAAACTGTTTTTTCAACTCTTATTTTCAACTTATCTCCCTATGGGTTTACTCAAATTTCGAGCGGAAACACTCGTTGGATGCAAAATTTGATTCCTCATCCAAAGAGTACCCATGTTCCATACTTTTGATGGACCCTGCTACATGAAAAATGATAAATACACGAAAAAAGGTGATTACAATCATGTTTTCCATGTATTTCTCATTTTTCGTGTAGCAGGGTCCATAGAAAGTATGCAACATGGGTACTCCTTGGATGAGGAATTAGAATTTTCATCCAACGAGTACCCCTGCTCGAAATTTGAGTAAAACCTTATGGAGATAAGTTGAAAAAATAGTTTTATTATTTTATTATTTTTTAATAGTTTTACTTTTTTACTCCAAAAATGGTGAATCATCCCCCATGGTTGACATCATCATCTTGCATCTTATTGGTTCTTATAAAGTTTATTTTGGTTGTACATTTTTCTTAGGAGGCCCATTTTAGACCTCAAAATTCCCCTAATGACCATTATGGGCTTGAGATACACATATGACAGGAGGATAATATCAAGGGATAAGAGGTGAAGTCTCCAATATAGAATTAGATAGGGTTCGAGCTCTTTACCTAAGGTAAATGGTTAAAAAAACCCTAGAAGCTTCTAAAAGAGGAATCTTCGGAATATTTTTTTAATTTTCCCAAATTTATAGAATCAACACACCTATAGAATGGAGCAACATGTGTTGGCCAGTGCATGTAAACAAGGGCGCAACCAACGTAGAACACAAATGGCTAAGGAGACAAGGTGCTTTGGGGCTACAACAATGTTTTTGAGAAATTTGTCCTAGAAACTTGGACTTTTTGGAGAGGTCGTACTTAGGGCTTTGTGAAGGGATGATGGCATGTTCACGGATATTGATTGATTTGGTTTTCATGTCTATTAACCAAATGTGACAAAATGGCTTATAACAGTAGTAATAAAAGTTTCCCAAGTTGGAGAAATACCTCTAAGCGTAATCAACACCAACTCTTTATCAGATATGTTTCACTATCAGTTGATATTTAATCCTTGATTTTAGAAATCCTCATGAAGTATGCTTGAATGGTCTCTCCTGTGTTCATCTTAATGTCCTTGAGTTGATTCTTCAAAGCAAATATTTGACTCGCGTCGTTTACTTGATACATTCCAATCAGCCTGTCATACATTTCCTTAGATTTCTTCAACTTGGAGACATATGTGATGTGATGGTCTCTAAGAGAATAAAGGATAATCTTCTTAGCCTTGAATACTCCCTTCTTGAATCTCGCCTTGACAACAGAATTTGAATTTTCTAGTGATTTTGCTAGCTTGCCCTCCACAAGTTCTACTACATCATGTTATTCAGGAGTAATATCCAATTTTTCCTTCCATGGACCAAAATTTGAAGCATCATTCAGTTTCTCTTCATTGTTGAAGTAGTCCTATAAGACATCTTAATCAAGTCAAACAAATTTCAGCAGTAAGTAAGATCTCTTTGAAGTAAAATTTCTGCAAAAAAGTGATAGCTCTTATCTTCTTGAGCAACAAATTTCAAGAGCAAGTAAGGTCTATTTGAAGTAAAATTTCTACAAAGAAATGATAGCTCTTGTCTTCTTGGGCTTGTCTTCACCAAAGATCTGATACCATGTTGAAATTATGATGTTTTATGTTGTAACAAACACTTATTCACACACATTTTGTTGCAATATTAGTTAAGAAATTGTAGATAGAACATAAACCAAATGCACAATAGAAGACAGCCAAGAATAAATGAGACAAAGAGAATTTAGGTCCAATGATCAGGGAAAAACCCACAAGGGGAAAACTCAACCAGATTCTTCTTCTATTAGATATCAATTGTTCAGCAAGGTTACAAAATACAATGAGAGATCAAGAAAATGAGTAAGTTCGCCCAAATATGAACAAGTTGTAGCATAAATATCATTGGTAGCAGCAGTAGATGCAAATGCTCGATCAAACATCCCTTCAACTGAATCAACACTGAAACAATGAATCAACCTTGGCTCACCAAGTTCTTCTCTTACTCTCCAAGTCTCCTTCTCTCTCACAATCTTCTTCAAGTCTCTACAACACTCTCTCAAGATCGAATTCTTCTTTCACAATGCACAAGTAGTAAGAAGATGAGAGTATATGAGATACGTATATAGGAGGAGCAACAAATTCTTGTCATAAAGGAGGAACAATATGCATGCCTTGAGGAAAATTAACATATGTCAGTAAGGAGAGGTATGCATGCCTTACTTAAGGAGATTGTATCATATGCATTAAAGAGAGCGTAAGAGGAATCTTTATGACAAGCCTTCAATGAGTGTAAGAGGAATAAGCCATGTCTTTAATGAGTGCGTAAGAAAGAGTGTAATGAATCATTAAGAGAGAGAGAGAGAGAGAGAATTACGTAGTGCTTGTGAGACATCAAAGAGAGAGGTGTGAAGTGATTGAGGTAATGAAGGTAAGGTGACTTGTAATTCTTTTTAACAATAATATCATAATATAATTAAAAGGATAATAATAATAATATTGATGATTAAGTTGAGATTGAACTATTAAAATCTATTAATGAGAAATTAAGTGATTTTCCATCAACTATACTTGATTACCAATTGATGCAAGGTGATTTACTATTTTTGGAAAGTCATACTTGAGATGTTAGGCATGACTTTCTATTTTTAGAATTCACTCAAGAATTGTCAGAAAATGATATTTTATTTACATAAATTCATCCTTGAGCTCCCAATTTTCAACAGGCCTTCATGTCACATTTTAGAGATGTTGATAGGAGATTAATATGTTTAGGCTAATGTGGATAAAGGGGTTTAGAATTAGGAACAAAACTTTTGGGTAGGTTGGGTAATGTAATAAATGTCCAGGTATAATTTATTATTTTCTAAGTAACTCTAAACTCTTTTCTTAAACAAAAATCAAAAGGTTGAGAAAGAAAATGCCTAGTTGTTGGCGGAAACATGTGATGCCAAATTTTCTTTATTTTCATGTTCGCACTCTCTAGATGTAATCTTGCATCTGTAGTGGAGTCATAATATTCATAACATTATGTGCTTTCCTAGAAGATAGGTATGGATAGTCAAATTAACCTTTATTTATAAAGAAATATATATTTTTTCCTTTTATATATTTTATTATTATTTTTTCCCTTTTTTTCTTTTCTTTTTTTCTCTATTCTTTTTTCAAACTCTATTGGCGAGTCTCCTAGATTTTCATCGAAATCTTGTCCTAGTGCACCTTTTTTTTAAATATTTTCACATTAGAAAGGATTTCGTTTCTTAGTAGCTTGGCCAAAAATTGGTTTTCCAATACTACTAAGTGATAGAGGTTCCCAAGACCAAATTTTCACCACCAAATCTTTATTTCTTTTCTTTTTACTTTTTTTTTCTTTTTCAGAATAGGACTAGAAAATAAAAGCCTAGTCATAACAGAGGGTGGACAAGCCAGCTTCTCTATGACATTTAAATCAGACTGTTTATTCTGTTGGAAATACTGAGAGGGGGGGTGAATCATTATTTCTTTTCAATTGTTAATTTTCCCAGTTAGATCACTTATATTTAGAACACAAAATGAACAATAAGAATAAATTCTTTTATTAATTTCTTTTTTACAATAAATCAAGTACAATATATGTAGGGCTCCAACCCTAGATGAAGACACCAATCTTCAATCTCCCAGGGTCCAACCTATATTTTCCAAGCACCAACTTGGACTTCCAAGGCTCCAACCTTGTCAATTCTGAGGCACCAACTTCAAAGGCTCCAACCCTATATCTGGTACAAGCTCCGACCTGGTTTCTTAAGGTTTCCAATCCTCTAGGGCTCCAACCCTATCTTCCAAGGCACCGACCTTGTCTTTATGAGGCTCCAACCTCTTGAGCTCTAACCCGCAACTTCACTTCGTCAAAATTTGTTTGGTTATTCTTAATGGCTCCCAAAGTCTTCTTCAACGAGCCCTGACAATCTTCAACAATGCCTTCACTTAGTCTCCGCGTCACTTCATCAATGACAACCTTGTCTTATCATGAAGGTGTCTCCACAACTCTTCATGTCACCCAAACAAAGATCTTCAAGGTCACTTCATGATTGCTTCAACTCGTCATGGTCTCCAATAATATCTCCAAGACCTTCAAGGTGTCTTCGCAAAGCTTGCCAACCAAGATATTTCTCCACAATCTCCTTAGTAGGTGCTCCTAGACATTTTAGTTTGTTGGCTTTAATCCTTCTCCAAAATAGATGCTCCAAGACTCCTTTGTCCAAGGTTTCCAAATGCTTCAAAATGTGACTGGTACAAGTTTGAGATTAAGACTAGACCTTTTCACAAATATGTGAACCTTCACAAAAACTTCTCAAGTTTATCATACCTCCACTGTTTATCAAGGAAAGAGGACTAATCTGCAAGCTAAATAGAAGTTTGATGATACAATTTGAAATACCAATGTTGTCCAGAATGTGCTTATTGTCACAAGTTCTAAATACTACACCATAGGTCCGAGCGAAGTTCTGAGGCTACTCCATAAGTCAGGGCCAAGTGTTGAAGCTGCTCCACACTACCAAGTTCTATCCTGATGTATTTTCACAATACTAAGCCCTTATAAGACAGATCTGCAGTCATGTAGCTTTTGTGGAGGAGACCGAGCTCCTAAAACAACCAAATGTTGTCCCAACCTTAATTCCAAAAACTTCTGGGATATTAAACCAAATTTTTGTGACTTCACCAAGTCAAGCTCCGCAAAACTGTTCCTTTGATCCAAGTATTGACACAGTCTACAAGCCACAGGTCCAATTCCTCCAAACATTCATTTAACTGAATTGAAACTCTGTTAATAGAACAACCTCCTATAGATTATTATATTTTTGAGCCTCCACAAAATACAGGTCCAAAATCCTTGTAATCCTCTTAGGGTGACTGTCCCTTGATGGTTATGTCGAGTCCTAAACTGTGCCTTCAAGGAGATTGCATGTTGTCTGAGGCTTCACAAGACTGTGATAGTATTTTGTGCTAAAAGTATGGGTGATGACAAATTTGAGGTGAGGTATTTAGTCACAAGAAACTGCCCAAAATTCTGAGCTTTTCAACAATGATCTGAACTAATATAGTGGTAGTTGTTCTGATCTTAAATAATTATTCAATCAAACAATTTAACCCAAGATGTAATTCATTCATGTATCTCAGCCTATATCTTGTTTTGTACTTCTTCTCTTATATTCCTCACCGAGATGATGGATTAAATGACGAGTCTTAACTTATATATATAGTGATTTTAAATGGAAATGAAGGGATGCATCTTTTGAGGGAAGCCGACTCAATTTAGTTGAGCATAGGTTGGCTAGACTATAAAAAAAATAGGATATATAATTTTCAAAAATTAATTTCTCATAGACTATTGGGAGTTAGGAGCTGAGTGAGGGCTCGTTGGAAAGAGGAAAGAGTCCTCTTTAAGATGGTGAAGGACTTGTTGTGATAGGATGCCTCCAAGATGCCAATAATTAATTTTCTTTATGACTATTCTTGAATTTGTATATATAAGGTGTTTGGGACAGAATGGGCTTTAAGGGAGGTGTCCACTTGTCATGTCTTTTGCTATGTCATCATAGGATCATAGAGTCATTATGTAGGAGTGCAGCAACAATGTCATCATATACTAGTGCAGTGATATGTCATAGTGCAGCCTTCTTTAATTTGTCAAAAGCTCCAAAGCAGTCTTCCAATTATGTGAAAGTGTGTTCATTCTTCAAGAGTATGACTTCATCAATTATAGTTCTCCACCTCAAAGGCTTGTATATTGGCACCTATGGTCTAGATCATCAATCAAGGCACATGATTGACACTCGACAACATTATAGTTAGTTCAAGGACTTGTTTGGGCAAGACTTCTTCATTAGTGGCTTGACATCTTCATTGATGGCATTGTTATCAACCAAGAGTTATGACATCATCATCTTGAACCAAGCATCTCAAAAATATGAAATATCGGTCAATGCCACATTGACATCAATGACAACCTTGATTAACATATTCATGTTGAACTTATGATTCTATTTCGCTCGTTGTTGTTGAATAATAGTCATTTGTTAAATGGTGTCTTGGTGTCTTTAATCAAGCTCGTTAAGTTGGTCTAATAATGCTTTTGACCCTCAGAGAGGTCCATTACAAATTGAAGGGTTGTCCTTAATATCTTAAATTTTAAATTCAATAGGAAGGACAACTTGTTTCCCATATTCCAATTCATAAGCTGTGAAATTTGTGGCATTCTTAGGCCCACAAATTTTCTGGAAGCTTTTCGGCCTAGTATTTGTGATGGTGTTCAATTGTGTTAGTCAAGAAATCTTTCAAAACGTTGTTGGTAACCTCCACCTATACATTCTCTTGCAAGTCGTATCAGTTGGACATCTGATGTTTGATTTTAAACTTCTTAGTGATAAATTGGACCAATTTAGAAGTAAATTAAGTCTCTTGATCAGTAAGAATCTCACGTGGTACACCAAATAGAATAAGATTTTTTCATTTAAGAAATCAGCCACCATCTGTTTTGTTTCCTTCGCCATAGGTTTAGCTTCAACCCGCTTGGTTACATAGTCAATGCATACGAAAATGTATGCATTTTGTCTTGATGGTAGGTTGATAGGGTCTACAAAGTCAAGGACCCATTTCTCAAAAGGCTCAATCATAACTTGAGGTTATAGCAGTATTTCGTCACTCTGTGTTGACATTCCCATTCCTTGATACTTATCAAAGCTTTGACTATATTTTATAGCATCCCTAAAAATTGTTGGCCAATAATACCATTTTCATAAAACTTTTTTTGTGATCCTCTTATTTGCAAAGTGGCCCCCATAAGGCTCATCGTGACATGCTTTAAGGATATCATAGATTCATCCTCTCGAATGCATCATCAGATTATATGATCAAGCCCAGTTTGGAAAAAGTACCCTTGAATCTAGGAGTTCAAAGCATTATTTTTTACAACCTTATCTCATTCCTTGGGTGATGTGTTGTGGGATTTTACCTACAACCAATTAATTAACAATATCTACAAACTAAGGTGTATTAGTAAATAGGGAAAACAAATGCTCACTAGGGGAAACACCTTCTATAGGATTAAACTCGTCAATATGATGAAGTTGAGATAAGAAATCAGCAAAAACGTTCTCCTTTCTTAGTTTATCAATGATAGTAAATATCAAATTCTTGTAGGAGAAGCCATCTCATTACTCTACCATGCATAATTGATTTATTCATGAGATACCATATAGAAGAGTGATCAGTATGTACAAAAACAAGATAGCTAGTAATATAATGATGAAACTTATTTATGGCACGAACCACAGTGAGGAATTCCTTTTCAAATACTATGTAATTTAATTTGGTTGGGGTTACATTTTTACGAATGTAATAAATGATGTAAGGTTTTTGTTCCTCCTTTTGACCTAATACAGCTCCAATGGTTGTATCTAAGCTATCAGTTTGAATATGGAAGGGTAAGGACTAGTTAGGGCCTCGCAAAATAGGGGTAGAGGATATTTTATGTTTAAGAGCATTAAATGTCAATTGGAATTTATCATCCCAGTGGAACTCTGTAGTTTTTGTTAAGAGATGAAACAATGGGGAAGCTACCTTTGTAAATTTTTCTATAAACCTCTTGTGGTATCCTACATAACCCCAAAAATTGTGGACATCCTTTTATGTGGTTGGGGTTGATAACTTAAGGATTACCTCTATTTTGGCAGGATCCACTCGAATTCCTTTAGGAGAGATATGGTGCCCTAACACAGTCCCTTATGTGAGAAGCATTTGGCATTTTTCATTACTAATAGAAATATTGGCTTCTTGGCACCAAAATAGTACCTTCTCAAGATTCTCCAAACCACCTTCAAAGGTCTCCCTGTATACTGTAAAATTGTCCATATATATCTCAACACAATCATTAGTCAAATCGGAAAAGATTCAAAGAATATCATTTTCGAAAGTTGTTGGAGCATTACATAATTTAAATGGGAGCACACTCTAAACATAAGTTCCCTAAGGACAGGTGAAGGTTTTCTCTTGATCTTCGAGGGCTACTTGAATTCGGTTGTAGCCACTTAATCTTTCAAAAAAGGAGATAAATTTATTCCCTACCAAGGTATCTAAGACTTGATCAATGAAGGGTAGAGAGAAATAGTCTTTTAGGGTGACCTTATTCACTTTATGGTGTGCTTTTATCCATATATTTAAGTTAAATTTTCTTGATCAAGTTTGAATTGAATGTAATTTTTATAGTGGCTTGATTGTATTAATGTTGTTGTGCTTTTATTCAAATGGTCACGAGACTAGACAGGGGACATGGAATGATATAATTTGAAGTGCAGCATAATATTCCATCTATAAATTGATTTCCACATTGAAAAGAAATGTTACAAGTTGTTTTGGTTCAACATCCATATGCCCCATGTTATTTCTCCCTTCACAGTAGTGTGAAGCATTCCTTGGCATTGTTTGTAATATGTGCATGTTTTTATTTTTATGATTTTGTTTATGTAGTAATATATGTCTATACATTTATATGTTTTTGTATTTGTATATCGATATGTTTGTGTGTCTCTGTGTAGGTGCTCGTTGTGATATGTTTGTACACAGTGAGAGAGAGATGAAAAGAGGCTTTGAAGGGAATGAAGGAGAGGAATCTATATATGAGCAGGGACATGGAAAGGAAGGAAGAGTTATGTGATTGGTTTGATCTTGAACTTATATTTGATTTATGTTCTCAAGGTTTGACCACTTACCATCTAGAGCGTCCATCCAAATCGGCAGTATGTCTTCCATATATAACTATTTGTTTCTCGTTTGAGGGAGAGAGGGTTGCAAATGAATCTATAAATAGTATTAGGATGTTTTTTAATTTGGTTTTATCTCGAATTTAGTATGATATGAGATATATGTCCTCATATTCGAAAATTCCCAAATTGCCTACCAAAAGCATAGAGATTATGTTAATCTAGGTTTTCATTGATGTCAATAGTTGATGTCAGTGACCGGGATGGCAAATATTCTTGAAGATCCCAGAGGATGATTACAAATGATTACAACTCGTTTTTAAGATGTCAAGACACAAATGAAGTGTCAATCATGTATCTTGATGATCATAATGGAAGACTACCATATCACTGCACTTTATGAAGGACTATAAGACATATACATGATTGTTACACTAAAATTTGTCACCATAACATTTAGCTATCTATATGGGTTCATCTTTACCTATTTATTACTCCCTTAGAGGTCCAAAATCATAAAGTTCCTAAATCAAGTCTTGAAATTGGGAAAAAACTTATTAAAACCCTAAAAACCCTAACTTCGCACTTTTCCTAGTCATTTCCTGCAGTACTGCGGTTTATTGCTATAAAACCTGTGGCACATCCCGCACGTTCTGCTCATTAACACTGCGGACCCTCGTAAAAGGTGAAATAAAAAGAAAAGTAAGTTCTAGAAGCCCAGCTGATCGAATATTCTCCCAGCTGGGGCCTTCTAGAAGCGTTATCTAGTCGAGCTTCGCCCCTTCCATTCATGAACCTTTATCCCTTCATAAATGGAGCTATCCCTTGGTTTTTGGAGCTAAAATCCCATGATGAGAGGGCTTTATCCCTTCCTTATTGGAGCTGAAACTACCTCCTTTCTGCTATAAATTGAGACCATGTTTCAGTCTTAAGGGTACTGACTTCTTAGCTAGTAGAAGAGAATTGCTGAAGAAATTATACTCTCCACATTTGGCATCATTGGCATGAGAGCGATTACATACTCATAGCCATAGTCTTATGTTGATTCAGAGAATTGGAGTCTTGTCAAACTGAAGAAAACGGTTATTCGGGACCCCGAAAGAACATGTACAAACATCAAGGCATCAAGGTTGTAAAGTTTCTTCTTTTTATTCAAAGTTAATACAAATGGATTCTATTTTCTCATTGAATTGTTCATCTATCTTTTGAATAATTTAATTATTGGATTCCTTAATCACTAAGATAGATTATTGCTTTTGAATTATCATATCTTGCAAATTTGATCTTGTCTGTTTGTCTTTGATTGCAGATCTTACATGCTGGATCGATACCTTCTGGAACGACTGGATTGAAGACCGAGTAAGCGTTGGACTTCAGGTAGGAGCATCTCTCCATAGTTAATTAATAATTCTTAAGCATAATGGTCTAGAGAAAATGGTCTACATCTATCTGTTTGTTTCTAGATATCCTTAGGATACTAGGGAAATCGCTCTTGTCCGCAAGAGGGATTTGTTCGTCTAACAATGATGATATGTCCTACCTCCAATGATCTTGATGATAACAGTACATGATTAAATGTTCTACCTCCGATAATTTGATGATGACATGACAAATCTCCAATGATGTGAAGCTTGATGTCCTTATGATGAAAACTACATGATGATGTTGCATTTGGTTGATGCAATATCTTTGCACTATCTTAAGGACAGCTGACCTAATGACCCTATGTTGAAGAAGGCAAGGACATGATGATGGTGATCCTATGTTGAAGAAGGCTAGGACATGATTATGAAAACAACCATGAGGGGAATTTTGAGGTCTAAAATGGACCTCCTAAGGAAAATGTACAATCAAAATTCACTATATGAGAACCAACCACATTTTAGGGGATGACATCATCCCTAATGGTTGAAGTGGCATTGCTTGAGTTTAAGATACTTACTTGTCACATTCTCAATGGTGAATAAAAACTCATGGTTAACCAAGGTAGTGCTCTAAGTACTTTTAAAGTCAAAGTAGAGTACTCATAATAAATGTCATTTCACACTTTTTGAATAAAAATGTATTATTGTCATTTCATATTTCTTGAAAGAAACAATGCATATCCCTATACATTTATTATATTATATTATATTATATTATTTTCATGCAGTATATTAATTACATGTTATTATACAATTTAAATAATATAAATTTTAATTAATAGCATATAATATAATTAAGAATTTATAAATTTATATTTATATTTTATTTCAAGTTATTTAAGTACAAAGGACAAATGCATTTGTTATTCAATGATAATGATTTTTTCTTGAAAAGATAATTCTTATTTATAGTCACATCAATACAATTTTATTGTTAATTTTATTTTGGTACAACTTTTGAATTGAATTTAACTATGTTTACATTGATTATGGTGCAAAAAGTGAATTGCAAATTCATAAATATTACTTTATTATTTCCTTAGGAGGCCCATTTTAGACCTCAAAATTCGCCTAATGCAACGAAGAAATCAAACCATGAAGAAGCCCTACAGTCAAAGGCATTCCTCCCTACCTTCGTTTTTGCACTCATAATAATCAGTCACATTAAAAAATTTATTTTGCTACCTTAAAGGCAAAATTCCTTAATGAAACCTACACCATCTTGAAGAGCATAATTTTTCCTTTCCAACGAGCTATTACTCGGCCTGAAACTCCAAGTAGTTTGAAAGTTATTGATTTTTCAAGTTTAAGGTAAATTTCTGTCAGTGAGCCGACCTACGCCGACTAGTGTAGGCTCATGCCTCATGGCCAAGGGACGTGTCCCTTCGTCAAAATGAAAAATGAGTATAAATATAAGGTTGTACTCCTCATTTTTCCCAAAAAAAATCGGTGATCAATTCAAAAAAAAGCAGAGAAATATGATAGGAGGTCGAGGAAGACTTTGAGATTATTGTTTGGGTGTTTTGGGAAAATTCTATTAAAAGTTCTATATTTCATTGCAGGTCGAATCCTGAACAGAATAGGAGACAAGCTTAAACTGCAAATCATTGAAGTCTTGATTGTTGAAGAAGCTCAAAATTAATGTGCAGATCTGAAAGGAAACTAAAGCTACTCACTTGTAGCTCGAATTTGTGACAGGTGTCCTTTTGGAGAGCTCAGACTCATCTCAGAAAATCCTCGGCCATGGTGTGAAGGTGTAGAAACTTGAATCTGTGGAGTGTTGGGCTTGGATAGCAGCACACTTATTGAGGCTCGGATTACTCCTGTTAAGATCTCGAATCATTTGCAGACAACCTGTCACTCTCGAACCTGTGATAAACATAGAACACTTATAGCTCAAATCACAAGTCCAATAATTGCATATTTAAAGACAATCACATTTGAACTAGAACTTCGTCTAATAAGGAGGGACGGTCACCTATAAAAGTTTGGTTTTTGGCACACAGAACTGTCTTAACATATCTCAACCAATCTGTAGCGAATTACACCATACCTCGGATTACATTGCCACCTATAGGAGCTCATTTAAGGCTCCAAATTGTGATAGTAGTCGACTATTACTTGAATTATATTCACCTGTAGCAGCTCAAACAATTGTCACCTATCCTTCGTACTTGTAAATAATTATGCATTATATTCTCGGAATTGTTACAATCACTTGAGAGGCTCAGTTTTGAGCTCAGATTAGGTGTTGAATTATTAAGGAGCGGACTTGGAAGCAACGCATTGATATCTCTGAAACAAATTACAAGTATCGTTTGAGAGCAAGTGTTGAACGGTGAAGAACTTGTGAGCCTTCAACAGTGAAGAATCTGGAGGAATAAAGAACATGTGGCCTTGTCAAGGAATTGAAGGCTTGAACAATGAATACTTGAGTTGACTTGAAGAAGCCTTGTGAAGACATCTTTGGAGCCTGTCTCTTGTCCCTTTTGAGCAACATTATTGTAGACCCCTTTGAGCAACTTGAAGATCCTTGAAGCAGAAGTAACTTGAAGAAATTTGTTTGGAAGACTTGGTGCAAAATTTGACCAATTTATTGAAGACATATTTGAGGCATTATTGAAGTCATATAAAGACACTTGTAGATGTTGATCTTGAGACACCATTGGAGACCATGATGCGTTGAAGCAATCATGAGGTGACTTTGGAGATCTTTGTTTGGGTGACATGAAGAGTTGTGGAGATACCTTCATGATAAGACAAGGTTGTCATTGATAAAGTTACGTGGAGACTAAGTGAAAACATTGCAAAAGATTGACAGGGCTCGTTAAAGAAGACATCTGGGAACCATGAAGAATAAGCAAAACATATTTTGACAAAGTGGAGTTGAGGGTTGGTGCCCAAGAGGTTGGAGCCTCATAAAGACAAGGTCAGTGCCTTGGAAGATAGGGTTGAAGCCCCAGAGGATTGGAGTCCTCAAGAAACCAGGTCGGAGCCTATACTAGAGATAGGGATGGAGCCCTAGAGGTTGGTGCCTCAAATTGACAAGGTTGGAGCCTTCGAAAGACCAAGTCGATGCTTGGCACAATACAAGTTGGAGCATGGAATATTGGAGTCTTCATCTAGGGTTGGAGCCCTATACTATTATTGTACTTGATTTATTGTAAAGAAGAAATTAATAAAGGTATTTATCCATCATTGTCCATTTTGTGTTCTAAATATAAGTGATCTAACTGGTAAAACTAACAATTGAAAAGAAATATTGATTCACCCCCCTAACAGTATTTCCAATAGATTAAACATATATTTGAGGCTTTCCCATCAAATTTGTGGTATGTGTTGTCTTTGTAACTTTTCTTTTTCACCCACGGATCCACTAGATCTATTTGTTTCCTTGTATTCCCATTTTCATTTAGTTTTGTGCAATATATGTTATTCATATGTTCATCAGAGCAATTTCTTTTTGTTAATTAATTTTGGCAGGAGCAAACGGAATGGTTACCATTGTGTGGGTGTATCAAACATAGTGGAAGAAAGAAAAAAAATCTAACACGGTCATTTCTTTACAATGAATAGGTAGGTTGCTATTTCTATTTCCAAAAATAATTAATTCTGACTAGAATATAAATGAATAGGTTTCCATGTCTTTTTCCAAAATAGTGAATAAGTGGAAGTAGGTGGTCTCTTCCACTCTTAACCCATGTGTCCTTCCCAAATTTGAACCAAATTCCCCTTCACCCACCTTCCAAGCTAGGGCCTCCCAAGAAAAATAAAATCCTTCACGACTACCTTCCACATCATTGAAATATTATATGTATATTTTTCAACCCTCTTTATCCATTATTCAACTAAGTTTAGATAAATATATTCCTAAAACGCCACTTGAGATCCTTCACATATAACAGTGCTTCAAACACTCTTAGTTGCCAAAGTCTTTTAGAAAAGGAAAATGTTCTCAAGGTCCCATCTTCCCAACAACATTTGTACAGCTAGTTTCTCCCATTTTGCCCACAGAATCACCTTTCTATTCAACTAATCCTCCCCACAAAACCTAAAACTTATCCTTGTAATATTTTCAAGAATCCCTTTCGAAATCCATGACATAGACATCCAATAGACAAGAATTTCCTTGAGAACAACTTTAATCAGAACAAGCCTTCCTCCCCATGACAACCACTTGTAACTCCAACATGAGTCATTTTCTAACATTAGCTACAAGCCAATTCCAATCTTGCTTTAATAGTTATTTGGTTTTATGTAGAATCCTAAATATTTCAATCCATCTTCCAAATCGACCCTTAACTAAGGACAAAGAGACTAAGCAAAAACAGGTTCCTCCTCCAACCTTAAAAATGAAATTGAAGATTTGCCTTCATTAACCACCATCCTTATTGCATTGCAATACAAATGAAGAATATCTCTTATAGCTTGGTTAGGGCATCTTCATTTATATTTCAAAATAATAATATATCATCTACAAATAAAAGATATGAAAGATATAAATTCAACAACATATGAACTCCTTTAAAGGTCAATGATATCTTTGCCTCCATTAATGATTTTCTAAGCCTCTCGGCCGCTAGAAGAAACAAGAGAGGCAACAAGGTGGTTCCTTACATAATCCCTCTTCCTGCTTTGAAAAACCAACACCATTGATGAGAACCAAAAAAAATAGGTTGTCATTACACAACTCATCACCCACATCATAAAAGGCACCTCAAATCCCAGTTGTGACATCAATAAACGTAGATAAATCCAATTGACCCTACCATAACCCTTTGATAAATCCAATCCTATCACCACCGCCTTTAAATACCTTAATTTAAAGTTATGAATTCCCATCTAAGCAACCTTAATAGCCTCATGAATCATCCTACCAACTAGGAAATAGAACTACTCCCCAAAGTTGTATTTCACAAAATATTTTTCTCCTTGTTTGCCATGATAATATGCATAAAAGTATCGAACGAAATTCCTCAAAGGATGGATGATCCGATTTCGAGATAAGAGTTTAAAAAATACATTAAAGGATACTAATATTCTTCTTGGCAACCATGTATCCTCTACTATTCGAAGTAAACCACTTTCCAATTATTTTAGGAATCCTAGAAAATTTCCATAGTCTAATCATTCGGACCTAGACTTTTATCCTTCTAAAGACTAAGGAGAGTGGCTTTTAATTCCTCTAAAGATACCTCCTCCATTAATATATATCATCCTCTTACAATAAAAAACTAGGGAAGACTAGTGTTAATCAGATAACCTCTGTGTATGAAATCCTCTCCTAAGACTCGAAAAAAAATTGAAAATGTTCCACCTCTATAGCCACCAACTCTTCAAATTATCGCAACTCCCCCCCTTTGGTTTCAAAACTCATATAGTAATAGTATTCCTCCTCAAATGTACACAACATCAACTTGTGAACCAAAACATATGTATCACATACAAACGCATAAGTTTTTTGTATCAAACCATGCATCTTCTCCAATGTTATCCTTCAAGATCGTTCTCTTTAATCAATCATTGAGGTAAGAAATTGTCATCACAATTTAAACCCCCAAAGCAATTGTGGAGCCCTCAAAAGCCCTAAAAAGCTTGCGTTGGTTGGTATATGACAAGGGTTATGTAGCCCTAGAAAGCCCTCACCAAGCTTGCACATTGTACCTATTACCCATTATATATATGATATAATTTAGAAGCTTGTAATAGGGTAGATAGATACCTTCATACCTTGGATGGATACTTATTGGTACGGCCTACCATAAAGTACTTATTACCTGGCTTACCTAGCCTAGCTTACCTAGTTGATTGATTCCCCTACACCCCTGAGGGAAGCCATACAAGAGCAGAGATTCAGGCAGTGAAAGGATAGGAAAGTAGAGCATTAGATCAATAGGCCACATTATAATGGGAAACCCAAAATATCACAACCAACATATACCACCATGTACTTGACCATTTCCTCCATAGCCTAATTATTTCTCTATAAAACTCTACTCTTTTATGGTGTGTATGGGGTGAACCTTTGCCTAAGAATGTTTTCATTCGTATAAAACCTCTCAAACTCATTGGACAATATTCATTTCCATTGTCATGCCTCAAGACATGTTTTTCATGCCTACATATCCTCATAATACTTCTACTTTGTCAAGCAAAAAACCCACGTTTACCTCGAGAAATCATCAATAAAAGTGGAAGAACATTGACTTCATATCTTTTACACCACCTTAATCAATCCACATATTTGTATATGTTGAGAAATGTAACTAGTTTCGATCTTCATAATTGTTGTACTCATTTCAATATGTAGCCCATGTAACAAACAAGAAAAGAAGAAAAGTTATTATCATTAAAGAATGGGTTTCATGTTCATTATTGATGTTATTCTAGGTAAAAGAATGTTATTTGTGCTTCTAAGGTTTCTTAGGTCCTAGGATTTATTGTCATGAGTCAAAGGAGTCAACATCATGTTTATAATACCCCTCCCGACAATTTGTAATTGTAAATAGAATTATTTTTGAGTTTAGAAAGTCTTGGGTTCCCCAAGAGTACAAGTCACTCTTGGGATCATCAAGTCGCCCTAAAGGAGGGAATTCGAACCCTTGACAAGGTTATATAAAGGAGTAGTTCGACTTAATTTGTGACTTACTCACTCACACGTTCGATCTATAATAGAGAGTTTGATCTATAGTTGGGAAGGGTGGAAGAAGGAGAGCAAAGTTCTTGAAGAAGCTGGGAGGATGAAATTTCTTGTTTTTGGGCTTTATCCTTCTCACACGTACGAAATTCTAGGATTTATGGGTTGCAGAAACAGGTCGAAGTTGCAAGTTTGATTTGTACTAGAACAAAGTGTGGAATCTGGTAGTTGGAAGAGGTAAAACCCTTATCTTGACCTCGTTGACCTTGGGCGAGTTTTCTTCCTTTAAGTAGGTCTCGGGAGGAGGCTATATTAGGGTTCCTAGGAAGTTGCAAGGAATAAATTGTTGGATTGTACTTCCAGGTATCAGTGTTGTAGCTAGCAGGTCGAAGTTGCAAGGTGTAGAAGTTTATGCAAAATAAAGGAATGACTTGAGAAAGGTATAACTTGGTACTGAGAGAAGGACTTGGCCTAGGGATTGGGTCTTTGTATCTCATCTGAATTAGATTCTAAGAAGAGAAGAGTTTATAGGTTTTCCCCTTCGAGGGGTTTTTCCTTGGCTGAGAGCCTATATCTGTGTCCTCTTTTTGTTATTGTCATTCTTGTAGATATTGTTTGATGATATATCTAACTAAAGAAGATAAATAATATAACTAAAGATTCACAAACATTATCAAGGTTAAGGAAAATAAGATTAATAGTTGCCACGACCAATTTCCTAACATGGTTTCACAGCTAAGGTGAAAAAGAAAGGTAGTTGGAAGGACACTAAAAGGAATTTTTTATCAACAGATAGGAAGTTCTTGAAGCCTGAAAGAAGAACACTACAAGGAAAATTGTCTCTTGAAGGGATATGGTTAAAGGCTCTTTGGTAGAAGATCCTTCTAATCTAGGGTTTCTACAATGAAGAAGATCGAGACTACATCAATCTCGCTAGGAGGGTGTTGATCTCGCAAAAAGGAAGACTATTTGCAAGGAATCAACCTTGGGAAGTTGTTAGTAGAGGAATGTTAGGGAACATCTTTCACAGACATCATCGAGAACTCTCCAAAGGTATTGAAAGAATAAAAAAGGTTGGAGACATCATCACGGAGAATGTTGGTCATCAAATAAGTAACATATTATTACATCATGCCTCATTAGATAAATTTTGAGGTCTAAGATGGGCCTTCTAAGGAATATCATAAAATAATAGTGGAAATAATAAAATAAGATTGGATTACATAATCAAATTTTAGAGGGAAAAAAGAAAAAAAAAATATGTTTTCAACTCGTATTTTCAACTTATCTCCATATAGTTTTACTCAAATTTCGAGCGAGAGCATTTGTTGGATGTCAAATTTAATTCATCATCCAAGGAGTACCCATGTTGCATAATTTCGATGGACCTTGCTACACTGTGTATAGCCACCTCTTCGCTATTCTAAACATTATTGTCCCGTCAACCCTTCCTTAGCCATCGCAACCCGTTGTATACGTCGTCAATCTTCTCAGCCGCCCTCGCAACTCCAGTGTTACACAACCAACTCCGATTATATCTCTTTAAAGTATGTGATTCATTGTATGATAGCATCTGATGAATTTTGACTATTGGAAAAAGAGGCTAAATCAATTTTTAACAAGGTTATTTAAAAAAATATTACAATAATTATATTAGAATTATTAAAGTGTTATAAGTGGTGAAAGCGAAAGAAGAAAAATAATATATATATATATATATATATATATATATATATATATATATATATATATATATATATATATATATAACTTTAAAAAATAATAATAATAACAAATAAAATAAAATTATTATATCACCAAAAGGGAAAGGAATCACAATATATTAGTAAATTCTAAGTGATTATCAAGAAAATACACTTCAAATAATTCAAGGAACCAAAGATGAGTTCCACATATAAGTCAATTACTGAAGACAAAAAAAGCTCATTTTAATCTGAAAACAAAGAAAGGAAAATTTTCCTACAAATATCTTTCAATTATAGATCACAGATTAATTACATTAAAAGGAAGCATCCAATGGAAATAAATTCATATCGTTATCAGCACAAACAACGAGAAAAATTATAACTATTAATTTGGTTAATTAGATATCAATTCCAAAGCCACGCATTGGTAAAAGAAAATATATTTTGGCCAGAAGGAAAATGAAATTAATGATTTACAAGTGGTAAATGATCATTATGAATGCATTTCTCAATTCAGTATCATAACTATGGTTAAGAAAGAGATTGATATAATTCTTTGATTACCTTGGTTTAAAGAATTGGGTGTATTCGTATTAACAAAGGAAAAAGAATTGATGTTTCCTTATAATAAGAAGTTGATCACACTCCAAGACATGACAACGAAGTCAGAGACGATAATGCCCATCGAAAAATTTTAAAGATATTTTGAAACTAATGTTTCAAGTTAATCAAAAAACAATATCAAAGAAGCAGAAAGAACTTGAGGAAGTCATCTCCAGTAAAGACATAAATTTTGCACCTCAGAGATCATAGTGAAAAAATACTTGAACAGGTCAAGAAAACCAAGGCCACAAAGAAAGAACTCAAGAAGCACCTATCAGATCAGGAAGAATAAACTTTCCGCTTAAAGAACCTTAATCAAACATCATTAAAATAAATCAAAATTCTAAAAGATGAGGTGAAGGGCATTAAGAATAATATCAACAATCCAGAAAGCAATGAACTTTCATGTATTAAGAATCACAATCGAAACTTACTCACACAAATCAAGAAACTTAAAAATGCTAAGAAATCAGTGGAGAAAAAACTAGAAGAAATTATGACAAAACCGAAGTCTCCAGATGAAAAAAAACTCAAGTTGAAGAAAAAGAAACAAATAATGATTCAGTCAACATCACAACTCAAGAAGATGACAAACCAATAGAAGTGAAAACATATTCAGATGTTACAATTCAAACGACATATATTTCAAGTAAAGATCTAACAATTAACCAAGTGACTTTTGTACCTGAAGGAAACCAAATACCTCAAGTCAAGAAATCATCACAAACATGTTTAAGGGAAATCAAATCACAAGAATTCCTTGTCAACATCTGAATCACAAGAGCAGACATCTCCATCAGTGTACAAATATGTATCGCTCAGAATAAAAACAACAGATGTGTTCCAAAGACTACTAATGTCAGCACAATTCAATCTTGTGATAAAAATTCATCTGAAATGTCCAGTAACTACAACACTCCACATAAGATTAATCTAGGATGATTTTCAGTTCAACAATTTTGTTTATCACTCGGATGATCATATCGTCTTATATCAATGGAGATGGCAGTGCCAAAACGAGAAGACATTTGAAAGAAAAAGAGATCAAGTCTTTTCATCAGTAAACTTTGAGGACAAAGCTTTTCTAATGAGGAAGGCAATGTTATGAATAAAATATATATAAATAATATAAATATATAAATAAACAATAAATATAATAATAGTTAATTAAACAATAACTAAGGACATGACCAATCATGAAAGGGCACCTGCCTCGGTATATAAGCGGGCCCCCTCATTTGTAACACCATATCTCATATTTTCTATACATTTCTTATATAATATATTTGTCCTATAATGGATATTTACATATACCAGATCTTATGAGTATTTTGTTGTGTATACAAACCTTGTTCATAACAAAAGATTGTGAAAGGTGGAAACTCCATTCTTTTGATAGCTCCAATCTTCAATACATGCAGTTAGATTGTTTATGCTCCTTCCTAGCCCATGTGGGCTCTAATACCATGTGAAATTTTAGTTGATCCTACACATATTGGATCTACCTAAAAAACAATGAACAAAAATTGCGAAGACAAAAAAAAAGAAATTTGATAGAGAAAAATTAATGAATTAAGTTGATGCACAAAAAAGAAAATTATGAGAAAACACAATCCAATGCACTATATTCTACGTGGCGAAACTAATAGAGTAGTGAGTCTAGAAGTGAATCTAGAGAGATGTGAGCATGCAATGAAGAAAATTAACACCTAGTCCTAGTTAATTGGTTATGCAATCATTAGTTAATCATCTCATGTGAGTGGAGATTAGTAAAACTCACGCATGCACATAACAAGTTCCCTGTTGGTGATAATAACGAGGCTCCCATGCACAACCCCACTCACTATTCTAATTGAAGTACAATTAAGTGTATGTTATCTCCACTAATAATACTCTAAATGTTATAGTCTTTACAAGGTCACTCAAATTTCTTTTGCAATGTTCTCATTACTCCGATTTGGTTCCTTGCACAATGATCTAAAGCTGCTTCTCCATCAAAACCAGCTCTGTTCTTATGCGTCTAGAGGTGAAACACTTCAGCATTGGATTTCTCTATCACCCTTCCCTCTAATGCAGATGCATCATGAGGTGAAACACTTCAGCATTGGATTTCTCTTTCACCCTTCCCTCTGATGCAGATGCTATGATGCAATGAAACTGGCTTCCGACCAAAACTCAGCTTTCTTAAATATGTAGATCTTACAATTTTTACTGTATGATCTTCAGCTTCACATGTCAAGTCAATTATTGTCTACTCTGAACCAAACCATAGAAAGGTTCGTAACACATGTTATAAAAGACCTTCAACAAAATAACAAAGGCTCATAAACACATTTCTTTTAGCCAATATTGTGACCATCAAGTAGGAGGTAAAAGACAAAAAGATCGAAGTTCGATAACTCAATTAACAGTTATAAGGGACAAACAAAATATGGTTAAAATAATCTATTTTAATTAGTCAAGACACCATTTTATGTGAACCTAAAGTGACAAATGTAGAAAGAATCAGACACAGGATTTGAGTGGAATATAATGGCAACAAAGGTTAGGGACAAGATTTACAATCCAACAAGCATGTTAAAGCAAGCAATAACCTAGATTCAAAGAATTGTCCAAGGTAACCACTTGGGCTGTAATTAGAAAGTCGAGTTTACCATGAGCAATATGATCACAATATTATTGAATCTCACAAAGATGCAAAAAAAAGTCAGAAATTATGAGTTTAAAATTGTCTAACGTGATTGCATCCCCTCACTTTGTGTTGATCCAACATTGAATAGGGAGTGGATACACCTAATGTTTAATCACAATGTTGGTTAGATTCACAAGGTCCTAACAGCTTCCATTTAAATGTTTATTGATGCTCCTCAGAAAAGGAAAAATCAATCTCGACTTCAATTGCCGAACTGAACAGCAATAGAAAAATATGAAACAAATTTAAAGATACTAGAAATGGGAACACATCATGCAGCACAACTGATATCAGTTCAATTTGCAAGACCAAAATCTATATTTGATTTTGATTCTTTAATATCAATGGATGATACATAAATATTCACAAAACTAAAAGGCCCTATGTATTTCGCAAACACTCTTTGGAGTATGCTGACAAGCTTACCAAGCATGTGAATGAATAAAGATGCAAAGAACCAAATTAACTTCCTAATTACACTCAAGATCAGGAATATGGACCAGGAATATGGACCTTAATTGATTTAAACGCTATACTAGAGAGCCTACTTGTTGACCAACTTAGCGTAGGAATCACGTAAAGTAACAGTTCGATTGAAAATGATCTTCTCTGGGGTCGAATCTTGGTCAACAGAAAAATATCCTGCAAAACAGGTTAATCATAAGCAGAACTCAATCAGAAACATATATATATAACATCTGCTGACCAACATGAAAAACGGGTTGAAGCATGAACTGTGAGATCACTGACAACTGCTACAAAACCAAGCACTTCTCCCTAAGGGATTAAACTGCCTCCCAAGTTGGGTATATCCACCAACATAACTGGTGAATGTGGATATACCTACTTTTGTTTTAGTATGATTCAATTTCACAGATCTTTCATCTACAGACTTCCAGTTGCCTTCAAGATAAGTTATATCACCAATGTTGCTTCATACCAACAACTCTTTATTGAAAAACAGTAAACAGATTTTTTGCATTGAAGCACAAGCACCTGTGGAAAGCAACCTACCTAGCCTTTCAAACTGGAATTTGTCACCAAATTTAGCCTGTGCCAAGTTGGGGACCGCATATGCCTCTGCTATCACCTCTTTAGAGTTTGGATTTAGATCACCCAGCCAATTATCCAGTTCACTGGGATTCTGAGCAAGTTAAATGATAAATTCAAATCAAACGGAAAAAGATCAGCCAGCCAATCATCCAGTTCACTGGCATTCTGAGCAAATCAAAAGATAAATTCAAATCAAACTAATAGGCAGTATTTCATCTATGAATTTATCATTAGAAGTATTATTGTGCTCTAATAAAGTATGTTACAAACCTCGGATAGAAAGAGTTTATCAAACAGCCTAACCTCTACTTTAACTGGATCTACTCCAGGAGATGGTTCTGCAACCCAGTGCAGAACTCCCTGCATTACAATGCAAAGTAAATATTTATTACAATCATTCATAAAAAGGTAATGGTTCAACAATCGAAGCCAAAAGAAAAAGCAAATCACCACCTTTGGCTTTATGCTCTTGGTTGGGTCGTACTCAGCACGAAGTTCAACAATTGTCTCCTTGTCATCTCCAAAAATAACTTCTGTGCACTTGATTGGAAATGCATACCTGCAAAGAGAAGAACCATGCCATGTTCTCTAAAACAAATAAACCAATTAATGCGAAAAACCCCTAGGGTCATTGTTCTGCCATGCACAGAGCTCAGATTATAATGGAATTCGGCTAATGCCTGAAATGTCTGCCTGATTCTTATCGGATTTGTGGCAAAAAGTTGTCCCTTTTGCTACAAGATTAGCCTACTCTTGCAAACAACTAGGATAAGATAGGATTGCTGGAAAGAGGATATACTGAGATTTTAGTGTATAAAAGTCCAATAAATAATGGGACCAAACGGAAATTTTATTGTAACTTGCAACTGTGTCCAACAAGGAATTCTAACTGACTGATGTTTGTGTTGAACATAGGTAATTGCAAATAATGCAGACAACATACCTAAGCAACACAGTTTTCCCAGGAGCAAGACCATAGTAATCTTTAGAATCCTTCATTCGGAAATCTGATTTTTCAATGTAAATAACATTTGTAAATGGTGCCTGCAGATTTAAGTAGTATAGATTAGACAAAGTACCACGACCTCCTTATAATGTGCATTTGCACTCAATTTCTCAAGCTTTTCATGCAAGGCTTGTCGAAAAGATCCAAATTCCTAAAATAAATTAAAATGTGGCATGTCATAATATGCATTTGAGTAAGCACACAACATATCCTGGCTCAAGTGACTAATAAATAAATATTTCAAAGAAAACATACAGTGATTGCAACAATTAATATCCAATTTATGCTTAAAGCAACTAGATAACAAAAATGGGTTCGTCAAATTGAATCAGATCACTGTAATATATTAAAACATAGTAGATCATAATATGCACACTTTAATTACTTCCTTTACCCAGGTTCTCATGATATGCCCCTTGCTATCAACATGGGAAAACTTTGCATATATGTTTCTAATGGTTTGAATTCAAATGGATCTACATGAATATATATTTTTAATCAAACTTTAAACATAATTATGTATTATTTCATCAGAATGTTTTTGCTTCCAATTTTTTATTGATTCCTATATGGTTCTGATTATTGGGGTCGATCTACTCAGTGAGTGGTCTGGATCTAATAACATTGCTTGAAATTTACCATGAAAAATACATTTAAAATTTTGGCAAACTCTTTAGAAATTTCAATTTTTTTCAGATTCAATGAATTTTGAATATCATCCATAAAATTTGCCTAACCTAATGACTTTCGCCTTGAGGACAAAATTAATATGCTCAAAATGGCCAAGAACATCAATAGCCACCTATAGGACAGCTGATTTAGTTTCCAAAAATTCATGTGAATGTGCCTAGACTAAGACACAATTCCACCGTATTTAACCACTTATCCAATGATCTAAGTTTCACTAAATGCCCCTATATCTTAATGTCACCTTTTAATTTTATGGCCGTACCCAAGATAATTATTGCATCTACTACAATCATAATTATATATTGAATACGAGATGTAGGCACGTCATTTACCTTAGTGTACATCAATAAAAACCTCCAATATTACATAAACTGAAACCATATTGCTTGAGTGTGCTTCAACGAAATTCAAATATTAGAGAATTGAACCCCGTTATCAGGAAAATCTGCAATCAGTAGACTTGCCTAATAATTGTAGACAACCATGTTGAAGAATGTAACTATGTTCGGTCTTCATTATTGTACTTGAGTCAAATGTAATATATATTTGTCAAAAACAAGCAAAAAGGATTTTTATTATTATTGAATTGACTGTTAAAGCATGGGTTTCATGCTTGGGTCAATTATAGGTCAAGCCTTCATTGTAGGCTTGAGGAATTTTTGTATTTAATTGAAAAGTCAATTATTGTTTGGTCAAATACTACTCCATCAAGTCATCATCTTCAAGTTGGCCTCAAATAGATTATCTTCAAGTTGGCCTCCCTCAATATACTCATGCCGGCCTAAAACAGAGACACGCCTCTTCAAGATTTCATGTCGGATCATTTATGATGGACGAACCACTATATATACAAGCCTAAGGTTTTCGCATTATACAACCACACAGAAGTTCATATTAATTTCAGGGATGCAAGTTTGGATCAGGTTCAGACGATTTCAGAGGATAGTTTTGGTCCTATTACAGTGATACAGTTTCGATGCTATTATGGTAGATACACTTCGGTGATGTTACAGTGGACAAGTTTCAGTTAATTACAGAGATGAACTCGCATTTACAGTGACCACAGTGGAGACTTTCGGTGATACATCACAGTGAAGAATTCAGTGCTACCACAGTGTAAAGGATTCGGTGCTACAAGGACTCGGTGTCATGCTATCAGAGTCTCAATGCTACCACATTGTCATGATCTCGGAGCCACCACTGTCTCGGTATATCACAGTGATGGAAATCTCAGTAAGGAGCTCGGACTTCAGTATGCCTTAGTAGTTCGGTTCACAAGTTGTTACAGTGATGTATATGAAGATGGTTCCTTTGTCATTGTTGCAAGGAAGTAATTGAAGATTAAGCTCTTCTCAGCTGAAGAAGAAACATCCAAGGATGACTTGATGGAGGGAGTCTCTAGTCTAGGTTGTAAGGGTCTTGGTCGTCTCATCTTGAATATGCTGAAGAAAGAATTTTGACCGGGTTTTCCCCTAGAGTGGGCTTTTCCCCTGGCTGCGTGCCTACATCTTCCGTCCTCTTCTATTTGTTGCTTGGCATTAGTCTTGATGATAAGAAAAGATAAAATCTAAAGAAAGAATAATAATAATGAAAACATCACAAGATAATGTCCTAATAAGAGAAACCGTTTAACTGCCACACTTTGGATTCCTCAACATGGTATCAGAGCTAAGGTCATGATCAAAGGCAGCTTGAAGATCAGTGAAAAGTTCATAACTTAAGAAGGTCGTCTTTGGGCTCATAATTACAGAGAGCTAGTTCAGTCTTTTCAAGACACCTTGAAGAAAGGAGGATTTCGATATATCTTAAGGAGACAGAGAGCAAAAAAATTTCACAATGAAAAAGTCGAACCATTTCAGAGAGCAAGGTTCGATGATATCACAGTCTAGAAGAAATGTAACTTTGCTCCACAGAACAGTGATATAATCCACAGAAACAAGTGAAGTTCGGACCAAATTTTAGTAAGGAATTCGTAGAAGTTGCACTAATGAACTCAAGACATCTCAGAGAATCTAGTATCACAAATATAAGGTAAGTGAAAGCCTCAGCAAGACAGTTCGAATCAGTTTCGGTGAAAATCGCTAGGAGACAAGTTTATTGAGTATGCATAATCTCAGAAGTAAATGCAGATTACGGTATGATGTAAACTACAGTGAAACAACTCGATCAATTTCAGAAATTGAGTTCATAAATTTTCAGTGAAGTTACAGTCACATTCATAACTTCACTATAGAAGAATTCGGGTTCTATGGGCTGAAGTACTACAAGTTCTATAAAGAAGTACATTAGATCTACATCTTGTCAAAGGAAAGGAACTCGATTCGGTTACATGTGGAGATCTATGATAAGGGCTACTCCACATAACTTTAGAATACGAAGTCTGATTCAAGCCTTGAGGAAATTCAAGATGCACATGCAAGTCTAATAAGTTATCAAATCAAAGGTATGTGATCACAAGGTACGTGTGTACATAAGCTTTTAGTTCTTCAATAATCCTTGTTTACAGCTAGTCTAGGATAAAGATTGCAGCATGCATCCTTATCTTCTAGGGATTACAAGTAATCTAGGATGTCAAGCAGAAGTCCTTGATTAAAAGAAGGAATAACTTCTCATAGGATTCCATCCTCCATGGTTATCTAACTTGAAAAATCAAATCATGTTCTTGGTATCACATGTTTTGCTTGAGAGTATGTATTGCAGGTGTAAAAGATAATGGTTGAATACAAGGAGATTATGTTTTGCTATCTCAGCAATGATGTCAATACAGTTTCGATGCTACATTGAACTTGGTGCTATTACAGTCAAGGTCTACTACAGTGAAGGATTCGGTGTCACCACAGAGATGGAGTCTTGGTGTCATGACAGTGTTGAGGTTTCGGTGGAATCACAATAAGGAAATCTCAGTGCCATGACAGTTACAAAGATGATGTCTCGGTGCAAACACAATGAAAGGATGACTTGATGGAGGAAGTCTTTAGTCTAGGGTCTTGGTCATCTCATCTTGAATCTATTGAAGAAAGAATTTTGACCGGGTTTTCCCCAAAGAGTTGGGTTTTACCCTGGCTGCGTACCTACATCTTGTGTCCTCTTCTATTTGTTGCTTGGCATTAGTCTTGATGATAAGAAAAGATAAATTGAAAGATAACATAATAATAACGAAAACATCAAAGGATAATGTCATAGTAAGAGAAATCAATTAACTGCCACCTCCTTGGATTTCTCAACATGGTTTCAGAGCTATGGTCAGGGACAAAGGCAGTTTGAAGACCACTTATAGTACTCTTAGGAATGTCACAGTGACGGATTTCAGTAAACTGAGTTCGGATCAGTTTCAGAAAGAAGAATTCATAGAAGTATGGTGAGGACACTACAGATGTTAGTTCAGTGTAAAAATCATAGTGAGACAGTTCAGAAAACGGGTGATCATATAAGTTCTGTGCATCCTCAGAAAACAAGTTCAGTAGAAAGGTCGATATAATTTAGAGAGGAGTTTCATCAAGTGACAGACTACAAGAAATCATTTTCAGATCAACTCCAGTGATGAATCTGTGCTATCTCAGAAATTAGTTCAGTATCACAGTCACAGTCATGAAGAAGAATTTGGGCCTATTGGTATGTTTATAGTTGAAGCACTCAGTGCTGAAGCAATGATAAGATTAAAGCAGTAATGTGTATATACAGTGAAGTAGTACATTTGGTCTAAAACTTGTTGAGGAAAAGGATTTCGGAATAGCTGCCTATGGAAATCTACCAATAATCTGAGGTATCTATAACTGCAAGAAGTATTCAGTTTGGAGGGAACCCGAAGTCTGTCTCATGGAGAAATGAACTCAAGCCTTGAAGACCTGAATTAATAGTCCAGGTACAAGGTACCAGCTCAAGGAAATCAAGTAGGTATTGTTAATAAGTGCTAATGGGCTATCAAAATCAGAGGTATGTAAATACAAGGTAAATATAATCATAAACTTTTAAGATTTTCAAAAATATCTAACTTCAATGGTTCATAACTAGTCTAGGATAAAATTGTCATCCTTAGATATCATACATGTTAGAACCTTAATCCTTATCCTCTAGGATTTAAAAGCAATCTAGGATGCCAAGTAAATGTCCAGTTGTCAATTGAAAGAATAACTTGATTTTCGATATCAGAGGATTCCATCCGTCATGGTTATGTAGGAGATCTAACTTAGAAATTAAATCATATTCATGGTATCACGTGTTTTGCTTGAAAGTATGTATTACAGGTATAAAAGACCATGGCTTACACTTCAAGGAATTCCTACAAGGTTTGTCAAGAAACATCTCCAGGTATGTATTAGACCATACATCTTATAAAATTCTCTTCATCTTATTTTGAAATTTGTGTTACTAACATTGTTATGTCCAGCTCTCTTGAATCTTAAAGATTCTTGTTTAGGGTGATTCATCATCTGATAAATCTACTCACCTTATATCTCTGATTGTTTATATTTAACAACCCTAGACAGATTCTCTGGAAAACCCTAACCTAAGGGTATGATAATAATGTGTAAAACCCTAAACCTACTTAGGGTTATCAATGAAGAAATTACTATTATGTTGATGATGTCATGTTTGGGGTTTTGGTATGATCATGGAAACTCAGATAAAATGATGTTGTCTGAAATCCAAAACCTTTGAAATTTTGGTATAATAGGTTTTGCTTTGTTATGAACCAAAACCCTAGGTTTTGGTTAGGTTTACAAGCAAAATCCTTGTTATAAAGTCTTAGGAATGAAACCCTAGCTATGTGTTCATTTGGTTGAAACCCTAGCTAAGTCTAGGTCGGTATATGTCTAATGTATTAATATTGTCTGACATATGATATGCTTATGCATGATGGTAATCTCCTAGATATGTGTGTTGACCAAATTATTAATGGTCATAAGTCCTAGGTTTTGGAAACAAGCCCTAATCAAAGTTTTAAGTTCTAGGATAATGATGGGAAATCTAGGGTTTACATCAAACCCTAGTAGAAGCTATTCTTGTTGATTAAGTTGTGTTTGATTGTTATAGCTCATGTATGAAATCTACGGTTTACATAAAATCCTAGTGGGAAGTCTAATATATATGAATTCTGAAAGTTATTAGATACTTTTCTTTTCTTTTGACTTATTTCTAGGGATCGCTATATGACAGAACTAATCTTTTGTTATCTTGATTGAGTTGTTGATGTGATTTAGGGTTTGTAACAAACCTGGGCTAGAAGTTGAAGCATTGAAGCATAGTCTCTTGAAGATTATGTTTGTAAAGTCTAATGCTTCTGCTAATATAAGATTTCATTATGACTAGCTTCATGCTTCTATAGATCTTGTTGTACTTGTTGTCTAAGTTGTCAAGGTACATCATATTCAAGTTGGTAACGATGTTTGTAAGAGAAGACAATATGTTAAGCATGATGAAAAAGATGAAAGCCACGAAAGATTCTCCAACACCGAAGGGAGAAGTTGATCTCCCTAAATTAAGAGGGAGCTTGGATGAAAGGAATTTCTCTAAGTTAATAAGAAAGGATGGATATGGTTCTCTATTTCATGTGTCATGCACTGGACCAAAACTAACAGTCGTAAGTCTTAGTGAAGGCCATGAGTAAGAATCATAGTCATGATGGTTACCTTGAAATAAGAAACTGGAGAATGCTTTGTTGAGGTGTTGCTGTAAGAAGGAAAGAAGGATCCGATTGAAGAACATGTTGTTGCATATGAAGTAGGAAAAGAAAGTGTATGATTGAAGAATCTTTTGTCAAAGATTCAGTTGATAATCCTACTGTGTTGAGAAGCAACATCAAGTTGCTTGAAATACCCTGGAGGTTTGTGTTTGTTTAAGAACATGTGAAAGTATATTATTGATAAGGGTTGCATTTGTACATGTGAATCTCTCAAAAGTTTGATAAGCATAATGGTTACCGATCAGTTTGATCGAGAGAGATTTGTTGTTGATGCTTTGTGAGTGAAGCATTGTTGGAAAGACGTCGGCCCAACACATTGTATTGATGTCTGGTAGGGAGGGTGGCATCAGGTGGATGCACACCTAGTTCCCTAGGTTGATTGTTAGTAAGTCTGATGGTACCTATAGAGGCTGCAAGCTTTAGTCCATCTTAGTGCCACTCGCATAGATTCACCAAGTCAGGAATCCAGTCTGTGGCATTGTGGTGCCTAAATTGTTGAGAGACCAAATGGATAGATTGCCCTGATCAGGAATCTAGTCCATGGCATTGCGGTGCCTAAAATTCTTCATAGATAAAGTGAGATCTTCCATGTACCTCTTTGATTATATGTAAAAATGAATACCTCCTCAGTTAAGAGGGAGTGTTGAAGAATGTAACTAGGTTCGGTCTTCATTATTAATATATATTTGTCAAAAAGAATTTATTATTATTTTATTGACTTATTAAAACATGGGTTTCATGCTTGGGTCAAATATAGGTCAAGCCTCCATTGTAGGCTTTAGGTTATTTATTGTTTGGTCAAAGACTCCTCCATCAAGTCATCCACTCGGCCTCTTCATCAAGTCTTCAACAAGTCAGCCTCTTCAAGTCGGCCTCAAATAAATTATCTTCAAGTCAGTTTCCTCAAAATACTCATGTCGACCTAAAACAAAGACACCTCTCTTCACAAATTCATGTCGGTTTATTTACTGTGGGAAACTACTATAATACAAGTGTGAACTTCGCATAAATTAGAGTCAAGGAATTTGGATTAGTCTCTGAAATTGGTGTGGACATCACAGAAGTTACAGTGCGGATCACATTACAGTTCGGACATCTTAGTTCAAATAGTTATAGTTCAAATCATATCACAGGAAGATATTTGGTGCTATGTCAACATACTACAGTCTCAGTACTATGTCAACACAGTCTCGGTGCTATCTCAGCCATGATTTCAATACAGTTTCGTTGCTACAATGAACTCGGTGCTATTACAGTCAAGGTCTACTACAGTGAAGGATTCGATGTCACCACAGATATGAAGTCTTGGTGCCATGATAGTTACAAGGATGATGTCTCGGTGCAAATACAGTGAAAGGATGACCTAGTGGAGGAAGTCTTTAGTCTAGGATCTTGGATATCTAATCTTGAATCTATTGAAGAAAGAATTTTGACCGGGTTTTCCCCAAAGAGTGGGATTTTTCCCTGGCTACGTATCTACATCTTATGTCCTCTTCTATTTGTTGCTTGGCATTAGTCTTGATGATAACAAAAGATAAATTGAAAGATCTAATAATAATAATGAAAACACCACAAGATAAGGTCATAATAAGAGAAAACGATTAACTGCCACCTCCTTGGATTTCTCAACACTTGAAACAAGGAACAAATTACATTATGTAGATGTTGAAAGCATTCGGTCATATAATCCTTTCGACTAATGAGCAATAAAAAAGAAAACTGTAAAAATTCCATAAAATGTATCGAAGTTAAGTGTGATAAAAATCACTTAACTTCTCCATTTTTCCTTTCTTTTTTTGAACCTTTTTCCAAACCCCAGGTTTGGGATTTGCCAATTCATTTCCAATTGTTAGGGGAAATTCTTTGTCTAAATTTAAGCTCTTGGAGACATGAGTTCTCTTTACACCCCCCCATACCCTTTTTGTTGTGTTTCCTCTTTCTGTTGCTCTAATGCTTGGATCTTTACTAATTCGGTACCCCTTTTGTATGTGGAGTGTGGTTCCAGAGTGATCCACAACACACCCATCTACTTGGTTACTAAGTTGCAAGAAACGTTGATCAGAGGGTCGTTCCCTCCTGGAAACGAAACGGAAATGTGTTTCTCCGTACCATGCGGCCTGGAAATGGGTTTCCATCCATACTGGGTCGTTTAGCGTTGAGGAAACGTGCCCAGTACGGACGGAAATATGTTTCCAGACCATACAGCCGGGTTTCCGGCATTTAATATTCTTTTATTGTGCTTTTTTTTGTTTTTTTTAGGCCATCCTAATGTTCAAGCCTATCGCCCTAGTGTTGATATGCAGTTCATGGTAAAGTTAAATTCTTAAAGTAAATATTTTACTTAAATTTTTAACATTACCATGAAATGACTCAGGATGTTTGACAGTGGTTTCACCCTCATTCGATTTCATATGGAGAAAGTAGAATTTTAGATCTCACTCAAAATCTAGCTGACTTATCATTTTTTCAAGATTTCAGGATTAGGGATATTGCAATGTTTCCATTGGATTTTGTCATGTACTAGGGTATGGAACTTGTATTTAATCAAGAGAACCAAGCCCTCTATGCAGGGGAGAGTCCCAATAATCAAGAGCACCTAGGGTACTAGGGTATGGAACTTGTATTTAATCAAGAACACTAAGGTCGTTCGATTATGCAGGAGGAGACTCCCAATCAAGCACGAGACAAAAAATCAGAAATTTCTCGTGGTTGATTTTGGATATTGCTATTTTCATTATGTGATCATTCATGAGTAAATGTGATGTAAATTTAGAGACTTATAGTTTATGCATTGACATTGGACAATTTAATCATAATGTAATAAATTATAATGTATCATGTATGCTTTATGATTGCACATATTTCTTAAATGTCCTAATATATATAGATATATATATATATATATATATATATATTGTGTTTCCCCAATTTCGAAAACTCATACCTGTTTCCTCGTTTCGTGCAACGTAGCTTGGTTACCATGTTAGGCCTATGCATCCGTATTTGGATGGTTCTCCATGGTTTCTTCTTCCTCTCCAAAAAGGTGTGGGTTGGATACTTGCCATCCCTTTGGCTTGTGGGTCTGCCTTTTTTTTCTTTTGGGATATTGTTTGCCTGTGGGCGTGTTGTGTAGGTCTCATGTTTGAAAACAAATTCTACATCTGAATGTCGTGTTCTCGTAATCTAATACTTGGGTCTACTAAAAGTTTTTATGTTTCATTTGAATGGGCTCAAGTAGACCTTTGTCGAGGTATGTTTCTACACAAATTCTAGCAAAAGTGAAGACTCCTTTTTCTGTTTTGTCAAGGTCCATCTTTCTGAATTTTCCACGAGTATTTCCAATATCCTCTAGAACATGATGATGCCAAAAAGGAAGAGGGAGATTGGGTAGCCTCACCCATACCAGCATTGTCGAAACCAACATATTTGTAGGATCGAAATCTGGGAACCATGGAGTAATGAAAAGCCCAGCTCTGCCCCAAATCCCTGGCCCTTCATTTAGGACATACTCCAAAACTTTCTATGTAACAAATTGAACAATGAAGAAACCTTTGGAACATAAATAGATATCACAGTTAGGGGTCCAAGTAGAGAAAACTCATTGGTGTAATGCATCAGATCTACGCCAAAAACTATTATGAATAAAATACATAGAAAATAATGTAAAAGATAATAATCATAAATAATGAATTAATTAGTAATTAGTACTAAAGAGGCATGTCTAAGGGGACATGGCCTTCTGTGAAGAGGCACCTGCCTAGGTATATAAGCGGACCTCATTTGTAACATTCAATAATCATTCTCATTCATACATTTTATATATAATAATATTTCTATCCTCAATGCATATTTTCATATTCTAAGTCTTCTGGAGTATTTAACTTGAACGACAAACTTTGTTTGTTCCAAAAACCATTGAATCTGCATATAACAACCTTGGATTGGAGATCAGAGAAAAGAGAATTTACCTCGAAAAGATTAAATTCCATTGTTGGTGCTTGTTCCAATTGTTCTACGATGTAGGGTCTTGGGTTGTTGTGGATCTGATCTGATCGGTTGTGAGCCTTCCCTTGCACTACATCACTGAAGGAGACAGATCAACTAGGGTTTTTGGAACAAATAGCTTCCTTGTAAGATGTTGAGACATCTGGTTTCCTAATACCTGATGCTCCACTACACAACCTTGCAATCATGATGATGGTGGAGTTTGTTGAGATACCATATCCATATAACGGAGAAAAATCCATTAATTGCTTCCCTTCGTGTAATAGGCTCTGCAAAATCACAGAGATGCTAGTCCTCTGCTCTATCTTTTGTTTTACATCCACCACAAGGTCAGATCCAGACACCCATAAAGGATGGAGTTCCCACTTAGGGTCCTAAAGAATATCTGAAAAACTCTCCTCCAGATCATAATCAAAAGGGGCACCCTTGAGTGCATACAATTGCCCCTCCGCAAGCCGACAACCCATCTTGCCTCTATCTGCATACAAATCCAAATCTAAGGGAAAACAAAATTCGGATCGTAGTTGTGAAGTATTGTCCCACCACAGCCTCTCCTTATGAGACATGCTATTGTCAAAACTGCAAACTTGGAGACGGTTGTATCAATGATCCTCGACTCCATTTTCATAACAATCCCTATAGTAGAGGACTTCCACAGAGTCGGACCGACGTTTTCGCTCTTCAGACTTGAGCATCGGACTGCGAGAGAGCAGCGATTACACTGCAGGCAAAGTCAGAAACAAACTTCTTTTGTCATCGTGACGTTTTCCCTCTTCAGACTTGAGCATCGGACTGCGAGAGAGCAGCCATTACACTGCAGGCAAAGTCAGAAACAAACCTCTTTTGTCATCGTGAGGAGAAGCGATCTCAGCTTTCGCTTGCCTTGGACCTCCTTTCTCGCATGTAACAGGCTCATGGTAGCCAGCGGTGTTTGTCGAATCCCCGCAGAAGAAAACCCTAGCTCTTACCATCTTGCCCAAAAAACTATCCATATATATTAGTATATATATAATAGCATAAATATGAATTATGTTAATACTATATATCAATGTTGCGAACATCGGTATCGAGATAAAATCGACAAAGGTCCAGAAAACCAAAAAATCATAAAAATTGGGAAAATATCGGTAAAAAGTCGAACATCGGCAAAATTAAGATACCATAAAAATATCTTTAAAAATCGGCAAACATCGTCTAGGCCAAAAAAATCGTTATTTCAAGATAAAATCGGGATGTTATCGAGATGTTCGCAATACTGCGATATATATATATATATATATATATATATATATATATATATATATTAGTTGTCAAACTCACTAGTGAATTTTAGCCATTGCTTTTTGCAGGGTAATTTTTTTTAGAATTCCAAAATGATGAACTGAAATACGAACAAGAACCAGGCGAATTAAGATAGAGTAACACAAGATGGTCTCATTTTTGTCCATTACTAGTTGAAGTACCTTGAATGCACTTCGAAATTGTTGTAGCTTAATTTAAAAAGACGTGACTAGAAAAACGAAGTCACAAGAACTTATATGAAAGAACTCCAGCAGGGGTAGGAAATATATTTTGATGATAGCAAAAAGTTGATTTTTTGTGTAGCACCAGGAGGTATTCCTAAATGACCAAATGGTATTCAAGTCGGCCAGCCAGTGAAGGAAAGTGAAGGGACGTGTCCCTTGGGTTGTCACACCCCTTCGACATGTATAAATAAGATAATGTGATGTCTCATTTGACAACCAACAAAGAGCAACTCTGAGCAAGGAGAAATCTGATTTTTTGAGGTCTATCTTCTCTCATCTTCATCATTTAATCTGTTGGACAGCCGCATGTGCGAGAAAGAAGGATGAGTTGACTTCCCAGCATTGACTGGCATTGACCAAGCTTTGACCAGCAATGACCAGAACTGTTAGAGCATTGTTTGACCGAGTTCTTGGAGACCGCACATGCAGATTTGACCACAGGTTTGACTGCAGATCGCAGGTTTGACCACAGTTGACCACAACTTAACCACAGGGCCAAAATTGGACTGCAGGCCATTTTGACCAGGCTTAGTTGACCAGTGTTGACTTCTGATTTTTCTGACTGGCTTGACAAGTGTTGACATGCTGTTGTTTGACCAGCTTTGGCTAGTATTTAACTTTGATTATTGGCACAGATTTCTAGACAAATTGTTGATTTGCAAAACCTTGCTGAAGAATAATTTCTCCTAAGAAAAGTTGCGGGTTTTTTCACAAGGTTGGGTATCCCGGGGCAAATCTATTGTCTCTATTGTGCATGGCTGTCTTTCTGTGATATTTACTATTTCCGCTGCATTTACTTTGAGATTTTCTTAGTGTAATTTTTCAATGAAAGCAGTGGCATAAATATTGTGTGAAAAATCATTAGGAAGTAATTATCTGGCAGAAAATTGAAATTCTACTGCACTAGCCTTAGAATTTCGACACAAAAATATTCTCAAGAAGTTGCTCAAGTTTCTGTGGAAATAAAAAATATGGAAACCGAACAAATTTCACATGCAAGGACTTTAGAATGCTTGTCCACGCCTATTAAAAAAGCAGTCCTAAGAACTTGTATGGGAAAACTCCAGCGGGTGTAACAAAAATATTCGCTGACATAGCAAAAGCCTCATTGGCAAAGGTGCTTGAGTGTATGGCTAGTGTCTTGGAGATTAAAGTTAAAGTTGTGACCCATCCGTATCTATGTGAAAATAAAAGGTATAGCGGTCCAATAAATTTCATAACATGAATAAACAGTCAGATGTGAATAAAAATAACAAGCTGAAATATACAATATGTAATTAGTAGCAGAGATTGAAATAGTTTTATGTTACTTCCATGAAAAAACTAGCTCACCCTAAGCATAAATGGAGCTAATTAAAACAAAGGCTCAATTATTAAAAAAATTTGCAGAGGGTGTCACAAGCTACCTTGTAAAATGAAGCGGCATCCCCCTCTTGAGCATCAGGCCAAATCTTTGCATCTAGCTCCATTGCAGCACTAGCTTCCAGATTGGTAAGAACTACCTGTAAAACATTATTCGGAATTTACTGTCATAACTTCCCAAGATTTATATGACTGCATTGAGAAGTGCTCTACAACCCAGTATGCAGAAGATGTTATCATGTAGCATCAATTAACACTAGATTAAAAAATTAAGAAAATGTTTACATTAAAAAATTTAAAAAAATACAAGTCGCCATGAAAGTAAAAGAAAAAATAAAGTCTGCTATAATAACAATAATAATAATAACAAATATTTACTTTTGATTATGAATTGGTCCTCGAAAGAAAAGAAAAGAAAAAGTGTTTACTTAAGTAGTTTGTAATAAGAAAAGTAATTAGGAAAAAAATCTTTTTTATTAGTTGACAATGAACAAAAACAATTACACTCTATTAATAGTTGGTTGCACAGTGAGGTGCTCTACAGCCCAGTATAGGGAGATGTCTTGTAAAACTATGTGACAACAAAAAAGTAAATAACTGTGAACATATTTATACGTCAAAATTGAAAAAACAAAAAATCAATAATTACGCATGTACATGTGTACATGACAACATCTAAAAAAACAAACCAGCATAAATCAATGCTACACCTGGATCTATCAACCACTAAGAGGGATCAAATTTGTCTACTTTTCTTATGATTTAATATGAAGGAATTCATCCATGACATAGAATCAAATAAAAAATAAATTTACATACTCAGAAATTTGATCATTGTCGGTGCTTGACAGATACAGGTTTAAGAGGGATCTATGCCAATCTCTAATTCTTAGGGAATATTGACTTTCTGTATTTACATATTTTCATAACCAATTCAATCCTTTTACTACCCTGTCATGTTCACATAAAATAAAGGGGCTTAGTTGATCTTTACATTGAAATGCTTATGCAAAACAAAGCTCATCCTTTTCAATAAATAGCTTGCTTACATTACATTACAAAGCCCCACTAAACATATTCTGAAACAAAACAGACCATAAGTAACCTTCATAATACATGTTGTAGAAGTAGATTCAACCCATGATGGTCATCCAAATCCCATCTTATGTGAATGTGGCAAAGACCAACACAACACACATAATATATTCTGTTTCATAGAAATGTTACCCACCCAAGTGGGTAACCCCTAGGAGAAACGTTCTCTCCTATTCTTATCAGCTTGCCAGTGAGCAGCCCTATGATGATATATAGATAGCTAGTCTCAAGGACCCTCCACCCATTCTCCAATCAGTGCTTTATGATATCTATCTCACTCATCAATTGAAGGTGGATCATCTATTGTAAGGTAAAATAACCATTTTTGTAATCAAATATTTTCATTTAATATTTAAGGGCAATCTAGTATGGATCACATATTGAATTGGGAGATAGACCAATTTTGGTTGTACTGTACTCTTGTTCCCATGCTTCACCTAGGTGGTTATCCCTTGCCCCAGTCCAAGTTGACCTTCCCATTGGAAAATTGGAAAGGCAGAAAGATTTTCTCTTGTTGACAATTACTTGTGATTTCCTTAAGTTATTATTATCTTTCTTATGTTCTTTTTATCTTAGTTCATCAATGTTAATTTTAGTTAACAATGGTATGTTCCATGCTTAGCACAATTTACTTCAATGTTCCTTTAGCAGCCCAATGACACTTTCCAATTATTTCCAGTAGCAATCACATTGACAGTAAATGCAGATAGAACATGATACAAAATGCAGAAGACAAGCCAAGACAAGAGAACACCGGATTTGGTGATGCCCAGGGAAAACCCTTTGATCAATTCTTCTTATTATTATTCAATAGTTCAGCAGAGAGAGAGAGAGTACAAAAATCAAATTCACTTGCCCAATACACAGTCAAATCAGCCCTATCTAATTCTGCAGTCAAACTTCAGCCCTAACCAAAAAGTCAATGTTGGTCAAATCATCAGCGATACACCTCCTTTGAAGCTCGATCAAAGGCAATCTAATTCGGCCTCCAGCAAAGGATAAAGTCATCCCCAAACAGTTCCACAAACTTTGGTCAAACAGCAGTCAGCCCTGCGGTCAATGCAGGTCAAACAGCCCCAAACTTCTCGATTTTCGTGCCAATGAATGCGGCCTCAACAAAGTGAAATTCTGCCCTTAAAACCGCAGTCAAAATAAATCAAAGCAGCCTCGGTCAATGCTGGTCAACAGTCTGAAATTCTGCAATTTCGGTTCTGTGATTTAGCCCAGAAATTCTTGGTTTTCGTGCCCAGCTGTACGGCCTGCAAAAATTGAATTTTTCCTCCAAAAATCGAAGTCAAACTTGGTCAAGAACACCTCAGTCAATGTTGGTCAAACCTGTCCCTGAAGTATGAAATTCGGCCTGCAATTTTGTCCCATAAAATTTCGTCCTGCTTGCCACACGTGTGAGAGAAAGAGACTGCCCAATAGCTGTACGAACCAATCTAATGAAGAGAGAGAAGAATATGTGAGTGATGGATGTCCAAATGAGGTGAGAGGTAACTCCTATTTATATAATTTGTTGTGGGTGAAGAGACACGTCGATTGGGCTCTTCTTGAGCCTACATTAGGCTGAGGCCGACCTGAACAATTTGCACATGTGAGGGAATAATTTCATAATCTCACTTCTTCTTGCCCGAATGAGATGATCTTTATATCAATCTTGGACCTCTCGAAAAGAGGAATCCAATGCAGTTATCATCTCCATCAAATGCGTTGTCCCGAGGTGGAATTTGGCCCTAGTTGCCAATTTTAACAATCAAGCAATTACCAAAACCAAAACACGAAGATCAAGGACACCAGATGTAGACACACAGCCAAAGGAAAAACCCCTATATCGGGGAAAACCCAGTCAAGAACTCTTCCTTCAGTAATTCAAATTAGATAGACCAAGACCATAGACCAACAAACCTTCCTCCTCCACCAAGTCAACCCTTAAATCGTTCTCCCAACCTTCAAAAGATCAACTGCAATGATATTGCTTCAATACTACATCAAGGATAAATTTTCGACCCTATTGCATCAGAATTTCGGCCCAGTTTCAAGATTGCAATTCCAGGCCTCTAGCAACGTCAATTCCTTCGCACATGTGAGACAAGAGAGGGAGAATTTCGACTTCCTTAGCAAAATAACGACCTCATTCTCCTTTGCTAGCCCTTTCCTTCTTCCTTCTTGAATTTTGCACTTTTATTGCTTCCAGCTACTACAATTCAAATTTTTCTGAGAGATGATCTTCCAAATGAGTCGAGTTGCTCCAATATATAGTGAGTTGGTGAGGTTGAATTCCCCTGTCGAGGCCGACTTGTCCTTCCTTGAGGTCGACTTGGTGGAGACCTAAATGACTTATTTTCCAATAAAATAAATTTCTTCTTTGACAAATAAATCCCAAGAAGCGTCTTTTACAATATGAAATGGACAAGGACACTTGACATAAACCCTAGAAGCCTTCAATGGAGGCTTTGACCTAAAACTAATTGACCCAAGCATGAAACCCATGCTTTAATAAGTCAATTTATTTAATAATAAAATTTATTTTTCTTTCTTTTGATAAATATATTCAAATACAATAATGAAGAACAACACTAGTTACATTCTTCAACACTCCCTCTTAACTAGGGAAGTATTCATAATTACCTACATCTATAGAGGTACATGGAAGATCTCAAAATGAACTACGAAGAGTTCTGCACACTCAGTGCCATGGACTAGATTCATGACCAGGGTAATGTATCCGAGTGGCACTGAGACAGACTAAAGCTTTCAGCCAGTCTACATACCATCAGACTTACTTACTAACCACCAACCCAGGGATCTAGGTGTGTATCCAAGGTCAGAGCTCCAAGACCAACGCCACCCTCGCTCTTCGGGATCTAGACATCAACACATAGGTCGACCCGATGTCCTCCCAATCATCCACCATTAGATGCTTCATCCCTCCCTAATAAACTAGATATATCCATTTGTCCAAGCATGTTGCCCAAGTGTTCATAGTTCTTTCTAGAGAGACTTACCTGTTCAAACACAAACCCCAATCAGCAATAAACTTCCAAATATATATATATATATAAAAGTAAACACAAACCTTTGAACCTCTTAATCATCTTGATGCCACTTAGTTATTTATATTCAAATATTCAAAAGCTTTTCTTCTTTCATTTCTTCAATAGCACCAAGACATCCTCAATATATTGCAGATCTATTCATTCTCTAATTTCTTCTATAGGGTATCCATCATGACTATCATAATATGTCATCCCTCTCAACTGGGGAGATGTATTCTTTTCTTCTAACCATGCTACCTCTTAACTTGGGGAGATCAACCACTTCATCCTTCTACAATATCGGAGAACCTTTCATGGATTCATTCCTTCATATGGCATCAAGGTTATCTTGATGATCATCATTCATATAACTTCCTTCATCGAACATCTTCATCATCTTGAAGATTATGTACCTGCAAAACTTTAATAGCAAGTATCGAAACATGAAGTTAACTATATCAAAATCATGTAAATACAATGGAAGCATTCAAACTTTCAGACATCAAATACATAAACCTAGTTAGGTTCATAATCAACAAGAGATACATAATCAACTTCTTGCTAGGGTTTTATCACAAACCCTAGACTATATTAGCAACTCAATCAAGATATCAATCTCATTATATCTAGGACTTCAATATTATTTTTAGAGATATATGACAAACTCTACTATGATTTATTGGAGACCCTAGATTCCATTTTCGAGACACAGAGCCTTAGATATCAACAATTCAATCCAATCATAGTACTATCTAAGATTTCAACACTATTCTTCGACATGACATACTTCTACTAGGGTTTGTTGCAAACCCTAGACTTTTATCATCAAAGCTAAATTATATCAAAAACAATATCATCATATCCTAGAATATCAACCTTCTACTAAGGCTTTGTTATAGACCCTAGAATTCACAAAATGTGAGCATCAACAATTAGAACAGCATAATCACATATACATGTTTATAATACATTTCACATCAATATCTACTAGGTAAACCCAAGACACAAACATCAATACATTGGAGTTAGATATATCGCATTTAGACTAAGGTTTCTATCATACAGACGAATATACACATAGGGTTTCATTCCTAGGATCTCATTTAATATGAGGGTCTTGCTTATAAACCCTAATTCACCAAACCATAAAGATCTAGGGCTTCAATACATAACATAGACATTACCAGCAAACCCTAAAGGACTAAGGTTTCAACATAACAATACCAAAACCCTAAACACAAAAAGAATAGGATTTTTAGACTTTATTAATAACCTTAAGTAGACTAGGGTTTCAATATTAGCATCGACATACCCTTAGGTTAGGCTTTTATAGACAACCTTTTTAGGGTTCCAAGAGATTGATAATATAATGAGGGTAGATTAAATTTAATGTTAATCATCTTAACCAGAATTTTCACAATTCAAAACCTTAGACATAACGATGGCATTAACATAAAGCAGATTTTATAAAAAATAATGATCGTACCTTTGGCATGAAGAGAACCTTATAACAAAGCTTATAGTTTAAGACATATCTTTGAGTTGTTTCTTAATAAACCTTGTCGGACATCAATTTTTAAAGGCAGAACTTATTTCATGCTTCAAGCCTATCTTTTAAAGTCTCCTCCATAACCCTTGAGCTTTTAGCAAGCTTTCCTAACACGGAAAATATAAAAGGTTATTAGCATACAATTCAAACAAGTCTTGAGGTGATGAGGAAGCCAGACAAGAAAAGGTAAAACAAAGAACAAAATACTTATCTTTTGGTAAAATGGTGGAGGCTCCCCTCTTAATCCAATCTTGAGGGAAACCTACAACTTATCAAATAAAAGGTGTTCTAACAAGACATGTTAGACCTACAAGTTCTAGAAATCAAAACATAAAGGAAAACAATTCAAAATTTAGAATAGAAGGATGTGTAAGGGATAGTGTCCCTAAGAGTCCCTAGCAAATAAGTCTTTGACTTCGGATTCTTCCATCTTGTTCTTTGGTGAACCTTCATCAACAACATTTGCATGTTCCCTTTCTCTTTTTTTATTACTTGGATTTTCTAGACAATAACTTTTGTAGTGACCCATCTTGTGACAATTATAACATTAAATCTTGGATAGGTCAACTTTCTTCCTTGGTCCTTTGAACTTCTTGAAGGTTCCCCTCTTCTTGTAATGAACGGAATAGGCATTAGAGGTATTTTCTTCTTCATCCTCCTTGTTGTTTACTAATGATACTTGAGCTTCTTCTTGACTGCATGCTTTCCACATTTGCTCAAATGTTGGTGTATCCTTCCAACTGTTAAGTCTTGATGCAAAGGTACTCCAAGATTTTGGTAGACCAAGAAAAGCAATAATTACGAGCTCCTTTTCTGGTACAATTTCAATTATTTCTTGAAGTTCATCTCTGATTCTAAATATCCTTATAAAGAAGGATGCCATAGTATCGCCTTTTGTCATCTTGATAGTCTTTAGTTCATTCTTCATGCTTGCTATTTGACCAATGTTTTTTATGGTGAATAATTTGGATGGAGCCTCATACATTTCTTGAGCGGAATCTATGTTGGATATCTACGGAATGAGGTTGTCCTTTACTCCATCCACTATTAGGTTCATGGCCAAGAGTTCGATTTCTCTGAACTTAGCTTTCTTTGCTTCATCTATAGGCTTCTTGATTTTTCCTAGAACCAGATCCAAAACTTTGTTCTTTTATAGGATGAGGTCTATCCTCTTTTTCCATGCCCTGTAGTTGGAGGTTCCTTCTAGTCTGTTTTCTCCCTTCATTGAGTTTGACATAGTTCCGGTAGATAGTAGATTTCTCTTCTTATGTAGTCCTTTCCCTTAATGACCTTCTTTCAATCTCCTTTTCTTCAATAGATCTTCAAATTGTCTTTTTCCTTCTTCTTTACCTTAGCTTTAATACCATATTCGAAAATTGGAAAGGCAGAAAGATTTTCTCTTGTTGATAGTTACTTGTAATTTCCTTAAGTTATTATTATCTTTCTTATGTTCTTTTTATCTTAGTTCATTAAGCAATTACCAAAACCAAAACACGAAGATCAAGGACCGCAGATGTAGGCGCACAGCCAAGGAAAAACCCCAATATAGGGGAAAACCCAGTCAAGAACTCTTCCTTCAGTAATTCATATTAGATAGACCAAGACCCTAGACCAACAAACCTTCCTCCTCCACCAAGTCAACCCTTAAATTGTTATTCCAACCCTCAAAAGATCAACTGCAATGACATTGCATCAACCCTGCTTCAATATTGCATAAATATTGCATCAAGGACAAATTTTAGACCCTACAGCATCTGAATTTCCGCTAAGCTTCAAGATTGCAATTTCAGGCCTCCAGCAGCTTCAATGCCTTCACACTTGTGAGACAAGAAAGGGAGAATTTCGACTTCCTTAGCAAAATAACGACCTCATTCTCCTTCGCTAACCCTTTCCTTCTTCCTTCTTGAATTTCACACTTTTACTGCTTCCAGCTACTACAATTCGAATTTTTGTGTGAGATGATCTTCCAAATGAATTGAGTTGCTCCAATATATAGTGAGTTGGTGAGGTTGAATTCCCCTGTTGAGGTCGACTTGGTGGAGGAGGCCTAAATGACATATTATTAGAATAAAATAAATTTCTTCTTTGACAAATAAATCCCAAGGGGGGCATTTTACAATATGATATCGACGAGAACATTTGACATAAACCCTAGAATCCTTCAATGGAGGCTTTCACCTAAAAACAATTGACCCAAGTATGAAACCCATGCTTTAATAAGTCAATTTATTTAATAATAAAAATTGTTTTTTTTTTTTTTTTCTTTTGATAAAAATATATTCAAACACAATTATGAAGACCAGCACTAGTTACATTCTTCAACACTTCCTTGAGGCCTTTCTTTCCACAATCCAGGACATGCACAAATAGGAGGCAATAATTGATGTTGTGTGCCCATGGTAACCCATACCTAATACTTTCCATATTTTCCCTTATATCCATATCCCATCTTTGTGTTGATTGCTATATATCACCAATATTGGTTCCCTGTTTTCCTCATTCTTGAGTTGGAGCCCAGAAACTTGAACCTAATAGGTTGACGCAACCAAAAGAAAAGAAAGAGTGTGATCCATGATGATAAAATGCAAAGAATTAGTTGGAATATAAAAAGTGGGTGAGCAAAATCCTAGCTTGAGCTCTTACCCCAACATTAGCCCTCACCTAGTTCCTGGCTAATACATGAGCAATCAAAAAGAAGGGAAACTTGAGTATCCTGACCCCAATGAACAATAATCCACTTTATCTTTAAGGGGTAAAAAATGCATAAATGAAAGCTTGTAACACAACCCATGCAAGAAAAAGGAAATCAATGAAGAAAAAGTTGCACAAGAGGGGTGGTAAAAATATACTGAGGAAAGGAGTAACTCAAGTCCCATGATCACTCCTTCATATTATAACACTCAAGAATGATGGAATTTTGTAGCCGGTACAAATATGGTGGCATCCCCCATGAAGTAAACCCTTATCATGTCATTAACCACTTGCATCTGTTGATTAATGGGTTAGCCTAATAATTGTTCATCCCCTTAGAGTTTGAAGCACCTAATAGGGCCTCTCGATAACCCTCTTGTATCTAAGCATGTAATTTATTTACAAACCCTAAGCTAAGATGCCATCTGAAGATGATATTTGTGCGAAGTTCTTTGATGCTTTTTGCACTAGATATGGCCCGCTATGGTACTCTTATGGCTATTTTACCTATGATGATGATCTCACTTAATTCCAAAGGTATGCTTCAGATGCTTTCTCCCAACTACAGTTGCCATAACATGAAGGACTGTTGAGAGTCCAGACTTCTCCATCACTCCAAATAGGACATTGACCACTTTATACGAAGCATTGACCTTGGGATGTATCTAGCACTGATGATTATGTCCTTCTCGTCTCCTTGAAATGTTGCACATTGAATCTAGGACGTTGCCAATGTTAGAAAATTAGAAAGGCAGAAAGATTTTCTTGTTCTTGATATTTTAAATTGTCATGTTCCTTAGTTCTTATTAACTTCTTATTATCTTCTTTCTTCTTAGTTCATCAAGCAAATATCAAAGTAATAGCACATAGATCAAGAACACCAAATATAGCCCAGCAGCCAAGGCAAAACCCAACTCTAGGGGAAAACCCAGTCAATAATTCTTCCTTCAATAGTTTTCCTGAGACTCTAGAGCTTGACTCAAACTTCCTCCACACCAAGTTAGCCTTCCTGTTGATCCTCCTTTCGACCTGGCAGCAACAACAGTACTATGCAGCACTTTCTTCGACCTAGAAACTTTGACCTTGCTTCTAGGACTTCGATCTTGGATAAAAGACTTCGACCTTGCTTTAGGGAGTTCGATTTTGACCCAATACAACTTCTCAAGGCACTAACATCCAGCAAAAGTGACTTCAACCTATTCTTCTCTTGGCAGCAGCAACATGTAGCAACCGGTAGCAGCAAAACAATGAGGGACTTCGATTTTCCAATCTAGGGTACATGAGAAAGAGAGAGAGACACCAAAATTTTGATTTTCCTGTAATCCTTCAACTTGTCCAAACTCGCAAACATTTTGGTTCCTTCCTTGACTTCACACTTTTTCCAATGCAATAGTAGATATTGAATTTCTGTGAGCGAGAGAGGATGTTCCAAATGAGTTCAATATGCTTGTATATATAGGCTTGAGGTGAGCTCGAATTCCTTGAGTTGAGGTCGACTTGATCACATTAAGGTCGAGTTGGTGTGGAGGTTCCATAATTTATATTTGAGTCAATATTAAACCTTTTTACATGATTCAAAATCCCAAGGGGGGTCAATTTAAATCTATAATGGTTCTATAAACTTAGAATAAATCCTAGAAGTCCACAATGGGGACTTTGACCGGAAACAATATGACCCAAGCGTGAAACCCATGCTTTAATAAGTCATTTAATAATAATATAAATTATTTTCTTTATTCTTTTGACAAGTACATTATATTTTTGTCTCAAGTACAATTTATGAAGACCGAACGTAGTTACAATCTTCAACACTCCCTCTTAACTAGGGAGGTATTCATAATATACAAGTACAAGGAAGATCTAAACTATGTGAACTATGAAAAAATTTTAGGCACCTCAATGCCATGGACTAAATTCCTGACCAGGGAAATCTATCCATTGATCTCTCAACAATTTAGGCATCGCAATGCCATGGACTAGACTCCTGACCAAGGCAATCTATCCAAGTGAGACTAAGATGGACTAAAGATTTAAACCTCCATAGGTACCATCAAGCTTACTTAGTAACCATCAACCCAGGGAACTCTGTGCACATCCACCTGATGCCACCCTCCCTACCAAACATCAAAACAAAGTGTTGGCCCAATGTCTTTCCAAGCAATGCTTCACTCACAAAGCCTCAACAACAAGTCTCTCAAAATCAAATTGACCGGTAACCATCATGCTTATCAAACACAACCCCAATCAATAATACACTTTCAAATATACATTATTAAAAACAAACCTTTGAGGTCTCGATGTTGCTCTTCAACTTATCTCAGTAGGACTATCAGTCGAATCTTTGAGAGAAGATTCCTTTTCTTACTTCACATATAGCAACATATCTTTCAAAATGTATTCTCCAATTAAAAACTATGTTATGCCCTCCTTATTAACTAGGGAGATTTCTTCTATTCAGGCTCCCTCTTAATGTAGAGAGATTAACTTCTTCCTCCGATATTGGTGAACCTTTCATGGCTTCCACACTTCTCATAATGCTTAACATATCATCTTCTTTTACAGAAATCTTCACCAATCTTGAATATGATGTATTTGCACAGCTTTAGACAGCAAGTACAACCAAATCTATAGAAGCATGAAGTTAGTCATAACAAATCTTATAGTAGCAGAAGCATTAGTCTTTACAAACATAATCATCAAGAGACTATACTTCAATACTTCTAGCCAGAGGTTTGTTACGAACCCTAAATCATATCCGCTACTTAATCAAGATGACAGAAGATTACTTTTGTCATATAGTGATCCCTAGAAAATAAGTCAAAAGAAAATAAAGGTATCTAATAACTTTCAGAAGTCATATGATAGACTTTCCACTAGGGTTTCATACAACCAAAACAATCACAGCATGATCAACATGAATAGTATCTACTAGTGTTTGATGTAAACCCTAGATCTTCCATCTACAAATCCTCAACAAACAATAGAGAATTTTAACTACTACTAGGGTTTAGTTGCAAAACCCTAGATTTTCTAAGCAACATCATCCTAGAACTTCAAACATGGACTAGGACTAGTTTCCAAACCCTAGGACTTATGACCATTAATAATAAGGTCAACACTCATATCTAGGAAATCATTGTTAAACATGAGCATTACATATGTCAGGGACTATTAATACATTAGACATATATCAATCAAGCTAGGGTTTCAACAGAATGGACACAAACATAGGGTTTTATCACTAGGAGCTTACTATAAAGACGAGAGTATTCCTTGTAGACTCAACCAAACCCTAAGAAATTAGGATTATAGTTCATACAATAGAAAAGCCGTCTTTATTAACACTTCAAGAGTTTCGGATTTCGAACATCATCATTTCAACCATAACAAGTTAGATTTTCATTATCAAGATCTCAAACATGACATCATCATAATAGCAATTACATCATCAATAGCCCCAAGTAGATTTAGGGTTTCAGACATTAATAGCATACCCTTAGGTTAGGGTTTTCCAGAGAACCTTTTCAAGGTTCTTTTAAGAAATCAAAGATATAAGGTGGGTAGATTTATCAGATGATGAATCACCCCCAACAAGAATCTTTAAGATTCCAGAGAGCTAGATACAGTAATTGATAGTAATTTAGAATATATTTTTCAAAGAAAGTAACAAGGCTTTATGATCTAAGACATACCTTTGTTTCTTGACAAACCTTTTTGATTCGAATACTTTTGTCTTGTAAGGCCTTCTTTCTTAATCCTTGAGGCTTTCTCTCATGATCTTTGAGCATTCAACAAGTTATTTCCTAGACAAGGAAACAAGCATAGAAAGGTGATTAGTATTTAAATATAATCAAAACTTTAAACAAGTATATGAAACCAAAACTGAAAGGGAATGAGATACTTATCTTGAGGAGTTGTTGTGGGCTCCCTCCAAAGCTTTGAGGGATAACTAAAACTTATAAAACAAGAAAATGTCTTTTCCAAAAATATGTTAAACCTATAAATAAATATAGAATATCAATATACAAATGAAATATCTAAAGCTAAGAACAAAGGGCTTAGTAGTGTAAGTCCCTTATGTCATTCTCTTCGGGTTTCACTCGCATTTGCATGATCTCTTTCTCTTTTCTTATTTCTAAGATTGTCGGGACACTCACTTCTATAGTGACCCATTTTATGACAATGATAGAATTCTATCTTGGACATGTCAACCTTCTTTCTTGGCCCCTTCTTTTTGGAGTTTCCCTTGTGATGAGCAATGTAGGAATTTGAAACTTCTTCATTGTTGGTTGCTAATGAGATCCTTAACTCTTCTTGACTGTAGGTAATCCATAGTTCTTCAAAAATGAGAGCTTCTTTCCAGTTGTTGAGCCCTAAAGCAAAACTACTCCAAGAAGGTGGCAACCCTAATAAGGCTATGATCACAAGTTCCTTGTCTCGCACTACTTCATCAATGGCAAGAAGATCATATCTTATTCTTGCGATTTTCACAAAGAAAGTGGCCACAGTATCTTCCTTAGTCATATTGGTTGTTCTTAGTTCATTCTTCAAGCTTGCTACTTTCCCAATGTTCTCGATGGTGAATAGTTTTGACAAGGCTTCATACATTTCTTGAGCATGGTCAATGTTAGCTATGCAAGGGAGAAGGTTGTCCTTTATGCCTTCAACCATTAGAGTCATGGCCACCAATTCCAAGTCCCTGAATTTTACCTTACCTGCATCACTGAAGTCTTCTGTGGGCTTCTTCACTTTTTCCATTACCACATCTAATGCTTTGTTCTTTTCAAGGATGAGGTCAATCCTCTTCTTCCAAGATCTGTAGTTTGATGCTCCTTCAAGCTTGTTCTCTCCCTTGATTGTGTTAGACATATTTCTTGAAGTTAGTGAAACTTATTTCCTTAAAGAGCTTCCTCTTATGATCCTCTTGTGATTCCTTGATCAATTCCTTGAGACTACCTTTTCCTTCTTTCTTCACCAAAGCTCTGAGACCATGTTAGAAAATCAGAAAGGTGGAAAGAATTTCTTGTTCTTGATATTTTACTTGTGATGTTCCTTAGTTCTTATTTATTTCTTATTATTTTCTTTCTTCTTAGTTCATCAAGTAAATATCAAAGTAACAACACATAGATCAAGGACATAAGATATAGGCCAGTAGCCAAGGAAAACCCCCACTCTAGGGGAAAACCCAGTTAGTAATTCACCCTTCAATAGTTTTCCTGAGACTCTAGACCTTGACTCACACTTCCTCTACACCAAAGTTCGCCTTCCTTTTGATCCTCCTTTCGACCTGGCAGCAACAGCAGCACTGTGCAACACTTTCTTCGACCTTGCTTTTGGGACTTCGATCTTGGAGAAAAGACTTCAATCTTGCTTCAAGGAGTTCGATTTTGACCCAATATAACATCTCAAGGCACCAACATCTAGCAAAAGTGACTTCGATCGATTCTTCTCTTAGCAGCAACAACATGCAGCAATCGGCAGCAACAAAACGATGAGGGACTTTGACCTTCCAATCTAGGGCACGTGAGAGAGAGAGAGAGAGAGACCAAAATTTCGATTTTCCTTTAATCATCCAGCTTGTCCAAACTCGCAAACCTTTTGGCTCCTTCCTTGACTTCGCACTTTTTCCAAGCAATAGTAGATATCAAATATTTGTGAGTGAGAGAGGATGTTCCAAATGAGTTCGATCTACTTGTATATATATAGGTTTGTGGTGAGCTCGAATTCCTTGAGTTGAGGCCGACTTGGTGTGGAGGTTCCATAATTTATATTTGACTCAATATTAAACCTTTTTACATGATCCAAAAGCCCAAGAGGGTTCAATTTAAATCTGTAATGGTTTTATAAACTTAGAATAAATCCTAGAAGTCCACAATGGGGAGTTTGACCTAAAATAATATGACCCAAGCATGAAACCCATGCTTTAATAAGCCATTATAATATAAATTCTTTTCTTTATTCTTTTGCCAAGTACAATATATTTTTTACTCAAGTTCAATTTATGAAGACCGAACCTTATTACAATCTTCAACAGCCAAGAAGACAGATGTATCCCAAAGACCACAACACGTTCCCAGGATGGCATTGCACCCTCTTGATGGATGTTGCCTTATTTTTGGGCCAGTTTGATGATGATGATCGCTTGATATCCTTCTAGAAGGGATAGTACACCTTTATAGATGATTACATCATGCCCTAGCTTGTGATGTCACTCTCATGTGGCTTAGAGTGATGATGTGGGCTTGGTTGATGATGACATGATGAGGAGGATTTTGCTTGAAGAGTAGACACATTGTTGATGAGAACATGGTCCTCAAGTAAGGAACACCTTATTGACCCATTCATGACATATTTTGATGGAGATATTCACCTTTAGAGGATGACATCACATTTGGAGGAGCTTTTGCTCACACATGTGGGCTAAATGGAGGCATTTTGTTATGTTTTATTATTGAGACAGCTACCTTTTAGGTCAGCTTGTGACCAACTTAATTTATTATTTTTTAGGGTTTTTACTCACTTATTGGACTAAATCGACTTGGTTGCCCAAATATAAGTAAAGGGAAGATTATTTAAGTGGGATCACTATCACACACTCATTATTACTCACTACAGAGAGTGCACACTAATTCTTATTCTATTGGATGTGTTAGAGCATTGATGTAGCAAATTGTCTTAGGGAGGGTATTATGCTTGCAGGGATTTTTTTCTTGGTGTGATAAACCGATTGTGCAAATTTGTTGTGGGTAATATTCTTGCATTTTGCAATTGTTGTAGAATTAGGGTTTCACTGAAATTTCCATTTTAATGTATTGAATCTTTAATGGCTCTAACATCTCATTTTTCAAAAATTTCACCAAGTATAAAGCAAGGAACCTCATTATAGCTTCCTTGACCATAAATCTTGAAATGATTGAAATTTGCCAATCAAGTCTTCAGTCATAGACCTGGCCCTTTGACTCCATTAACCCAAGGAATGAGATAGGCACTAGTCTATTTAGTGTATCAATCCTTCTAAAAAAATTAAACCCTAAATATTATCCTTTTTAATGTTTCCTATTATCATTTTGGATTAGGTTACAATAAAATCTGCATTTAATAGAATAAAATACCTCGGACCTCATAGTCCTAGGGTTAGGATTTACATCTTCTGCATTGAAAAAGTAAAATATCATTTTTTATGCATTTTCAGCCATCTTTTTAGGGTTGGCATCTAGGAATTTTTAGTGTTTTTAAGCACATTCTATCAATTTAAAAATTGTTGCGACTTATTTCCTTATTTACTCGTACAATATATTTTGCATATTTGTTGTTTATCAACATTTATAGGTTGTTTTATGATTGGTATCATAATTTTTGCATGTTGTAAATTCTATTGTTGTAAACCCTTATTTATAGCACCAATCAGATATATTTCAGTCTTTATAGGAATGTTTAAGCCCTCTAGATTTTGCCAGAACTCCTTTGAACATGCTTCATTGAATTATTGCTCATCTCACTCGGAGCCTTGCCTTATTGAATATCAATTTCGAGTATTTTATTTTGAGGAACCCTGAGAGGGTATTTAGCCTAGAAGTTCTTGGGTAATCTAATCTCCAATATCCGTTGGAGAAACCTCCATTGTGGGGATAGAATCTATTATAGTAGGGAATGTTTTCATGGTTTTCATGTGAATAATAAGGTTTATATTTCGAAAATTATGGGTTTACCCATTAATTTTCTGGAAAAATTGTAAAAATTCATAAAAAAATTGCACTAATCATATGTAATTCTATATAATTAGTAGTTAATAAGTATTGAGTTAAACAACGCATGCAACCAATGGAAGGCATGCCAATTTAACAATTGTCATTTATCCTAGCCCCCCTAACTTGCTCGATAGAAAACACAAGGGGGTCGAGGGGTCCGAAAAGTTTACCATGCAGTATATCACCAAGGGTACGTATCGGTAACATATTGAGTCTGAGCACCCTCTGCTAAAACAGGAGAAATTGCTCAAAAGAACCAAGCATATGAGAATATAGCAAATTCCGATGATGCTAAATCTAATCAAGCATTGGTGAAATCTAAGGTTTTTGTTGAAGAAAAGGCTCAAAGTTCCAAATTAGAGCATGTGCAAGCTCCAGAATTATTAGCAATGCAATAGGAAAATGATCAAATGTCTAGTCAAATGATACAGGCAAATAAACACGTAAAAAATTATGAACAGTGAATTGAAGCATTGACCAAAGAAAGGACAACATATTTTTCAAGCTACTTCATCTACGCTAGTAGCACCAATAGCACCAATTGATCCATCAAAGGAAATAGCAAAATCTCTTTATGATCTAAATTTAAGTGAAGTTGAAGTAGAAAAGTTGAAAAGAATTATTACTCTTAATGATGATGAGTTGCACATTTTACAAGAGCAAATTGTTGAAAAAGGATGGTACCATCACAGCTTATCAAGAACTTAAGGCTAAGCTTCAGCAGAGTCTGGAGCAAATGCAGAATAGGTTGATATTGAAAACATATTTAATTGGAGCAAAGCATATCTTATGGGACCATATAATAGCAAAAATAGCAAGGCTTTGGAACACAGCAGAAAATTCATCAAACACCGAACAAAATAGGGAATAAGCCTTAAATGCTTATTAGAATTATAAAATTCCTTAATTCCAAGACTTGGGAAGAATTGGATGCATTAAGAGTCACTAACAGGACAAAATTGACAGTGGAAACAAATGAAGTTCTGGCCAAGGAAAATCTAACTGAACAGGCTCAAAATAAATGCAATGTAATAGAAAGGAACGTTGATCAGTTTATGAATAGGTTTAACAACTTGCTAGAGATGGGTTTACCTACTTGTTGGGGTAAGAAAGGTAATTTACTTCCACTGGAAACTTACAAAGAACTACTGCTGAAAAAGAGGAATAAGGTTGATAAGTTTTAAAATATGACAGAAACCTTAAGGGGCCAAACAGTTGTTGATGATTGATGATCTTTACCTTTTATGGCAAGTTAAAAACGTGTTTTCTACAGTTCTATGTCAGATACAGGGCCGAAATTTTGGCTCAGATCAGGCAGAACAAAATTCTGGATTAGATTGGGAGGCTTAACTTGGAGGGGTTGACCAAGTTTGACCATAGGTCTAGGTGTGTCCCTTGTTGAACAGAAGAATTTCCCAATTGAAAAGGTTGTTGGGATTTTCCCCTTGGTCAGTTTTCCCCGGGTAAATATTGTTTTCTCATTGTGCATTGTGATCTCTACTGTTCTTGTATGGTTGAATTTCTAAAATATAATTGTCGAATGATATATTGGAATAATTTAAAAGAAGATCAACATCAAAAGTAATTATCAGTATTTCAAAAATATTGTGCTAGTCTGTATTGCACTTAGAAAATCAACAATATTTCCCATGGTTTAATTTCATCATGTACTAGAGCTTGAGCTGGTTAACCTACGAGCCTATACAATCTCCCTTCACGACTTCCAATAACTCTAGCATCATCTATATGAGAGCCCTTGGGCCATACAATTACTTTGCTATCCACAAATGCTACTCTATCTCTTTTATCTTCCAAACATGAAATAGAGACTAAGTTCTTTCTCAAAACCTGGCACATATAGAGCATTGCTATGATGGACATTATTACCAAATTCCAGCTCAATGGATGCCTTTCCAACTCCATTGATTGATAGATATGGTTGTCTCCAAGCTCTACTCTTTGAGATAGTCTTGTAAAATTTCAGTCCCCACTTCGGTTATCAGTTTTCCCTTATCACTCCATGCATTTAATGTTAAATCCAAGCATGATAAAAACACTAAAATCTAGAAATGACATTTATTTCTGAAAACACAAATTTAGAGATTTTACTACTGCTGGAAAATGCTAAAATAAATGCACAGTAAAATATAACAGCCACAGACAGAAAATGACAGTGATTTTTGGTCAATGTGACCTTGGAAAAAACCCCTACAACTCTTGGGAAAAACCAGTTTAAGAGCTCTTCTTTATTTCTGAAAATCTTTTACAGAGAAACTGAAATACATAGAAAATTTCCAACATTCACAAAATATAACTTATCTCGATTTCCGTACTAAACTTCCACATCGAAAATCGTGCCACATCAAAACAGAAAACAGCAATAAATGTTGTACGGCCTACCTCGATTTTCGTGCCCAGAACAGCCTGTACGGCCTATACGGAAATGTACAACAGTCCTCGAAAATTGTGCCTTCAGCCTTATGTCCCTCTTCCTCGAAATCTATGTCGTACTCCCTTGGAATGTGTGCCAAATACTGTTCTACAGATTTTTGTCTTGGGATGCATGCCAACTCTTGTTGTACGGATTTGCTGTGAATGCCTCCTTGAAATGTGTGCCAAGGTTTGCTGCTCTCCTACACTTCCTCCCTACTCAGAAATTTTCTCCTTGCTCTCCCTTGCTTTTCTCTCAAAAACTCATGAAAGAATGGAATGTGATCTTTTCTCTTCTTCTCTCCTTTTACCCTAAATGACCTTTTGGACAACCCTAAGATCTAATGGCTCAGATTCATTTAGATCAAGGGATGAGAATAAATGTGCATTTAATTCTCACCTTCTATTTTTTAACTCACCCACTTAAATAAAGACCCACTTAGCCTTTTATTTCCAAAGTCACTTTTTCACTTTGTAATTCTTCATTGACTTTAATAAAGTCACTTTAAAATTAGAATGTAACTTTATCACTTATAAAGTCACTTTTATATTAGACCGACTTTACCACTTATAAAGTCACTTTAGGAGAAGAAGTACTATAACGTGGACACTTTTCCCTAGGCAAAAGATCAAAGCCTTAGGGAACCACTTGTCCTCTAGTACCCAAAATTTAACACTTCCTCTTACCAACGAAAGTGTTCCTCACTACTCCCATCTTGTCTCTGAAGTAGACATGTTTGCCCCGTGGTAAAGCTTTGGTGAAGATGTCTGCTACCTGCTCATTTGTGGAGATGTACTCAAGCTCAAATGCTTCCTTTTGGACATAGTCTCGAATGAAGTGATACTTGATCCAATATACTTTGACCTGTCTTGAAAAATTGGATTCTCCGCGAGTTTTATGCAACTCTGATTATCGCAGTAAATCACAGAAGGTCTCAATGCCTGACCAAATAGACCAAACAACATCTCGCAATCCATGTGGCCTCACAACTAGCCAAACTAGCAACCATATACTCTGCCTCAACCAATGTTGCGAACATCGTCATCAAGATAAAATCGGCAAGGGTCCGGAAAACAAAAAAATCGTAAAAATCGAGAAAATATCGGTAAAAAAATTGGCAAACATCGCCAAAATTAGGATACCATAAAAATATCTTTAAAAATCAACAAACATCGGCTAGGCCAAAAAATCGTGATTTCGAGATATGATCAAGATGTTATCGAGATGTTCGCAACACTGGCCTCAACTAAGCTCAATGCCACTGATTGTTGTTTCCAGCTAAACAATGACACAACTGCCGAAGCCAACCCAAAACAGCACCCTGAAGTACTGTTCCTGTCTGAAGCACATCCTGCCCAATCTAAATCCGTGTACCCTGCCAATCTCACTCCATCACCCTGTCTATAGTCCAGACCATAATCCACAGTACCCTGCAAGTAACAAAGAATGTGTTTTGCAGACACCCAGTGCACTCTCCTGGGCTCACACATGAACTGACTCATAGTGTTAACTGCAAAACATATATCTGGTTGAGTGTTGACCAAATACATCAATGATCCAATCAACTGTTTGTATAGTGTAGGATCCACCAACTCGGAATCAAAAGCGTGAAGCTTCTTCCAGTTAGTGATCATAGGTGTAGACATGGGTTTGTAGTCCTCCATGTGAAATCTCCTAAGAATATCCACCGTGTACTTCCCCTGTCCTAGGAAGATATGCCCCTCCTCCTGCCACACCTCCAATCCCTGAAAATAATGCATCAAGCCGATATCTTTCATCTCAAACTCTAAAGCAAGATCTCTCTTGCAGCCCTCAATGAGTCTCTCTACTCCAGTGATGACCAAGTCATCAACATAAAACACCAAGATGAGAGGCTCCTCGCCTACCACAATGAAGTATAGGTTTAGATCAGCCTCACTCTTAGTGAAACCCAACTACTACAAGTATGTATCAATCCGACAATACCAAGCTCTAGAACCTTGCTTCAGGCCATAGAGTGCCTTTTTCAATCTGCATACATGGGTTTCCCACCCATGCACCTCAAAGCCCTGCGGCTGCTCAAAATAAACTTCCTCCTGAATGAATCCATTAAGAAAGGCAGTCTTCACATCCATCTAGTGGATCTTCCAACCCATCTCTGCTGCAATCGATATAATGGAGAAAATAGATGTATACCAAGCTACAGGAGCAAAGGTCTCCTCATAGTCAACTCCCTCTACCTATGAGAACCCTCTCACCACAAACCGAGCCTTGAACTTCTCTATGTTGTCATCTGCAACATGCTTTATCTTGTAGAGCCATCTAGAAGTAACAATTGATTTACCTTCAGGCCTAGGCACTACCTCCCAAACATCGTTCTTCATAATAGAAGAATACTCCTCCATCATGGCCTCTTTGTTACCAATGCCATGTAACTACAGAACTACTCAGGTGGTCTACTCTCTCTGACCTGTCCCTTTGGACCAGCAACTGATGTGGCCTCACACAAAGTGTCTTGAAGCCACTTCGGTTTCCTCTTCCTTGAACCTACTTCTTCCACTGGAGTGAAAGAATCCTTATCATCATCAGAAGCCTAAACTCTTGAAGGCCTGCCAGCTAACCCCATACCTGTACCTGTGCCTGTAGAAGCTGAAGTACCATGCTAGCTGTCCATTAGTGGACTATCCTGTGAACTGCTCTGCGAACTGCTATGCATGCTGCCCAAAGATCCCCTCACCTGACTCTGAGAGCCACTGCTCACTGATGGACCTAAAACTGTAATAGATGTACCTCTTGATCCCTGACCTCCTGCACCCTGTCCACTGGATCCTTGTGATTGACTCAGTTGTTGTTGAATGTCTAGTGACTCTATATAATCTAACTCCTGTGACCTCCTGAAAGCTCTCTCCTCCTCAAACTTTACATCCCGCCTGACAACCACTTTCCTCTTTGCAGGAATGTAAATCCGGTAAGCTTTCGAGGTCTCGCTATAACCCACAATGATGCCCTTGTCTGCAGTAGGTTCTAGCTTGGTTCTGCTCTCCTTGGGGACATAAGAATATGTAAGGCACCCAAAGATACGAAAGCGCCCAACATCAGGCTTCTTTCCTGTGAAAGCCTCCTCAAGAGTCACATTCCCCAAGGCACGATGTGGACTCTTGTTCTGCAAGTAAACAGTAGTGTTGCGGGCCTCTGCCCACAAAAATAAAGGTAACCCCTGATCGTGAAGCATGGCTTTGGCAGCCCCTACAATGGATCTGTTCTTCCTCTCTCACACCCCATTCTGTTGGGGGTTGTAAGGAACAGTGAACTCCCTCTTAATGCATGCCTCAGCAAAAATATCCACAAACTCACCAAGAGTATACTCGCCTCCATTGTCCGACCTGAGTACCTTGATCTTCCTACCTGTCTAGGTCTCCACAAGAGCTTTGAACTCTTGAAACTGCTTAAAGACCTCACTCTTGGTCTTCAAGAAATAAATCCAGGTCTTCCTGGAGTGGTCATCAATGAATGAGACATAATACTCAAAGCCACTCAAGGAAACATGAGACATCCGACCACTCACATCGGTATGAATCAAGTCAAGGATCCATGTCGCCCTACTGTCACTGCTAGGAAAAGGAGCTTTTGCAAACTTCCCCATAGCACATCCTCTGCATACATCAAGGCGATCAAAACTAAAATCTGGCACACCAGTGGTGATCTCCCGCAATCAATGTTGCGAACATCGAAATCGGGATAAAATCGGCAAGGGTGCGGAAAACCAAAAAATCGTAGAAATCGGGAAAATATCGCTAAAAAATCGGCAAACATCGCCAAAATTAAGATACCATAAAAAATTCTTTAAAAATCGGCAAACATCGACTAGGCCAAAAAATCGTGATTTTGAGATAAAATCGGGATGTTATCGAGATGTTCCCAACCTTGCCCGCAATGTTGTCAAGGCCCCATGATACATGTGACCCAGCCTGCGATGCCAAATCTCACACAACTCTGAACTACTAGATCTGTTGTCGGTACTGTCCCTGGTACTACTGCTCAGTGCCATCAGGGGCTGGAATGAGAACTTGTACACCTTAGCATGGCGCACTCCAATCACTCTAGCTGAAGCAGCTGGAGTTCCCCTAGGATATATGAGCACCTGCCCACTCCTGAACAACACCTCATACCCTTTGTCCTCAAGTGCTGAAACAGATATCAAGTTCTTCTTCATTCCAGTCACATATAGAACGTCTAACACTTTCAAGGGAGGTTTGGGTTCCCTATCAAATGTTAATGTTCCAACACCGACTGCTTTAACAAAATTGTCATCACCAAGTACTACCTCCATATCAGTATCACTCTCTGTCATATGACGAGAAGCGCCACTGTCAACGTACCAAACACTAGAAGATGCTCTACTAGTAGAGGAGAGTGCACACTCCCTCTGAACCTATATGGCAGGTGATACTGCACTGGAGGACTCACAAGCTATGAATCCAAACTCTCGATCAAATCTCTCTGAGATGCCCTCTATCTCTATAGAAGCTGCCATTGTTTTCTCTTTACCTTTCTTGTTTTTCTTCTCAGGACACACAACAGCATAGTGTCCCATATTTTGACAATTCAAACATTTGACTTTGGAATAGTCCTTTTCTTTGTTTTGTTGCTTGCCTTTACCTTTTCCTTTGCCTCCACTGGTGGAACCTCCCTTCTTTGATTTGCCCTTCTTGCCTCTTACCAACAATGTTAGATTGTCATCCTCCTCCCTCTGTTTGGCTGCCCCTAGATAGTTCTTCCTGATCTCATTCTGAATGCAATCACCCCACAACCTTTCCCATCCGGGAAGGTTCTCCCGTGAGACAATACCATCTACCAAACTCTCCCAAGACTTGGGAAGTCCATGCAAAGCTATCCTCGCCAACTCAGTGCGTGCAATGGTCTCTCCTACAACTTCCAACTCATCTCTCGTTGAAGTGATCTTGGTGAGGTATGTTGTTGCACTGTCAGTCTTAGCCATTCTTATGGCCTTCAGTTTCTCCTTTAGGACCATCTTACGGTTTTCATTTGAGCTCTGGTAAAGCCTGGTCAAGGCAGTCCACATTTCATGTGCATAAGTCTTTCTTCTCACATGAGGAATGACATGATCTTTGACTCCATCCAAGATCAGTCTTTTGGCTTTAGCATTCTTTTTATTGAACTTTGCTAACTGTATTGGATCAGCAGGAACTGTTACTAGGTGTTGGGTGGTATGTACCATAATACCCCAGACCGCCGCTTCCTCAAAGATACTTTGGATTCTTTCCCTCCATGCATTGTAGTTACTCTGCGCATCTAACTTGTCTTCAACCCTCAATCCCAAAGACATGATTCACTGTACTATAAAACTGAAATTTCAAATCTGGCTAAAGGTTTTCTATTTTCTATGTAAAAATCAGATTGCTGTAATTTTCACTCTGTTGTCCCAAACTGCAATTTCCAGCCAACTAAGCTTTGATACCATATAAAATGTCAGTACCCACTTCGGTTATCAGTTTTCCCTTATCACTCCATGCATTTAATGTTAAATCCAAACATGGTAAAAACACTAAAATCTGGAAATGATATTTATTTCTGAAAACACAAATTTAGAGATTTTACTACTGCTGGAAAACGCTGAAATAAATGCATAGTAAAATATAACAGCCACAAACAAAAAAAGACGGTGATTGTTGGTCAATGTGACACTGGAAAAACCCCTTACAACTCTTGGGGAAAACCAGTGTGAGAGCTCTTCTTTATTTCTGAAAATATTTTACAGAGAAACTGAAATACACAGAAAAATTCCAACATTCACAAAATACAACTTATCTTGATTTCTGTGCTAAACTTCCACCTTGAAAATCGTGCCACAACAAAACAGAAAACAACAATAAATTTTGTACGACATGCCTCGGTTTTCGTGCACAGAACAGCATGTACAGACTGTACGAAAATGTACAGTAGCCCTTCTCGAAAATCGTGCCAAACTCTACCTCGAAAATCATGCCTTCAGCATGTTGTCCCTCTTCCTCGAAATCTATGTCGCACTCCCTTGGAATGCGTGCCAAATACTATTCTACAGATTTCTGTCTTGGGATGTGTGCCAACTCTTGCTATACGGATTTGCTGTGAATGCCTCCTTGAAATGTGTGCCAAGGTTTGTTGCTCTCCTTCACTTCCTCCCTACTCAGAAATTTTCTCCTTGCTCTCCCTTGCTTTTCTTTCAAAAATTCATGAAAGAATGGAATGTGATCATTTCTCTTCTTCTCTCCTTTTACCCTATATGACTTTTTGGGCAACCTTAAGATCTAATGGCTCAGATTCATTTAGATCAAGGGATGAGAATAAATGTGCATTTAATTCTCACTTTCTATTTTTTAATTCACCCACTTAAATAAAGACCCACTTAGCCTTTTAGTTCCATAGTCACTTTTTCACTTTCTAATTCTTCATTGACTTTAATAAAGTTACTTTAAAATTAGAATGTAACTTTATCACTTATAAAGTCACTTTTAAATTAGACTAACACGATCTCCTACCATATGTCTTGAAACACCACTATTTACAAGCCACATATCAACATCCTCTACAATAGAACCTGTTAGAGCAGAAAAGTAAAAGGAATCTTTATCACCTCCAGACTTCTTTTGATGTTCATCATCAATGTCAGTTGCGGAAGCATGTTGTTTTCCTTTTCTTTTTTTATCACTCTCCTTCAGGACATTGGTTCTTATAGTGACAAAATTTGTGACAATGATAACATTCAATCTTCGACATATCCTTTTGCCCTTGTGGAGTAGGTCTTCCTTTTGATTTTCAATCCTTGAAAACAAACTTCTACTTTCCTCCATTCTTCTTTTTGAAACGAGCTGCACATGTACGAGTTTCTTCTTCCTTTCTATCTCTTGATATAAGCCTGGACTCTTCTTGAGCACAAGAGGTCCATAATTCTTAAAACGAAGGAGCTTGCTTCCAACTACTTATACCTGTTGCAAATGCATCCAGTGATCTAGGTAGAATATCGAGTGTTGTAGTCACAAGTTCCTTCTCGGAAACAGTTTCATCAATTGCTTGAATTTGATCCCTTAATTGAGAAATTTTGACAAAATATGAACCCACAATGTCATCACTTGTCATCCTTGTATCACGAAGCTCATTCTTCAAGCTCGTGGCTTGACCAATGTTTTTGGTAGTAAACAAATTAGTTAGGGCATCATACATTTTCTTGGAAGTATCAAGCGTTGCAATATAGGGGATCAGATGATCTCTAATGGAATCCACGATAAGACTCATGGCAATGATTTCATCTTTCTTGAACTTCTCTTTTCCTCCAGTATCTGTTGGTTCTACAACCTTCCCTGTCACAGTATCCAAAACCTTGTTCCTTGAAAGAATAAGAACCATCCTAGTTTTCCAAGCTCTGAAATTTGAGGCTCCTTCTAACGTGTTCTCTGATTTCATAGAGGAAGCCATGAATGTTGATCAATAAGGACTCAACAATAGTGATCTCAATGTAGGGTTTCTTCAAGAGTAATCTCAATGTTCCCATCTTCACCAAAGGTCTGATACTATTTTGGTTTTTCTAGTGCAATACATAAAAACAATATTTCTAAAAAAACTAATAATTACTTCTAATGATGTTGATCTTCTTTTAATTTTTTCAATGTATAATTAAGCAATTATACTTCAGAAATTCAACTATACAAGAACAATAGAACAATAGAGATCGCAATGCATAAAGAGAGCACAAGATTTACCTTGGGAAAACCCACTAAGGGGGAAAACCCAAAAACGTTTTCAATAGAGAAATTATTTTGTTCAACAAGAGACACACCTAGACCTTCTAGTCATCAACTAGGTCAAACTAACATTTAACAAATCTATGGTCAAACCTGGTCAAACCCTCCAAGTCAAGCCCTTGAATCTGATCTAGCAACACTGCCTTCTGATCTTCCCTAGGCCGAATTTCAGTTTCTTTGTTCTACCTAGAAACCCAGAAATTTCGGTACTTACAGTTAGCCAAAAAATGTCAGCCCCTACAACAAAAACTTCCTAGAAAATATGCAAATTGGGAGAGAGAGAGGCCTTCCACACATGCGAGCTTGAGAGAGAGAGAGAGAGAGACGCATTTCGTTCTTCCTTTCATCCTTCTTTTCCTTCCCTCGCTTGCCTAGAAGAAACTTGCTTGAGAGGGATGTGAATTGCTACCTTGAGGAGGAGATCGAAATGCCTTTATATAGTGATTGGCTAGGTCGAATTGGTATGACTCTGCCTTGGCCGATTTGACTTGGCAAACTTAGAGCCAAAATTTTAAATTTTCTTATTTTAAAAGTCCACATGGAAATTGACTTAGTATATATATATATATATATATATATATATATATATATATACACTTTACAATAATCAATATAAATACATCAAGGACCAAATATACAATATGAAGACCGACCATAGTTACAAAATTCAACAAAAGTAAATTGAAAATGACGAATCAAAAACTTGGTCTAAAGTCATCAATATCTACAGCCAAGACTCAAAAGTTAAACCAAAAATGAACAATGGACACTGAACAAATATTATCAGAACCCGACTGATGACCAAACTAATCGCCCCAAAACTAGAAACTCAAAAAAAAACGTAAATATTCAAATTTTGAAAAAAAAAGGTAAATATTCATGTGAATCCATAATCCAAACTATCATAAACAAATATGCAAAGTTTCTCATATATATAGCAAGGGTGCATATAACCAAAATAGCACAGAGTGCAATCAATATTTGAACCAAAAAAATACATCAACAAAGAGGCTCCTCTAGTTGGCCTCTACAGTCCAAAAGAAATCATGCTACAACAAATACCTACATATCATCAATATCAAAGCATACATTGGAATCCCCATCATCAATATCACCCTCTAAGCATTAAAATAAGATAGAAAATGCTTAACGTATCAAGATGAGATTTTGTTTCAGCAATAGGTATAATTTTACTAGGGTCACGACAGAGGAGTTCAATAATCAATGCCACCAACATTAAGATACATAGAGGGCTTAGTGCACTTGATTAAATGTTAGTTCATACCCTCATACATGATAAAATCCAGTTGGAAATGTTCCAATCCCCGCAATCCTAAAATCCTGAAAGCTGTTAAGTTTGTGGGATTTCGAGTGAGACATAAAATTCTACTTTCCCCAAATGAAATTCAACGAGGTCAAAACCACTCTCAAACATCTTGAGTCAATTAATCATAATGTAAAAAAATTAAGAAAAGGGATGAAAAAGTAAGAATTTATCATTACAATTATTTACGTAGCATTAGTAGTGCCCTATGGTTGAATATTAGGTTTCTCCACTCATAAATTATTATTTTCAAGCAAAATTAAAAGGGGACACCCCACCCTTTTTGAGAGGAGACGCCAACAAGCACACCTTTTGGGGAAACGCATCCCCCGCATTGGGGAAACATTTCGCCCTCGATCTCCCTGAGTTTCCCGAAAATGGGGATGTGAGGAAACATTTCCCTAGGCATCTCCCTGTCCCATGAGCGTGGGAAACTGTGATACCCAAACCTGGCTCACAGCTAAATAATCTAGAAGACTTGGAGTATAGAGTACTCCATTTAGGAAAAAAATATAATATATTGAAGAATGTATGAATGAATTGATATGGTTTGGTTACAAATGAGGGTCTTGTATATATACTTAGGTGGGTTTCCCTTCACAAACACTCATGTCCTTTGAAACAAGCCTTTTCATAATTATTAATTATTATTTTATACATATTTATATTTGTTATATTGACTTCCCCTTTAGAAATGCTTTGTCCTCAAAGCATATTGATGAAAAGGTTGGATATCGTTTTCTATCTCATAATGTCTTTGCGTAGTTCTCAATTCTTGGAACTCTTATATTTGATAATAGAAGAGGATATGCACTTCTGAGTGTTGAGCAAAATTTCCAAATTGCTAAAGGATCTAACCATCCCAAATCAATCTTTCGTGAAATGTCACACTTATAGGCTTTCCAAGATGAATTATTACAAGGAGACTTGATAATACCGATATCAATATTCTTTTGAAGATGGGTTAATTGCTTTCTTTTTTACTGATGTTGATACCCTGACTGATTAATGTACCTGCTCTACTGATGTGGATGTCGATAGGGAGTTCTTCTAATGTGATTTCCTTTCAATGTACTCGTAGCATTTTCTTTACATATTTTTGGCATATGATCTTCTTTGCATACTAATGTTGTTGGTTTGATTATTAGATCTTGTCTTGGAATTTTCATCATTTGAACTGCAACATATAAATATGTTTTCATTTTAATTGGATTGGAATCTCTCTGAATTGCAATAAATATTTGCATCAGTGTTTGCTCCCTTTTCTTCAACTTGGATTTTTGAAGATTTTGATGCTTCTTTTGTGGTAAGTTCTTCTAATTTGTTCTTCAATGATTTCTTATCATTTTCAAGTTTCTTAATTTGGGTACGTAAATCTTGATTATCATTTTTTGAATGTGAAAGTTCTTTGTTCTCCGGATTGTCCACTTAATCATTAGTGTCTTTATTCTCATCTTTTAAACTTTTAATTTGTTCTAATAATCCTTGATTAAGGTCTATTAAGCACACAATTTCTTCTTCTTTCTCTAATAGACTCCCACTAACTTTCTTCTTAGGGCCTTCCTTGTCTTGTTCTAATTTTTGCTTCATAGCCTTGGACTTCTTGACTTGTGAAAGTAATTTCTGGTTGTGATTTTTTAAGCGAGAAATTTTATTGTCCTTTTCTATTGAATCTCTATAAATCATATCCTCAAGCTCTTTGTATTTTTGTCGTCATACCTTCTTGATTTGTTGAAGCTTTGTGAGTTCGTCGTCTAAATTTTTTTTTTTGTATTTGTGAATTATTTTAAAATTCTTCCATAATAAATAATTTCCCGCACATTGAACAACAACGTTTGCAATTTTTAAGAATCAACCGAAACTCAAATTTTGTTTCACAAAAAGAGCATTTAGTTCAAAATGTTGACTTATATATCAAACACATAGTTCATACTTCACTTACTTCATTGTTAATTTTGGGCAACTACGTCCAAACTCCATGTTGTGATGCTCAGATGACGATGCCAATATTTTTATTGGATTCCTCTTTCGAAGAGGTGCAAGATTGATCTAAAGATCATCTTGATCGGATGAGCAGAACATTTATTTTGAATTAATTCCACTAATGTGCAAGGTCGGCCAGTACTGTAATGTAGGCTTGGAGCCCCAACAGGTGTGTCACACACCCTCACAGATGGATATATATTGGTCAACGTTGGAGGTCATTTTCACCATCACTCATCACACATTTCTCTTTGCATCTGATTAGTTCGATCTCACATTTGGAGGCTTCGATTCACTCACACATGGGAAAACATCTTCTAGGGTTTTCTGATCTAACCTAAAGTTTCAGCGCAGATTTGACCAGCTTTTGACTTTGGTCAACACTTGGTCAACTTGACCTCAAACTCTCCCAAAACTTTGATTTCTGCAATCCGCATTTTTTGGCACAAAAATTGAGGCTGGACATTGACCTTTGACTGTGTTGCGTTGACTTTTGTGATGTTCTACGTTGACTGGACATCATTGACTTTTGTTGACTTTGGGTCGACTTTTGTGGACCTGTCTTGAGGGTTGTGTGAAACTTCTAGTTGGTTGACCGTGAGGAGACTTTGTTGGTTGAAGCATCCTGTTGACCATCATAACACACCACAACACATATTTTGCTGATCAAGTTAAGTGTATTTTTGGCTTGTCTTCCATTGATCTATTGGTATGTTTTATCAACATTTTACTTTCATGTTTATGTGATTGCTATCGGGTTTAAAGTAAAGTTGCATCAAGCATAGAACATCTATGAAAGTGTATTTTTGGCTTGTCTTCCGTTGATCTATTAGTATGTTTTATCAGCATTTTACTTTCATGTTTATGTGATTGCTATCGGGTTTAAAGTAAAGTTGCATCAAGCATAGAACATCTACGAAAATTTACATGGTAACAGAGCTAAGGTGAAGACAAAGCCCAAGTTTGTATTGAGAGCAATCACCGAAGAAGTAGAATTTGTCAAGGACCCATGGGTATCTCAAATTATAATGGCTTCAAAGCTGATGACAAGTTGACTGGCAAGTCTGACTTTCATGCTTGGAAGATGTCTTTGGATCTGATCATGGAAGACCAAGATGTCAAGGACTATGTGCAGGGTAAAATCCAAGAGCCTCCATCATCTACACCTGTTGCCACCAAGACAAAGTATAAGAAAGGGGAAATCAAAGCTAAGTTGATCATCCGGGATTCCATCCATAAGAGTCTGGTTGCCTACATCTCTGAGCTGGGCACATCCAAGGAGATATATGACAAGTTGGTCAATATGTTCAGGGCTAACAATGCAAATCAAGTTCTTTTCTTTAAGAACCAATTGAAGAATCTCAAGAAATGGAAGGATGAATCCATTCAATCCTATTTTCTAAAGTTGAATGAAATCAGGAATAATCTTCTTGCCATTGGGGAAACAATAGCTGATCGAGAAATGACTCTCACCACCCTTGAAGGTCTCCCCTCTGGATGGCATGTATTCATTACCACCATTCTCAATAATAATGTGATTCCTGATTTTGACGTAGTATTATCGAGATGTGCTCAAGAGGAAACAAGAATGATGCAATATGAAAATGAAGGTAATGTTGCCTTCACCGCTCGTGCTAAGAAGAAGAACAATGGTGGTCCGAGGAACCACGGAAGAGCAGCGGCCCAAGGAAAGAAAGGAAGATGTTACACACGTAACAAGACTGGCCACTATGCTAGAGAATGCCCTAATAGAAAGGATTCTCCCAGGGATGATGATAACAACAACAACAGGAGGAATGGCAATCAAAGGAATAACATGTTCAAAGGAAAGTGGAAGGCTCCCTCTGGTCCCAAAGGAAATGGGCAACCTTTCAAAAGGTCAAGAAATTCCAGGTATGAGGAATCTAATGTTGTTGATGATAAGAAAAATGAATCCATTCTTGTATCTGCCCTCTCTGCTGCATCTCCACCTGACACCATGGATGTCTGGTTGATTGATAGTGGTGCTTCAAGGCACCTCACTGGGTTTAAAGAAGCACTTTCTGATTTGATTGTGAAAGATATTAATCTGAAAATTATCCTTGGAGATAATGCCACCTATCCCATGTAAGGGACAGGGACTGTGACCCTCCATCTATCTCAAGGTCAAGTCCTTTGCTTGCAAGATGTACTCTATGTACCTAATTTGAAGAACCTTGTGTCTATTTCGGCCATGGAAGACAAAGGTTTCAAGGTGGCATTCGTCGATAGAAAGGTACGCATTGGGAAGAATAGTCTCAAGGAAGCTCTTACGATTGGGTTTAGAGTTGATACACTCTACCAGGTTGGAGGAAGTCCACTGGGGGCTATGACATGTGATACCATTCGTCAAACCGAACTATGGCACCGGAGGTTTGGACACCTTCATTACAAAGCCCTTCCTGAAGCAAGGAAGGTGGTGACAGGGATTCTCGAATTCAAAAATGATCATGAAGGTGTATGTCAGGGTTGTGCCGAAGGAAAGCATACAAGGGGACCTTTCCCCTCAAGTGTCACAAAGACATCTGATGTCTTGCAATTAATACATTCTGATATGTCTGGTATGCTGCCTATGACATCTTTGGGAGGATGTTCTTATTACATGACGTTTATGGATGACTTCTCTCGTAAGACCTGGATATACTTCTTGAAGAAGAAGGATGAAGCATTCATGTGGTTTCGTACTTTCAAAGCCTTGGTGGAAAATCAAACAAGGAAGAAGATCAAGATTTCCAGGACCGATAATGGCACTAAATATGAGACAAACGAGTTCAATAACTTTTGCAGAGAAGCTGGCATTAAGAGGGAGACCACAACCATGTATACTCCTAAGCAAAATGACGTTGCTGAAAGAAAGAACAGGACCATTGTGGAAGTTGCTTGTGCCATGCTATGTGACCAAGGTCTTCTGAAGTTTCTATAGGGAGAAGCTACGAACACTGTAGTGTACATACAAAATCGATACCCGCATTCCGCTCTCGACTCCAAAACTCCTGAAGAGGTTTTCTCTGGTAAGAAACCTGATGTTTCACATTTTAGAGTTTTTGGATGTCTTGTTTATTTTCATGTGCCGAAAGAGAAGAGAAGCAAGTTGGATGCTTCTGGGAAGAAGGGAATCTTTGTGGACTACAGTGAAACTTCGAAGGCTTATAGAATCTATGTGCCTGGTCAAAGAGAAGTGGAGATATGCCACGATGTTACCTTTGATGAAGATGCTTCCCTCAGGAAAGTGATAAATCTTCCGAGCTCTAAGTAAGATCATGATGTAAGATCTGGGAATCAGGAAGAACCGAAGGATGAGATGATGCCCGATGTTGAAGAACCGATGGACGCTATTGATCCACCTCCTTCAAAGAAGAGAAAACCCACATGGCTCCAAGATACTCTCGAAGATGCCAAGAGACATATGGCCCCAAGGGGGACATTCTGTGAAAGCAAGAAGTCAAATAGATACCAAGGGTATCTAGCAGCCATGAGTACAATCATACAATCTGAGCCTGGATCATTTGAAGAAGTCGTAAAGCATCAAGTCTGCAGGATGCTATGCAAAAAGAGTACGAGTCCATTATGAAGAATGATGTCTGGGATGTGGTTCTGAGACCGAAGGAAAAAGCAGTTGTCACCTCGAAATGGCTCTATAAGATCAAGCATGGATCTGATGGTAGTGTTGAAAAGTTAAAGGCAAGATACGTTGCCCGAGGCTTCTCTCAAAAGGAAGGCGTAGACTATGATGATATATTTGCACCTATGGCCCGATATACCACCATCCGATCTATTATTGCCCTTGCTGCTAAGCAAGGATGGAGTCTTCATCAGATGGATGTGAAGACTGCTTTTCTGAATGGTTCGATAAAGGAAGAGGTGTATGTGGAACAAGTCCAGGATAGAGACACTCATGTATGCAAGTTGAAGAAAGCCCTTTATGGGTTGAAGCAAGCCCCCAGGGCTTGGTGCGAGAGGATAGATAGCTACTTGATGAAGCTAGGCTTCACTCGTAGTAATGTTGATCCAAACCTTTACTTCAAGGTTGATAGAGAAAAGCCTCTCATTCTGGTTCTCTATGTGGACGATCTCTTCCTGACAAGTGCTGACCCTCTCATTCATCAGTGTAAGAGGGAGCTCACTTCTGAGTTCGAGATGAAGGACTTAGGACTGATGCATTATTTCCTAGACTTGGAGGTCTCGCAAAGACCTAGCTAGATTTTCCTCTCAAGGAAAATACATTGTGAAGCTGCTAGAAAGATTTGGAATGGTGGACTGTAAGTCCATGTCGACACCGATGGAGCTCAACTTTAAGAAGTTGAGTGGAAACGTTGTTCGGCCCGTGCTAGCAAATCCTACCAAGTATCGTCAACTCATAGGGGGCCTGATGTCCTTAGTGATCACCTGTCCGGACATATGTTTTGCAGTGAACACTTTGAGTCAACACATGGTTGATCCTCATGATTCATCACATTCACTGGGTTGGTGCCAAGAATCTGTTGAGATATCTTCGAGGCACGATAAACCATGGGCTGAGATACACTGCCAGGAGTTTGAGACTCCATGGATATACTGATGTCGACTGGGCTGGCAGTGTGGTGGATCACAAGAGCACATCTGGATGTTGCTTCACACTTGGGTCTTCTTCGATATCTTGGATGAGCAGGAAGCAGAAGTCGGTGGCTTTGAGCTGAGACCGAATACATTGCAGCGAGTATGGCCTGTTGTGAAGCTATTTGGTTGTGAAAGCTTTTCAGTGAGTTGTTCGAGCATGTGCTAGATACCATCGTTATCCTTTCTGATAACCAGAGTGGGATTCGTTTGTCAGAGAATCCCGTGTTCCACAATCGATCCAAGCATATTGATATCAAGTACCACTTTATCCGAGATATGGTATAGCAAGGCGCTGTAAGGCTCTATCATATAGGAACTGATGAGCAGGTCGCAAATATTCTCACAAAGCCCTTAAGGAAAGTCAAGTTACTAACCTTCCATAAGAATCTTGGAATCGTGGAACGACCCTATGCTGAGGGTCCTGCTGGACGATGAGCTCTAGGAGCTCCAAGGGGCTTTGGGGATAGCTTCTTGGAGCTATAAGCAACCACAGGGCTAGGCTTGTCGAACTTTGTTGGTACGCTTTTGCCCCATCGTTTTGATATTGAGTCAGTTCACCTCGCTTTAATCTATGCCCCGTATGCATCCTACCCATGGAGTCCCAGACTCATGGGAAGTACCTCTCATCTTGGCCAATGAGGTGGGAAACGATAGAGACCAATAGCAAGACCAATGGACGCATCGGAGACTGTCGTACTCTCTATGTCTAGGATGGCACATGTCCAACCACTTGATCTGGGATCAAGTCTAGTGAGGTTTCGGACCTCCAGCTGACTTCGGGTCAGTTAAACCAACTTCGGGTTGAATAAGACTCCTTTGAGTCCTATAAGGTTTCGAACCTTTGAGCTGATTTTGTCAGCAGGGAGTGATGTCTTTGTGACTCACCTTTTGTTCTGAAATAAAGAAGCCAGCAAAGCAAGTTACGACGAGATGATGCACGATGTTTTGATGGCACAAGTGGATGGAGTTCTCCCTAGTTGAGAGGGAGTGTTAATTTTGGGCAACTAGGTCCAAACTCCATGTTGTGATGCTCAAATGACGATGCCAATATTTTCATTGGATTCCTCTTTCGGAGAGGTGCAAGATTGATCTAAAGATCATCTTGATCGGATGAGCAGAACATTTATTTTGAATTAATTCCACTTATGTGCAAGGTAGGCCAGAATTGTAAGTAGGCTTGGAGCCCCAACAGATGTATCACACACCCTCACAGATGGATATATATTGGTCAACGTTGGAGGTCATTTTCACCATCACTCATCACACATTTCTCTCTGCATCTGATTGGTTCGATCTCACATTTGGAGGCTTCTCTTCACTCACACGAGGGAAAACAGCGACTAGGGTTTTCTAATCTGACCTAGGGTTTCAGCGCAGATTTGACCAGCATTGACTTGGGTCAACGCTTGGTCAACTTGACCTCAAACTCTCCCAAAACTTTGATTCCTGCAGTCCGCATTTTTTGGCACAAAAACCGAGGTTGGAAGTTGACCTTTAACCTTGTTGCGTTGACTTTTTGCTGATGTTGTTCTACATTGATCGTTAACTAGACAACGTTGATTTTTGTTGACTTTGGGTTGACTTTTGTGGAGTTGTCTTGAGCGTTGTGTGACACTTCTGGTTGGCTGACCGTGAGGAGACTTTGTTGGTCGAAGCATCCTGTTGACCACTGTAACGCACAACACATATTTTTTTGATCAAGTTAAGTGTATTTTTGGCTTGTCTTCCGTCGATCTATCGGTATGTTCTATCGGCATTTTACTTTCATGTTTATGTGATTGCTATCGGGTTTAAAGTAAAGTTGCATCAAGCATAGAACATCTACGAAAATTTACATTCATACTCCACTTTTTTCTTTAACTCACCTTTTTTATTATTAATAGGTGCACGGAATGCTAAAATACCACTAAAATATAATAATAATTACGAAAGCCTTCACCTTCTTTACATATAATAACGGTTTTCTTTTTATTTATATTTTCCTTATACTTCTCCTTTTATTTATATGGGTTTAAAGTTTAAACACCTTTGTGTTCTCTTTTCTTAATAGAATTCCCTTCTTATTTCTATTTTAAATTTTCTCTTAATATAACCCTTTATAAATTTTACTTTAATGTTTTTTATTATTTTATTTTATTTAATAACACTTTATAATACAAATTTTGACTTTTTTATAATTTTTTAATTGATGACAAACCTTGACAATGAAACTCTTTCCTTTAAAAACTAAAAATTATGAATGATCAAGCATGACCGTATGAGTAGTCACGTGGGCATGCGGAGTCAGACTATATAAGCGTGGCGTCTTTGTTTTAATTTCAAAAAGGCAAGAAAGGCACAATAGAGTACGGCATCTGATATTTTGTACAAACGACAACAGATATTACTTCAACCACAGGGCTATATAGATCGAGTGGGGACATCGTTGTGTGGATGGCACAAACTAGTTTTAGAACTAACGTACATATGGCAAGGAAGCTAGTGCCTGCAAGGTCGTATTGAATTGTATGTGTACAACAGATTGGAGGGTTTTGTGTGTACCTTGAAATGGTAGAGTGGTTTCAAAAACTACAAGTGTTGTTTATTTGCATCAACGCCATGAGACTTATTCCAATTTCCTACCTTGAACTCAAATGGAATCAATTATAATAGTAATATAAATCAATGTGGAAAAAGTCGAAGTTGGGATTAAATCAGCAAGGGTCCAAAAGTTGAAAAAGTCGACAAAAAATCGGCAAAATTAAAAAAATACAAAAATATTCATATTTTGAAAAAATCCCGACTTTTTGGAAAAAATCCCGATTTTTTCAAAAAAAATTTAAAAAATTATTAAAGAAATTACTTCACTCACGATTTTTTGGAAAAAGTCAGGAAAAAATCGGGACTTCGAGGATAAAATCCCGACTTTTTCAACTTTCAAAAAATCGGGAAAAAGTCGGCCGATTTTATCGGCACCTGCAAAAAATCGGGATTTTTTGAAAAAGTCGCGATTTTTTCCCGACTTTTTCCACACTGATATAAATTCCAGATGTAGTTAAAACGCACTCAATGCCCCAATTGGATAGTTTACGTTGTAGCTGCTCGGATATAACTTCGGAAGGGTACCACAAGTTCGTGGTTATCTATGACTAACACTACGTATATTATTATGCCTTGATTCCGGTGTTTTGCTACGAGTTCCCCTGAAGATACTTTTTGGTCAATGACAAATACGTCAGTTGCTACCTAATTTTGTAATATATTACTTTTATAGCAACAATAGTACTATCATAATACACAATGTTGCTTATTACTTCCCTAATCCAACTAATTTTCTTGTTTTTGTTATTTGAATTTGTGATGGAATATTTTCTTTGATGGAACTTTTGATTTTTCTCTATGGCTAAGGGACAAATTGGGGTCGAAAACGATGGAATCGGATAAACTCCCAAAAAAATTTGATTATGTGTGGCTAAGAGCCTATTATGGCCAATGATCGCGATCAAAAACTCGTATCTGATACCAAATGTGATCGCCAAACTTGTCTCACAATTAAATAATCCATAAGACTTGGGATATAAAGTAATCCATTTAGGATAAAATATAATATAATGAAGAATGCATGAATGAATTGATATGGCTTGGTTACAAATGAGGGTCCCATATATACACCCAAGCGGGTGCCCCTTCACAAACAGTCAAGTCCTTTAAGACATGCCTTTTCATAATTATTTATTATTACTTTATTCATATTTATAATTGTTAGAGAAACATGGGGTTGTGGAACATTACCCTTTAAGCATTAAAATAAGATAGAAAAAGCTTAACATGTCAAATCAAGATTTTGTTCCGGTGATGGGTACATTTTTACTAGGGTCATGATAGAAAAGCTCAACAATAAATGCCACTGACATCAAGGTACATAGAGGGCTTGGTGCTCTTGATTAAAAGCTAGTTCCATACCCATGTACACAACAAAATCCAATGGAAACGTTGTAATTCCCCCAATTCTAAATCCTAAAAATTGTCACCGCTGGAACCGCTCTCACACATCCTAAAACAATTAACGATAATGTTAAAATTTTAAGTAAAAGAATGAAGGTGTTTCATCCTTTTACATTGAAAATTTCACAATACCATTAATTATATAGCAATAATTGGGGCCCTAGGGTTGAATATTAGGCTACCCCACTTATAAATTATGATTTAAAAAAATCACATTCATAAGGTCCTCAATTGCATCATATAGAGTCGTTTGGTTCAATGAAAAAAGCCTGGTTTGGTACCAAATCGACTTCTTCTAGTTCCATGCCATTAGCCAAACCAATTTTGGTGTTAAAACAGTCGGACTAGCCAATTCCACCAATTCTAGTCCAATATTGCTTCATTCTACCTTTAAAGTACCTCAACAAATGTTTTGTTGCTACCCAATGTGCTTGCCTCATCTCCACCATAAATTGGCTCAAGGTATTCACTGCAAAACAAATATTTGGCCTAGTTTTGACCAAATACACCAAGGCAAGGACCCTATCAACCGTTTATACAACATGGGATCCACAACTCTAAATCTGAAGTCAAGACCTTCCACATATTGATGATCATAGGTGTAGCCATAGCTCTACGGTCCTCCATCTTGCATCTCCTCGGGATCTCTACTGCCTACTTTACTTGACCAAGGAACATCTCACCTAGCCTCTACCAAACCTCTAGTCCCAAGAAGTAATGCATCAACTCAATGTCCTTCATTTAAAACTTTGTAGACAAGTTTTCCTTACACCATTCTATGAGCCCCTCTGCACCTAAAAGAAACAAATCATCCACATACAACACCAAGATGAGTGGATCATCTGCAATAATTATGATGTACAAGTTGGGATCCACCTCACTCTTGGTTAAACCCATGTTTAGTAAATATCCATCAACCCTGGAGTACCATGCCCTAGGTGCCTGCTTGAGTCTGTATAAGGCCTTCTTTAATTTGCACACATGAGGCTCACTCCCATGTACCTCAAATCCTTGAGGCTACTCTATTTACATATTCTCCTCAATCACCCCATCTGACATATCCTCCACCTCATGACTGAAGCAACAAACAAGTCAAAAACATCTCTAATGGAATTATATCTGGCAACTAGAGAAAATGTATCCGCATAGTCCACTCTATTAGTTTGCGAGTTTGGTAGCAGTGAATAGGTGTTCTAGTCTCAGATGATGTCGAAGAGACTAAGGAACACAAGATCTCCAAAACCTAGAAAAGGTTTCATGAGATAAGAATTGGAGGCACCTTAATTAAATTAATTAGCCATAATTTAATTATTTGCCAAGTCTAACTTAGGAAATGTGGTTAATTAAAGTTAATTAATTAAGGAAGTTCGATTTTTCTCTAAAGGCTTCTATTGAATAAGTCAAATGATCTTAGCCATCAGTTGAGATGAATCATGGTTGTTGAAACTCCAACGAGAGATTATGAGAGCAAGTTGAAGGGCTTGGAAATGGCATCAATTATGAGCTGACCAGTTCAACTACCCAGTTGCAGGTATTCAGCAAGGGCACAGTTGAAGCTAGGGAAAGCATCGGAGCAAGGGTTTCAACAAAGATTTAGGAGCAGGATTCTAGAGGAATTTTCCTCAATATTTTCAGTGTCTGGGAGACAGAAAGAGGAGGCCAAATTCGTGTACAAAGAGGGTCGTTGCAACTAGTGTGAGTTAGCCATTTTACCCAATACGAGTTGCAAGAGGAGCAATGTTTCAATTGCCAGTTGTCGGATCAGTGTCCCGGATGCAGAGATACTGGGTTTCAAAAGAAGAGGGAGGCTAGACGTCTCACCTAGCAGCATTTCTAGGGTTGTACAAATTTATCTAGCCAAGCAATGCACATTTTTGGGTTGCAGTGCGAGTGGCCAAGGAGAGTGTGAGTAGGCTAGAAGAGGTCGGATCAGTTGCAGAGGGAGACAAGGGTGTCTTCCAATTTATTTTGCCATTAGAAGATTATCGAAGTCTTGTTAGTTTGGCAGGCATATTATTGTACTCTTGAATTTGTTGAAGAAATAATAAAACCCTCATCTATTGCATTGGTTTTCCCTTCGAAGTTTTTCTAGGGACAATTGTCCAAATATAAAAGAGTTATATGTTTTGTGTTTGTGCATCTATTTCTCAGTTCTGTATTTTATATTTTCCACAATGTTTTATTGTGAAGAATGCAATTGTGAATTTATCGTTATTTGTCAAATATTACTTCACAAGATGAAAAAACTACTAACAGTTAGAAGATAAATCTCCAATTAATTGCATTCAAGGAATTTTCACATGGTATCAGAGCGATAAAGATCATATCAGAGGCTCTAGAAGCGAAAGAAGCAAGATCATGCAGTTCAAAGGAAGTTCTAAAGCATGAAATTCTAGATTTGTGCAAGCCTAGCCAAGTAGTGTGAATTGCAAGAGAGACAGCAGATCGATTTCCAGTCCATGTTGGAGGAAAAGTTCGATTTATCTCAAAGCAGTAGCAGCAAGCAATAGACATTGTCAGAAAGGGTTTCCGGTGAGCAAATCAAACATTTCGTAGAGCAGCCCTAGCGAAATGATTTTGCAGCAATGGTTTTGCAACAGCAGATTAGTGTAGGGCAAGGAGTTGAAAAGCACACAAAGGTAATTTCCAGAAATTCTCACAGAGTTTTTAGTTTTCTAGTAGGAGAAAAGGAGGTTGTAATTTCCAACAGAAGAAGGCCATAGCATGCAAAGCAATTTGCCAATGCGAACTTGCCAATCAAGCTAGTGAGTATTAAAGGGGTAACAATGCAGGTGCCAATGCCAAAGAAGGACAGTCGGAGGTAGAGCAAGTTACCTAGGAGTAAAGTACCAGGCAGTGTGAATTCTCGGAAGGAGTCCGAAGGCAAGTGTGAATTACCCGGGAGCAGATCTACGCATTCCAGGAGGAGTGTGAGTAGCAGGAAAAAGGCCGAAGTAGTCTGTCGAAAGAAGAAGGAGAACTCCCAGTTTATTTCTCCAGATTTTGAGTTTCGCAGAGATGGTCGCAGTAAGACTTGGAGATCAGGAAACGTTGGACGAAGCCTCCAACTTTGGCATTTGGAAGGCTAGGATGCAATTCCTATTGGATGAGCATGGTCTAAAGGAGTTTGTAACAGCAGTTGTAATTGAGCCAACAGATCCTATCTAGTACCATGAGGATAAGAAGGATATGGCCAAAGCCAAGAGGATAATCCTCGACGGAGTTCGAGATCATATCGTCCCACATATTGCAGTTAAGGCAGCAGGGAAGGACATGTGGGATGTCGTCGTGAAGTTATACCGTCATCCATCTGAGAATCGGAAAATGTTTCTCAAGGAGAAACTGAGAACCGTCAAGATGCAAAAGGGCGAGAACGTTACATCCTATCTTACCAGGATTCAAGGTATCAAAGATGAACTTGCAGTTCTTGGAGACAAACCATCAGATAGTGAGTTGGTGCGCACAACACTCAATGGGTTTACCAGGGAGTGTCGTATATGCGTCCAAGTGATTTCTAGGCAAACACACTTCCTAGATGGGAGTGCCTGTGGAGTGACTTCACTTCGGAGGAGTTGAGGCCCAATCTCGTAACGGTACTACCAGCAGCAATGACAAGGGATAGTAGGTAGAGAAGGAAGAAGTAAATGTCTCTCTTGCAGGAAAAGTAAAAGCGAAGAAGGGTCATAGCCAAGGATAAGACTCTATAGGAAAAAAGAAGAAAAAGGACCTATCAAAGGTCAAGTGCTTCAGCTGTGGTGAGCTTAGTCATCCAATGTCCAAAGAGGAAGAAGGACAAGAAGAGGAAGCAGACAGCAACTTCGGCAAAGATTGATGACTTGTCCATCAAATTGGAGGATGAGTTCGCTATGTTTGCAGCATTATCCTAAGATGGGGGAGGAGTATGATACTCCAATATGCGAGATCGGGCAGGGTCTGAGGGAGGAGCAACAGAAGGTCTAGATCTAACCATAGAGGGATTGATTAGTAGATCAGATGCAGATATTGTTCAGGAGATTCCTTAATTGGACCAACACCTTTGCTACCAGAGTCCATGTATTTTTAGTAACAGGAGGATCAAAAGTGTCAACAAGGCGCACCCAGATACTTGAGAGAGAGTGCAAAGCCAAGGAGGCATAGTCAGAGACTCAAGGTATAGTTGTAGAGCCAGTTGCAGTGACATAGCAGATCAATGAGAGACTTAGAGGGAGTCCAACTTCAGAGGGAGAAGCCCTTTGGAAGCTTGATCTTCCGGTTCTGAGAGATCAATACACAAAGGTGTAGTGACAAATTCCACATAGAGGCATCAACAGTGTGAAATTAGACTACATGCAGTAGCATGGTGGATAGTGAGTTTATTCACAGTGATTTCCAGTGACAAGGAGCCAAACCAGCTTGAAGATGCGAACGGAGGAGGTATCACAGATCTCAGACACCAACAGCTTGGATCAATTCAGCTACAGCATGTTCCCACAGAGCAACAGGTCGTTGATATACTCACAAAGGCTCCGGGGAGGGCCAAGTTTGTCTACTTCAGAGAATAAATCGATATAGTGGAGAACACTTTCCTCCCTAAGAGGGAATGTTAATTTTTGAGTTTGGTAGCAGCGAACAGGTGTTCTAGTCTCAGATGATGTCTAAGAGGCTAAGGAACACAAGATCTCCAAAACCATAAAAGCTTTCACGAGATAAAACTTGGAGATGCCTTAATTAAATTAATTAGCCATAATTTAATTATTTCCTAAGTCTAACTTAGGAAAAGTGGTTAATTAAAGTTACTTAATTAAGGAGGTTCGCTTTTGCTCTAGAGGCTTCTATTGATGAAGTCAAATTGATCTTAGCCATCAGTTGAGATGAAATCATCGTTGAGACTCCAACGAAAGATTATAAGAGCAAGACAAAGGGCTTGAAGATGGCATCAATTATGGGTTTAGCAGTTCGACTACCCAGTTGCAAGTATTTAGCAAGGGCGCAGTTGAAACTAGGAAAAGCATCGAAGGAAGGGTTTCAGCAAAGATTCAGGGGCAAGAGTTCGGAGGAATTTTCCTTAGTATTTTCAGTATTCGGGAGACAAAAGAGAAGGTCGGATTCATCTGCAAAGAGGGCCGCTACAGCTAGTACGAGTTATCCAGTTTACCCAGTGCGAGTTGCTAGAAGAGCCACGGTTTAGTTGCCGAATCAGTGTCCCGAAGGCAAAGCGACTGGATTTCAAAGGCAGAGAGAGGCTAAACATCTCAGCTAGAGGCATTTCCAAGGTTGTATAATTTTTTCAGCCAGGATATGCCCATTTCTAGGCTGCAATGTGAGTGGCCAGGGAGAGTGCGAGCAGGCTAGGACAGGTCGGATCAGTTGCAACGGGAGACAAGGGTGTCTTCTAGTTTATTTTTCCAGTAAAAGATTGTCAGAGTGTTGCCATTTTGGGAGGCAAACTATTGTCCTCATGAATTTGTTGAAGAAATAATAAAACCCTCATCTATTGCACTGGTTTTCACTTCGGGGTTTTCCCAAGGAAAATGACGGTGTTATATTTTTTGTGTGTTCATCTATTTCTCAGTTCTGTATTTTATATTTCCGCAGCATTTTATTGTGAAGAATGCAATTGTGAATTTATCATTATTTGTCAAATATTTATTCAGAAGACAAATAAGTTTCTAACAGTTGGAAAAAAAATTCTAGTTAATTGCATTCAAGGAATTATAACACACTCCCCCTTTCTAGGAGAACCCTCTCGACACACACATCGCTTTATACTTCTCTACACTACCATCTGCAACATGTTTGGTCTTGAAGACCCATCTGGAAATCACAATTGATTTGTCCTTCGGTCTTAGCACTATATCCCATACATCATTCTTCATAATGGAATTTTACTCTTTTATCACGTGTTAAACACCAAGTTGAAGCACACACATGGTGAATGAGAAGAAGAATGCACACACACAAGAGACTAAACACACAATGAAAGATAAGCGTGAGGCTTTTTTTTATTTTCCATTATACAAAGATGTACATTTATAGTACAATGGTGTGACTCTTGGTTTCACATTCCAAGGTCACTTGGACTCCATTGTGACTTTTCATATTCCACACCTACCCATGTAGGATTAGGTGTTCCAACATCCCCCCTTAATCTGAAGGGGTATGTGTGAGTCCAAGAAAAGAGTTGTAATACAAATCCGCAAAGTATACATGGCAGCACTTGGCTGAATCAACTCTCTGAAATGTTGGAAAAAAAGAGGTGGTTTTAGGATGACCACAAACACTGGAACGCAAAACTTGTTGCAGTTCCCGGAACTCTTCCAAAACTGGCAAGAAGCTGAAGGCTTCTGCTAGAGGAATTGTCCCTCATATAAAAGGGAGACCTTCGACCTAAAAGAAGGGAGGTCTACGACCTGTGGTGGTTTTAGGTTGTCCACCAACCAAAAATGATGGTTTTAGGTTATCCACCAACCGAAAATGATGGTTTTAGGTTATCCACCAACCAAAGATGATGGTTTTAGGTTATCCACCAACCGGAGGTATGCTCATGGGCATCCGTATCTCTGGCTACATCTCTGAATCCGGAATGACGAATTGTGGCTCAGGCTCGCTTGAACTGCTGGCTACAACTCTGAACATGGAATGAGAGATTGTGGCTCAGGCTCGCTTGATCTGTCGTCGAAGCTTGTGCATGACCACCATTTTCCCCCCTGTCAGGGACAAGGTGAGATGATGGCGAAAACTCAACTGCAAGTTTGCTCAATATCCGTGAACAAGTTCTAACATGTGTCGTAAACATCTTCTTGGTTGTTGATGCCCATTGCCAAGAAGCGATCCATCCAAGATGAATCTTGGTTCTTGCAGGAGGCTTGTGTCTGAAGCATCTGTCTGAAGAATGGGTGTGCCGACCACAGTGCTTGCATGGATGAAGATCAAAACAGTGATATTTCATATGGCCAACTCGATCACAGTGTTGGCATTTCACAATCTGTTGTCGTGGAAGTGGAGCATGATCTGGAACAGCTGCAGGTGAACTGTCATATAGGAATCCGGCACTTTGAAATATGATGGGCTTGGTGTAGTCTGGAATATGAAAGGACACATCCTTTTCATATCCAAGACCAGTTATGTGCTTGTTGTGGACAAGCTCTTCCCAAGGTCTGATGATGGGCTTAGGAAGTGCAGGCTGAGTGGCTGCATCTGCATGTAAATCTGCTGTAGTGCAAGGAACTGAATGTGGATCAACTGGAACTTTATCTTCTTTCTTCTGATGAGAGTCCTTCACAATCTTTTGAACAGAAACAGGTTCGGAATGGTGACTCTTTTGCTGAAGTTCTTCTTGCCGAAGTTGAGTTTCCAACTGCAAAAACTCAATCTTTTCATGTGCATCTTGTAAACAAGTCTGAATATTACAAAGAGCATGCTTGCTCATTTTTATCACATCATCAACATTTGAATGAATGAGGTCATTCAACAACATTAATGCCTCATTGATTTTGGCCATTTCAACAACTTAGGCTCAAAAATGAATGAAAGGGTGTCGGCTTCAACCGAAAATGCACCCGTTTACAATGTGATTCAACAACAAATACAAATGACTTAAGAGGACTTCCAACTATGGAAAGTACAAAATCTGCTCCTCAAATGGAGGGCAATCAACAATTCAACAACTCAAATACTGATTATGAATGAAGATGCAAATTCACTCACAATGTGAGTTCAATACAAAATCTCAATATATGTGCAGCTGAAACAATGTGCAAGAGGCCTTTAAAGCAGCTGAAATTTCTTCAAATAACTGGTTTGCAATGATGGCAAACTTGTCTTCTCATGTAAAATTTTCAAAAATTCACCCTTCAAATCAATGCCACAAATCATAAAATATCAATTCTGCAATTTCTTCTATGTATTCAGTCTATCTCCTTCATATGTCAATTCCTTCATTTCTGCTGTCTATATTCATCTTCCTCTCTCTCTCTCGCTGTTTTTTTTTTTTTTTTTTTTTTTTTTTAAATTAAAAATTAATTAAAAAAATGAGATGGAATTAAAAAAAAGAGGGAAATTGATTGGAATGGGGGTATTGTATTTATGTGGGAGGGATAATTAATTAAAAAATGGATTAATTAAAAAGAAGGGAATAAATTAAAAAATGGAGATTAATTTTAGTGGAAGGGGAGAGAAATTATATTAAAAGGGAGGGAGATTAATTAACTTGGTGGAATTAAATGAAGGAAAGGGGGGCTATTAAATTAAAAGGAATAGTGGGAGGGGAATAAAAAAGTGGAAACGAATTTAAAAAAAAGGAGGGGAATCAAATGGAAATGGAATTAATTAAAAAAAGGGAAAAGGGCTTTAGTTAAAAAGGAGGGAGATTAATTTTTAAAAAAGAGATGAATGAATTAAATGGAAGGGAGGTTAATTAAAAGAATGTGAGCGTATGGGGGAGAGGTGAGTGTATGACGCAGAGAGAGAGTGTGGTATAAGGTGCCGTGGGGCTTGAGGGCGGAGTGATAAGGAGGTAGTGGGATGGGAATCGAGCGGGGGGGTTTGTAAGTAGAGAGGGGCGTTGATATGAGAGTGTAGGGTGCCGAGTGGGGAGGGTGGGATAGGCCGTGAGCATTGGATGATATGAGAGTGCAGGGTGCCGAGTGGGGAGGGTGGGATAGGCCGTGAGCATTGGAATTTATGAGCGTGGGAGCGTGTGGGTAGAGGAGAGCGCTACGTGTGATTGCAAGGGATTGCAGAGAGGCCGTAAGGCCGAGAGGTTGAGAGTATGAGCGTTTGAATGGAAGGTATATGCGATCTTAGGAGCGCTGTAAGGAATGAAGTTTGGGGATGTAGGTGGAGGAGCGGCGTTGTATGTAAACAAAATGCAGGGGGAGAAGGGCCGAAAGGCCTGGATTTATTTTTATTTTATTTTTTTATTTTTTTTTTTTTTTTTAAAACAGTAGATAGCAGAGATAGCAGATAATAGAGAGAGCAGAGTATTCTTCTTTCCAGCAGCAGATATTGAATAAATGCAAACTCAGAAATCTTTCAGTAATCCAACAGCAGGAAAATTCTTCAGAAAATTTTAGCAGTAAAACCCAGAGTTTTTTTTCAATAGCCCAGCAACAGGAAAATGTAGAATTGCAGAAACTCAGAAATCTTCCAATGAAAAACCAGAAATATTTTCAGTGAAAACCCAGAAACTTGTTCAGAAACCCAATATAAATCGAATCCAGCAGCTCTTCAAATGCGGAATTTAAAATGCAGAGATTGCAGAAAAAATAAACCTTCAGATGTGCAGTGCTGCTTGTTGGTCTTCTTCAAAACAAATGCTGAATGCTGCTCTTTCTTCTGAACGCTGCTCCTTCTCCAAAACCACTTTCTGAATGTGGCAAAAAGACTGCTACAAACACTTGAGTGCTGCAAAAAAACCAACAATTTTTGCAGATATGCAGGCCATAAACACAAAATGGCTCACTCAATGTGGAGCAGGGCCAGCGATCGCCCGCTCTGATACCATGTTAAACACCAAGTTGAAGCACACACATGGTGTATGAGAAGAAGAATGCACACACACAAGAGACTAAACACACAATGAAAGATAAGCGTGAGGCTTTTTTTTATTTTCCATTATACAAAGATGTACATTTATAGTACAATGGTGTGACTCTTGGTTTCACATTCCAAGGTCACTTGGACTCCATTGTGACTTTTCATATTCCACACCTACCCATGGAGGATTAGGTGTTCCAACATCACGGTATCCCTCCAAACCTGTTGGTCTGCTACATCTTGAAAACTAGAAGACTTGGGATCAATAATGTCACTCATAAGTGCCACATAGTTTAGAAACTTCCTCGGAGGTCTAATCACTCTAAATGTGTTCCTAGGAGCCTCCAAATGTTCCTTAGCAACCCTCTATGTCTGCTCAAACCATCGAGCTCTCTAGACAGAATTGGTACGTGTTGTTCCCTCCTCCTCCCCACCTAAAGTCTAACTGCCTGAACTAGAGGTAGTTGATGATCACTACTCATCCTTCAAAGCCTTTTGCTCCTCATCCTCGATCACTCGAAGTGGTTCATGAGACTTCATGGATGTTATATCCTCCTCGAATTTCACATCCTTACAAGCCACTATCTTCCTCCTTTCCAAAATGAAAATATTGTATGCCTTCGAAGTGTCATTGTACCCCACAAATATATCCTTCTCTCCTAAGGGTTGCAGCTTCGTACTCTTTTACACTGGAACATGGATGTATGCCAGATAACCAAAGATGTGAAAGTACCCTATGTCTGGCTTCACCCATATGAATGCTTCCTCAGGAGTCTTGCCCCCCAAGATCTTGTGAGGAATACTAATTTGAACATAAATTGTTGTGTCGCATGCAGTTTCTCAAAGAAACATACACAATTCCTAGTCATGAATCATTGCCTTGGCAACTACTATGATGGACCAATTCTTTCTCTTCACAACCTGTTCTGCTGAGGTTTGTACAAGACAGTCATCTCCCTCTTGATCCTTGCATCCTTGCAGAAATTCTTGAAGTCATTGGAAGTGTACTCTCCCCCAATATTTCACCTCAAGACCTTGATCCTCCTTTATATCTATTTCTCCATTTGGGCTTGAACTCTCAAAACCGACTGAAGATCTCATCCTTGGTCTTCATGAAGAATATCCAAGTTTTCGTGAAAATTGTTTTCTCAATCACAATGTCGATTACACCTCTCCCCTTAGGCCTATTTTAGAATTTCAATAAGCCAAATCCCTAACCCTTATCTCCCAAATGATGAATGGTTAGGATTAGAACCTAAGCCTTAGTTGAGATCAATGGTAGAGATTAAATCCAATTCACTTAAATAATTTAATTAATTAATGTACTTTTCCTATGTTATACATAGGAAGGAAATCATATAAATCACTTACTCGTGTAACTAAGGAGGATTTTTTAACATCTTTTGCATGCTTGACACCTAGCCTATGAAAAGCACCTGTCCAAGCTATAAACATCAACAATGACAATCTCCCTTAGAATTGACAACACCCTAAAGTGCAAGTGTCCCATCCTCCTATGCCACGACTCACACAAGTTTCCATTGCTATGTACCAAGGCTTTTATTGGTCTCCCTTACAATATGTAAAGATTGAATTGACTAATCCCAGTGGCCCCTATTGTGTCAGGACTAGCTCCCTCTAAACATGAGTACATGTCCCTTCTAAAACATCACTACAAATTCTTTGTCCTCCATAGTTGAGATTGAAACCAAAATTCTCCTTAACCCTGGCACATATAGCACCTCCTTATCCTCCAGGGACCCTCCAACCTCGAGTTCAAACATGATAGCTCCAACACCCTTCATTGCATACCTGGCACCATTGCCAAGATCCAAAAGTAAATTTGAGTCTTTCTCTAGCAAATGACCAAAAGGCTCTCACGTTGTAGTCATGTGGCATGATGAACCATTATCCAACTACCAAGTGTAGAAAATTGTAGCCATGGTCGGTATTTTTCATCATGTGAGAGAAAATGAAAAACTTTATTTTTATTTCTCCTTCCTAAAATATTCAAGTTGGCCATCTTTTTGTTTAGGTTGGTTGGGCCCATCGGAGGCACCCATTCGACCCCTTTTGATCACTATATAAAGGAGCCCTCCTCCATCATTTGCACACATTGACTTTGGCTTGCTTATCTCTAACCTAGCGAAGGAACTACTCTAAAATGTAGGGTCAAAATTTCAAGAGGGTTTGGGGTCTCATCTTGTTCTTGGATATTGGTTTGATTTTTCTCATGATGTTGTCTATGATGTATTGATGAACTATGAACTCTCTCTCTCTCTTGCATAAGGAAGAATTTATGGGTTTTCCCCTTGTGGGTTTTGCCCTGGCCTCAAGCCAAATTTCTATGTCTCTTGTCACATGGTTTCTTGGTTATTTCTCTACTGCTCGTTCATGGTTTTAATGGTTGAATTTTCTTTTGTATAATTGCTTAATGATTATGAACGAATGATATGTGAAAATGCTAATTGAATCATTGAAATTAGTTATCTTTTGAAGAAAATAATTTCTAGTTTGTGCTCCAGAAAATCAACACCAAGCACTCCTAGTGGTGATGGTGTTGGTAGCCAAGCAAGAGACCAACAAGAAGCCCTTCTCGAACATCGCTACAACTCATCAAGTTGTATCTTTGTTGATGTTATTGCCTGCTATGATTTCCCCTTCCTCTTCATCTTTGGACATTATGATGCATAATGCCCATTCTTCTGGCAAATGAAGCACTTGATTTTTCTCAAGTCCTTCTTCTTGCCTGACTATGAGGTTGACCCCTCAACTTTACCCTTCTTGCCAAAACCCTTTCCTTTGCCTTTTCTTGGCCTAATTAACCAAGGCCAAGTTCTCCTCTCCACCTCCTAGCTTGTTGCCTTAGAGTGAACCTCTTCATGGAAGCAATCATCCTAGAGCCTCTCCCAGTCGGGAAGGTACTCTCGAACGCAGATCCCCTTGACAAATAGTTCCCATAATTGTTGAACCCATTCAGTGCCACATTCACTAATTCTGCATCCCCCACTTTCTCTCCAAATCGCTGCAAGTTGATCTCGTATCCGGGTGATCTTAATGAGATCGTTGGTAATATTGTCTAATCTTAATATCTGGGTCGATCTTAACTTGCTCTTTAAGATCGTCTTCCAGTTCACATTATCACTAGAGCCTTGAACATTCTCCTGACTATCTTCTTTTCCACCAAATGAGGAATCAAGTGATCCTTCACATCCATAAGGACTTGTCGAGCTTTAATGTCCTCCTTTTCATGGGTTGCCAACAGTGTTCGATCTGTTGGTGGTTGAATCTTCTTATCAACAATCTCTCAAAGATCATTCTCTTTCAGCAGCAAAGTAACCCTTGCTTTCTAGGGTGAGAAGTTGGAAACCCCATAAAATCTGTCTTCAAACTTGACACTAATCAGTACCATTTTTAGGCCTGAACAAATAAGTATGTTTTGTGTTAATTCCCTTTAGCACTCACAAGAATGTATTGTTGGCTTTATATTGTTTAACTAGAAAATTGGCCTCCTCCTCTTCAAGAAATTCCTATACCATGTTAATTTTCTAGCCCCAATAAGTGACTAATTATTTTCTAGTAAATTTCCTTGTTTATTTTCAAATTTAAATTTCACCTTTACTGAATAAAAAGTACCACTGGGACTTTAACTCACAAACAAATAAATAAGATAGTGGAAACAAAACAGCCAATTTTCACAATAAAATACACAGAAATATTTTCCCTTCAAAATCTGTCTTTCATTCAATAAATTTCCAAACATACAAGGGCTCCTTACTGGGAAAATAGTCAACTAAAAGAACAATTTAGCTACGGAAGAATTTTGCGAATTAACTAGGCACCTGTCCAACCGGTACGGCCCTCCCAAAAATCTATAAACCATCTACAAACACTTGCTACCTGTTAATGTGACCTGTACAGACTGAAGGCCCCTCCATCCTGTTGTATGGCTGCATTGTTGACCAAATTGATGCTATGGTCTGTTGTGCGGCTGTTGCATGGCCTGATTTGCACCTCAACCTGCTAGCTCTGCCCCTGTACAGCCACAGCCTCAAAATTTGAATGATTTCTCTTACTGCCACCCACTGTCATTGTCTTCTTCTGGCTATTGCACACATGGGATGAATGTCACCCTTTACCCAATCACTGAGATCCTCACTTATCTCACCATGTCTTGTGCTCAATAAATGTGTCTCCTCCCTTGGCCCAGCCTTCCAATTCTAAGTTTGAGATATAATTAAATCTACAACCATAATCTCCAAAGTGATTGATGGTGAAGATTAGATCTCAACTTCACTTCAGGTCAAAGGTCGAGATTTATCTAATTCACTAATGCAAATAATCTTTGCATTTCATTAGATTAAATTCATTCTTCTCAAACACACACATGTCTAGACACTTAGACGTGTACGACAGTACCTGCCTGAGCTACAAACATCAACAAGCAACCCAACAAGCATTGCAGCTGGTTAATCAGGTCATAGATGCCTCCGTGTATGGAGGTGGATCCATAAGCAATCTTCACATTTGAAAATTCTGTCATCTTCCTTTATTGTTGTTGTAAATATCTTCACTACTAAGATCCTTGGGCTTCTGTATTAAGAGTAGATATCTGAGTATTAACACTAAAATGATATTCAAATCGAGAATAACATCATGACATTATATGGGAGTGGCATGCAACCAATAAAAAGTTAAATGTTGAGATTAAAACTCAAGGGACAGGTGGTTGAATAACCATAGCCACTGAGGGGTATTATAAATTGTAATGAGACAGAACAAAAGTGGCATCAGAAACATCTATACACTGCAGCACCAATTATATTAGTGTAATCCTTATTATCTCTAGAACAACATCCCCATTTGTATGAATGTGTGTACCCTAAATTTCTACATTACTATATGCCATGAAAATAATAATAGTCCAGATCTTTTAAATTAAACCGACTCCACTAAAACCTCTCAATGTGCAACTCCATTTTAGCAGAAAGTGGGAGGATGAGAATCAGCGAAAAGATCCTAGAAAACTTAGAAATTACCTTCAAAGGGTGCAGAACAACCATAGTTCGAGGGGCCAAATTGTTCATCTCTTCTCTAATGACATGCTCAAGCCGGTCCACTCTTATCATACTATTATCACTGCAAAAGAACAATTTTCATTAGCTCCAACTTTAACCTGCATTAAATCACCCTGAATATAACATAATTTGTAGATCCAAACACAAATTGTATGGCATCTAAAACAAGAAGGAAATAGACTGCAGGACGAACAAATTGCTGCAATGCCAGTGATTTTGACATCTAGAAATGGTCAACTCTTTAAAAATACAATTAACAAAGAGCAGTATATCTTACTGTGAAATACCATTGCAAAAGTTGCACTCAAAAAACACAGCCATAAATTCAATTAAGAAAGAACTAGGAATAATAAAAGAATGCTGGAATATTAGAAATTGGTTAGGATACTTTCTCTAATTCTGCCTCGAGCTCATATTTATAATGGAAGTACAAAAATAAGAGTAGAAACAGATGGAAAAATCTGAACTGTGAAAGCAGGAGCAGCACCAAGGGAAAGATGGAATAATCTAAACTTCCAAACAAACTCAAATTTTCAAAGTTTCCCAAGGGAATGCAGGTCCGGTATCATGAGCTTTCTCCCAACCCCAAAAGGAACAGTTTCATTTTACCTAGCAACAAAGCAATTAGTACCACATTACACTGACAAAATTATTTGGTTTTCAACTTTCACAAGCTAAATGAATATACAGACAATATAAGGAACCATCAAAATGTCTCCAGGTGGAAACCTTACAAGACCATGCACATTATTCCCATATTAGGAACTAGCAATTATTTACCAAAATGAACATTCCATGATACAGGTACATCCATGACATTATGCTGCTAGTTGATTAGCAAGCTACTTGAATGAGATATCTTCATTACCAGACATCCAGTTTACAAATACAGCTGAACACCACTCAAATGGATTGCTGAAACCTGGCTAACTTAAACTTGTGATTGAAGTTACCCAGTACAACGCGGCAGGAGCAGGTGCCAATGTGGCAGGGATCCCAAAGTTGGGAAACATGGGTGATGTTGTCGCCCAAATTGTATAGGTGATTGTGACAACAACTCAGGGCGGGGGTTGTCACTTTGATCCCCGCCCTCTCCGTTCTAACTGTCTCCCAACAGCAGGCTATGCGGGGTAGTCCCTATGAAATGTGAAGATGAAAAGACCCATTGGAAACCAACAAGTCCGGTAGACACAACAGAATGGCCTAGCGACTTGGTTAATTTAGCAAGATTGACGATTTGATTGGATTACTCTGAAAGACCAGTGCCTTAATGGAGTCAAAATAATTGCTTAATTGAATTATATGCCAAGCTACCAGATGAACAGTTGCTGCTTTAGGATGCCTCACTATCCTAAATGAGATGCAACACCTAAAATCTAAGTAAAATGCAGAATCTTGATTGATTTTAAGTTAGATGCCTAGCTAGATGAATCCTTCCCTTAATTGTCTTGAAACTAATCTCTAGAGTAGGCTGTAAGAGAGAAAAATAGGGGACGATAGTTGAGGCTATATTAACGATACCTCCCCTAAGGTTCTAACGACCCGATACCTCCGGCACTACAGAGACTGTGGCTTTGACGACTACAAGTTCACCGTGTTAACCACTAAAGAGGGTGTAGACTTCGCAAGCTGGATAAGAAAGGTTGTCCTAGAGTCTTTCAACCAAGTTTATGCTTGGAGGTATATTTTTTAGTAATATACTACTAGTCCTAGAATGCAAGTGCAAATTATGAGGGAATGTGTTTCAATGAGATTATTAATTTGATTAAGTACTCAAATAAGATAAATTATTTCGATTCACATGCTTGTAATGATATTCAATATGAGAGCAATTAAATGAAGCACTTAAAACGCAATTGAACAACTATCTCAAGTGAAGCAAGATAAACAATTGCAGTAAAATACAAGTGCACAAATTATCAAGAGATTACTTATTATTGTGCTACTTAATGTTACTTAAGAACAAACTGAAGCACTTAATGAGACAAGGCTAACAATTCAAGTATAATGAAATTAACAATTCCAATTAGAGCTTATCAATTATGTCAACAAGACATTATCTTATGATTAGCAATATTATTCAGTGATTAGGCAAGTTACCACTTATATCATAAAGCGATGAAGCACATTAGATGACAATAGAGACAAGCTCAAAATGAGATTGCTAATAGTAATGATGCAAAGATGCAAAGTTGCAAGAGGAAATTCAAAACAAGACTATTAGCAAGATACCTATTGTAGCTCCTAGAGACAGCCTTGAGTTGTATAAAGACCAATGCCTAGGACATCTTAAATGCAAGGAGCATATGACTCAACTGACAACAGTTGGAAATGTTTGGCTCTCATGCAACTATCACTCAGACGAATGGTTTTAATAAGGGTGGAACCAAAACCCCAAAGTTAAACACAACAACTAGGAAAACTGCAGAAACTGAGTACAAACTGCAATAAGTAAATGCATCAGACAGCTCTAAAACAGAATGTTGTAAAAGGAGGCCGACTTCTAAAATGAATACACAGTTATCAAGTTATATGTGAGCGATGACTATGGCAGAAGATGGAGTAAGATATCAACTATAACCGGGCTTATTCAAGGATAAGAATCCATATATACTGGGCTTATTCAAAGATAAGAATCCATATATCTGGGCTCGTTCAAAGATAAGAATCCATTGTAGTTAGTATCGGAAGAACAGCGAAAGAGATAGAAAATGAACAATGTATCAGGCCTGGGCCATATTTAAAGTGCTATGGATGTATAAAACATGAGTATCTGCTATGATAAATTCACGTCCAAACATGGGAGCACTCGCATTCCAAAACCTGTAGATACGAGAAGTATGGAGAAATACAAAATGAACACTTATATTAAAAGACACAGAGAGAGAGAGTTACAAACTGTGAATCATCCCGAGCGGAATCCCCAATTCCAGCAAAACTTCTTATTACTGAATCCCTATGGGATCTTCAAACATCCACTATCAAAGTTCATACAGAATACTCAAGCTAGTGAGTCCTTTGGAAAATCTGGAACCCTCTGTTAGTGTTTTCTTCCTGTTTTTATAACCTCTGATTCCTATGCGCGAGAAGATATTTTGGGAAAATATCTTCCCCGCGTGCTTGTATGTTGTTTTAGGTCTAAATCAAAAACAGAAATGATGATGAGGTAGAACTGCCTCTCATCATCTTACGACGCAGGCCTAAAGCCGTTTCTAATTGAAATGTAAACAATTTACTAACTGAAAGTAAAAACTGCAGGAGTGAACTGAAGATTTCACCCGAAATGACAAAGTGAAAAGAACATAAGGTAAAAGGCCACGCAGGCCTAGTCATAAATTATCATTGCTGTTTGATGAGGCGAAGCCACTGCTACTGCTGGCGAAGGCGATACCATTAGTCGTGGGAAGGACTGGCCTTCTGCGCTGGAGGGTGGAGCACTGTTGGTAGTGGATGAGTTAGCCTTCTGCACTGTAGGGTCTTATAGAATGGCCAATGGTCATGATCCATTGACTGAGACGTGAAACTGACCCTTATTATCACTTTTCTTTGCTTTCTTGGGCGTGGGGGATAGTCATCCTCGGCCTCAAGCCGCTGTGATTTGCTATGAGATGGCCTGTGTACTTAAAATGCCATGGAAACCATCACAAACAGCGAACCAGTTAAATAAATCCTGCGATGAGGGGTAGACTGCTTCAGAAGGCTTGGGTGAAGGCGGAGGAGCAGCGCGGAGGCAAGGAATGCAGCGGAGGCGTTTCCATGGCGAAAACATGGTTTGAATCCAATCTGGTGCGAAACTGTGCGAAAGGCGGTTTTGCAGAAAACCAGGGTGGTTTTAGCATGGGAGCTGAGCAGTAAGCAGTATCGGGCTGGGGGCACGCGATACGTGTTAGGGAGTGACACGTGTCTTAAGAAAACCACTTATTTCGTGTGGAAATAGCGCGATCAGGTTATTTGATGAAATGAACACGAAGAGGAGTGCAGACCGTCTGATCAGAACAATCTAGATCAACGGCAGAGGAAGAATGCGACAGACGAACCTACGCGGTCAGGTGGGATCGGCGATGACGTCAACAATTTTGTCGCATAGCGGGGTGATCAATTTCGGGGTTATAAGGCGAAGAGGAGCGATCACCGTTGGATGGAGAAGATTAACTGTCCAGATCAGAGCGGGGAATGCAATAGTGGATGAGTGGTCGGGATATTGGCGAGTGATCAATTTCGGGGTTATAAGGCGAAGAGGAGCGATCACCATTGGATGGAGAAGAACTGTCCAAATCAGAGCGGGGAATGCAATAGTGGATGAGTGGTCGGGATATTGGCGAAGGCGCAATAGAGCGAGGACCATTGGATCATGAGGACATCAACGATGGAGATCAACTGTGGGGGCGCTGCGGGGTACGCACAGGTTGGTGGACCTGGTGCGCCCGTACTTAATCTGGGTCGTTGAATAGGGTGAGATCAATGGTCCAAACTAAAAGCTGGGAAATGATAGAGGATGAAGGGGGAGAAAATGGAGGAGCCCGCTGGCCGTTGGATCGGGTGAGATCAACAATCCAGATCGATTCCAACGTGCTAAGCAGGTACGGGCCAACTTTTGGTCGGATGTCGTCGGGGTTAAACAGAGCCGTTGATCTGGGGTTTGATCGGACGGTGGGGATTACACCGAGGAATCGACATCGGCGGTGAAACAAAAAGCAAAAGGAAATGGCAATGGGGATTGGCGAAAAGCGATGGTCGATGGAAAAAGATGAAGCGCGACGACCGTTGGATTTGGGGGAGATCAACGGTTAGGATCTTCTCGGCAGCGAAATATAGAGTGAAAATGGAGTACAGCGAAGTGCGATGTGCGATGGATGGGCGAAGCACGACAAGCAATGACCGTTGGATCTGCGGAGATCAACGGTCGGGATTGCGTCGGGGTTTCGCACATTGGTGGAAAAATATAAAAGGAAGGGGATGGAAACGAGAAGGTGCGATGTGCGATGCATACGTGAAGCGCGACGACCATTAGATTCAAGAGGAGATCAACGGTCAGGATTGCGTCGGGGTTTCGCACATCGGCGGAAAAGGAGTTCAATGAATAAGGAATGTAGGGTGGCGATGAGCGATGTGCGATAGCCGACAGGCGGAAACAGAATGCTCGATGGCCGTTGGATCTACGGAGATCAACAGTCAGGATCTCTTCGGCACAGATGAACCTCGGCGGTGAAACAAAGAAAAAAAGTGGAGTTAGGAACCAGCGAAGTCAGATGGCCGAAAAGGGCTTGTGGACTTTTAGCCGTCGGTCACAAAGCAGGGTCACATGGGAAATGGGGGCTAAGGGCTTAAGCTGAAAGGCGCTTAGAGGCCTAATATGTTAGAATGAGTGCTTTTAAAGCTAAAAGGTGGATTTTTAGCTCTTTCAAAGGTTCCGGTAGGCGAAAAAGGGGTTTTGTTAGTCCATACAGTCCTTGTATTTGCTTTGCAATATAGGGCCCCTTATCATTAGACATCCCAGCTCGGTGAAGGATGTCATAACAACATTACCAATGCAACTTAAGATATTAGAGAGCTCCTTTAAAATAACTCACTGTAATAGAATAGCAGTCCTAAAAATTACTTGAAAACAATCACTATTTCAATGATAAACCTTTAGCAATTAGAGAGATGACCTTTAGACTTGTTAGGTTTATTAAAATTTGGTCCTAGGGAATGATCTTTAAATCTGATCAGACTTCTTTGATAGTGATAACAGTCCAATATTTTGATTGCAAACGAAGAAAATTAATGACCAATTCAACCCTTTAATCAAGACAATGATTTCTTTGTGTATTAAGCTTATTTAGATGAGCTTTTAAGAGCAATATATCAATAATTATATTGTTGTAACAATTATATCAGAATACTGCAAACTTATATCAGATTTCTGCGATATATATTAGACCTGAAGAATGCAATTATATCAGATTACTGCAAACTTACATCAGATTTCTGCGATATATATTAGACCTCAAGAATGCATAGGACAGCCGACATAAATCAACAAGATTGATGAATTAAACCCCTACAATCAAAGTGTGATGTCTTATATGAGTTAATTATTTTATTACGGGGTTATTTTGGCTTATTTTTTGATTTGTTCGCCACTGCTAATAGAAATTCAGATTGTTGTAGGTTATTATCCAATAGATGACAACCAATTATATGCCAATACAATGCAGATATAGAAAAGTCAGTGCACAAAAAATACTTTTAATGCCAAGAAGAAGAAGTTAGAGTAGGAAAAGACCATTGAAACCTCTAGACCAGATCTCTAAAATTTATATCAGACCTCTGAATATTCAAATCAGTCAATTATTAACAGAGAGATCAGCAACTTTTTGATAAGATCTATTAACATAAATGCATGAAAACAAAGCCAAAACACTTATAAATTTATAATGTTTTTGAGGTTAATATGTGATGGTTTTAGTGTTTTTAGGCTTTATTCTCTTGAATTTAAGGACTGCAATAAAATGTTCAGGTCTAATTTGATTTATGTGGCAAGTGAAAGAGAAGGTGAGGAAAGAAATCAAACCATCAAGGCCTCTAGGCCTATGTCCAATGGCTGACTTAGCTAGCCATGGGACCAATGTTATGAAACCAGCGCCCAAAATAGAAGAAAAGAGATATCAACGCCTTAGAAATAAGCCACTTCGAGGGGGCAACCTCCTTTACATTACATAAATGAACAATTCTTGGATGACCCAAATGACAAAACCTCCTTTCTATATATAGGAGTCCATGGGGTTAGAATATAATCCTAGCCGACCTAACAATAATAATGTAAGGGCACAACAATAACTATAGTGGGCTATTATGGGGCACAATAATAACAAAATGGTGACTACATGGGTACAACAATAACAATAAGGGGGCTACACTAACAACAATAAGGGACTACACTAGTAATATAGGGCCCTAACATGCCCCTCTCCTTCAAAAAAGTGTTGTCCTCAACGCTTGAGTAGTTTTGGATGCTTCTGTATAAAATTCTCAACCTCCCATGTGGAATCTTCAGTGGATAAGTGTTAATTTCTGAAGATGTTCTATGCTAGATGCGAATTTACTTTAAACTTCTAGGGCTCAATCACATGAAAGTAAGATGCAGATAAAACATACCAATAGATCGATGGAAGACAAGCCAAAAATAGAGATAAAGAATGGTGGCGTTACGACGGTCAGCAGGATGCTTCAACCAGCAAAGTCTCCATAAGGTCAGCCAACCCAATGTGTCACACAACCCCAAGACTGCTCATCAAAACCGCTCCATCAAAACGCTGCATCAAGAAGCCCTAACCCCATCACCATAAGAAGCACTAATCGCAGCACCATCCGTGAGAGAAGAGAATTCTCCAAAAATGTGTGTGTGTAAAATGAACTCCAAGTCTCTCCAATATATAGTCATTTGTGGGGGTGTGTGACACATCTCTTATGCATGTGGGATAAATCAGGCCGACCCTGCACACGTGGAATAAATTCAAAATACATGTTTTGCTCATCCGATCAAGATTATCTTTAGATCGATCTTGCACTTCTCTGAAAGAGGAATCCAATAAAAATATTGGCATCGTCATCTGAGCATCACAACATGGAGTTTGGACTAGTTGCCCAAAATTAACACTCCCTCTCAACTAGGGAGAACTCCATCCACCAGTGCCATCCGAACATCGTGCATCATCATGTTATAACTTGCTTTGTTGGCTCTTTATTTCAGAACAAAAAGGTGAGTCACAAAGACATCACTCCCCGCTGACAAAATCAGCGCAGAGATCTGAAACCTCTATAGGACTCAAAGGAGTCACATACCAACCCAAAGTTGGTTTAACTGACCCAAAGTCAGTTGGAGGTCCGAAAACTCACTTGGACTCAAGAGAGTCATATACTAACCCGAAGTTAGTTTAACTAACCTGAAGTCAGTTGGAGGTCCGAAACCTCACTAGACTTGATCCCAGATCAAGAGGTTGGACACGTGCCATCCTAGACATAGAGAGTACGACAATCTCTAATGCCTCCATCGGTCTTGCTACTGGTCTCTAGCTTTTCCCACCTCATTGGCCAAGATGAGAGGTACTTCCCATAAGTTCAAGACTCCATGGGTAGGATGCATACGAGGCACAAATCAAAGAGAGGTGAACCAACTCAATATCATAACAGTGGGGCAAAAGCACACCAAAACGGTTCGGCAAGCCTAGCCCTGTGGTTGCTTATAGCTCCAAGTAGCTATCCCCAAAGCCCCCTCGAGCCCCCAGAGCTCATCGTTCAACAAAACCCTCAACATAGGGTCGTTCCACGATTCCAAGATTCTCACGAAAGGTTAGGAACATGACCTTCCCCATGGGCTCTGTGAGAATATCCACGACCTGCTCATCAGTTCCTATATGATTGAGCCTTATAGCACCTCATTGTACCATATCCCAAATAAAATGGTACCAGATATCAATATGCTTGGATCGATCGTGGAACACGGGATTCTCTGACAAAAGAATCCCCCTTTAGTTATCATAAAGGATAACGGTGGCATCTAGCACATGCTCGAACAGCTCACTGAAGATCTCTCGCAACCAAGTGGCTTCACAACAGGCCATACACACTATAATGTATTCGGCCTCAGCGGTGCTCAAGGCTACCGACTTCTGCTTCCTACTCGAAGCAGACCCAAGTGTGAAGCAGCTTCCAGATGTGCTCTTGCGATCCACCACACTGCTAGCCCAATCGACATCAATATATCCACGGAGTCTCAAACTCCCGGCAGTGTATCTCAGCCCATGGTCTATCGTGCCCCAAAGATATCTCAAGAGTTTCTTGGTACCAACCCAGTGAATGTTATGAGGATCAACCAAGTGTTGACTCAAAGCGTTCACTGCACAACATACGTCTGGACAGATGTTCCCTAAGGAGATCAGGGCCCTTACGAGTTGACGATACTCGGTAGGATTTGCTAGCACGGGCCCAACAGCGATTCCAAGCAACTTCTTAAAGTTGAGTTCCATCGGTGACAACACAAAATCACTGTCCACCATACCAAATCTCTCCAGCAGAATCACAATATATTTTCCTTGAGAGAGGAAAATCTCACCCGGTCTCACCTCCAGGCCTAGGAAGTAATGCATCAGTCCTAGGTCCTTCATCTCAAACTCAGAAGCGAGCTCCCTCTTACAGTGATGAATGAGAGGGTCAGCCCCTGACAGGAAGAGATCGTTCACATAGAGAATCAGGATGAGAGGCTTTTCTCTATCAACCTTGAGGTAAAGGTTCGGATCAGCATTACTTCGAGTGAAGCCCAGCTTCATCAAGTAGATATCTATCCTCTTGTACCAAGCCCTGGGGGCTTGCTTTAACCCATATAGGGCTTTCTTCAACCTGCATAGATGAGAGTCTCTATCCTAGACTTCGAACCCTAAAGGATGCTCCACATACACCTCTTCCTTTATCGAACCATGCAGAAAGGCAGTCTTCACATCCATTAGATGAAGGTTCCATCCTTGCATAGCAACAAGGGCTATGATGGATCGGATGGGGGTATATCGGGCCACAGATGCAAATATATCATCATAGCCTACGCCTTCCTTTTGAGAGAAGCCACGGGCAACGAATCTTGCCTTGTACTTTTCAGCACTCCCATCAGATCCATGTTTGATCTTATAGAGCCATTTCGAGGTGAAAACAGCGTTGTCCTTTGGTCTCGGGATCACATCCCAGACATCATTTTTCATAATGGACTCGTACTCTTCGTGCATAGCATCCCTCCAGACTTGATGCTTTACAGCTTCTTCAAATGATCCAGGCTCAGATTGTACGGTTGTACTCATGGTTGCTAGATACCCTTGGTATCTATTCGACTTCTTGCTTTCACGAAATGTCCCCCTTTGGGGCCATATGACTCTCGGCATCCTTGATAGAATCTTGAAGCCATGAGGGTCTTCTCTTCGTTCTTCCAGCAATGTCATTTGCTCAGGAGCATATACGGTTGTGGTCTCCCTCTTAATGTCAGCTCCTCTTGCGAGAGAAGTCATCTATAAGAGTCATGAAATAAGAACATCCTCCCAAGCATATCAGATAAGTCAGAGTGTCTCAGATGTCTTTGTGATACTTGAGGAATGAAGAAAATCCCCTTGTATGTTTTCCTTCAGCATGACCCTGACATGATTATTTTACAATTCGGGCATCCCAGACACTAGCCTCGGAAAGGGCTTTGTAATCATAGGTCTGAATTTTACTTACCCACTGCCAAGGCTTATTTTATGGAATTATAGCCATACAAGTATCATAGCCATATACTGTCATTCTTCTGTCATACATCTTCATAGGTATCATACACTGTCATATCACTGATTACAGTGTTGCCATGATATTATCATACACATCGCTATCATATTCATCATTGCCATACTGCCATACAGTACTACATGGCCATATATATTTTTCCATATGCCACTGGAGATACCACAGACCAAAATCAGATAGATTCTGCCATATGTCACTATTCTAAGGCTCATCGACCAGTCATGGATATTATCTTTAGATTTCCTTAAACAGTATTCAAAACAGACATACTTTAACAAACTTGTCATTTACATACCTCCTCTTTGTCTGTCAATGCATCTGCCTTCTTACAGTAGATTTCCAAAGCAATGTACTTAAGGCTCAAACATCAGCTCAACAAATCTGCCTTCACATAAAAATTATGTTGCTTCAACGTTACTGATCACAGGATTCAGATAAGAGTTTTAACACAGTGATTTTTCCTCCACAAGGTCACTATACATTAGACCTTAAATCACTTAGTCCTATTCAAAATTCAAGGACAGACTTCCTAAAAACAATTTCTGGTTGGGTTGGTCCTCTATTACTGTTTTCATCTTGCACACCTTCCGTATTTCCAGATGCATCAATCTGTCCAAGGTTCCCAATTCCATCAGCGCTTCCAATTTCCACTTCCAAGCTGCGAAGGCTTTCACCTAATATTGCACCATTACCACTACTATCTTGGCTCACAGCTTCATCATCACGCATGACTTGTTTATCGCGTTCATCTTGCATCTCCAGGTCATGGTGAATAGCACCTGAAGTCTGATGATTTTATTGTTCCACAGAAGCCTTATGTGTAGGTTGAGTTGAAATACAACCTCTTTCTTTAATCAGACAATACCACAGAACTATAATTTCAATGAATCGGTTGTTGTTCCAATCTTCGCCACTTCTGTTGTTGATCAGGGTCTAGATCAGATGGCCTAGCATGTGGATGCACACATTTTGTGTGTTTTCGTGACTCAACATAAGTTCCAACAAATGAACAAGATTCTAGAGCACAACTCCTTGCCTCAGCGTTCAAATATTTGCGAACGGAATGCACAACCATCTACCCTTTAACTTTTCCTCTACAAAGAGGGCAAACTAATCCTGGCAATTCACATGTCCATGCAACAAACAACACTCTGTCTGAACCTATAGTCACTTATCTGAGGTCTAACATAGTCTTGTAATGGATGCTGAGATGTGTGCCAGCTTTAGAAATTGATGTCACAAAGAGCCTCCACCTCTACTAGGAACAGCTCCCAAAAGTCCAAATATTAACCTAAACTCAAATCAAATATAGCTCTTTTGATTTCCTACAATACAGGCCCTAATGAAGTTCAGAGTGCGGTCTCCTTGTTGTTGAATTAAGGTCGAGGCTTCTTTAGAGCTTGAGCTGAAGAGATCTTGTGGCTCACAAATCCTCAAACCACTTGAGAATGAAATGCGACCTTAAACTGTAGATTCTCTTTATATTTATCTCCCACTTCGACCTCCTGAATTTGTAGCTTTCTCTTGGCTTGAGACAATTTTCGGCCCACGGCCTGTGCATCTGATTATTTCGGCCCTCAAACAGTTTCCAGACAAGCCCTCGATGGGCTACGACATTCCTTGGGGAGCCTTCTCCTTGTCCATGCTGCCTTCTAGAGGGGCTTAGTCCTCCTATCAGTTGTGGGTTCCATCATATGATTGGATCCTTCCATACGTTAAAGTTCAAGCCTATTTCCATCCCCTGTTTAACACCTAACAAACCTATGTTTAGGCTATGTTCCTCCTTCAGAGTCTGTATAAAATTGCGGCATACTTTCACGGGATCACCCGCACATAAAGATACCAAAAAATCAGTCCAGATTTTCCTTCTCTTAGTCGGCCTTCCTGCTAGATAGGTACCGTGCCCAAACAGTCATGAAAAATTACTTCTCCAAGCCTTTTCCCTCTTCGCTGGTCCTCCTTTCTATCTGCAGCTAAACTGAGATATTTTTAATCTCCACGTTGTCACCTACAGCGCTTAGAAATGCATACGCTATCATTTGTTGTGGTGGTATGGCCTGCAGCCTACCACACAGCCTTGTTGTAGCTTATGGCACCTTTAGTGGCCCTGAAACTAGTACTTATCTCACTGCCCTAGATTCTCTACAAGATGGGCTTTGTCTTCTTCTAAGCTCTAATACCATGTTAATTTCTGAAGACGTTCTATGCTAGATGCGAATTTACTTTAAGCTTCTAGGGCTCAATCACATGAAAGTAAGATGCAGATAGAACATACCAATAGATCGATGGAAGACAAGCCAAAAACAGAGGTAAAGAATGGTGGCATTACGGCGGTCAACAAGATGCTTCAACCAGCAAAGTCTCCATAAGGTCAGCCAACCCAATGTGTCACACAACCCCATGACTACTCATCAAAAATGCTCCATCAAGACGCTGCATCAAGAAGCCCTAACCGCATCACCATGAGAAGCCCTAATCGCAGCACCATCCGTGAGAGAAGAGAATGTCTCCAAAAATGAGTGTGTGTAAAATGAACTCCAAGTCTCTCTAATATATAGTCATCTGTGGGGGTGTGTGACACATCTTTTATGCATGTGGGATAAATCAGGTTGACCTTGCACATGTGGAATAAATTCAAAATACATGTTCAGCTCATCCGATCAAGATGATCTTTAGATCAATCTTGCACCTCTCCGAAAAAGGAATCCAATAAAAATATTGGCATCGTCATTTGAGCATCACAACATGGAGTTTGGACCTATTTTCCCAAAATTAACAGTAAGTTCTTCCACTTGATGAGATACTATGAAATTGATCCATTTCTTAGTCGTTGAGTTCTTATTTCCATGACTACTTCAGGTTCCAATATGATTTTTCCTTCCTCATCAAGTTCTGGTAATATTGTTTGAACCGGAAGTTTGTCACCTATAACCTTCTTTAAGCATGAAACAAGGAAAACAGGGTGCACTCGGGAAGATGCAGGAAGCTCCAATTTGCATGCCATAGTACCAATCTTTTGCAACACCTTGTAAGGACCATAGTACTTTGGTGATAATTTATTATCCTTCTTAGCTTGCTTGAGGGATATTTGTTTGTATGGTTGTAGTCGTAAAAATACCCAGTCGCCTACATCAAAACTTCTCTAACTGTGATGTTGATCTGCCTATTGTTTCATTCGATTATGTGCCAAATTTAGCTTATCCTTTAAGAGTTGGAGAACTTGTTGTTGATGCTCGATGTGATCTTCTACTGCTTGAACCTTAGAATTTTCTCTTAAATATGGTAAGTTTATCAACTACCACCATGATGACACTCTTTCCTTCAGATTTAAGTAAACCTGTGATAAAATCCATTAAAACCTCCTCCCAACATTGATTTGGAATGCATAAAGGTTCTAGCAGACCCGGGGTCTTAATTGTCTCAACTTTATTTTGCTGGAAAACCAAACATTCCGCCACAGGCTTTTGAATATTAGATTTAAGGCCATCCCAAAAAAACTCTTTCTTCACCCTGTGGTAAGTTTTTAAAAATCCTGAGTGTCCTCCTAAGGGAAAGGTGTGCAATTACAAAAGAATCTTTTGTTTTAGTTGGGAATTCTAACAAAGACATAAGCGATCTTTGTACCATAAGGAATCATTTTTTCAACTAAACATATTAGAAGTATTGGGATCTTGCTGCAACTTTTGAACAAGTGTCCATACTTCTTCATCATTCTTCCATTCCTCCCTTGCTTCGGTTATCCAATCGGGTTGGATAATAGAAATGGCACAAAGCAATGCTTCAACAACATTTAGCTTCCCCTTTTTGTAGATGATTTCAAAGTCATAACCCAACCTCTTTGTAACCCATCTATGTTGCTCTTTTGAAGATAGTCTTTGTTCCAAAAAGTATTTAAGACTATCATGGTCAGTTTTTACCTTGAAGTGTCTTTCCATTAGGTAAGGTCGCCATTTCTTTAGTGCATGTAGTATTGCCAACATTTCCTTCTCATAAATAGCTTTCTGTAAATACTTTCGTTTGATTGCATGGCTTTCAAAAGCAATGGGTCTTCCTTCTTGGATTAAAATAGCACCAATTCCAGTTCCTGAGGCATCACATTCCACAATAAAGGTTTTTGTGAAGTTTGGCGTAGCTAACACCGGTGTTTGGCACATTGCCTCTTTAAGATATTCAAAGGCCTTATTTGCTTCATGAGTCCATGAAAATGCATCTTTCTTCAATAATGTTGTTAGAGGCGCTGCAATTCTCCCATAATTCTTAACAAACTTGCGATAATACCCTGTTAACCTGAGAAATCCTCGCAACTACTTTATGGTTGTGGGGACTTGTCATTCCTTAATGGCTTTAATTTTGTTAGGGTCTACCTTAACACCCTCCTGAGATACAATATGACCCAGATATTCCACCTCTTGTACTCCAAAGAAACATTTGGAGTTTTTTGCATATAATTGTTTCTCCTACAATAGTTTGAGCACCACGTCAATATGTTGAACATGATCCTTCCAAGACCTGTTGTAGATTAGTATATCATCAAAAAATACTAACACAAATTTTCTAAGGGTGGGTTTGAAAATGGAATTCATCAACCCTTGAAATGTAGAAGGTGCATTGGTAATGCCAAAAGGCATGACTAAAAATTCATAATGACCCTCATGAATTTGAAATGTTGTTTTCGAAATGTCTTCAGTCTTCATTCTAATTTGATGATAACCTAAACGGAGATCCAACTTGGTGAAATAAATTACTCCATGTAATTCATCCAATAATTCATCAATCACGGGAATGGGATATTTATCTTTAATAGTGAGCTTATTGAGCTCCCTATAATCTGGACACATGCGCCATGATCCATCCTTCTTGTGCACCAATACTACTAGAGCAGAAAAAGAACTTTGACTAGGTTGAATTATACCAGCCTTTATCATTTTTGCAATCATACGTTCAATTTCGCTCTTTTGGACATAAGGATATCTGTAAGGCCTGATGTTTGGAGGAACACTTCCTGGAATCAAATGAATAGCATAATCATGATCATGAATAGGTGGGAGTCCTTTGGGAGTTTCAAACACCTTGGAATAATTCTCCAAGACTTTTTGGAGATCTGGAGAAATAGATGATTTTGATGTTGGAACTTCTAGTGAGCATAATTGTGCAATGACGCTTCATTGTTCTTTCTTCAGAAGCTTTGTCATGACATTAGAGCTTATTATCTTTCCTGACTTCCCTGTGATACCCCGTAATTCAACTTCCTTTCCTTTCGAAAAAAATTTCAAGAAAATTTCTTGAAAATTAAAAGCTACCATCCCCAAAGATTGTAACCATTGTACTCCTAATACAACATCAGCACCAACCATTGGAATGGAAAGCATTGGACTATTCAATACATATTTCCACATGGTTAGCTTGATATTATGGCACTTTCCAGAGCAATATATAGTTCCTCCATTTGCCACCATCACTTAACACTCTGGCGCTGGGTATAGGAAGCAATTCAATTCCTTGGCTACCTTCCAATGAATAAAATTATGGGTACTGCCCGAATCAATAAGCATTATTACATTTTTCTTCTTGATATGTCCTATCTTGAGAGTTTGAAAAATGGTAATTCCTGCCAATGCATTACAGGATATGTCGAATTCATTTCTTCTTCTTCTAGGGTTGGTTCCTGGTGTATATCCTCTTCTTTTGAAGTTTCTTGTTCTTTTTCTTCCTCCTTTTCATAATCTATGTAAAATAATTTCTTCTCAGCTCACTTATGACCTTTAGTGTATTTGCTATCACAACTATAGCAAAACCTTTTTGCTCTTTTTTCTTCCAATTGTTGTGGTGTCAACCTTGTAGGTTGTGGAAGTCTAGGAGTAGCAACACTTCCATCTTTATATATGTGAGTGGTAAGCTTCCTTGTCGCCATACTTTTACTTTCATTTTTTCTTGCCAACCTGAATGCCTTCTCCAATGAATCAAGATCCCAAAGGTGAACCTCATGTTGGATGTTATCCTTTAAAGTCCCTATGAAGACATCAATCTTGTGTTCCTCTAGAATATCAGTTACCCTTATATTCAATTTTTGGAAGTCCTCAATGTGCTCCACCATTAAGCCCTTTTGTTTGAGATTTATCAATTGGCTAAAGAAGGTGTTTCTCTTTGTATTCTCATCATGTGCTATCATTTCCTCCATAAAAATTGACCAAGTGACAACATTTTTATGAAAGCAAAGCCATCGATACCATACAAATGTATTTTGTTCTAAATATAAAGTTGCAATGTGTACCTTTTGTGTGTTTTGCACATTATGGAGATCAAAATATTGCTCGATTTGTAGTATACATGTTACGGGATCCTTGCCATCAAACTTCCTTGTATCAATCTTTGGAATATGGTGGGTCTCCCTTCCAACAGTAGAGGTTATGACATCATGATTAACATTTATTTTATTCTCATCATGAGTTTCCTCAACTACCTTTTCACCATTAGGAACCATTTCTTGTATCAACTTTGTCAAGCGTTCCTTCAAACCTTCCATGTCTTTCTTCAAATATTCCATGTTGCCTTCTATACCATCCATCTTAGCTTCCATGCCATTCTTCAAACCATCCATCTTAGCTTCCATGTTTCATTCTATACCATCCATCTTAGCTTCCACGCCTTTCTTCAAACCATCCATCTTAGCTTCCATTTCATTTTATGTTACTCTTTGCGAAAGCGAAATTTCTTGCATTTATTCTTGTAGTTTTGATATATCATGTTGCAGTTCTTCCTCTTCATGAGTCATAGTAGAGCCTTCTGAGGGCTTAATGGGTGTTGAATTCTTTTTAAGGGCCATTTTAGAACCCAATACTTATATCTATGCTTCAATATGCCCTTGGAATCCCTTCAAACTGATTTTTCAAACAAGACTCATGCAATTTTTAAAAAATACACAACTTTTTCTGGCTATTGAGGAGCTCGATATTGGATCTGATGTATTTCTGTGATTTCGGATCCCCAAGATTTTATCTTCGGTCCTTTATTAGCCCTTTGAATCTTCTTTCCAATGCCACAGGTCTGACCTGACTTGGATTCTTCAAGAAAAAGTTATGCCCAATCTCCCACAATGTCCTAATTATGGACTGGTTCAGTAGAGTGAATTTGTACGGCGTGCCATGTGTCATTGTTTCCTTCTTCGGCTCTGAAATCGATACATAGGAAACTACAGTCAGTGTACTTTCAGCCACTTCTTACAGAATTCCAATCAGATGCTCAGAGAGAGAGTTATGACAATTTTCCCAAGGTCACCTCTTTGAGATAAAATTTGGAAGCCTGCAAAAACCCTAACTTCAACAAATCATATCTCTGAAAATATTGCGAACCAAGATTTAAAATTTTTACACGAAGTTTCTCAGGATTTCCTCGCAAATGCGTTTTTTTTTAGCGTCTGAACCTTCGTAGAAATAACGTTATAGCGAAAATGCCACAATGACCTATTTGAAGCAGCGAAACCCTAAAATTCAAAGCTCTGATACCAAATGTTATTAAACCAACTCCCAAAATAGAAGAAAAGAGAGATCAACGCCTTAGAAATAAGCCACTTCGAGGGGGGAACCTCCTTTACATTACATAAATGAACAATTGTTCGATGACCCAAATGACAAAACCTCCTTTCTATATATAGGAGTCCATGGGGCCACAATATAATCCTAGCCGACCTAACAATAATAATGTAAGGGCACAACAATAACAATAGTGGGCTATTATGGGGCACAATAATAACAAAATGGGGACTACATGGGTACAACAATAACAATATGGGAGCTACACTAATAACAATAAGGGACTACACTAATAATATAGGGCCCTAACAACCAATGAGACTAGTTTTGGTCTTGAATTGCAAAATATTGGGCTTGCCAACATTTGCAACCACAAATGTAAGTCTAAAATAAAATAGATCAACCACCAAAACCCCACATCCAAGCTATAGAATGCTCTGTAAACCCAGTGGCTAGGACACCAATGGTCTCTAGCCCTTGCGGCTAAGCCAAACTAGCCTCAAAACACCAAAAAATGCCTTCTAACTCCAGAATCCCCCTACAAAACAACTTCAGAAAATCATTTTCCCAGAAAAACCCCAATTGTTGCAGCAGAAAGACCCTCTAGGGCTAGCAGTTTCCTTTTCCAAGCCCAACGTCTAGATTTGGTGATATAGGTTTTTGTAGATTGGGGCCCAATAAGGGCCTATTTACTTTGAAGCCCCACAAAATTCTTTCTAAAATAAAAACACTAGCAAAAAATGGGTAAAAACCCTCAAAACCCCTGTCACTGGGCAAGAATCTTTAGATTTGCAAAATAACTCACTTCTTCTTCAAATCGATGGGGCTTTCACCTGCCAAAATTCTTTAAACACAAAATCCTCACAACTAAAAAATAGTTTTAGACAACCAATGTTAGATAAATACAAATATATATACAAAATATCAAGAAATCCCAAAACCCCATGTGCTACGAAATTAAAACAAGGGTTATAAATAATTTACAAATATTTACAATATTTACAAATTGAAATTACAAGCTCTCATTACCAAATTAATTATTTTTAGCCCAAGATCAAATAAAATTTATTTTTGAGAATTTTGAAATAAAATTTGTGGATGAATAATTTCTCAAGATAGCCAAGTCAAAACCCTCCTGCAAAATAATTTACCAAACTGAAGGCTTAGATCCCAAACAAGGTTGGCTCTTATCCACACTCTGTGAACTTGGAGCCCAAGGGCTAGCGTACTTGTAAATCTCTATAAATTCTTAACATAAATCGTTAGCTCATATGGTGAATCAGATCACCTAAGGTACTTGTATCAATGGAATGTTCTTATCACCGACAAATGAAATAACAGTTATAAAAAAATCATTTAGCACAATATAGGATAAACAAATAGTCAACACATACCACAGATTAGCAGATAGAAGAACAACATGAACGGAACCCCAAAGTCTTTCTATTATGATAAAAAATATTTCAAGCAGAGTTGTAGCCCAGTACAAAAAAATCTCCTCATCCAAAGATGGGAAATAGAAGCTAATTGGCTTCCTTATATAGAGAAAACCCCTCCATGTGGAAAATAACGATTGGTTGGCTTGATCCTTGTCAAAATAAACTCGACCAACGAAAATAACTTTATCATCTCTTAATCTCCACCATCAAATTTTTAATTTTGAGGGAAAATTCCAATTTCTCTTTAAAACTATTTTTAATTAATCCAAAAATTAATATTTTGGATTAATTTCCTCAAAATTTTGACTTTGACTTAACCACGAAGGTCCAAGGGCTCAAATTTTCTTAAAATATCCATTTTTTCCTTGGTGGAAGACCTCCAAAATTTGACTTCTTTTTGACCCACGAATTTTTTATTATTTTCCACTTGGAGTAATTAATTTCTAACTCAAAATTAATTAATTTCTGGCTTAGGATTGTTTAGACTAGTTATCTGCACTAAGGGGGATTCAGTGGATTTACAATGGTTTCATATTGCTGACAGTACCACTCTCATGGATTTGGACAGCAAGCACAATCTTTTCAATCATCCAGCATTCAATGATCAGCCATCAAAGGCCACCTAGCTGAGACATGAAATGTCGGGTAGGGATACTCTTATAAAAGATTGGTATGGAGTACAAGAACATTGGATTTCTTCAACAATTTGTCTCTCATCCTCATCTGTTGGGCCTTCCATTCTTCTCAACCCTCTGCAGCTCGTAATGGGTTCCTCATCTCTTGCCTAGTACCATGGCTTTTTAGTTAGGAAAGTCAGACTACCAGCTTCACAATCAGGAGGGAAAAGTTGGCCTAGCTTAGTTGTTTCCTCTTCCCAGGTCATGGTTGGCATCCTCCCGCTCGACACTCTGGTTCTTTGGACATATAACTTTCTCTCTGGCACATGGCGCTCCATACTTCTCACCAGCGTGAGCGAACATCACAATGTCATCCCCCAAAAAGGGTCCCTCACCAAGGAAATGTATACCAAGGTATTTGTTAAAAGGGTCCCTCACCAAGGAAACGTATTCCAAGGGATTAGTTAATTATTGACACTCACTCACCTCTATTTTATGTTTTGGCAATTACTATGGTTGGAGAATTGACTAAGAGATGAGTTTTTGGACGAGAGAGACTCCATTTTTGCCACTAACTAGTCTCTTATTTGCATAGGTACTCCCATAGCCTTCAAATAAACATGTTTACTTCTGTTTCATTCAATCGCCTCACTTACCACCTTAATCACTATCATTTTGATATCTTTATGATATAGCCTTTTTAACCTATAATAACCTTCATCACACCTAAATTGGGCTAAAAACAAGTAAAAATAGCACATCACACCAAGTGGCACAGTGAGCATGGTGGACACAGTGAGCAAAGAATCACTTAAAGACTGCCAGCATAATGAGGCTCATTGAAATTTTGTCTACAATGAATTTGTGACAGTAATCGTGGAAATGGTTCACCAAAAGTGGCAGATAATATAGAAAGGGATCAACGTTAATTTACTCGACCATATCATTAAATTATATTATTTAATTCATTAACCTAATAGTCAATGTTTAATTCATTAACTTAATATATATTTTAATTTGGTTGGCAGAAGCATTTTCCAAAACTCTAGTGAACGACATTCACAAATGCAGCTTAATGAAGCAAACGGGTGTGTCCCTCAAGTTCAAGGTGGACTTTGGTTCAAAACCCACTGCGAGAAATCTTCTCCTCTCTGACCAATTTCTCCACAAAGAGCTCCCCATAAGGCTGGCTCACAGGGTCATTGAGCTCGAGAATTTACCCTATGGTATGTCCTCCAAGCCCCCCGTTTTAAACATCTGTGATTGGCATGTAGATTCATTGCGAGATATTCGTTATTTTCTAGAGATTTGTGACTCCATCAACGACTTAAATTTCACAAAAATGATTGGCCAAGTGAAAATGCGACTTAATAATGTCGTTTCGACCATGGCCATGGGAGTCCAACAACTCAAACAGGATTTAAGCCAAAAAATAGGCCTGAACGACTTGTCGAAGATTCATCAGTTCTGAGACGGCTTCTACATGTTTCGTATTGGCATCGAAATGCTTACAGGTATGTGCATTTGTAATTTTTTTCTTTTTAAACAAGAAACACCCAAATATTTTGCAGTAGCGGATCCAAATGCTCTTGACATGTTGCTTCATGGACTCCGAGGCGCAAAACGCACTAAGAGTAGAACCTGGGGTAGTATGGTAGATTCCCACCAACCTTATGCTAGACCACAGCCAAATTTAAAACGTTTCGGTTTGAAAATTTTCAAGTGATTAGTGTTCGGTGTGGATGCTACTTCACATGTAGATCTGCTTCGGGCAGGAATCTAAAGTCGGTAGCCTTGAGCATCGCTGAGGCTGAATACATTGTAACATGTATGGCCTGTTGTGAAGTCACTTGGTTGCAAAAGCTCTTCTGTGAGTTGTTCGAGCACATGCTAGATACCACCGTTATCCTTTGTGATAACCAGAGGGGGATTCATTTGTCATAGAATCCCAGGTTCCACAATTGATCCAAGCATGTTGACGGTTGGTACCACTTTATCTGGGATATGGTACAGCGAGGCGCCGTAAGGCTTGATCATATAGGAACTGATAAGCAAGTCGCGGATATTCTCACAATGCCCTTAGGGAAGGTCATGTTCATAACCTTCCGTGAGAATCTTGGTATCGTGGATCGACCCTATTCTTAGGGTCCTGTTGGACAATGAGCTCTGGGAGCTCTGGGGGGCTTTGGGGACAGCTTCTCGGAGCTATGAGCAACCACAAGGCTAGGCTTGCCGAACCTTGTTGGTGTGCTTGGACCCCACCGTTGTGATTATTGAGTTGGTTTACCTCTCATTATCTATGCCCCGTATGCATCCTACCCATTGAGTTCAGGGCTCATGGGAAGTACCTCTCATTTGGCCAATGAGATTGGAAAGGCTAGAGACTAGTAGCAAAGACTTATGGACGCATCAGAAATTGCCGTACTCTCTATCTAGGATGGCACGGTCCAACCACTTGATCTGGGATCAAGTCTTGTGAGGTCTCGGACCTCTGCCTGACTTCGGGTCAGATGAACCAACTTCGGGTTGGTTGGAGACTCTTTGTGAGTCCGATAGAGGTTTTGACCTCTGGGCTGAATCTGTCAGCCAGGAATGATGTCTTTGTGACTGACCCACTTCTGTTCTGAAATAAAGAGGCCAGCAAAGCAAGTTACGGCGGGATGACGCACGATGTTTGGATTGCACTAGTGGACGGAGTTCTCCCTAGTTGAGAGGGAGTGTTAAAATTGAACAACTAGGTCCAAACTCCGGGTTGTGCTGCTCAGATGACGATCCCAATATTTTTATTGGATTCCTCTTTCGGAGAGGTGTAAGATTGATCTAAAGATCATCTCGATCGGATGAGCAGAACATATACTTTGAATTTATTCCACTTATGTGCTAGGTCGGCCTAGAATAAAATATTGACTTAAATGTCTTAAAGGACGTGTCACACACCCCCAAAGATTCCTATATATTGGAGAGACTTAGAGTTCATTTGACACACGATTGGAGGAATTCTCTCTCTCTTGATGGCGTTGGAGCTGCATATCCTTTGTTTGGGTTGTTCTGGGGTTATGTGTGACACGCTTGGCTGAATGACCTATTGGAGACTTTGCTGGTAGAAGCATCCTGCTGATCGCCGTAACGCCACCATTTCTTATCTCTGTTTTGGCTTATTTTCTATCGATCTATTAGCATGTTCTATCTTCTTCAGTATTGTGCCCTAATCTGAAATGGCATAGAACATCAGCAAAAATTAACAAGAACAACCCGAAGGGTTTGAAGTTCTTGACCGAGAGTCACATGTATGCAGGTTGAAGAAAACCCTCTATGAGTTGAAGAAAGCCCTCTATGGGTTGGGGCAAGCCCCCAAGGCTTGGTATGAGAGGATCGATAGCTTTGATGAAGTTGGGCCTTACAAGAAGTGAAGTTTGATCTGAACCTTTACTTAAAGGCTGATAAGGACAAGCCTCTCAGTTTGGTGCTCTATGTGGACCATCTTTTTATGACAGGTGTAGACCCTCTCATTCATCAATGCAAGAGGGAGTTGGCGTCTAAATTCGAGAGGAAAGACCTAGGGTTGATGCACTACTTCCTAGGCTTGGAGGTCTGGCAAAATCTAGCTGAGATTTTCCTTTCTCAAAGAAAATATATTGTGAAGTTGCTTGAAGGATTTGGGATGGTGGACTGCAAGTCTATGACTACTCCGATGGAACTCAACTTTAAGAAGCTATGGGCCCGATTTGGGAAATCCTTCTGAGTATCGTCAACTCGTGAGGACCCTGATGTTCTTGGTGAACTCCTGTCCGGACATATGCTTTGCAGTGAATACGTTGAGTCAATTTATGGTCGAGCCTCATCACATACATTGGATATACTGATGTTGACTGTGTTGGCAATTTGGTGGATCGTAAGAGCACATATGGATGTTGCTTCTCTCTAGGTTATGCTTCGACATCCTGGATGATCAGGAAGCAGAAATCTGTTGTTTTGAGCACCGCCGAGGCTGAATACACTGCAGCAAGTATGGTTAGTTGTGAAGTTGTTTGGTTGAGGAAGTTCTTTAGTGAGTTGTTTGAGCCTGTGTTGGATACCATCGTGATCTATTGCAGCAACCAAAGTGGGATTCGCCTTTCATAGAATCCTGTGTTCCACGACCGCTCCAAGCATATCGATATCAGGTCCCCCACTTTATATGGGATATGATACAACGGGGAGCTGTAAGTCTCCATCACATTGAGACTCATGAGCAGGTAGCAGATATTCTCACGAAGCCCCTGGGGAAGGTCGAATTCTTAACCTTACGTGAGAGACTTGGAATCGTGGACAGACCCTCCTATGAGGGTCTTGCATGAGTTGGACATTGAGCTCTGGGAGCTCCGAGGGGCTTGGGGTACTTCTTGGAGCTTTGTGCGACCAAAGGGTGAGTGGTTCACCTTCCCCTACTGGTGCATTGTGTACAGGGTGAATCGTTCACTATCCCCTGTGATACCCCCTTTGTTGGTTGATATATGAGCAGGTTCACCTTCTCCTGCTGGCGCCCCAACATACATTTTACCCATGTAGTCCGGAACTCATGGGAAGTACCTCTCATCTAGACAGAGTTGAGAAATGAGGATAGAAACGATAGCACTACCGATGGACACATCGTGTACTATCGTACTCTCTATGCTAGGATGCATGGTGATCAACAACTTGATCTGGGATCAAGTTTGAATGAGGTTTTACCTCTGGACTGACTTTGGGTCAGTGGAGAGTGGCAAGGTCTTGTGACTCACTCTCGATCAAATTCTTCTTCATTATTTCTTCATATTTCAGCAGACCAGAGCAATGCAAGGATGACAGTAATGGTACGGGTTGAAAGATGGATTGGTAGGTGGATTTCTCCCTAGTTGAGAGGGAGTGTTAAAATTGGCAACTAGGGCCAAACTCCACCTTGGACAGCTCATATGGTGGAGATGATATTTTTATTGGATTCCTCTTTCTGAGAGGTGCAAGATTGATCTAAAGATGTTAATTTTGGGCAACTAGGTCCAAACTCCATGTTGCACTACTCATATGACGATGGTCATATTTTTGTTGGATTCCTCTTTCGAAGAGGTGCAAGATTGATCTAAAGATCATCTTGATCGGATGTGCAGAATATTGATTATGAATTTATTTTCCATATGTGCAAGGTCGGCCAGATTTATCCCACATGCCTAAGAGATGTGTCACACACCCTCATTGATGGATATAAATTGGAGAGACTTGGAGGTCATTTTCTCATCATCTCATCACACACTCTGTCATTGTGATCTGATTGGTTCGATAGCCTTTGGAGGCCTTTTTCCCTCACACGTGTGGAACAAAGCTGCTATTTTCGACGCTGATCTGTTTAGGGCTTTCTATTTTCTACGTTGATATGTTTAGGGCTTTCTATTTTCTGCATTGATCTGTTTAGGCCTTTTCTACTGCAACGTTGACCAGCGTTGACCGTGGTCAACCCTTGGTCATTTGACCTCAATCTTCTGCAAAAATTCCGATTTTAGGAGGTCGTACAGCTGTGCACTAAAATCGAGGAATTCTGGCCTATTTGACCGAAGCCCTAGTTTGTTGTGTTGACTTTTCTAAAGTTGCCAATGCTGACTTTTTCTGCATTGTCCCTAGTTTGACTTGCGTTGACTTGTGATAAGCTGTCTTTGAGGGTTGTGGGTGTGACACATGAAAGTGTTGGCTGACCGAGAAAGACTTTGCTGGATGAAGCATCCTGCTGACTGTCGTAACGCCACAATATCTCATATCTTTGTTGGACAAAAGGAATTGTTAATCTGATCTATAGTTGGCTTGTCTTCTATTGATCTATTATTGTGTTCTATCAGCATTTTACATTCAAATTTATGTAATTTCTATTTTGTATTGGGCCTAAGAAAGATTGAAGTAAAAGTGCATCAAGCATAGAACACCATGGTTATCTAAATTTAACAAAAGATCATCTTGTTTGGATGAGCAGAAGTGAGATTTTGAATTTAATTCTCACACATGTGCAAATTGTCAAGGTCGACTAGTAGTCTAATCTACGTAGACTCATGAAGCCCCAACAGATGTGTCTCCACTCTCAACGAATTGTATAAATAAGAGAGACCTCTTCCTCATTTTGGACATCATCACATCTCTCATATTCTTTCTCCTCTCTTGATTGGGTCGTACAAGGAGCAGCTTCTCTTCACATGTGTGGCTAGGGTGACCAAAAATTTCAGCCAGAAATCGCAGGACTGTTGTTGGACAAATTGCAGCAGTGTTGACCAGTGTTGACCGAGGGTCAACTCATCTATTTTGACTGTGGTTTTCAGGCAATTCTCTCAATCTCCTGAGGCTGCATCTCCTGGCACAAAAACCGAGGCAATTGGAGCAGGTTGACCTGTGTTGACCACAGGACTTTTGACTGCAGCATTGACTCTGCGTTGACCAAGTTTGACCAAGATTTTCAGCACTATTTTGGGTTGACTTTGAGTGTATTTTGAAGCTGAATTGACTGGGTTTGAGCAAGCTGGTTTGGAGGAGTATTTCTGCTGGTTTGACCAGCGTTGACTTTCGGGTTAGGGCATCCTGTTGACTGCTGTTTGACTGGACTGTTTTGACAGTGACTGGGCAAGCGAATTTTGTATATTGTACTCTCTCTCTGCTGAACTTTTGAAGAATAATAAGAAGATTTGATCAAAGGGTTTTCCTCACATTGAGGTTTTTCCCTGACATCCGCCAAATATTGTGTCCTCTTGTCTTGGCTTGTCTTTTGCTTTTTGTTTATGTTCTATCTGCATTTACTATCAATGTTAATGTGATTGGGAAATTGATATTGGGCTAATAAGAAAAATTGAAGTAAATTGCTCTAAAGCATAGAACATACCATTGTTATCTAAAATTAACAGGTTTCAATTTCAAAATGTCAAGTAAATGGTGGACTTCCAATAAAAAATGTGTAGAACCTGGGTTGGTTGTGGTGGACTACCTCCAGCCTAACATGAATGCATCGTTTAGCTCTTATTCAATAAATGATTGAAGGCGATCTATTATTTTCTGAAATGTTTCAAGTACACAAGTGCATGCATTGAAAGAAAATAAAGTTTCACTCGTTTTATTTTTTATTTTTTTGAATTAAAGTGTCATATGAATCTTGTCAAACTCCACCAACTTATAACCCAGAGTTCTATGACAGTTGGGGTTTGAACATGGACATTACCCTGATAACGTATTGTCTTAACTCTCAAATACTAACATATGGACTTATTTAATCTTATTATCATTTCCATGAGAAAGAATGGTGATTTAATTACAAAAAGTGAAGTAAATAGTTGTTTTTATAGTACTCATTTAAGGCAGCAGTTAGTGATATTTCAGTTATCTCAATCTTATTTTTAATTCCAGAAATGAACACAGATTGAATGAAATATGGCACAATCCTGGATTTCTGGGTTCATTTCAAACATTAATAGCTAGAAAGTGTTTTTCTTCTTCTGTTAACTTTTTTATTTAACTGGCGTCTCCTCTGTGGTCAAATTCTACAGGCCAGCATGTAAGTTTTTCTGATCTCTTTCTCCGCTATGAACCCTTTATATCAATTCTCTGACTAAATTCACTGAAGGAACGTCTTTTGATAACAAACGAGGATGAATTATCGTTCCTCAACGTCTTTTCTAAGATCCTGATTGATGTTGATGAAATAATTGGTGTGCTGTAAATGGTATTCTACTCAGATAAGATTTGATGACTATGCATTTTCTTCATGTTCAAGGAAGAGATATCATTTTGCTACATAAAAGATGCACATATATTTTTTTTATATAAGTTTTATTTTTAATAATTATTAATACATATTTAGATTGCTTGTACTTGTCATTTCCCCACCATACTCAGATCCTGACTTTTCAAAAATCTAGCGAATCAAAACCTGAATCCTGTTGATGTTTGTAGCTTGAGCAAGTACTTCTGCACAGATCCAAGTGTCTAGGTGTGCAGAAGTCACCCAAGATCTCCTTAGACACTTGCTCAAGTGTGAGCAAGTTGCATTTGTAACCTAACCTATGTTTAAACTTAGGAAAAGCGCATAATTGTTATGTTGGCTAATTGAGCTAAAGAAACATTAGAAAAAGTATGTTATTTACTTTGGCAATTATGTTTTAATCTCAGCCCTTGATCTCAAGTGAGGCAAGGTCTAATCTTGGCTATCAATCACTTTGCATAATTAGGATAGGGATTTAGTTCAACAAAAAGTTATAAAAGTAAGGCTAAGGAGAGGGAGAAGACACACCATACTCTCAATGAGGCATCTCAACGAGGAGTGTAATACTCTAGTGTGTTGAGTCCGAGGAAGGGGGGCAGAAAGGAAACCCAGATCAGCCACAGATGGCTTGATCAGCTAGATCAGATCCAGTTGTTGTACATGCATTTCTCAGTTGGGCCATTATCCTAGAACAGGAGCCCAAGTAGGTTCTGAATATTTTAATGATGAAATGATTTGATTGGGCAGAATCTGTTGTGCCATTTTTTGGTGAGATTGGTTATATTTTTGCTTCTAATAATTGATGTTAAAAACCTAGCTGCACAATCATTCAGTAGATCTGTAATATGCTAGGTTAATTGGTTGCTAGGTTCGCAGGAGAATTAACAAATTCAGGTAACTTAACATTGTATAAAACTCAAACAACCTGTCACTTGATGATTTTCAAGGTATGGAATGATGGGCAAAACTAACAATAGGACAATATCATAGTGTGTCACTTACCTTCTTGTTATCCCAACACCTCTGATAAAGGTATTAATTGCCTCTGCGGAGACTCCTCTCCGTCGTAAACCAGCCAATGTCAAAAGTCGTGGATCATCCCAACCATCAACCAACTTTTCTGTAACCAGCCGATTTAACTACAGATATGCAGCCAGGATAAAAAGAAAAGCATTACAGATATCAAATTACTATTAGAAAATATATAAGAATACTAAAATGCTGCGAATTACTATTAGAAAATATATAAGAATACTAAAATTTTCAAGAAGTAAAACTAGAATTCCATACAGTGAGTGCTATATAATCCTGCATTATATGAAGCAGTGTCTGTACCTTACGTTTGGACATTACTGTGTTAGACATGTTTAGTCTTGAATACTCCCACACATATGGAAGGTAAAGATCTAAACATTGCAATAGCCAGTAGTAAGAAGCACGGCGGGTCTCAAATTCAAGAGTGCAAAGCTGCACAGCAAAAAAATAAAAAATTAGATTCAATGCTCCTCTTAACAAGAGGAATGTCAAGTCAAAACTTTATCAAGTCTCCAAATGATCAAAGCCAGTCAACGATGGGACAAAAAGACCTACCAGGATAAAAACACAACCAATAACAAACAGCCACAGAAAAAAAATCATTTTATATTTCCTAAACTTGGGAAGAAAGACTGTGGGGAACTTATAGGATGATTCCAAGGACAAACACAGACACAAAATCTTTCTGAGAAATGCAGAACATAAGCAGATTCTAAACGTGAAAACAGAAGAAAACGATCTAAAATTATTTTCCTTCAAGAGTGCAGTCAAGAAATTTTTTTAAAAGAAATAGCAATTCCAACCAGTCAAAGGCTGAATACATCAGAATAGACCATATAAAAATATTGTATAATAATAATAATAATAATAGTAATCCAATTTTAAGGTCACAGCCAAGCCAGACACCAAATTGGTGTATGAGACCCCCTTGTTTGTGGGACAAGGGACCCACCTCCGTGCAGCGATTTGACTGTTAAGTCTACGAAGGCATACATACTCTACCCCCCTCTGGTTTTGAACCTGTGACCTCTTAGGAGGAAACACATGTTCTTAACTGTATACACCGATATGGATAGAAGACTAAATTGTTCTACGGGATTCTGACTCCTGGGCTGCTGTAAGAAACACGCTTGCTCAAGGTTCCTTATCCACTCAACACGCAAAAATGCAAGGAGAAGGGCAAGATCACTCTGAGAATAACTGTCTAGAGATCGGAGCTACTACAGACGTTTGGTCATATCATATGGCTCCCATTGGTCTTGGTGATCCCTATGGCAATGCTTTGAATCTTTCATGGTTATATGGCTTCCAGAGATCTAGGTGATCCCCATGATGATGCTTTGGAACTTTCTTATGATTTGCTATTATTGTATATGGCTCAACTCCGGATTTTCCAGGTGTTGCAGTTTGCATGTCAATTTGATGGTGATTCATCTGCTGTGTTACATCCATGAGACTCTCAGGTGTGGTTACTGCTGTAGTGGTTGCATAGGTTCGCTCACATTTCAGCAATGGTGGGGGTTGTGGTGACCTAAAGATATTTTAACATGGGTGGACTTTTGTCTTTATAGCTCAACTGTTTGGTTTGAGAAAGAAAGAAAGAAACAGTATGAGTGTCCACAAATGCCCAAAGTAGGCCAATGCCACCAAAACAGAAAAGGACAAGACTAGAAACCCTAGGGGTTGAAAACGTAGCTAAACACTAAGATGCTAAATAATGCAAACAAAGCAAACATTACAAGCATAGTGAGTGGGTAAATCTAAAATATAACACCCAAGTACATATACAATTGTCTCCAAGGGAAAATGAAGAACAGAGCTAGAAACTGGGACCAGATCAGCATTGTCACATGTTTGTAAAAATGCTCGAAGCAGAAGTGGAATGACTGACTGCTTTCATCTATCACTATGATTTGGACAATACAGGATCTCATAATATCCACAGGAGAATGCTTGATGCTCAGAAGGCTAGGCTGGACACACAAGGAAAGTTGTATGTCAATTCAAAGGCTATGGCTTGCAATTTGTGATATTCTCTATATGATCAAACACCTATTTGCCATGGATATAATAAAACAAACGAAATAAAACTACAAAGTGTCCACAACTGACTAAAGAAGACCAATGTGACTCTAAAGCTATGTTACGACAAATGAGAAACAAGAAATGGATATAGGATGGGAAATGAAAAATCTCAACTTTCACATAACAAATTTTTGAAGTTTCCTATATATATATATATATATATACAAAATTTTACAGCCCTAACAGTTAAGCTCAATTGATAGATCCTCTTCTCTGAAAATTCAAGGAGGTTTCAAGACCAAGTCTCATAGTCTCCTAGGATCGCCAGAGAGTATTTCGGAATTTTCACCAACAGTCACTACCATTCTCCATCAAAAAACCACAGAAGAAGGGAAAAACAATATCATATATATATATATATATATATATATATATATATATATATATATATATATCTGTGTGTGTGTGTGGGGGGTGGGGGGGAGGGGGGGAGGGTGGTGGGGAAGAGATGATAGCACGGTACCAGCATCCTATTTTACAGCCCTAACAGTTAGCTCAATTGATAGATCCTCTTCTCCAAAAATTCGAGGAGGTTTCAAGGTCAAGTCTCATAGTCTTCTAGGATCACCAGAGAGTATTTCGGAATTTCCACCAGCAGTTACTACCATTCTCCATCAAAAAACCACAGAAGAAGGGAAAAAAAATATTATATACAAATATGTGTGTGTGTGTGGGAGGGGGAAGGGGGGGAGGGGGGAGATGATAGAAAGGTACCAGCATCCTAACTTGGAATGGCTAATATATCAAGTGAGGAAATATCTTTCTCCAAAAAAAATTAAAATAACTTACACTTTGCAAATAATTCACTTTTCTGAAGTAGATACATAGACATCTCATAATCATAGTCATGAGTTATAACTAAACCACCTGGCCATACTCATTCATATTCATAGGAGAAATTTTACAATCCATTTATCAAAATCACAATTCATAAATGTTCAGTGTTCAGTGCAAAAATGATAAAGCAAATCACAGATTCAACATGGTAATGTACCAAACATTGACAAACTAGTTATTTTGGCAATGTTTAAGCCTCCCCAGTCCATTGGACTGTGGTCAATGGTTGACACAGGATGTCACCATGCTAATGACTCAAATTAAACCTCAACAGCTCAACAGGAGTAGAGTGCCTGAGTATAAATCAGTTAAGTTTCACAGTGTTCAAATGAAGATTAATTTAATAATAAAAATTAAAATACATAAAGGTTATAATTGAGTGACCGTTCAGAGAGTGACCACATGTAGGAAAGTGCAGTTGATTAAGAGGTTTTAAACTTTTATCACAGAGGAGCTCAACTTATAAAGGATGTCCGATGGCCAGTTGAAACAATAATATATAATTATCAAGAAAAGATATTATATGTGACTAGTTACAACTCAAGAATGTAATTTGCCTTTGTTTCACAAATATGAAGAATGATTGCAGCTTGTGCCCATAATCAGACTGCTATGATGCAGATGAAACAAATGTCTCAAAAATTGAACGTTTAAAAAATAGTATTACTATGTCTATGGAAGGAAAAATAAAAAAGACTAAACGTGAGAGTGACAGAGAACTTACTGAATGTGTGATATTCTCAAGAGAATCTACAATGCAATGTGTATAGTCATAGCTTGGATAAATGCACCATTTATCTCCGGCATGTGGATGAGGCGTAAACTATAGGCAAAGTGAACAGTTCAGTCAACACAAATGCCAAATAACACTGTAAATTCAAATAAAATTCTTTCAAAATATCAAAGGTTACCTTTATGCGATAAGCAATTAGATCATACATATTATAATTATCACTTTGCATATCCTGTTTCATGCGAAGAGTTGCCTTTCCTTCATCAATCATTCCCCGCCTCATTTCTTCAAACAACATTAAAGACTCCACAATAGGTCGGTTTCTCCATGGAGAATCTAGTTTTTTCTCCCTATACTCCTTTACTTCTTCAGGTGTCTGTAGAAAAGATTTCATCGATAGATAAGCCATCAAGAATGATGGCTTCCTGAATCCATATATGATAAATATATACTTTCAACTATGTTTATACTTGGTTGTTTCTTATCTCTTAAATATATGCAAAAAAAAACTTTTAGTAACTAGGACGCTTTTGGTAGGAATATTACATTGTTTGATTGGTAATTACCTGATGATCAACATATGCATGACCACGTTTGATCAACTCCACTGCTAGATCATAAAGCTCTTGGAAATAGTCACTGCTATAGGTTATCTACAACAGCAGCACAGAAATTAGCATTTTCCAAGAAGGGGCACATTATCCTGTCCCCTCAATAACTAAAGAGATAAAAGTATTACGATGTAATTTCAGGCCCATTAGCAGCTATTGCCTACTAGTGGACATTAATATAATATCAAATTGTTCTTTATTTATCCATTCAACAATAGACAAATAAGCAGTTCCCATTTAACCAGATATCAAAGTTATACCTTGAAAGGGCCCCAGCCCATCCAATTCACGATGTCTTGAATATGGTCAATATATTCCATTTTCTCAGCCTCTGGATTTGTGTCATCAAATCTGCAGAAGAAAAGATCCAAACCACATTAACCCTAAAAGACAAACAAGCATCTGTATAAGCACAGTCCAATTTTCCAATCCAATCCATTTAAATTCACTACCACGGTAATTGTTATGCTTGTTTATTCCTTGCATGTTTTCTTATTTGATAGTCCCCTATATATTTTCTTTGCTGCACCTTCTCATATTCTAGAAGAGATTAAAGTGTGATCACAGAAGATATATACAGACACCTCATTCAAACAACCTGGTTCTTCCCATTTAGACATCTCAATCCAATGTTGCCATTCTACTCCGAACAGGTTTCAGATGGATTGACAGCTTTTCCAGACTATCTGTGGCATCATCGGTCACATTCCTCTCAACCAAATCAGCATAAATCGGCACCAGATGTGACTGGAGACAAACCACCACATGCCTCGAAAGGGTAGGATCCAAAGACTTTGCTGCTTATATGAGGCAGAGACCTAGGAGCCTTTCATTTTCAGAAGCCCATTTTACTATGAGATCAGAACAAGGCAGTAATGACAATTCACAAATTTGAGGAGAGCCAGGGGCATAGCTCATTTGCCATCCTCTGGTATCCACTGACTAGAGATGCCTAGCATTGCTTCTTCAGATTTCAATTAGATCCACTAGATTAATTACAACTTCTTCTGACCTTCTCCAAATCTTAAGTATATGAAGAGCTCAACTGTGTGTAGCCAATGTACATGTTGACAGTGATATCTCAATCAAGCATTGCCCCTTCTGCCAGGCTGCATAGACATCTTGTCCAATCAACAGACTAAGTAGTCAAATTAGATTGAGTCCATATTGCTGGCTACATCACTTCCTGTGAAAACCCTACAGCCTTCTTGTTGGGAGCATAACCCTTCTTTGCAAAGAGCATTTTGACAGGTCATAGTTGTTGCTCCACTAGTAGAGTACCAATTCATCACCTCTCTCCAGTCCAAACCTTGGCATAGATCAAGGTCAACCCCACCTATATTGATGCAGGCCTAGTGCAAATGGTATGTTGATAAACTGATGGCCTAAATCCCTCTTCCGAACGAAACATGCAGCATCCCTTCATCTAAGGGTCCCTGTTGCACTATGTCCCTGACTAAAAATGTTGCTCCATCAATAGGATACCAACTCGTGATCTCTCACCAATCCATCCTGTGGGAAGGATCGGATGTATGGGAACCTGTATATCGAACAAGTTCACTATGTTGCAGTATGCTCAACTCATACAGCTCCACCTGATCAACCAATAATATTCATCTAGAAATCCCTGCCTCTCTCCCAATAATGGGCACAAGTGGCCAAACTGTGTTGCGCGCCCTGTCTATGTACTCATGGAGAGAGTTGTTGCATAGGAGGAATATTGTGGCCCTGTTGGGCTGCCACTGCACCTATTTGTACCTCATTAATGGGTAGGCCCAAAAATGGATGCACAACCATCTCCAAAAGATCCTCCCTCATCTGACCAGAAACTCCACCCTCCTCCAGTCTACCAACCTCCTACAAAACTCTCCCATCAGGCTCCAGCACCTCCTGACGACCAGTGTGTGCAAAAACTACCACCATGTTGATTGTTTGTACATTTGCTTGCTCCTCATCAATGGTTAACCCTAAGGATGGTTGCTCATCCATCTCCGTCATAGGCTCAACATGATCTAGTAGTTGACTCTCCATAAAAGACTCATCATGCACACGGTGCATATCATCCTCCTCACCTGACTCATGCTCCACCATACGCTGCTCATGTTGAATCGTCACTGGTGACTCATCACCATGAATGTCTCCCATATGGTCCACTCACCGTACACATCAGAATATAAATTTGGCCTGATGTCAACAACTCCACGCGACTGCTCATGATCCCTACAGGCACCCTCGTATGACCCCATGGACTCATCCAAAGAAGAATCCTCATCCTGAAAGTCAAAAGAAATCTCCCCCGCTCTACCTCTACCATCTCCTTTGCATCACTCAACCATGAATGGTCAAGTTCCTTGTAGATGAAGCAAAGACCCTTCCTCCTCAGCTCATTCTTGTTGCATGGTTTGTCAACACCAATCCTCCGTAACTCCTCTTGGGTCATTCGTCTCCTGAACAGACCAATGTTCTTCTTAAACAACCTTTTGGCTATTTCATAGGCAGCAAGTGAGACCAATTGTTCCCTCCTTCAAATGGCCAACAATATAGACTGCAACATCCTGCAAATGGCATCATGGCCTCTCATATATGAGGACATAATGGACTGCATGTGTATTATGATTGTGTCAGGATGATGTTTCTTATTGCAAGATCAAGTTGTCACGCTCTAGCTCAAACATGAGGTCATAAGATCTAACCAAGGCCATGACTTCTAGAAACTCATGCTTCTTCCCAAAGGTAGGACCCTCATTATTATCCAAATCCTGAAAGGTCTTTACTATCAATCTGAAGACTCTCCTCATTATGTCATCACTGTGGTATAGGTGTGGTCGGCATCATGATACTACTGAGACGAGGAAACTAGAAGTTTGACCCTTACACAAGGGTACTCCAAATACTTGGGTTGTACTAAGGCAAGCATGGCAGATTTTAGAGCCCAAATCAAGTTTTTCCCATCTAATTGATCCACCTTGGAGAGGAGTGAAGCACATTCTTCTAGTTTAAGAAGGGTTTTTACTGTAAACCCCATGAATCTCAAATTTGTCCCAAGTGCATAGATTTTGGGTCCCAACTCATGTTCTTCTTGTGGTTGCTCTTGTTGTAGCAAAGTAAGTATCCCCTTGGAAAAGGATCTATTGATTATTGTTGCTAGTTTATTAAGGGAGTTTATGAAGCTCTGATCCATGTTTAAGCTAGAATGATTAACTCTGCCCTTGATGTTCAAGAATTCTGAGATAAATACTAGAAGATTAGGCTATTACAGGCATGTAAAGTGTGATCCCAAGAGGAACTTCAAATCTGGAGCAAGAAAGGTTGCCAATTTCTTTGAAATTTCTGAGTTTTGCTACCCTCTTTCAGTGTGGTCTTTGTCAAACAAGTCTCAAATACACTGTTGTAGGTGAATCTGGGAAAAAAGCACAAGTTGGGCAATCCACTGTACATGTTCAAACCCTTTGAGTCAAGGTTACCTGGGAGCAATAGCGAAAATGGGGAGCAGGAGCAACATTTTCAAAAGCTCCTAGTTCGAGAGCAAATCGAGGAGCGAATTTTTATTTAATATATATTTTTTTATATTTTGATGCATATATGTCAACAAAAGCATGTAGAATGATGAATTAGATATAAAACACATAAAAACATAGATTGAACCATATAACATCAATCATCTAGAAGTTATAAGCTTCATCAACCACGTCCACAAGTTAGTAACATACAACATATTGAGTCTCATGATTCATCAACCTTAAAGTTTCAAGCTTTTAAAATTCAATATACAACATTTATCATCATTGATCACCATAGTTGTACTTGTAAGCTAAGTGTAACCATTACAACAAAGAACATCTAACACGAAATGAAATGAAATGAAACAACTTTCAACTTTCACGAAGCATCATATTCATAATTCATTACGAATGAGTTATAATTGCCAACTTCAAACTTAAATTGTGATATATTGTTTACAAAAAATATCATAATAAATAAGAAAGAGTCAACAATTATTAAAACTACTAGAAACTAGAAAAGACAAGTAAATCTATTATCTATTGCTAATGCTCTAAGAAACCGGATTCGTTGGGTGGGGCCCAAGAATCCCGAATCCAACGTATACAATACGATACGGAGGGATTCGTACCGAAATCTCCGAATTCGGCTGTATCCCTACAAGGTACGTCGAATCCCGACCGTACCCTGTACGGATACGGCCGAATCCCATACAGCCGGATTCGAGCGGCCGAAAAGTGCGAGTTTGACTCATAAAAGTTTGATTTCTCTCATTGTTTCTCACTGATATTTGTTTGTGAAGTGAGCAAGGAGCAAGGGTTAGCAAGGAGAAAGGGAGTTTTTTCAAAGAGATTCGAGCATCCGATAAGTGCACTGTCCCTCTATATTTTGCATTTAGTTTGTTTTTAGTGTTTGCATTTGCATATGTTTTATATATTTGGTCATTTTTGTTTATTTTTTACAGTATTCATGGCTCAATCAAAGGCAGCAAGACAGGGGCAAAGAAAGGGGAAGAATGTCCCCAGTGGAGATGCCCCTCCTGTCCCTGTTTCATAAGGGTCTGCAAGCATTCCATCTAATGGAAGTGGGGCTGCAACAGCAGCTTCAAATGTGCAAGGAAAACAAACTCATGACCCCAAATACCCATTGTGGAAATACGTGACAAGAGAGGCAGGGCCAGGGAAAAAGGGAAAGGGAGAAGGAAATTGTTCATGGAAATGCAATATATGCAACGGCCATTTCACTTCCACATATTTTCGTGTGAAAGCTCATTTGTTGGGTTTGCCAGGTTGTGGCATTCAATCTTGTACAGCAATTGAATTGCCACAGAGGAAGGATTTGGAGAAAGAGCAATTTGTTGGTGCAGCAACTGTGGCATCAAAATCAAAACAAAACAAGAATGATGACCCTGTTCCATTCTTAAGGAAAAGCAGCAACAAGTCCCCTTTTGAGAGTTTTAGTAGGGGACAATCAGCAAAGAGAAAGGAAACTGCAGTTGGTCCAATGGACAAGATTTTTCAAAAAGAGAAGAGGGAAGAGCTTGATCTCACCATTGCATTTTTTTTCTATCGGAACTTCATATCCTTTAATGTTCCACAGTCACCTCTATTTATTGAGATGTGTCGAGCTCTTAGTCATGGGGCTCCATTAAGGTATGTGCCTCCTGGGTCAGAGAAGCTCAGAACCACATTGTTGACAAAGGCAAAGAAAGAGCTGGACAAAATGCTTGAGCCTATTAAATCAGCATGGCCAACATTTGGGGTTAGCAATGTTTCTGATGGATGGACAGATCCAGCACGCCACCCACTCATCAACTTCAAGGTGTCATCCTTGAATGGTGCAGTTTTCTTGAAATCAGTGGATGCACTTGGATAGTACAAGGATGCACAATATATGGGTGAGTTATTTATTAAAATTATTGAAGATGTAGGTGTCGATTCTTGTGTGCAAATCATTACAGATAATGCACCTGTTTGCAAGGTTGTTGGCATGATTGTGGAAGCAAAATATCCACAAATATTTTGGACATCTTGCATTGTCCATTCATTGAACTTGGCACTGAAATCTATTGCCTCTGATGTGCTTTGGATTGGAGCCATTATTGAGGATGCACGGCATATCTGCAACTTTGTACAAAACCATACAAATGCCCTCACTATCTATAAGGAGTACACCAATCTATCATTGTTGAAAATTGCGGATACACGGTTTGCCTCTTCATTCATCATGTTGAAGAGGTTGAGGGAGGTCAAGACCACTCTTGGGGCCATGGTTATTTCAGAGTTTTGGTCTTCTTGGAGAAAGACGGATCAAGCAACCTCAAAGAAAGTGAAGGACACAGTGTTGGATGATCTATGGTAGGAGAAGGTAGATCTAGTTATTCCGATCATGGAGCCTATCATTTCCTTGCTTCGATTTGCAGATACAGACCAACCCATCCTAGGAGACGTTTATGAGGGATGGGGTTCCATGATCGAGTCTATGAAGACCATTGTTTTACAGAGTCAATGCCCAGAGTATGAGACATCACCAGAGGCCTTCTTTACCAACATACAGGATATTCTTGTCAGCAGATGGGACAAGAATTGCACACCTTTACATTGTTTGGCTCACTCCTTGAACCCAAAATACTATAGCCATGAGTGGCTGAATGGTGGACCTTCTCGCAGATTCCCTCCTCACATGGATGGTGAAATCTCATAGGGGAGGAAAGATACATAGAGGAGAATTTTTCAAGAGAGGGCATCCCTTGATGAGGTGGAGGATATCTTTGTAGAGTTTTCCACTGGCATTGGGCGATTTGCAAGGCTATGATGTGATTCGAGACAAAGGGGCTAAGAAGCCCTATTCTTGGTGGGCAACTCATGGGGCAACAAGCCCTCCTCTACAGCAGTTAGCCATTAGGCTCCTCTCTCAGGTGACTTCATCCTCTTGTTACGAAAGGAATTGGAGCACATATGGGAATTTGTATAGTGTGAAGAAGAGCAGGCTTGAGCAGTCCAGGGCAGAGACAATGGTGTATGTGCACACCAACCTTCGTCTCATCTACAGGCAGAGGGAGGATTGGTTGAAGGGAAAGACAAAGATGTGGGATGTATTTCCTGATGATATGGGTCTGGAGTCTGGACAGCAATGTTGAGTTGGCATTGGCCAACTTGGATCTCAATGCGCCAGTGCTAGAGCCTGTCACATTTGATGATGCCAATATAGTAGAGGCGTCATCCTCCACACCAGCAGATGCAGAGATCACGGAGGAGGAGGATGCAGCAGAGGAGAGCAATGGTGAGCATGATGATTAGGATGAGGACAGTGATGCTGATTATGATGATGAGGATTGATGACTCATTGAGGCTTCAGGCTTGTAGTCTTGTAGACTGTAGTTTTTTTGTATTTTCTATTTCTATTTTCCATTGGCAGTGTACTTAAGTAACACATTTTGATCCCGGTGACTTAATGAGAAAACTACAGTATCTTACCATCTCGTCTTTCTGAGTAAATTTGACAATTGTATGATGTATCAATGTATCAAATTTCAATGTATCATGTATGAGTATCTAAGATCTTACATCTATGTTTGAATCAATGAATTTGTATGAATTTGTGTAAAAAATATCTAATTTTTAATATATTAATATATATTTTTTTTTGATAAAATAATATATAGCATATCGTATCCGGAAGTGTCCTGTTCCGGGGGTCACAGTATCCCGAATCCGATTCTCGAATCCCCGTATCCATCGAATCCCGAATCCCTGTGTCCGGTGACTTAGCTAATGCTTGGGCCTCTTGCCACCACGAGAAATGTCTAATTTTTTAGTCTTGTTGGAAAATTAGGATCTTTGTCATTAATATCACCCTCTAAGATTTAATATCGAAAGGTATCTTTGTCATTACCTCTGGATCTATATAGGGATCTTTGTCATTAATATCACCTTTTGAGCATTAACATAAGATAGAAAAAACATAGCATGTCAAGTCAAGATTTTGTTTGAGTGATGGGTACATTTTTAGTAGGGTCATGATAGAGGAGTTCAATAACCAGTGTCACTAGCATCAAGGTCCATAGAGGGATTGGTGCTCTTGATTAAATACGAGTTCCATACCCTAATACATGACAAAATCCAATGGAAACATTGTAATTCCCCCAATCCTAAAATCCTGAAAAACTCACAAGTCTATTGGATTTTGAATGAGATCTAAAATTCTACTTTCTCCATATGAAATTCAATGAGGTCGGAACCACTCTCAAACATCCTAAGTCATTTAATGGTAATGTTAAAAATTTAAGTAAAGGATGAAAATGAAGATTAAGGAGAATGTCACTTTTACTTTAAGAATTTAACATTACCATGAATCGCATATCAATACTAGGCCCATAGGCTTGATCATTAGGCTTGTCCACTCAAAAATTATTGTTTCTTTGAAAAAAAATTGCATTTGAAATGTTTTTGCAAAAAAGGCTAGGGAGCGAAAATTTCTCTCCCGAAATTTGCTCCCTTGCTCTCAGGTTTGCTCCTGAAATTCGTTCCCTCACTCCCGGGTTCGCTCCCAATATCGCTCCCGAAGGGAGCGCACTTCGGGAGCAAGTTCGAGGCAGGGGAGTTGCTCCCCTACAACCCTGCTATGAGTTTACTAGTATCAAGCCTCTAGCGTCCATCTTCTGCACCAACAATCAATTCAACTCTTGTGGACTCCACGCAATTCAGGAAAATGTGCTTCAAGGACTGATAATACGCTAGCAATGGGGTTTTAACCTCTTGTTCGAATCAGCTAGACACAATGGAGTATTCGGCCTTCACCAAACTTGGGGAACTTATCTCCCACCCCCAAATTAACCTCAGCAAGTGGCTCATAGCCTCTACACGTAATACCTACTCAATGCAAATGTTATTAATCTCAGACCCGTCAGCAAGGAGACTACGGTCTCTTCACGCCCAGAATGCACCAGAATCAGTGAATCTGATCTACATGCACAAGTAATATTACCGGCCACCAAACAGTAGTGAATCCCGCCCTTTTGTCATGCATCAAGTCTTAGCAATACTGATTTGCAATGACCAGTCTCATTAAGCACGGCCATATCTTATGCTAGTCAACTCTTGTGGACTCCACACAATTCAAGAAAATGTGCTTCAAGGACTGATAATACGCTAGCAATGGGGTTTTAACCTCTTGTTCGAATTAGCTAGACACAATGGAGTATTCGGCCTTCACCAAACTTGGGGAACTTATCTCCCACCCCCAAATTAACCTCAGCAAGTGGCTCATAGCCTCTACACATAATACCTACTCAATGCAAATGTTATTAATCTCAGACCCATCAGCAAGGAGACTACGGTCGCTTCACGCCCAGAATGCACCAGAATCAGTGAATCTGATCTACACGCACAAGTAATATTACCGGCCACCAAACAGTAGTGAATCTCGCCCTTTTGTCACGCATCAAGTCTTAGCAATACTGATTTGCAATGACCAGTCTCACTAAGCACGGCCATATCTTATGCTAGTCAAATGATCCATCGCCAACTCTCTAGCGCATTGATGATCTTTGCACAATGAATACTCGAGCTCACCAACTCATTGCATTCTATGCATATCACAAAGGGTAGGATGCGTACTATTAAATCACGCTACTGTCTAACATGACCATAGTTGCATCTTTACATATACATGCCTATTCATAGCCATATAAACTACAATGCTCAGCCATAATGCTCTATTGATCCATGCACTACAACCCATCTTAACTGCATCTGTTGTATGTTTAACATGTTATCGGGTCAATCAACGCACAACAAAATGCTCTGCATTCATGCGCTATCCAAATTATGGGAGTGTCTACTCATCCCACACGCTAATTGATTGGGCAGCTTAGAATGTGCAGCACTTATCCACCCAATTAAGAGCTCCACGCACTAGTTATACATTCACGTACATTGATCCACTATCTTTGGCATCTGGTCTCTGCAACAGTTTTTTCAGAATGTGAAGTCTCCCATCGATATCAAGGTGTTATAATTTACCCATGCGCACAAGTTCATAAAGCTCATTGAAGTTGAATAATCATGCACAGCTACTTAATTGCATGCAATAGGAATTTGCTCCATGATTTCTAACTTAATTTTTGGGCAGCATATTGCTTCAAGTACTCAACCCACGACCAGAGACCAATTTTGGCCACACAGCTATGGTCACTCGGGTTCCACACTGACTATGCTTAGGCCAGTAGATGGCATGCAACGAAAATGATTCAATAAGATAAACTGCACGCACTAGCGATATGACGGTGGTTTGTCCTCTTGATGACAATAATGACGTGGCCCCAAAATTTCATTTGGAGATTTTGCCCACAAACAAGGATTTGTAGGCTCGCCTAAGTGCCAATCGCACCAGATCTTGGCACTGCACAACTCAACTGTGAAATCATGGCTCGAAGGTCGCTGGCTACACACAGGAAATGGCTCTTGATTCCTGCCAAAAGCAACTCTGACTATTTTCACGGCCTCTACAAAATGTGAGTCAATCCTTGTTTGGCTTCATTAAATCAGCTCAGTAAATAGTTTTGCTTTAGAACTTTGCTCTTCACATTTAATAAAACTGGCCAAATATTTAAATGTTCACGGCCCCATTAAAACAAAATATGCTTACAGCCTTTATGACATTGGCCTCATAAATAATTTAAATTTGATTTTCTGCCCCCAACAAATTGTAACTTCACTACGAATAGATATGGCCCTTTGCAAAAATTGTGATTTTGATTCTTAAAATTGTTGAATGATTATTAAGCAATTGACAAAATCAAGAAAATTTGGTGAGCACTTTGTAGCATAAATTTTGTAGAATAGTTAATGCCCATAACAAATTTTTCTGCAACAAAATGCTTTGGCACCTTCAAAATCGACCTTCAAAAATCTGCAATTAAAACACTCAGGCTGGCAGGAAAAACCAGCTCAAATAACACTATAATATCCCAAACTGGAAATTTTACAAATTTTTCAACAAAATTCATCACAAAGAAATTTCATTCATCCAACATAAGATTGCCATGTAAAATATAACAAATAAAGTGTTGCAACTCAAAAATATGATGGACAGAAATAATCTCAACTTTATTATAATAGATAAATTGGGGCTACATGCAGATACAACCAATATAGCTGAAATGAAAACTTGGCCTCAAGAATATGCTCTAATGCTGCACTGGCCCTCCAAAACTAAATTGAAATGCAACTGTTGAGCTCTACTGTGAATTCTGGATGAATTCACCAAGGGAAGAGTTGGGTGCTCACCCACTCTCATTAAATCACTCGAGGATTTCCGTCGTGGGGCTACTGCTGAAATTGGGAACTGCCAGTTCTCCAAACCTCTCCACAAGAAAGAAAACTCAACTCCAAGATATCCTCAAACGGTCTCCTCCTCCTCTTTCATAGATCTGATGGACCCCTCTAGAAGCTTTATTTTATTATTATTTTAATCACTTGGTACTTTTTCCCTCTTTTAATTTTAATTAAAATACCCATTTAATTCGGGAAAATGGTAAATAGGCTACCATCCCTCCTCAGGCCACTGAAAGTCACTTCCCACCATCTTTTCCTGTAGATCTTCTCGTACCGGTTCCAACGAGCAATTACACTAAGGTGTTCCTTCAAGTATTTCTCCCGGAATACCACCTTAACTGCAATTAATTGAGTTAGGCCCAATAATAACATTGTTTTTCGAAAGTTGTCGAAATGCAATGGAACAAAAGGCAAATTGTGTGGATGATGGAATATGCCAAGTGAATGCCATCGGATCCCATAGAAATTCCTCAACCCAATGAAACCCCTCCAAAAGCCCCTAGGCCCACTGATGTAGTAACCCTGCTCCTATGACCTGGCCGCCTCCAACCCGAAAAGTCCATCCTGACCACGCCATAAGGGAAATGAGATAAAGGAACATGACGCCTTCACTCACATCATTTAACACCTTAATGAAAGAGTGGACAAGCTAGAGAAAAGGGTAGCCAAGTTAAACACTGCACATAGTAGTTTGTCATTATAATTAGAAACATTTGAAGGGCTCCTAATAGTAGTGTGTCATTATAATTAGAAACATTTGAAGGACTTCCCCTTACAAGAATCGTGACGATGGAAATGGGTAATCAGTCTATCAAAACTAGCAGGGAGGTGGAAATAGATTTCATAAGTGTTGAAAAGTGTAACTAGGATCGATCTTCATATTGACTATGTAATTATGAAAAGAAGAAGACAAAGATAATAAAATGTATTTGTTGTACTTGCTTCATGGGTTTCATGAGCAAGAATTTTATTATAGGTTAATAGACTTCTTCTTGATGTCTATTTAGGGTTTGTCTTCTGTTTATAAATGTAAATAGAGTCATGTATATGAAGAGCATTGTCATCATTAAAAGCTCCAAGATCTTGTCATGAACCTTGTAAAAGAAAGGCTCTATCATCCCTCAAGATAGCTCTCCTTCAAACGCTGGAAAAGATGTAATAAAGTTGGTACTATATGCAGTAAGAAGTCAGCTTCATAACAGTCATGTCGGCTCCCAAAGTCAGGTCGGCTTATATACAAAAGCAAACAACTATATCTATACCCCAGGAGACTTCGCAAGAAATACAGAAATTTTGCGGATTGTTCTGAGCAAAAAGTGTGGATTACTCGGCCATTAATTGTGGATTCTCTGAAGTGAAAACAATGCGGATTTCCTAAAGTTGTTACAAAGTATACAATGTGGATTTCCTGAAGTTGTTACAGAGTATACAATGCGGATTTATGAGGACTTGAACAAGGTCTCAATGTGAGCATACTACAGTTATACATTGTGGATGATGTATCACAATAAGCCTATATATATGCAAGTAAAGAGGTAATGAATACAGATCTGTCTTGGGTAATATGCTAGCATGATGAATGTGGAACAGCAAGTAAACAATAAGGACCTTTCTGAGTTAGTAATAGCATAACTGAAGTGCAGTCAAATCTGAGAATAGAAGGAAGGTGAATCAGAGATTTACCTTCCTATCTTCAGTATTCAAAAGGGCGATAATATGTCTCAAAGAATAACAAGGAAGAAGAAAATGTTTTGATCAACAAGGAAGATAAAGTTATCAAGTTCTCTAACATTGGTGCGATCACTGCAAGTCGGTGCATAAATGAAAGATAAGCATTGGAGGCAAATCAAGAAGCAATGACAAGGTCTTCGAGGCATTCATAGGTCAAGCGTCTGAGTCTTGGACATGGTACTTGTCATTTGAAGATCTATAAGAAGAATTCCTTTTGGGTTTTCCTCTCCAAGAGGGAGAGGTTTTGCCCTGGCTCGAGGACCCTAATTTTGTGCCTTTTGTATTTTGGTAATTGAATTAATGAAAAGACTAAATAAGCTAACGAAGAGAAGACATAAGTAACGCAAGTAAGCACACAAGTAATTATCAATAAGAGAATTTGAATTAATCTCCAGCCCTCGAATTCTCAACATGGTATTAGAACTAAGGTGCTAAAGACAAAGGGCTATTTGACAAGAAGGCACTCGATGGTCAAAATTCCGTTTTCTAGAAAGCATCAAAGCAAAAGTCAAAGTCTACATTGAAAAGTCAAATCAATTTGCAAGGAAATCCTCAAGCCATCTCAAGAAGACTTTCAACCTTATTCAAAGAATCCACACATAGACGAGGTAATCTTTGACATCAAAGATTCTAGATATTGAAGACATTGTTGGAAGACACATCATTAAGCACCACCCAACACTATTGAAGACATCTTCATTCTGAAGTAATCCTTGATCATCAAAGATCCAAGATCACCTACTTTGAAATAAATCTAAGAGGGAGTTCCTGCCATCATCTTCATCCTTATAACAAGGAAGCTGATAGAAGAAGAAAAGCATCTACTCAAGTAAGTATCTTTATGACTTCATCAAAATGTCTTCTTTGCAAAGAAAGCAACAAACTAGTTAGGGCTTCAAACTTTCCTACATGGAAGAAAAGGACAATGAAGTCATACATGAAGGAAGATATAAGAGACCAAAGGATTCTTACAGAATCCATAAAAGACTCTCTCATCTCCGATGTATCAAAACTAGAATCATCAAAAGGAATATATGAATTGGTGGAGCTATTCTCTATGAGTACTGCAGGAGAAGCAATTTCTCTGAGATCAACTGCAGGAACTGGGAGAAGTAATGTTTGACACTGAGATGACTACAGTGGTGCTGAATGCTCTACCAGAAGACTGGGGAAACTTCACTTCAAGTTTATATGGGAAGAAAGAAGCCACACCATTCCATGATTTATGGTCTCTATGGAAACAAGATTGAAAGCCAAAGCCGATACAAGATCAAGTGAAGGGAATCAAGCCTTTGCAGCCATATCTAGGAAGAAAGGAAGATTCAGTAAAATTGGTCCTCAAAATAAAAGAAGAACTATGGACAACGTGCAATGCTTTGGATGTAATGACCTTGGGCATTATAAAAGAGATTGTCCTAACTCTGAAAAGGACAAGAGAAAGGGGGAAGAAGCCCATATCTCAAATATGAGGGAAGAACCTGATGCAAAGAAATCTAAGAAAGAAGTGAGGGATCTACACTATGATTGAGATCATCTTCTCCTTTAAGTGATTTTTGTTGGTTGTAAAATAGTATAATAGGAAGCTATGTATATTGATGGCATCATGATAAAAGCATGGTAGGAGCTCTTAGTGAAATAGCTCTGGGAAAACCTCTCTGATAACATTACTAATAGAAAGATCAAGGGTTATCATGGAAACAGGTGTTGACATTTTCTAATGGAGTTCTCTATGAATTCAGTGATTAGAAAGAAAGCAGAATGGTTTCACCAAGAATTCCATGCTACAAAATTCTGGGATGTGATCATATATTGATGGAGCAGGCCAAGGGAATGAAGCTCTTCATTCTAGTAGAACTGCTACAAGATGACTTAAATGAAAAAGGAATGAGGTATATATATATATATATATATATATATATATATATATATATATATATATGCTGACACTGGATACTGTGAAGTTATGTCATATGGTTGCAAGTAATAGACTTCTATATTTAGAAGTATGATCTACGGAGGAGGTTCTCTCGAAGCACTGATAGATGAAATCAACATATTATATCCTCATGTGGAATATGAGGTGGTTGTATATGGACAAGGCACTGTAAATTGAAAGTTCTTGGGAATGAAGATGTGCAGAAAGGAAGAGATCATGAAGTGCAACCATGTCAAGAGGCAGTTATCATCCGAAAGCCAAGAAGATGTGACTAGGAGATCTCCTGGGAGGATATGTAGACTCTGACAGAAGTCTGGTAAAGAAGACCCTTGACAAAACATATCTTTAGGAGATGTGTCAATCTGAATAGAGGATGTTGATGCCTACAAGAAGATGTCATGGTGAAAGATCATCATTGAGGTAACTTTTAATTTATAAATTCATATGTTTATCTGGATAAGTTTATGCAGGGTTGTCAATCATGTGGAAGGATGTAAGATCCTTGGGGATTATTCGAAGGAAAGTAGCATGGCATAAAGGTGGACCAGATGAGAAAGACTGATGAATTACTTTCTGATGGTTGACATGACTCATGACTGAAAGTGATGGATGATCTGTGCCCTATGAAGCCAAAAGTTGAAGATTCCTCAATATCAAAATCCATGACATCGAGGGGAGAAATTCTTCATGAGCAGCTAGGTGTCTCACCATTGCTGCTGCAGGACCCTGGTTGAGAAGGAGCCTAGTGGTAAGTTTCTTACTTAGAAGAAACTTGAAGTATGTCCTTCCTGATTTGAGAGGGAGTGACGTATGTGATTCTCTAATGCATGTGTCATGCACTAGACCAGGACTAACAGTCGTAAGTCTTAGTGAAGGCCATGTGGAGAGAATGGATAGACACATCATTCTAGTCTTCATCTGGAAGACAGAATGGAGGATTGGGTAATCATCTGGCATTCAATACTCTTTGAGAATGAGATAGGGCATTCAAGATAAGAGTAGTCGAGGACCGATATTCTTTGAGGGTTGGCTACCCAAGAGAAGAATAGTCCAAGAAAGTCATACTCTGGGAACACCTGGGTGGAGTATGTACCTTGGAGAGACAATGACTATGGTGTCTATAAGTCATGTGTCTCGTCAACATTGTAGCCCATTGTCTCGTTGAGAGATGGAGTTGTTAGTCAAGGCCTTGCACTAGGAAAATGTTCGCTGATATGATGCTATACAGATGCGATTACCAATCCGATTCTTCTTATGAGATTCTTCACTTTGAAAGTGACCATGTACCTGTATGAATACCTCCCTAGTTAAGAGGGAGTGTTGAAAAAAGTGTAACTAGGATCGGTCTTCATATTGCCTATGTAATTATGAAAAGAAAAAGACAAATAATAAAATGTATTTGTTGTACTTGCTTCATGGGTTTCATGAGCAAGAATTTTATTATAGGTTAATAGACTTCCTCTTGATGTCTATTTAGGGTTTGTCTTCTGTTTATAAATGTAAATAGAATCAAGTATATGAAGAGCATTGTCATCATTAAAAGCTCCAAGACCTTGTCATGAACCTTTTAAAAGAAAGGCTCTATCAGCCATCAAGATAGCTCTCCTTCAAACGCTGGAAAAGATGTAATAAAGATGGCACTATATGCAGTAAGAAGTTGGCCTCATAACAGTCATGTCGGCTCCCAAAATAGTCACACCGATTTACAAATTCAGGTCTGCTTATATACAGGGGCAAACAACTATATATACCCCAGGAGACTTCGCAGAAAATACAGAAATTTTGCAGACTGTTCTGAGCAGAAAGTGCAGATTACTCAGCCATTAATTGTGGATTCTCTGAAGTGAAAACAGTGCAGATTTCCTGAAGTTGTTACAGAGTATACAATGCGGATTTCTGAGGACTTGAACAGGGTCTCAATGTGAGTATACTACAGCTATACATTGCAGACGATGTATCACAATAAGCCTCTATATATATATATATATATATGCGAGTAAAGAGGTAATGAATACGGATCTGTCTTGGGTAATATGCTAGCATGATGAATGTGGAACAGCAAGAAAACAATAAGGACCTTTCTGAGTTAGTAACAGCAGAACTGAAGTGCAGTCAATTCTGAGAATGGAAGGAAGGTAAATCTCTTCAGTTATTCAAAAGGACGGTAATATGTCTCAAAGAATAACAAGGAAGAAGAAAATGTTTTGATCAGCAAGGAAGATAAAGTTAGAGATCGAGTTCTCTAACATTGGTGCAGATCAGTGCAAGTCGGTGCAAAAATGAGAGATAAGCATTGGAGGCAAATCAAGAAGCAGTGACAAAGTCTTGGAGGCATTCATAGGTCAAGGGTCCGAGTCTTGGTCATGGTACTTGTCATTTGAAGATCTATAAGAAGAATTCCTTTCAGGTTTTCCTCTCCAAGAGGGAGAAGTTTTGCCCTGGCTCAAAGACCCTAATTTTGTGCCTTTTGTATTTTGGTAATTGGCTTGATGAAAAGACTAAATAAGCTAACAAAGAGAAGAAATAAGTAACTCAAGTAAGCCCACAAGTAACTATCAAGAAGAGAATTTGAATTAATCTCCAGCCCTCGAAATTCTCAACAATAAGAAGCAAATTTTGCAGCAGAATCAAACATTGAGAACCCTTCAATGACAAGGGAGTTTCAGAAGGGTACAAGAGGAAGTGTGGAAATGCAAAACAGACTCCAAGCTTAAATAGAGGAAATAAGGTATTGAGCAGCAGATCAAACATGTCTGGGATAACATACAAGGCCCCAAAAACGTACCAAAGCTCATGGAATCAAAAAATATGATGAACTGCTGTGAAGTAGAATCATGCAGACCCTTCAAGTACCCCACTTTTGCTTTTTCTCAGTATCCTTTTGCAGTTAAAATTTAACATCGGCTCTCTTTTTGCATCCCATTCTCAGAACTAAGGGCCTTAGAAAATCTTTGACGGCAGTTATGAGAGGCCCCAGACATTCTCTGTTCCTATTTAAGATACATATACAGGGCAGACTTCTTTGTCCCGTTGTTTGTATTAAAAATATCCACAGCTATAGCTAGAGTGAAGAGGAATAGTTTGTAAATTAAGACCAACACATGAGGAAATATCCTGTCTAATAAGCTTGGAGTATAAATATCAGACATCCTTGCATTTCCTTGTCCAGTATTCTTTTGGTATCCATGCTAAATTAATGAATTTTAGAATTTTAAGGAAAAAAGGATGTGGTCAAAATGTGCAATCCAAGACAGAATAAGCTTCAAGTCACGGCAATCCTTAATGATGGATGTCAAATACTTCCATAAAATAACAGCTTTAGGTAACACAAAGCAGTGAAAAAATCAATAGCCACAAAAAGAAACAGCAGCAATGCTGCATTGGTCAAGAATACAAAACCGTAGCTAACAAGAATAAAGAACATTTATCTCCAGAGGCATTAAGCCTTCTTCCTCACCCTAGATAGCAACACAGCAATCCATAGTTACACCCAGAAAATACTTCCATAAAATAACAAATTAGGTAACATAAAGCAATAAAAAGTCAATAGCAACAAAAATCAACAGCAGCAATGCTGCATTAGTGAAGAATGCAAAATTGTAGCAACTAATTATAAAGAACAGCTATCTTCAGAGACGTTAATCCTCTATCTCACCTTAAATAGCAATACCCATTCCTTTCTTTGGCTAAGCCAAAGCTCACAAACATGGCCTGAAAACAATTAAGACAACTTAAAATTCAGCTCCAGGTCAAGTTAGAGAAGAATGAAATACTGAATCTTAAGCTTCACAGTTGATCATTTAAGAAATGAAAATCTACAGCCTATGATTACCTTGGCATGGCCAATGTGAAGATATCCATTTGGCTCCGGAGGAAAACGTGTAAATACTTTGCCACCTGTCACTTTCAAATGCCTTTCAAGTTTCTCTTTCGTGTTATGGGGCCTCAAAACAGAACCATCACTAAAGAATATTTCTGTGTGTACCTGCTCAACCAATATCATGCATCAATATCTCAACACGTAGCATGCCAATAAAAAACAAAGAAACTAACCTGCAAATACAAACTTTAGGACAAACCAAATAATATATATTTTAATATATTCTGATGCATACATATTCAAAAAAAAAAAGCATGCAGAATGTCGAATCAACTACAAAAAACATGAAGAAATAGATTAAACTACTGAATTAGTATTGATAATCATTAAATCATCAACCATTCATTATACATCATATCAATCATCTAGTAGTTATAACATTATCATATCCATGAGGTGTAGACCAGTTGGTCTGCATGGGGTTTAGTCCCCGCCAGGTCACAGGTTCAAACCTCATGGGGAGGGGTTGAGGATGGAAGCCACTTTGGGGGAATTAAACTTCCTAAGGGGCATCCAGGCTCGACCGAGCCTCACACAATCCTGGTGATAAGCATCCCATTGTGGGTGATTGGTACTGCTTCTATCCAATATAGGGGCTGGCCCTGGCCTAGGCTCAGCTTAGACACAGTGATGAGATTATTAATAATCAACGATTACACCAACCTTCAGTTTTAACATATAAAAATTTTCATCAAAAAATTGTAAGAGATAATATCAACCATGAAATGAAATCGAGCATCATATTCATTACCAAAGAATTGTACGATTTAGTCTACAGTTCAAAGGTAGGTTCAAACTTCAAATTTCAAACTGAAACTATCATATAATGTTTACAAGAAGAGACTACTTCCAAACAGGAAGAAGGCTCAGAGATATCGTATCTACTAAGCTTTCCTCTTGCCACGAGAAACCTCTAGTTTACTTTCCTGTGATATAAACAAGAGAAGTAAAGTAAGTGGAGGTGTTTGTGGAACACAACTAGTAGCTGCATGGCCCCCACGTAATGCTAGATGTTGTGAAGATGAAGGAAAAACTCCTGCATCTGGAAACCTGCTAGTGCACGGGGGTTGCATCTCTAATCCATGATTATGATCACCATCATGATCACCCAAAAGTTCAAATTCCAAGTGCTCTAAAGCTATGGCTCCATCCTCCAAATCAGCCTCCTCTCTGCTGCTTCACAATAATAAGATAACAACCTTAACTTGTAGTGCACATAAACCAAACTTTCTACTCTGTCAACATTCAAGTTGTTTCTCTTAACATTGTGTATGAATTTATAGCCATAGGTGCTCCAGCACCTCTGTGCTGAAGAAGTGTTAACAACTTGTGAAAACACCGTCACTGCCCGTTTATGCAAATGTGTGGTAGAGTAGCCATATATGTTTTACCACTCAATAGAACTTGACTTATCTCCATCTTGAGATGCATGCAAGTTACCAAGACTATATGTTCGCTGATGTACTTGCTTAATTGGCTCCATACTTGAGCACACTCCTCTTCATCAACGAACAACTTGTCTAATGCAAGCATATAATCGTTTTACTCATTTTATACCCTCTCTCTCATGTATTTATGCCTCTATACAATGTCTCTTTATAAAATGGACAAATCAACATCACATTCCCCTAGATGATGCACAATTCAGTGATGGCATTTCTTAAAGAGTTGAGAAGTTCTATGTTAATGGAGGTTGGTATTCATATAGTTCTATGCACTAACCTATCTTCTAAATCAATTGACAGCCATCTCACATTGAGAATCAAGGTTAATAAATGCTGCTAAAGCAGCAAAGAATAAAGCCTTCTTGAATAATACTACAGCAAGGATTGACTAAAACTCCATCGCTAATCCCTCCAAAATAGCCCCAACATCGCAATGCTCATTTCTTAAAGAGTTGAGAAGTTCTATGTTAATGGAGGTTGGTATTCATATAGTTCTAGGCACCAACCTATCTTCTAAATCAATTGACAGCCATCTCACATTGAGAATCAAGGTTAATAAATGTTGCTAAAGCAGCAAAGAATAAAGCCTTCTTGAATAATACTACAGCAAGGATTGACTAAAACTCCACCGCTAATCCCTCCAAAATAGCCCCAACATCGCAATGCTCATTTCTTAAAGAGTTGAGAAGTTCTGTGTTAATGGAGGTTGGTATTCATATAGTTCTATGCACCAACCTATCTTCTAAATCAATTGACAGCCATCTCACATTGAGAATCAAGGTTAATAAATGCTGCTAAAGCAGCAAAGAATAAAGCCTTCTTGAATAATACTACAGCAAGGATTGACTAAAACTCCACCGCTAATCCCTCCAAAATAGCCCCAACATCGCAATGCTCATTTCGAGTATTTCCGGCTGGAGATGAGCACTACCAATGCCATCACTGATGATATATTAGGAAAAAACAAACCATACTCCTGAGCCAAGGTACGCCAATCTTTCCAACAATGAGCCATTGTATCTCATAAATCTTCCCAAAAGATGTCTTTCTTCGCTCAAATGATGATCCTAGAAGCATGGCAACTCAACAATAAGTATCCATTGACCTCTAACTCCAAACAGGGCATTTCACCAAATCGCAACCTACCCTAGTAACCTACAAATTCCACCAAACCAAACCCACAACTAAAATTTATGCTAACAAGATAATCTTGAATATGACCAAACCCAAGACCTAAAACAAGTGGGCTTGGGTGGTGGGAAAGATAACATCGGACAAATCAAAAGCCCCTCAAAATCTTGTGTATATGTTGTGATGTCATCATCCAATGCCAAAATATAACATAAAGCAAGCCCCTTTAAGCATCTCACCACCCAATTGGCAGCTAGAATGCTACCGTGATTGGTAACATAGAACACTAACCTCCACTCACCCACCCTTGGGCATGGTACAACACCCCAAGGAAGCGAAGGAAGACCTCTCTATGCACTATAATTCAACCATGTGTACAATTGCATGATCTACTCCAAATGTTGAAACTTGAAACTAAGACCTACTAGATAACATAAGATAATTATATTAATGTCCAACAAAATGACCACAAAGGTAGATCATTGGGACTATTGATTACAATGATGTCGATACAAAACAAGAGAACCAAAATGTCTCCAATATAAAAAGCAAGAAGGAAAGTAAGAAATGTAAGATAGGAGGTCTATATGCTAAAAGTTGGAGAACCCTGGACTCCATATGCAAGTAGCTACATTAGGAGGGAGATGTACAAAGGGAAGGGATTTGAGGACCACTAGATCTCTCTCTCCTAACATCCGAGGTCAATTGGAAGAAACTTAAAATAACATGGTGCCATGAGGAAAAGCTAGGGGAAGATTCGAACTTGCTATTGTGCTACTACCTAGAAGAAAGTAATTTGTTGTTGGTGTCTAGGTGATCTCAATTGTCTGGTGGTAAGGGATCTAGCCTAGTGATGTCACTAAGGTCTCTAGGAAAGGGGAATAGTCCCTCAAGCACAAACTGAACTATTGTCAAAGGCAACGCTACTGTCAATCTATCTCTTGGTGCCCCCACAAAGTAGGAAGTAATCCACTAAACACGATTAGGTCTAGGAGGCTAGAGAATGTGGGTACAAAGTTCAAGGGCCTTCTGCAAGTAGTGGGCGAGACATCTTTGGTTTGGGTACCATAAGAAACTAGATAGAGTTTGGATCCTTCTAAACAAGCAATAAAATCCCACACCTATTTGATAATAAATAGGGCAATGAATGATGAAATGCTCTTCCAATTCAATCTCTCAAAGATGACAACCAATAGATCCTGTCAGATCGATCAATTTGGTGGCCAACCTCAATCCGCAATCTATCAGAGCAAACTTTGAATTTTCCCAAGAGGATCCCAAGGGCATGCATCTAATGTTGAAGCGTGTAATGGGGCTAAATGAGTCCATCACTCTTCAACATGAAGTGCTCAATGTAGAAGGCCATCTTTGGATGCAACCCACCCTAAAGGTTTATCCAAGTGATTTGTATATATTGATTATAAATATCTCGGATGATTATACTCGTCTCATGTTTGGTTAGAAAAAGGTGATCGGTTGCACATAAGGAATATCTAAACGAAGAAAGTTGGTCCCCCATACTAGTAACTAACGCAAGCAAATATGAGACTACAATGTACCAGCACTGAGATTGAGCCAAAGGACTAGCATCTGCAATGGACTATGATGAACAACAGGCCAAGAATGGATATCAGTCATGCCCCTTCATTGTATATGTGAAGCTATGAAGACAGTGTAGAAGTGAGACAAGCCCAAACATTGCCTCAAGTCGAAAGGGGCATGCACCAAACTCTACAAGGATGACGGATTAAGGAATATTTTGCTTGCACCTACTGATGTGGCAAAGGAGGATGAGTTGTACTCTCTAATAAACTAGGTCCCAAACGTCAAAGCCATATAAAATTGTGGGTCGCACAAGAGTGTCCATGAGCGACATCTTGGATGATATGTCCTGAAATTTGAAAATGGTTCTGGAAACATTGTCATTCCAAGAGGGCCAAGGAACCATAACCCTTCCAGACTCAAGGCTAGAATGCATGCCATATACTAAAGCAAGGTCCCATGAATAGAACTCCCAAGTATATGAGCAAGTGATCTCAATCTCCTCCCTTCTGAAAAAGAAACGGTGATCAAACAGAAGATATTTTTCAAACCACTAAAGATCATGACCTTAATTTTACCCAAGTTCATCATCAATTGTCTACAACCGGTTGACCACTGGAGTGGAACCTGCTGATAATGTGAAGACTCCATGCCCAAGGATGAACCGGAAGACACTTGTACCATCAGATATCATCAGTTCAACAAAGATTTTTAACTCTACTTCTACTTCTCATCATCTTTCTCTTATACCCAGATTCCACGCCCTATGGGGAACTGTAATAAGTGATGCTAGTAATGATGAGTGTGAGTCAGTATTGAGGTTGTAACGTGCCTAGGTAGCTTGGGACCTTGCCAACAAGTGAGTATTACTCTGGGAGTTTTTCTTCACTCGGTTAATTATCATCTCCGTCCCAGGACTTAAAAATTAATTGAGTTTTTTCAACCAATTTTACCCCAAAGCCGAAGTATGGCTTGATGGTGAGGCCTTGGGTGAGTCTTAGTGTCTAGAGTCGATGTATATCACCATACTAGATCACACAAAAAATTTGTGGAATTTGGTTAGGTTTAGGTAGTGATTTTTAAAAATTTTAGATTTCCCGCAGGTCAAAAATTGCAATAAAAATTGTAATTGGATTGAAAGAAGTGTTGTCTAGAGACATTGTATGGGGTATAAGTAATCAACATTACACCTCTCACCCTCAACTTTCTACTATGACACACTTTGAGGGGTTAATAATGTGTTTTGGACCCTCAAAACCTACACTTTCTAAGTTTAGTGGAAATTGTAGCATTTAATTAGGCTAGAATTAAATAAAATAGAGAGAAATAAATTATTCTGTGTGACAAAATGGCGTGGAAATGACTTGGAAATTATCCTAAGTCAAAGAGTTGAGTCAACGCACATGTGGAGGATGACTGAGCACACTGCATCAATAATTCACCATTATTTTATCAAAATCAAATTTCCCAGAGAAAAAGCGGCAGTTACACAAAAGGAAAATCGAATTTATTAAAGGCAGTTGAGTATAAAAGGAATATCCTATAGGATCAATTGACTGAAGACTAAGTGGGTACCTCTTCTAACAAGCTATCTGGAGTGCAACAACACTCAACACTTCGCTCAGAGGATTTACGCTATTCCTTGACCCTAGACTGTGCAGTCACTCAGAGGAAACACGTAGTTCTCAAGGACCTACGCAGAAGTTCACTGGGATCATCTACAAGTACAATTTCAGTTCGCTCAAGTTTGCAGTGGTGGACTTGGTGTAGCACGAGACTTTGTTTGGCTTATGGATGAGTTCAGTGGATAATATGGGGAATTCGATTTTGCTCTGGGTGTCTCAGTCTCCTCCACATCAAACTTGGCTTATCTTTCATTGGGATTTGATCCAAGTTCAGTTCTCACATGCATTCGTCATTGGGAATTGCACCCAACTCTCTATATAACAAAGTCATGGGCTATTGTATTGATTATGTAATACAAGCTATTGGGCTTGAGGACACGTTGTTGGATTGTACACGTACTTGCAATATAATACAAAAGTCTTTGGGGTAACTTGTGATGGTGTTCTTCTCCTTGCATATGTGGTAAATTCTTAACTTGTTGTTATGCTTCTATTTATTTCCTCATGCTATTATTTCATATTGACTATGTAATTATCTATTTATGTAATGAAGAAGACAAAGATCAATAATATATATTTTTGGTATGCTTGCTTCATGGGTTTTATGAGCAAGGTTTTATTATAGGTCAATAGACTTATTTTTTATGTCTATTAGGGATTTGTCTTTAGGTCATAAATGTACAAAGTAAAGAGTCGTGTTTATGAAGAGTCAAGTCACACTTGTATGCCTCAAGACCTTGCCAATCAAGCTTGTAAACATGGCACATATGATGATCAATATCAGCATTGGAAAACCCTTCAAGTCAGCCTTCAAGAAGCTCTACAAGTCGGCCTATAAATCAGTGCTCAAGTTGGCCTCATTACACATGGACAGGTCGGCTCAATTCCAAGTTGGATCAACTATATATAGCCTATATATATTGTGCAGAAAAACAGAGACATACACTCAGACCCTTCTGTGATTTTTGTTGAGAATTTGTAGGGCTAGTGATTAACTCAAATTCTCTTCTTGATAATTACTTGTGAGCTTGCTTATGTATTCTCTTATTTCACTCAGACTCTTTTGTGATTTTTGTTGAGAATTTGTAAGGCTAGTGATTAACTCAAATTCTCTTCTTGATAATTACTTGTGATCTTGCTTATGTATTCTCTTATTTCACTTAGTTAATCTTTCATCAAGTCAATTATCAAAGTACTTAGTCAAATGTAGAGACAGAATAATTTTCACTTGTAACTGAACATCTTGAAATGTAGTTAGGAAGGTAAATCTCTGATTTACCTTCCTCACTTTCTACCACCTTTAGATCACTGTCTTGACTTTGACAAATTCTTTCCTCAGATGCTTTAAACTCAGAGATGTTCTTACTGTACCCTTCTTGCACCTTTAGTCATTGCATCTTCAGTCATCGTACCTTCAGTCAAATTCTCTTCTTGATAATTACTTGTGAGCTTGCTTATGTATTCTCTTATTTCACTTAGTTAATCTTTCATCAAGTCAATTATCAAAGTACTTAGTCAAATGTAGAGACAGAATAATTTTCACTTGTAACTGAACATCTTGAAATGTAGTTAGGAAGGTAAATCTCTGATTTACCTTCCTCACTTTCTACCAACTTTAGATCACTGTCTTGACTTTGACAAATTCTTTCCTCAGATGCTTTAAACTCAGAGATGTTCTTACTGTACCCTTGTTGCACCTTTAGTCATTGCATCTTCAGTCATCGTACCTTCAGTCATTGTACCTTCAGTCATCGTACCTTCAGTCATTTTTGCTTCAGAATAATCTGCATTTTCTTATCCTTTTTCAACGTTGTTCATCTCAGAATTTATCCACAATTTATACTCCTTAATCTTCACTAAACATTGTCCATAAATCCGCATCTTTTAACTACAGTAATACCTCAGACAAATCCGTAATTTTTTGTTCTTTACCATAGCATATGTAGGGGTATAAATAGTTGTTCCTGCCAGATATTAAGCCAACATGTAGGCCGACTTCAACAGAATTTTGTAAGCCAACTTCCACACATTTTTGTAGGCCGACTTCCACACATTTTTGTAGCAATTAGGCTTATCTTCAACGTTGAATATGGGCAGTCTTGAAGGCCATTCTTCCGCATTGTCTTGGAGGATATTCTTCCATTTACATGACACTTAATTACATTTTCCTTTTCATAATTACAAAGTCAACGAGAAGACCGACCTAGTTACATCTTTTCAACACTCCCTCTTAACTAGGAAGGTATTCATACAGGTACAAGGTTACTTTCAAACAGAAGAATCTCATAAGAATAATCGGATTGGTAATCGCATCTGTATAGCATCATATCAACCAACATTGTCCTCGTGCAAGGCCTTGACTAATAGCCCCATCTCTTCAACAAGACAATGGGCTTTAATGCTGGCGAGACACATGACTTATAGACACCTTCGTCATTGTCTCTCCAAGGTACATACTCCACCCGGGTGTTCCCAAAGTATGACCTTCCTGGACTATTCTTCTCTTGGGTAGCTAGCCCTCAAAGAATATCGGTCCCCGACTACTCTTATCTTGAATGCCCTAACACATTCTCAAAGAGTATCAAATGTCAGATGATTACCCAATCCTCCATTTTGTCTTCTCAAGACCAGAATGATGTGTAGGGAGGACCTATTCCACAAGGGAATGTACTCATTCCTATACGAGGAATGTACCTAAGCTCATTCTTAGGAATTACCAAGTTTTTTTTAAGTAAGAAACTTATCATCATGCTCCCTCCTACCCAGGGACCTCCAGCAACAATGGTGAGACACCCAGTTGCTCATGAAGAATTTCTGTCCTCGATGTCATGGATTTCGATATTGAGGAATCTCCAACTTTTAGCTTCATAGGGCATAGATCATAAATCACTTTCATCCCGAGTCATGTCAGCTATCAGAAAATGATTCATCGAACTTCCTTATCCGATCCATTGTTATGCCATGTTGCTTTCCTTTGAATCATCTCCAAGGATCATGCATCCTTTCTTATGATCAGCAGCCCTGCACAAGTTTATCCAGATAAACATATACATATGAACCTTTTAGAACAAAAGTTACCTTAGTGATGATCTTTCTCCATGAGATCCTTTCGTAGGCGTTGGCATCTTTCATACACATTGACACATCTCCTAATGATATGTTTTTCCAAGGGTCTTCCTCTTTACCAGATTTTTGTTAGAGTCTACATATCTTTCCAGGAGATCTCCTAGTCACATCTTCTTGACCTCTGGATGATAACTGTCTCTTGACATAGTTGCATTTCATGATCTCTTCCTCTTTGCACATTCTTGATTCCCAAGCACATACAACTTTTATAGTTTATTGTTCATTTACAACCACCTCATATTCCATGAGGACATATTATGTTGATTTCATCTTTTCATGCATTGAGAGATACTTCTCCATAGATCATACTTCTAAGTACATAAGTTCATTACCTGCAACCATATAACATGACATCACAGCATCTAATGTCAGCATATAAATATATACATACCTCATACCTTTTTCCCTTGAGTCATCCTGTAGCAATTTTTAGGAATGAATAGCTTCATTCCCTTGGCTTGTTTCATCAATATGTCATCACATCCCAGAAGTATGTTTCTATGACGACCCTTGCTCTTGATGACTACTTTCTTAAAGTTTGTCAAAGAGGTTTTCCCGGAGCTGATTAACCAGGAGCTCCTGCCATGCTTTGATCAGGATGCTACATTGCTTCCAACAGAAATCAATTCCTTATTCATAGGTTTGTGTGATTTTCCTTGAACTTCTTTTCTTCAGCTTCCTCCATCCTTTTTCGGTGTTATGAGCTTCCTTTCTTTCTGTTGTTGAGATTGTCCATTTAGGACTATCTTTCTTGTAATGTCCATAAGTCTTCCATTTTTCCTAAACTTTCCCTTTTCTTCTGCAAATGTTTGGGTCTTTTATCTTTCAACATTTTTGTCCTTGATTTGTCTTTTTCCGTCTAGCATAGAAACCACAAGTTGAATGAGGTAATTCTCTTGTCTATTTGTTACGTTGTCCATCTTATCATCTTTTCTAGATCTCACAGTTGAGATCTTATGAAGATATCCCTTCATTCTTTCAGTTTATCATATATTCTCTTGATGTCTCCAATCCTTCATAGACAGAGGTATGTAAGGACTTTGACTGATTCATAAGAATCCTTTGAGCCTTTCTATCCCCTTTCCATGTATTCAGATAAATCTTGACCTTCGGAGATTTTTCATGACTTTAATTTCTTCGAGGACTGTGACTCTCATGCAAGGAATCTTGGTAACCCAACCAACTTATAGATCTCCCTGCAAAAACAAAGTCATGTTACCAAATTTGATTATAGAATAAAAGATACTTACCTGACAAGTGAAGAGTCTTCAGCTTGATTGCTTTAATGGTGGTTGAGAAAAGATGTATTAGTGCTCTCCTTTTGGATGATCTTCTTCCAGATGAAAAAGGCCTTTCTTTAATAAAGGAGATTGCTTCAATTATGGTGATAACATTTTTAGATCCAGCTTCCTTTTGTTGATGGAAATTACTGCTTCTTTGGATGACCTTCTTCAGGGATAAAGAAGTAGTTCTTGTTTCAATGAGAGGAAACTCGTCTTATAACCTTTGAAGATGATGACAATGCCTTTAGCCTCTTAGTCTTCAAGTCTTCAAGATACTTTGACTTTCCTCTGGAGGTAGCCTTTCTTCTTCAATGTAGATCCACCTAGCCCTTATGGTACCGAGTCACCACTGTAATACAAAGATTATCATATTATTGAGTATTACTTCATTGAGTCATTATGTCACTGTAATTTATGTTGTAAGACAACAAAACTACACTGGAAAGTCTTTGCTGTGATATAGTGCCGAAACACTGAGGAGTTGCCACTATGAGTTTGATTGATATTACAATGTTTGCATCATGCAGCACTTGTAACATACCAAAACAGCGTACTATAATACCACTGAGCCACACAGATATAACGCGAAGTCATATTGTGATCATGACTGCAATCTTAAATGAGAAGCTCGAACTGAAATTTTTTTTTTTTTTTTTTTTTCGAGACTGTGTTTCCTCCAGCTTGAGGTATCGAATTTATTTCAGTAATAAGTGTCTGCATTGTCTTACTGTCAACTCACTCGAAGTTTACAAGGATGTTCGACCTTTGTGTGGAGTCTGGAATATACCTTAGTGTTTCTTAAATGCTCTTTCTTTGATTTTAGCACCATAGCTCTGATACCATGTTGAAAATTTGTAGGGCTAGTGATTAACTCAAATTCTCTTCTTGATAATTACTTGTGAGCTTGCTTATGTATTCTCTTATTTCACTTAGTTAATCTTTCATCAAGTCAATTATCAAAGTACTTAGTCAAATGTAGAGACAGAATAATTTTCACTTGTAACTAAACATCTTGAAATGTAGTTAGGAAGGTAAATCTCTGATTTACCTTCCTCACTTTCTACCACCTTTAGATCATTGTCTTGACTTTGACAAATTCTTTCCTTAGATGCTTTAAACTCAGAGATGTTCTCACTATACCCTTCTTGCACCTTTAGTCATCGTACCTTCAGTGATTTCTGCTTCAGATTAATCCGCATTTTCTTATCCTTTTTCAACATTGTTCATCTCAAGATTTTATCCACAATTTGTACTCCTTAATCTTCACTAAACACTGTCTATAAATCCACATCTTTTAACTGCAGTGATACCTCAGATAGATCCGTAATTTTTGTTCGTTACCGTAGCAAATGTAGGGGTATAAGTAGTTGTTCCTACCAGATATTAAGCCGACATGTAGGTCGACTTCAACACAATTTTGTAGGCCAACTTCCACACATTTTTGTAGGCCGACTTCCACACATTTTTGTAGCAATTAGGCTTATCTTCAACATTGAATATGGACAGTCTTGAAGGCCATTCTTCCGCATTGTCTTGGAGGATATTCTTCCATTTACATGACTCTTAATTACATTTTCCTTTTCATAATTACATAGTCAACAAGAAGACCGACCTAGTTACATCTTTTCAACAATTTTCATATGGAATTTCAGGAGAATGAATTGCGGATCACATACTCAAGAAATGTGATGATACAGCAAGTAGAAAATGCGAAGAAAGGAGACGTGATGTAACATATATATAAGTTTACAAGCTCTGACATCTGCGGATATATGTGACTGTATAAGATGCAGACAGATGATTGTGACAGGGTGTGGATATGTGACTCTGTCAAGTTGCGGATAGGTGACTGTGACAAGGTGCAGATATATGATTGTAGCAAGGTGCATAAACAAGACTATGGTCAAGTGCAAAGAAGGGCTATATTGAAGTATGAATATTTGACTGTGTTAAGTATGAGAAAGGACTACAAGTAGTATGGAAAGGGACTATGTTAAGTTGTGGACCACTCATTGAAGGAAAGAAGACAAGTGGACAGTCAATAAGGTTAAGTGAAGGTACTAAGGAAGACAGTCTATGACACGGTGTTGATATCATAAGTAAGGAGCCAAGTAGAGACCGAGCTCTCTAGTCTTGATGCAGAACGGTGCAGGAAGGTGCAAGAAAGAAGGATCAGCTCAAGTGGTCAATGAAGAAACAGTGACAAGGTCTTGAAGGCATACAAGGGTCAAGGGTCTATGTCATGGTCATGGTACTTGTCATCTGAAAGTCTATAAGAAAAATTTCTTGCAGGTTTTCCTCTCCAAGAGAGAGAGGTTTTGGCCCTGGCTCGAAGAACCTAGATTTGTGTCTCTTGTGTTTTTTGAATTGACTTGATGAAAGACTTAATAAGCTAAGAAAAGAAGACTCAAGTAAAAGAAGTAAGCTCACAAGTAATTCTCAAGAAGAGAATTTGAATTAATCACTGCCCTACGAAATTCTCAACAGGTTTTACCCATTGGTATCCCTATCTCTCCACCTTATTGGAGAGGCTTTGTGGCTTGATCTTTGATCTTTTTCACTTCCATGCACATCATTTAATTGAAATTAACGCAATCATGCATTACAACCATTTTGCATGCACCTTAATCTAATTTGCTACATGTTTCTAGTCTTTTTACTTTCATAGCAAGTTCAAACTTTTGCATGCATGCACTTTTAACGTGAATCTAATTTGTCATGAAATTTGTTCCAATACCACTTATGTTTCACCTTGAATTACACCTTACATGCAATAAGTATTTGGGCAAATTTTCTCCATAAAGTAGCATTCTACTTCATGACATGCAAGTACATCTCAAGTTTGAAAGTTAATTTTCATTGTTTGATTAATTTACTTACATGCCCCAAGCAATCACTAAAATTTTACCTCCAACATAAGTTGGTTGAATAGACATTTTAGGGACCCTCTACTCCTCTAGTGACTCCTCATTGTGGAATCCATATCTTTGGGTGACAGTGAGGTCTGAGGATTAAAGAGTTGAATTGTAACCTTGCTTTAGAACTAATTAATAAAATAAACCAAGAGCATTTTTCATCACATTTAGCTTACTTCCAAGTTCTTGAATTTTGTTTTCCTGATGGTTTAGAGCCTCACATGCAATATTATTTCCCATTTTCAAGAAGCATTTCCTTTCATGCAAGTATCGTAATCTCTTTTGCAACAAGTTTAGCTTAATTTTCTTGTACTTGGACATTATCTACTTTACCAAGCTCCATTTCATGTTTAATGTTCATCATGTTCATGGATGTTTGATGAATCTCATTTCCTTTAAGTACTCTTATTTCATGTTGCAAGGCTAAATGCATGTTGGTTTAACATTCAAGTCATTTATCATCTGGTTTATATTTAGATCACTAATTGTTTCCTTGTGAACAAGATAGCTTCATGTGCTTTGATTCATAAATTCTTTTATCTTGAGAACATTTCTGATATCCTATGCTAACAATCTTTTGTCTCCATTTCAGGATTGCATTGCTTTTACTCTTGAATGCATTACCTTTTTTACTTTTGAGCAAGTTCTTTGTAAGGCACTAGTTGTATGGTTTTATCATTGTCATTGTTATTCCAAGTTGCTCATATTTGCTCATAAATCTTTAAAAGTAATCGAATTTCACTCTAATATTCTCCTAGAAACTCAAATCTTTAACTTAGTTTTCCTTTAGGGACCACCCCCCTTAGCTGACCTAGGAGAGAGCTAAAACAGAGAGAGTCAGAATCAGTGTGACAGCCCCTTCTCTGAGATCCTTTCCACCAACCACACCTTATGGTGTTGAAGGCTTTTGCCATTGACTTGTAGGTAAGTGTAGGCGGCGAGGAGAGCTAACACAACCCATCGAATGATGACGCTAAAAGAACCACATCATTAGTGAAAAGCAATATAGAAATTAGAAAATGGTGGAGGCACCCATCTCCCTCCTAGATATGCTCATCCCAAAAGGATCCCACGTCGTTAGTGTAGATCCCAAACAATGTGGGGCACAGGGGGCAACCATGTTTCTCCCTAATGGTACTCCTGATAAAATCTGAAATCCCATGTGTTGTGTGTAGACAACCAAGAACTGACTTGTAGAGGCACATGATGGCAGTCAATAATGTGTAAAAGATATTGATATCTCTAAGTTCCTTGAACAAATCCTTATGGGGGACGAAATCAAGAGCTTTTCCAAAGTCCAAAATATAGTAGTAAAGTTTCAAGGAGTTGTGTTGTGCCTCCTCAATAATGGCCCAAAGTGTAAAGATGTGCTCAATGGTCTAGTGCTCATGTCTAAATCTAGCCCATCCTCTAGCTCTAAGCTACCTATTATCAATCCCCCAAAAAGGTTGCAACTATAGGATCGTAGCATAGAGTTTGGAAAACATGTGGCCAATCATGATTGTCCTGTAAGTGTTGGGATCCGTACTAGGGCCCTGTTACCCACCAAAAAGTGGATAACCCATAGGAAAAAAATTATCTCCTCCTTGGATAGCCAACCCGTTAGCATCCCTATTGATCAACAGATGAACCGATGCCATAGATCCTCAACCTATTGCTCTGATCAGATTTCTTTCTCGCATTTGACATTCCTATTCCTTCTTGAGGGAAGGTGGATCATCCATTGACAGGTACTTTAACAATTTTGTAATCATGCAATTTTTCTTAATGTTTTGGGGATCAAGGGGCGATCTGGATGATTAACCGATCTTGACTGTATTCTTATTCCCTCACTTCACATGGGAGGTTAGCCTTTGAATCTAGTCCAATGGGACCTCCTTTGCAAGCTTAGGGTTATAGGAAGAACACTACTAGGGAGGCTATGATTGAAGTAGTGTGGCCATGATATTTCATACTCACCGCTTTCCATCTTTCCTTTTATTCCATCTCCATTATTTGGGCTAGTGGTCATTGGTCATGGGGATTAGCACCCTCTCATTCTCATCCTTGATTTTGGGCCAAAAAAAATTTCCCTGGAGGTTGATGCAACTAAAGAAAGGTAAAAGCAACAGCAAGCCACAATGAAAGCAAATGATAAAATGTAAAAGATGGTTCGGACAAAAATTGGGGTGTGCGCAAAAGCCTAGCATGCGCTTTACCCCCCCTCATTAGCCATCACTCGGTTCCTAGAGCACATTGTGCTCCATCCATAAAGAAAGAAAGCTTGGGCTCTTAAGCTATGCACCTAAATCAAAGCATTATCATAAAGAAGAAATAGGCACACCAGAGGGGTGGAAAAATCAAGCCAAGGAAAGGGATAACTCATACCTCCATGATCACTCCCTCCTTACATTTATTCACATAGGGTGTTGAACCACAAATAGTTGGTCATTTGGCTATATGGCACCTAGCCCTGAAGTCATGCCAACTCCATTGCCACCATTTTCACATGCACCTATGGATTGTGGGCTAACTTGGGACCTGACACTTTCCCTTGGGGATTAGAAATACCTAATAAGGTTATCCATCTAGCCATCCCTAACATAAGGGAGGGAACACTTATACAAGACTTGGTCTACTAAGATATTTGAAAGTGATCTTTATGCAAAGTATTAATTGTGCCCTTAACATTAACTATGGTCCACTATGATGCATCCATGGTTTTTGTCATCTAATGATTATTGATTTGTACTTGATCTTGAGGTATTGTAAGGATGTTCTCATCATAGTAGTAGATGGCTTCTTGAGGTGATTGCTCCACCTTGATACTATTGATTTTTTATAGGATCTTCTAACTAATAATTATTTCTTGTGATTTCTTCTTAAGTTAATATTATCTTGCATTCATATTCATCATAAAGCAATTACACAAAAGATCTCAACAGTAGAAACAAAATGTCAATAGGATCATAAAGAGACTGTCAAACAAGAGACACAAGAATTTACCTTAGGGAAACCCACTTGGGGGAAAAAGCCAACAACCTTTTTCTTAGAGATCATTAAGTTCAACAGAGATACATCTAAATCTTCTAGTCAAATAGAAAGTCAAACTAACCAGCGATTTAGCCTCGGTCAAACTTGGTCAACCAATTGTCATGACAAGATATAAATCTGGCCAATGCCCTCTACCTGATCTAATATGATAGGGCCAAATTTTGGCCTCCTTTTTTCCCCAGAAGATCTCGGTCTTGCTAACCAAGAGTACCCAGAAACACTGCCTTCAGTTTGTCCTTCCTTTGCCTTAGATTCGTCCAATATGAAGCCTCGGATTCAACCTTTTCTTTCTATATCAAATTCAACTTCTTCTCTCTGCCTTAGATCCAAATTTTGCCTCGGATTTTATCTGAATTCTTGCTCTATTGAGGAGATTGAATGGCCTATATATAGGCATTGCAAGAGCTCGAATGGGGGTCTCTTCACTGGGGCCGACTTCATCTTTTGAAGCCAAAAATTCAGCCTTTTGAAATTCAAAAATTTTCTCTTTTGCAACCAACACTAAGAACATGTCTTATATTAATTATATTTTAAGGGCTAAATAAAAATGGCATGAATAATATGTCTTACATAATTCAAGGGCTAAAATATTAATTATGAAGACCGACCATACCTACAAAATTCAACACTCCCTCTTAGCTAGGGAGGTATTCATAATGACTATCTAGATGTTCTCTTGTTGACAAATTTCTCTAAGAAAAGGTTATAACAATTCATCAGCATCAACATCATTTAATTACCTAGTCAGCAACTCTGACACATGGTAAATCAACAACATCAACTAGTTACCATAATTATAGTCGGTACCTCTGATCTACAGTGCATCATCACCATAACCTTGGTCGATACTCCTGACACATGATACAACATTAGCATCGACTAGTCACCATAATTTCAGTCCATCTGACATATGGTATATAGACTAGTCTTAGCTCACCATCATTTCGGCCAATATCATTGACACATGGAGAATCTCCAAAGGCCTCACTCTTTATGAGTAATTCCATGCCCAATGGTAAATGTGCTCACTCACCTATCTAGAGAGTATGAGCTTGATGTTGAAAGGCACCCACTCAACTGAGTGTATGGGCCTCTAGGACCATTCTTCCTAATTTCGGTCAACATACTTGACTGAGGAAGAATGATTGTCCTATACCAGACCCTTCTCCCTAATTCTGGTCAACATACTTGACACAGGGAGAATCATTGTACATGATGCTATCACATCAACATTCTAGACAATTTTCCCTAATTCTAGTTAGCCTGACCTAGGGATAATGATTGTCCTTGATGTTACAATTCCATCACTCGCTCTTACTAAGAAAGACATGGTCAATCACTCCAAGTTTGTCCTCAAAGTATACAGACTTCATCCTGGGATAGAGACTTTGTCAGCAATCTACTTGACTTAGAATAGTATTGGAGCCATATTGCTTCCTTCTATATCATTTTTGGTACTAGATCTCACATGGTCGTCACTTGCACTTGATCAAACAATCTTGCAAGTATTTGCTAAAGCCATACTTCTTCTCAACTTGCCAACCAAGCTGCAATATACTCGGCCTCTGCAGTACTGAGTGCGACAAATATTTGCTTCCTGCTCATTCAAGAAATCATAACAAAGCCCAAATTGAAGTGATATCCTGATGGACTCCTTTTGTCTTTTGCACTCTCTGCTCAATCTGAATTTATAAATCCCTACAATTGTACTTCACTGTTTGAGACATATCTCAAAACATAATTGGTTTTTCCATAACCAATTGTACCATGTTGGTACTTCAACACATGTTAAGCCACATGCCTTGGCTCATAGGTTGATAGGTTACTTTCAGTTACCCTATCTGGGTGCTCTTTCTGAAACAGCGTATGTTTTGGCAATACTCATTGCTCCCTCTGCCATTACTAACATATCAGCTATCTAGCTTGACAATCTCAATGACAGTCTATCATCTTGAACTTAGAGGTCAATTCCCTCTGAAGCTAAAATTAGGCTCTCTGACTGCTCCCTCTGTCACATGAGTCCTTCTACTTCCCTCAAAAACAAATCATATAGGATCAACCTTGATCCATCAATCCAAATCTTAGGTTCAATTCTCTAGGAGACTTCTTCATCACCCTCAAAGCCTTGAGGTGGTTCCATGTACACTTCTTCCTCAAATTCTTCATGGAGAAGAATGGTCTTTGCATCCGTCTGATGTAATTCCATAACAAAAGCAACAAAAATTCTAATAGAAGTGTACCTAACAACTAGAGCAAATGTCTTTTCATGATCCTCTCCCTTTTTCTCGGAGAAGCTTCTAGTCTCTGTTGAGATTTTGGGTAGCATCGGAAGTGCTCTAGCTCCGAAACTTTGTGGAGGCACTACAACACATGAGATCTCCAAGGCCCATAAATCGTTTGGAGAAATTCCACCCATTATTCAAAATATTAATTATTTTAATGGAGACCCTGAGTCTAACTTAGGGAAATTAAATAATTAAAATGAATTAATTTAGACATGTGGGTGAGAATGTTCTAAGTGACGTGGATCAAGTCTTTTCTAATCTTAGCCATCAATTAGAGATTAGATCACGGCAGTTGAATGATCGACGACAAAAGTATTAAAGGAAGGCTTGGAGTAAGTTGGAGGACACACACATAGTAGCAGCATTTGAGCCAAGTCGAAATTTTGGGGCGCGGTTTGCTGAGAATTTTCGAGTGAGCTTGCAATGCAGTGAGGGGCAGATCGGCAGTGGGATTTCAGATCCTAGGTCGAGGATACATTGGCAGAGAGGTAGATTTGTACCAGAGCAGCGCAGAGACCTAGCAAGGGTGATGCGAGCCATGCCAGAGAAGCGCAGAGGCAGCGTAGGCTCAACCAAGGTGACGCAAGCCAAGCCAGAGTTGCGCAGAGGTTGTGTAGGCTCATCCTGGGTGACGCAGAGGCTCACACAGTGCCGTAAGGCTGACGCAATGCCGGGAGAGGCAGCACTAAGGTTCCAATGAGCCAGAAAGGGCTCGTTTTGAGCAGATCCAGAAGGTGTGAAGCAACCTCATTGAAGGGTGACATAGTGACTGCATAGGCACCTGTGGGGTTCTTCATCCTTAGCTGAATCAGCCATATTTTCTATCCCGAGAGATAGAGGTACATCTGCTGTGATTTTCTTTGTTTGGGTAAAAACCATGTCTAGTGCCCTTGAATGTATTCATAATTATGCATAATAATAAAACCCTTTAAGAGTTGTTGCACTGGTTTTCCCGCATTGGGTTTTTCCGAGGACATTTGTCCGAAAAATTTTGTGTGTCCTTTGTCATGTGTGCTTATTTCTTCAGTACCTGATATGTATGTATGTGTAGATCTGCATTGTGTTTACTTCGTTGTTCTGAATATTTATGAAAATAACTTGTAAATGTAAAAACACAAGTAGGAGAAGTAAACCAGATTTCTACAGTAGAAATTTATGTTAAGTAGTTTCAGGAATTTTCACATGGTATCAGAGGTATTGCAGATCAGGGGGAGTTGAAGCCATCAGCAAAGAGACGAACTTTGTTGCTGCAGGAAGGCAACAGAAACAGCACAAATCCAGAAAGAGGTAGCACAGCACCTGAGGGATTGCTAGAGCCTAAATCTGCCTTAGGCTGAAGGAAGGCAAAACTTAGGATAACCACAAACCACGCTCAGCCTCGTAGCTAGCCCTACGAGGACAGGAGAGGGCTCTCTCCGGGTCAATCTCGATGAAAATATTCAAAGGGGCTTGAGATGACTAAAATGGATACTGATTTTAGGCTAGTAAATAAATATGAAAGAGGTAGTTTAATGAATGACTGAGTTTTCAGGGTTGTATGGGACAAAGAACAGCGTGAGCTGAGAAATTAACTCAAAGACACAGATTGTTTCATGAGGCAAGATAGGCAGGAAGTTTAGCAATCACTTTTGAAATAATATGGAGTGTGTAGACTGTTGAGAGGTTTGAAAAGGGCATATATAATGAATCCTTTTCAACAGAAGAAAACATACAGAAACATGAACGCTTTCCCAAGACAGAGCAATAAACATGGATTCTACCTTTCCTACTTAAAAGCATTCAACTGGAGATGAGTATGAATGAACTGTAAAACATAACAAGATACATATGAAACAGAAAGAAGAAACATATGCTAAACTCACGCCACATGAATCTCATAAACCTGAGCTGCAACCTTTCATTAATTCTCTGTCAAAACTGTACAGTGAAGTGTTGAGTGTTTTTTTTCCCACGTTTCCCAGAACTCAGACCTTTACAAAATGATTTTCCATATAATAAATAAACTCAACTATGAGAAAATAGATCGATGAAAATAGGGAGCTGTTTAACATCATTAACCAATAAAATCCAACCATCTGTTCTGAAGAGGAGGAGCGTTACATTTTGTTTGTTGATGACCAATGAAGAGGCGGAAACTGTAGCTGTAGACCCTTTGAATCATAACTGAAGTCAAAAATAGGCAATCTGTTCCTATCTCTCAGTTGTGGTAGGTATTCTTCGTTTTAATTTTGGCTTTCAGTCTTTGACTTTGCGCTTTCCATCTGTCGTTTGAAAAAACCATTTTTTAATAAAAATAGCTTTTAAACTAAAATTTCGCCTTTAATAAAGGGAAGACTGTATGGTCAATGAACGATCCCAACTGCAATTTTGTTCGTACTTTCAATATAATCACACATAGTGACAGTCCTTTTCTCAAATATATTTGAGAACATGTTCTGATTATGTCCTTTATTCAAGATGAATGTGCTTTGGTATAAAAATAATTTTCAAACGTGGATAGATAATCAAAACCAAATTAAAAATATTCTCAACGGTGTCTTTTTTTTTTTTTTAAATCCAGCTCTTTTGCCTTTTAATTTGGCAGATCCAGCTTTATTCCATGGAAAGGAAACATATATATGCTTGGAAAATCTGGCCCGCTGTTGCAGAGACGCAAGAAAATGGTGGCTTGAATTCAGGTAAGAGCAGACCATCCTGCACTTGTGTGAAATGGAGTGAAAAGATAATACGTTTTTAATTTTACTCTTATTTTATGTTGCTGAGTGTTAGATTCTAAAACAAGACAATACTTCTTTTTTTACTGTATGCCCTGATGTCATCTGCCAATGTGATGCCAGAGTCGATTATAGACTTTACAGAATATGGCATAGGAGCCCCTTTCTTCATTGCAAATGACAACCACAGGGAACACAGGCCAGCCGACCATGTAATGACGATAAATATTATCTATCCAATACTATAAAGCGGCCATGGGAAACCCAAACTGCAAATACCACACCAGCGATCATCATCAACAGCACAGACGTGGACATTGATTGGGCATTTTGCCAGTTCGTTGGATCTTTTTGGCCATTTCAGTGACCTTGGAGTGTTCAATGCTTCGTATTGCCTCCGCTTCGACTTTCCTCCTATCTGCTTTCCTCTGTATTACGGCAATCTCTGTTCGCAATTTGTTTAATTCCTTCATCCTCTTTTCCTCCAATTTCCTCTCGATTTCCTGCATCCGCATGTTGGCATTGTTTTTCTTTCGACTCTCCCACTCCTGGATGTCCAAGGTTGCAAAACAAACCAAAGAAAAAGTCTCCATTCACCTTACTCAATGCCTTGGTAACTTTTCTACTCTGAGCAGAACGAAAATCCTGATCGAGATAAAATATGACAATACCTTAACACGTAGCAGCTGTAGTTGCAACCTGGTTGTCAAACAAAGCATTAATATATTTCCCAGGATCATCGAGCATGGAGCAACTTAAAAATGCGATTCTGGAGAAGACGAACAGAAAATTTCAGTTTCGGGCTTGTGCGCCCCACACCAGCCCAACGCGCCGCGCAAGCTGGATGCACCGCGCCAGTGTCAATTTGCACTGTGAAAATCTGTCATATGCGCCGCGTCACGCCTATGCGCCGCGCCTGCTCCCAATGCGCCGCGCAGCCTTGAACACCATTTTGATTTTTCAAAATTACAAAATCGCCCTTTCACCGTTGAACTTCGACTTCTTTGATGTTTCTTGGTGCAAATAGACTTTTGGATCATAACCCATGACATTTGATTTTTGTTTTAAAAAGATCCAATGTTGTAGTGCTTTGAAACCTTTGACATTTCACTGTTTGCTTTGATTTTGAGCTGACGATGAACTTACTTTGTCTGCTTGCAGGGATAATTAGCATTGGACTTTGGCAAGGTGACTAGAACCTTGAATGGAGAAGTATTAGGACTGAAGAACATAAAAATCACATGGCAAATGATTTACATAAAACAAATTTGACAATTTCTTCTTCAAAACAGAGTTTTGAAGAAGAAACATCCTTGAACATTATTGACGATGAAAACCTTGAACTGAAAACTTATTGAAAACACCCTCATGGCCTGCGGGCATTGTTTAATATTTCTGAAGACCAAACCCTAGACCTAGAAGCTAAAATGACTCTTTTTTTACCAAAGCACGATCTATGACTGTAAATGACGTGAAATGAATTTTGATGAATTGGAGAAATTTTGACCAACCCAGCAGGTACAATCATGAGGGACACGAGAAAACAAAGCCCTTCCGTCAGACAATGGCATGCCCCTAATGGAATGCAGATTAATGAGCTGAATGAGACACCTATAACATGAAATGCAATAAGAGAAATGATCTCTGACGGAGGGATAACAAGACCGACTCTAACATTGGCTCCAATGGGGATGGTAGCTCCAGCTCCTGAGAGGTGCCAAGAACAGTAGATCTTTGGGAGAGAAGACAGTGCCTTCATCCATTGGGCAATGGAGTCACCACTCAAGCTAAAATGCATGACTGAAAACCGACATAAACTAGCTTAACAACAAGACTGAAGACTGACTCACAAATGACTCATGACTGACTCAACTAAAACAAGAACTTACAAAGCTTATTTGAAGGGCAACAGTCCATCAAGATTTCAAATCCTGATGACAACCGCCTGCATACTAATGAAATATGTACAATCATGTGTAATGAGCTTTCCAATGTAACCAATCAAGCAGATGCCTTCTTGATTGATTCTCCTGATCAGATTTCCCGGTCAACAATAGGTACTTGTAACTGGGCATCCAAAAACCTAATTGACCATGATCTCCTTCATCACTGAACACTGCAATAATCACCTTCACTACTGACTGCAACAGATTTGCCAGTGGATCCTGAAAAACATGAAGATTTACCTCCTGTTGAAGAAACAAGGTGTCTTTTTCTTTTGATTCTGATCTTCCTTCATAATGTACTTTAGTAAGAGTATGTTCCTGGTCCTCACAAAATTCTGAACAAGTAGATGAGCAGATCTCCTCTTAGAAAAACATTTCAACACATGAGACATATGAAGAAGAATCTGAAAGGGAATCCTGAACGGTCTGATCTTCTGTAGTCTGAATATATTGTAGGTCATCTTCATATGATATGACAGCCAGATTCTCATTACATTCATCAATCATGAGAAAAGAAACTTCAGATGATTCTTGAAACCCAACACTATCATTTCTATCATCTACCATAAATTCATCAAGAGAAACTTTTTCACTTACTTGAACAAAGGTCTCGTCTTGTTTTTCATGAACTGCCTGGATTACCTCTTTATGAAGGCTTTGTTCTGATGACATGAGAACATTTGGATCCATAACTCTGTCATCTTCATTCCAAATGATCTCAACAGCAGAGTTCTCCTTTATCGGATTCAGCACAAGGTATTCCTGGTCATCACAATCTGAATCTAGATCTGAAATAGCTGACTTGACATTATCACATTCTGAAATTGAAACTTGACTTCCCTGCATGCTATCTTCTTCTATGAGCAGATCTGAAACGAGACTTTCTCCTTCATCATTTTCAACCATATGGCAATCTTCAACCTGCTGATCTTGATAAGTATCCTCTAAGATTTCTGTGTGCTGCTGAAACGAATTTTCATATAATGCTTCCATGATTTCTCCGTCCATCAATTCATTATCTCCATAAAAATTCTCAAGATTTTTAATGAAACTACTAATGTGTTCACAACAATTCTGCACTAATTTTAAGGATGGACAAGATTCTTTATACCTTTCAAAGAATATTGTATGAAAATCCTTTAGACAATAAATAGAAGCAGGTGGCAAACCTTCATACCAAGATCGGGCTTCATTTTCCAGAGTAGCCATAAACATTTTCATCAAACTGTCTTCAGGAAAATCGATCTTTAATTTATGCACATGAATGTGAAATTTCACTAGATGAAGAGCAGCGTCATTACCTTCCACAATTCTGAACACAGGCAAATTCTGAAGCCAATCCACCTTGGGCATTTTATTTGGAAAACCTGGGATGTGACCTCGGCTCATGGGAGCGTATCTTCTTGCGACCCGTTCCATCTTGAAAATCTTAAAGCTACTGATCTCCCTGCAGTGAAGTCACCATGAAGCATTGATTTCTGAATTTTTCAGTGAATGGAGTCGCCAAGTGAATGATTTCAGCCTTGCAGTGTCTGATCGTTGTTCACCATCGACAATCAAATCTGAACTTGATACATGTACTGGGGCAAGACAATCTACAAGTCAAGGGTCACATTCACAAGCTAGACCATTTTCTTCCCCAGTATGGTCGCCACTATGTTATAGCCTAAATCTGCCTTAGGCTGACGGAAGGCAAAACTTAGGATAACCACAAACCACGCTCAGCCTCGTAGCTAGCCCTACGAGGACAGGAGAGGGCTCTCTCCGGGTCAATCTCGATGAAAATATTCAAAGGGGCTTGAGATGACTAAAATGGATACTGATTTTAGGCTAGTAAATAAATATGAAAGAGGTAGTTTAATGAATGACTGAGTTTCGGGGTTGTATGATTAAAAGAACGATGAGGGCGAAAATTAACTCAAAGGAATCAAAGACACAGATTGTTTCATGAGGCAAGATAGGCAGGAAGTTTAGCAATCACTTTTGAAATAATATGGAGTGTGTAGACTGTTGAGAGGTTTGAAAAGGGCATATATAATGAATCCTTTTCAACAGAAGAAAACATACAGAAACATGAACGCTTTCCCAAGACAGAGCAATAAACATGGATTCTACCTTTCCTACTTAAAAGCATTCAACTGGAGATGAGTATGAATGAACTGTAAAACATAACAAGATACATATGAAACAGAAAGAAGAAACATATGCTAAACTCACGCCACATGAATCTCATAAACCTGAGCTGCAACCTTTCATTAATTCTCTGTCAAAACTGTACAGTGAAGTGCTGAGTGTTTTTTTTCCCACGTTTCCCAGAACTCAGACCTTTACAAAATGATTTTCCATATAATAAATAAACTCAACTATGAGAAAACAGATCGATGAAAATAGGGAGTTGTTTAACATCATTAACCAATAAAAGCCAACCATCTGTTCTGAAGAGGAGGAGCGTTACATTTTGTTTGTTGATGACCAATGAAGAGGCGGAAACTGTAGCTGTAGACCCTTTGAATCATAACTGAAGTCAAAAATAGGCAATATGTTCCTATCTCTCTGCTGTGGTAGGTATTCTTCGTTTTAATTTTGGCTTTCAGTCTTTGACTTTGCGCTTTCCATCTGTCGTTTGAAAAAACCATTTTTTAATAAAAATAGCTTTTAAACTAAAATTTCGCCTTTAATAAAGGGAAGACTGTATGGTCAATGAACAATCCCAGCTGCAATTTTGTTCGTACTTTCAATATAATCACACATAGTGACAGTCCTTTTCTCAAATATATTTGAGAACAAGTTCTGATTATGTCCTTTATTCAAGATGAATGTGCTCTGGTATAAAAATAATTTTCAAACGTGGATAGATAATCAAAACCAAATTAAAAATATTCTCAACGGTGTCTTTTTTTTTTTTTAAATCCAGCTCTTTTGCCTTTTAATTTGGCAGATCCAACTTTATTCCATGGAAAGGAAACATATATATTCTTGGAAAATCTGGCCCGCTGTTGCAGAGACGCAAGAAAATGGTGGCTTGAATTCAGGTAAGAGCAGACCATCCTGCACTTGTGTGAAATGGAGTGAAAAGATAATACATTTTTAATTTTACTCTTATTTTACATTGCTGAGTGTTAGATTCTAAAACAAGACAATACTTCTTTTTTTACTGTATGCCCTGATGTCATCTGCCAATGTGATGCCAGAGTCGATTATAGACTTTACAGAATATGGCATAGGAGCCCCTTTCTTCATTGCAAATGACAGCCACAGGGAACACAAGCCAGCCGACCATGTAATGACGATAAATATTATCTATCCAATACTATAAAGCGGCCATGGGAAACCCAAACTGCAAATACCACACCAGCCATCATCATCAACAGCACAGACGAGGACATTGATTGGGCATTTTGCCAGTTCGTTGGATCTTTTTGGCCATTTCAGTGACCTTGGTGTGTTCAAGGCTTCGTATTGCCTCCGCTTCGACTTTCCTCTTATCTGCTTTCCTCTGTATTACGGCAATCTCTGTTCGCAATTTGTTTAATTCCTTCATCCTCTTTTCCTCCAATTTCCTCTCGATTTCCTGCATCCGCATGTTGGCATTGTTTTTCTTTCGACTCTCCCACTCCTGGATGTCCAAGGTTGCAAAACAAACCAAAGAAAAAGTCTCCGTTCACCTTACTCAATGCCTTGGTAACTTTTCTACTACGGCGAACGAAAATCTGATCGAGATAAAATATGACAATACCTTAACACGTGGCAGTTTGTAGATGCAACCTGGTTGTCAAACAAAGCATTAATATATTTCCCAGGATCATCGAGCATGGAGCAACTTAAAAATGCGATTCTGGAGAAGACGAACAGAAAATTTCAGTTTCAGGCTTGTGCGTCGCGCCAGTGTCAATTTGCACTGTGAAAATCTGTCATATGCGCCGTGCCTGCTCCCAATGCGCCACGCAGCCTTGAACACCATTTTGATTTTTCAAAATTACAAAATCGCCCTTTCACCGCTGAACTTCGACTTCTTTGATGTTTCCTGATGCAAATAGACTTTTGGATCATAACCCATGACATTTGATTTTTGTTTTAAAAAGATCCAATGTTGTAGTGCTTTGAAACCTTTGACATTTCACTGTTTGCTTTGATTTTGAGCTGACGATGAACTTACTTTGTCTGCTTGCAGGGATAATTAGCATTGGACTTTGGCAAGGTGACTAGAACCTTGAATGGAGAAGTATTAGGACTGAAGAACATAAAAATCACATGGCAATTGATTTACATAAAACAAATTTAACAATTTCTTCTTCAAAACAGAGTTTCGAAGAAGAAACATCCTCGAACATTATTGACGATGAAAACCTTGAACTGAAAACTTATTGAAAACACCCTCATGGCCTACGGGCATTGTTTAATATTTCTGAAGACCAAACCCTAGACCTAGAAGCTAAAATGACTCTTTTTTGACCAAAGCACGATCTATGACTGTAAATGACGTGAAATGAATTTTGATGAATTGGAGAAATTTTGACCAACTTGTCGGTACAATCATGAGGGACACGAGAAAACAAAGCCCTTCCATCAGACAATGGCATGCCCCTAATGGAATGCTGATTAGATCTGTTGAATGAGACACCTCTATACATAAAAACAATAAGAGAAATGATCTCTGACGGAGGGATAACAAGGCCAGGCTCTAACGGGGACAACGTAGACCCGGCGGGGGTGACGCAAAGCTTGTCCCTGGGCGTGATGCGGCCCCGGAAGGTGGCCTCGAGCTAGTCTAGCTCACACAGAGGCTGACGCAAGCCCAAGAGGGTGACGCAGTCCGAGAGGGGGGGACGATGTGCTAGTTACCGTGTCTGGAGGTGTAGTTTTTTTCTTCGAAGTTGTTGGTGGGGCATTGTTTCTATCGGTGCATAGCAGTGTCTAGAAGGATTGACAAAGGGGAAATAGTTCCTCAACAGACTTTCTAGCCAAGGAGTCTGAGATCCGATCAGCGGAGGGATTGGAGAGGGTTGATTCGACAGAATTGGTGGAGGACTACTGAATATGATCACTGATGATTGGGAGACCTTTGTCCAAATTACTTTAGGCAGAGCACAACTTCCAAATTGGGAGGACATGTGGGCAACTCTTCGTCAAGAGGAGATCAGGAGGATGTCCAAGATGGTTAGCAATAGCGGAGGAGCCAAGATCAAGAAGGAGGAGGAGAAAGATGCGACTCTCGCATCTAAGGGACATCGACAACAACAAGGGAAGAAGAAGAAGGACCTCTCAAAAGTCTGGTGCTTCAGATGTGGCGAATTAGGACATTTCGCCAATAGTTGCCCTAAGAAGAAGAAAAGCAAGGAAGATTCACATTCCAAGGTTGTGGCAACCAAGGGGGATGATGGTTGTGATGATGATGTGGCCATGAATGCTCATGTGCCTCAAGAGAATAGGTGGGGCAGCATTGATCTGTAGTTCTCTTGAATTACAGATAAAGGGGCAGGATCCTTGAGGTGCCCAAACTCTTGGATCACATACGAGCTACGGGAGCCCTTAATGATAGTAGCAGGATGACTGGAGTTAGTTGGTGCAGAGGATTATTGAGACATTGTGGCAATGAGGACGTTGAATACTGGAGCAGCGTAGTGTAGAGGCAGCAGCAGCGTAGAGGATTATGGGACTTCAGCAGTGGGAAGGGGCATTGCTTACGCAGTGCAGAGCAGCATCAATGCAGAGCTTCAGAGGGTCAGCGCAATTCAGCAACAGAGGGTGCTTCAGTATTGAGATGCAGCCAAACTGACTTCTACGTTAGTCTTTTGGGTGATGTCCTTCAGTTTCTTACTTCTCAGCAACTGGGTTGCAGTGCAGCAGTTAGCAGTGGCAGTGCTATAGGCAGCGTGATGCAGCATTTGAGAGGGAGTTGCAGTACAAATGACGCAATGACTATGGCAGAGTCATGGGCAGCAGCAGAGAAGGTTGTAGTGTAGTGGATGAGGGGCAGCAGCCAAGCATAAATGGCGCAGGGGACCGATGCCATGGATCAGAGTAACACTTTTGGAGTGAAGTATTGCTAGAGCACATTCCTCGCTAAGAGGGTGTGTTGAGATTTTGGGTAGCATTAGATGTGCTCTAGCTCTGAAACTTTGTGGAGGGGCTAGAACACATGAGATCTCCAAGACCCTGAAATTGTTTGGAGAAATTCCACCCGAAACCTAAGTTATTCAAAATATTAATTATTTGAATGGAGACCGTAAGTCTAACTTAGGGAAATTAAAGAAATAACGTGAATTAATTTAGACAAGTGGGTGAGAATGTTCTAAGTGACGTGGATCAAGTCTTTTCTAATTTTAGCCATCGATTAGAGATTAGATCGCAGTCGTTGAATGATCAACGAGAAAAGTATTAAAGGAAGGCTTGGGGTAAGTTGGAGGATACACACATAGTAGCAGCACTTGAGCTAAGTCGAAACTATGGGGCGCGATTTGCTGAGAATTTTCTAGTGAGCTTGCAGTGCAATGAGGAGTAGATCGGCAGTGGGATTTCAGATCCGAGGCCGAGGATACACTTGCAGTGAGCGGATACGATTTCCCCGAGGAAACCGCACAAAGACCCAGCAAGGGTGACACAGGCCAAGTTAGAGCTACGCAAAAGTTGCATAGGCTCATCCTGGGTGACGCAGGGCCAACTAATGATGCGCAGAGGCTCACGCAAGGCGACAAGGGCGGCGCGGTGCGTGGCCGGGGAGAACGCGCTGGGGGGCGGCGAACGAGAGAGAGGGCTCGTTTTGCGGTTCAGAAGGTGTGAAGCATCCACACTGAAGGGTGACGCAGTGACTGTGTAGGCACCTGCGGTGTTCTTCATCCTCAGCGAAATGAACCATATTTTCTGTCTCCGAGAGATAGAGGTACATCCGCCGAGATTTTCTCTGTTTGGGCAAACAATGTCTGGTGCCCTTGATTGTATTCAAAATTCTGCATAATAATAAAACCCTCTAAGAGCTGCTACGCTGGTTTTCCCGCATTGGGTTTTTCCGAGTACATTTTTCCGAAAAATCTTGTGTCCTTTGTCATGTGTGTTTATTTCTTCAGTACTTGATTTGTATGTATGTGTAGATCTGCAGTGTGTTTACTTCGTTGCTTTCTGAATATTTCTGAAAATAACTTGTAAATGTAAAAACACAAGTAGGAGACGTAAACGAGATTTCTACAATAGAAATTTCTGTTAAGTAGTTTCAGGAATTTTCACAGTCTCAAATCCCGCTTTGTACTCGTCTATGTTGCCAATGTTGCACGCTAGATCTTGTAGATCCATTCGAAAGTCACCATTGACTTCTTTTCAGCACAATCAAGATATACATCAAACTTGTTGATATGTCTGCTCCCTCTAAGCTCAAATCTCATCTAGCAAAATATCTCTCAACACAAATCACTGATTTTGAGAAATTCCTCTTATCACAAGCTTTGCTTCATTCTTCTAATACTTCCATCTGCTACCGGAGCCTTGTGAACCTTTATTATGTACCTACAATCCTCACTAGGAGTCCATGGAAGAAAGATTACAACCCAACAAAAGAAACAACGGCAAGAGGCTAACTAATAGTAAAACAACAACAACAATCAAGGAAGGGAGATATAAAGTACTTATTTTTTGAGGATTATAAGGAAATGTCAGCTCCCTCTTGATCTTGACCTTCTTGCATCCATCTTGTAAATTTATCAACCTCATCCTCATTATCAGTATGATGTCATTCCTTCCATGAGCAAGAGTTTCTTCTTTTAGCAGAAACATCAACCTTTAATACTTAAGGTCTAGTTCTAGGGTTTTGTACAAACCCTAGAACTTTCTTAATCATATTCTTCAAGACTTACCTAGGGTTTACAAACCCTAAGGCAAATAACATCATTAGACTCTGATATGTGCACCACACATACTCTTTTTTCATCTTGCTTGATAGCTCTTCATTAATGTTGTAATACTTTCCCTTTCACAAAACCTTTATCACAGTTAACATCAGTCTCTTATATAATTCGATCATTAGGAAGGAAATTATGGTTACAGATATCCACAAGAGGAAGAGTTATTGAAGTTTTATCAAATTTATCTTCAGACATTAACATCGCCATGTAATCGAAATGTCCTGGAAGATATTGCTAACATGACTACACTCTTTAGCATCCCTTGTAACATCGAGAGTTTATTCTAGACTTCTGGTAACAGTAGCAAAAAGTGTAGCTTTTTACACCAATACCAAATTATCTTTCCATATCCAAGATGTCCAAAACCATGGAATCTTCATGCCTCCTTGATTCTTCCAAAGTAACTCGGCCTCTTCAATGTTATCAGCCCTTGAGCATGATTTAAATTCAAATGATCAAAATGTTTTTCATGACACTTGAAGCAAATGCATCCAAGATGTATTTTTCCTTAACAAGAGACTTCAAAGGATTTGCTTCAGAATTGACAACCAGGCTTCTCAAAGGATTTCCACAAAGGTGACATATTCTTATATTCTTGTGTATCAAGTAAATATCTCTTAATCTAATTCGACTTCAGGATGCCAAAGTTCTTGACACAAGTGCAATTCGCTCATCCTTCTTATTTAAGCTTTTAGGCGCAAACAAATTCAGCTATATTGCCTTTGATTTGCAAATAGAAGAACAACACCTTGAATTCATTTTATGGCATATGGCACAGTGTTATTCCGAGTGTGTATTCTCAAACTTGCTTGTACTTGAGATTGAGGAAGATTCACTTTGTGATTTCGACCTTGTAACTGTTGCCCAAAAAGAATTTTGATTTCGACCAAAATCAATAATGCATAGCTTGCTATACAAGTAGACTCTGGTAGACTTCTTGAAGGATACCTTCGATGGCTTTGACATTGACTGAGCCATTTTCGGACTAGTCTGAATCACCTAAGATTCATTGCCATTGTATCTTTCATTTGAGGTCAGAACACTGCTCATTTAATGTTGCCTCCTCAATCATTGGTCTATACTCACGTGATCATGTCTCATATGACTTTTCTAGAGGTATTTCAATAATTTCCTTGCTACTGTATGAGGTCCCTGAGATTCCTTGGCCCACAGCAACAAGTTTTGAGGCTTTCCCAATCCTCTAAACAAATTGAGGCCTTTCGGCCTATCTGAGGTTAAACCTCTGTTTTAAAAACCGGCCTGGTCGAAACCGACCAGGCCTGGTCGACCGAGCCGGTTGGGCGGCCGGTCCGACCAGGTCCATGACCAGCCAGGCTGGCCGGTTTATTACCGAGCCGGCCGGTTTTTGTAATGACCAGGCCGGCTCGGTAATAAACCGGCCGACCAGGCCGAGCCCGAGTCAACCAGGCCTGGTCCTTGCCGGCGGCCGGTGGGCCCAAAATTTGCTCATTTGCGGACTTTAAAAGCGATTTTTATTTGCTGTTAGGGTTTTTTCTACATCCCTAAGCCCTCCCAATGCTTTACAACTCCTAATGCCTCTGCTACACTTCACTGCTCTTACTGCCTGCTCGTACTACTACTGCTACTGGCTACTGTCCCACCAACTAACACATGCTGCTACAAATATTATCACAACTGCCACAAATATTATCATTACTTAGGTATGTTGTTCTAGTGATGTCTCAAATATGCTTGCTGTCTTGGTCACTAAGGATATGATATGCTGATGCCAACATCACTGTGTCCACTGCTTTCTGCTTCAGACTTCATCAACTAATTTATGCTAGTAAATGTGTAAAGAACAATAATCTGTAGCTATATTGAACACTGTCTTACTACTCACAGCCTAGCATCAATGTTCCAAGAACATATAACACTGTCCTTCGCAAATCACTTAAGGTATCATAAGATCATTGATGAAACTACCTTAAATGGAAGGCATCAGTCTTCAAGGATAGCTAAACCAAAACAAGATGTTATCAAATCCTTACACAAAACTAAGCTCTGCCCCCATCCTGTCAACTTAGTTCCACATCTGCTTAAAAGTTAAAACAACCCTTTGCAAACTTAAGTGCAATGGTTTGAAATAACTCAACTTTACCAATAACTTGGATTACGTTCTAAATATTTCTTAGCATCAGTGCATAACACTGTATATGATCAGATATCATATGGATTCAAGTCTGCTGTATGGGTTATACTTTCTCTGTTACACATGCATTAGATGAATAGTTCGTGAATTGATACAATGCCACTGTCCTTTTCGGACCTTGACCCCCTAAGCATTTGTGTACATTTACAACAACAAATCAGATCCTTCTTATGAACACAGTCAACACTGGTAGGCAGTGCTTAAGCACGCTGTCATCATGACTTGTCCCTCAGCCATGAGAAAATCGAGATAGACTCTTTAAATTTATGTTTTTGTACAAAAAAATTAATATTTAATGTATTTTTTACAAAAACCGAGTCATGACCAAGTCATTGAAAGTTGAAACCTGGTCGACTGAGAGCCTACTTTTATCATATGTTGTCTTTTGTCTATATTGTAATGCTTTGTGTTTGGAAACATGAATAAAAATCTTTAAATTTATGTTTTTGTACAAAAAAAATAATATTTAATGTATTTTTTACAAAAACCGAGTCATGACCGAGTCATTGAAACCTGGTCGACCGAGTCATTACCGATTCCGAGTCATTACCGAGTCATTACCTCGACCTGGTAGCTGACCGATTCCGTTTTTTAAAACATTGGGTTAAACTGAGGCAATTTTCGGCCTGTGGCAAATCTCTGCGCAATCCCTTGAGGAACTTCGGGCCTCTACAGCAGACTAAACTCAAGTTTGATAAGTCTTATTTTAAGACTCAATACTCCTTTCCTGGTCACAGAACAAAGACAAACTTCAAACAAAATTTTCAGCTCCTTTCACGTCTTGGACAGACCCTTCTAAGGGCATGGATTATACAGAGTCTTTCAGTTGCATCTCTTCCTAAACTTAGCATGAACAAAGTCCTAACTTGGCTTCTCCTTACACCTTCAAGGTTGATCTTCAAGCATAGCTCTGATACCATGTTGATTTTTCATAGGATCTTCTAACTGATAATTACTTTTTATTATTTCTTCTTAAGTTAATATTTTCTTGCATTCATATTCATCATAAAGAAATTACACAAAAGATCTCAATAGTAGAAACAAAATGCCAGTATGATCATAAAGAGATAGCCAAACAAGAGACACAAGAATTTACCCTGGGAAAACCAACTTGGGGGAAAAACCAAGCAACCTTTTCCTTAGAGAAATCATTAAGTTCAACAGAAATACATCTAAATCATCTAGTCAAATAGAAATTCAAACCGACCAGCAATGTGGCCTTGGTCAAAATTGATCAACCATCCCTCGTGACAAGACATAAATCTGCCCAATGCCCACTGCCTGATCTGATATGCTAGGGCCGAATCTTGGCCTCCTGCTGTGCCCATATAATCTTGGTCCTGCTGCCCAGAAACACTAGCTTCAGTTCGTCCTTTCTTTGCCTTAGATTCGTCCAATACTTAGCCTCAGATTCAACCTTTTCTTTCTGCCTCAGATTCGACTTCTTCTCTCTGACTCAGATCTAAATTCTGCCTCAGATTTTATCCGAATTCTTGCTCTGTTGAGGAGAGCCAATGGCCTATATATAGGCATTCCAAGAGCCCGAATGGGCATGTCTCTTCACTGGGGTCGACTTCATCTTTTGGAGCCAAAAATTCAACCTTTTGAAATTCAAAATTTTTCTCTTTTGCAACCAACATGAAGAACATGTCTTATATTAATTATATTTTAAGGGCTAAAATATTAATTATGAAGACCGACCATAGCTACAAATTCGAAAGTTAGCAAAGAGGTGGAGACCATACCATCCATTGCAGAGCGAGAGAGAGAGAAAGAGAGATTGACCTTAATGATGCAGCATTGCCTATCCAGAGTAGAGCGTTGGACTATTTGACGATCCCACGTGATACTTGACACCCTGAGGGACCCCAATTCTGAAACATTAAGCCCATAAAGCTTGGTGTTGGAGATATTGATGATGTGACCAATAGACCCAAGAAGCCCCTAGGCTGGTCTTGACACTGTTTGATGGGCATCACTTGTTCCGATGATTGTCATCCTTGAGATGACAAGGGAGTGTCTGCACATCACCTTGGAGCCCCAATGCTTGAGTTATTGAGTACCACGCCACCACTCTTCCTCCTTTGATGTTGACATAGGGCACCATGGACATTGCATGTTGACATGGAGTAATGTTGAAGGCTTGCATATGATCCTTGAGATGCATCTTGGAGTTTGGAGCACTCATTATCCCTTATCTCACTTTTTGGTGGCTTATTGAGCTCATTAGGAGGATGACATAATTCTTCACAAGCATTTATTCCCACACGTGGGATTTTATGGCACTTGTGTTATGTTTTTGAGCTGAGGTTGACTTGTAACCTCCTTCTTGTGGAACACTTCAGGTAAACTTGTCAATTCAGTAGAACGGTTTTCAGGGTTTCAGGATTGGCAGGATAGCACCATTTCCACTGGATTCTATCATGTACGAGGCTACTTTGGTTATATGCACTCTTACTTGCTATGTACATGAGAAACTTTGCATATTTTTGTATAAGGGTTTGGATTCATATGGATGCACATGATTGTATATGTTCTTTTTTCAAAATTTGAATATTTTATGTATTTTTCGGTCGATCTGTCTTTTGGTCTGGTTTTTTCTGGTTCTGGTCCGGATCAAGTTTTTGGGCTTAACCTGTCCAATTATGATAACATTGTTAAGGATGATGTGAACATTTCCGATCAAGAAAATAAAGGAAAATATGTTGTTTTCATTGCCATTATTCATCTAATGAGATATATTTAATTTTGTTTTGTTGTGATTTTGTACCACATCACAAAACTTATGACTCCAGACAGATATCATATTTCAATATCATTATCTGATGTACCAATTGACATCATATAGATCTTATAGATCAGTCTTATTTTCATATTTACGTAGCGATGTGTTTTTCTGATATTGATGTTGGGGTGTATCATTTCCATTTGCAAACCAACCAAAAGCTAACATAAGGGGTGTATCATTCTGATTTGCAACTCCAGAAGAGCATTAAGAGTAGATTGACATGATTATTTGAATTGAATTACGAAAAGGATACCAAAATGCAGACATTAATAAGAGGAAAACTTCTGTGGAAAATGCCTAATCAAATATGTATAGGTAACCTTTTATGATATCTGTACCTCTACTAACTGATATAAAACAACTTCAAAACTCAGTTTTCCCAAAGCCAAACACCTGAAACAAGTGGGAATTGAAATTCCTAACCCAGGAGGATAATCAGCATACCTGAATATTCTCGCCTGGTTCAGGAAATATTAAAAATGGGTTGGTATCCACCAAGGCAGGAGCACATGCCAAATTACTAGCATCAATAACTTTATCCTGTACACACAAGATTCTACTCTTTCACATTGAAATTCTATAGCTTCAAAAAAAAATATACTTATTTAAAGATGAAATATTGTCATTCTAGTGACTAGCTTTAAAGCCATCAATGGACAGAAGCAGTCAATACTTAAAGCTCACCTCCACTTTTGGAGGCTTTTCCTTTTTCTTCTTGACTGGTTTTTCCTCATCTGCAGCTGTCTTTTCCCCAAGTAACTCATGAAGCTTGGCGTCCATTATTTCCTGTGATTGACCAAGCAAAACTCACTTCCATCCAAAGGCATTATATTTGAAAAAGAAATAAGGTTTTGATTGCATTATCCATTTACTATATAAAAATTGTATATCTTAATTCAATCATCAGCCACAGGAAGCAAACTGAATGAAGCTTAAGATCATATCAGCACAATCCCATAAATTTCACTCAGTAGTGTTCACCTTAACCACTCTTGCATCTGCCCATGGCTGTAGCTTACGAACTTGGCCATACAAATTTCCAGCTAGCAAGTAACAAAAGATAAGAAAAATTAAAAACCACCGGATGTACATGCTATTGTACTAGGTATAATAAAGATGGGAAAGTGACACAGATCTTGTCATTACAAATCCTAAAACCATTATAAAGAATGTGCGTAGGGATGAGAGAGCAAGATATGAGATGTAAATCAATAATGCTATGATGATAAAGATGGAAATGAAATAAAGAAACTAAGTTACTAACAGACTATTGCAAACAAAGAGATTTGATTTACAGAGTCCAACCATTTATTCTATAACGCTGTGCTAAAATGGCCTCCATGTTCCCATTCACCACCTCATCTACTGCAGCCTTGATGTCTCCAACTGAAACCTCAATTCCTGCTTCGAAGACATCAATCTCAACATCTTTTAGAAACATTCATATTTAGTTAGAATACAAAATGGATAAAAAAGTCTTCAGTGATCTAAACAACTATATTAGGCATAGGTTATAAAGCATCATCGAATGGTCCTCATTTCTAATCAAAGTATTAAAATCCATCTTTTACATATAATGCCTCTTGAAAGAAACCTTCCCAGGTTTTGCCCTCATTACACCCAATAAAAGAGTAATAGCCAAAATATACACCTCATAACATAGCATCTGTTTGGCTGTTTCTCTAAGAATAAACTAAGCATGTCAAAAATTAAATCAGATACTACAAAGAATGCCGTCTCAAAATGCAGCATAAAAACAACACGAGAGTACTAATAAAAAGATAACTTCACACCCACCATAGACATGATCAAAGTTAAATTGAAATCTTCAGAAGAATAAGTAAATGTTTCGTTTGAGCACTAAGCACAGTAACCTTTTCCACTTTAACAAAACACCATGTCTACTAGGTTAGTTCAGTTCAGACTTCATCATTTTTCGTCTTGTCACAACCTCCTGTTTCTACCATAAGCTTATATCCCACATATACCATGTGGAAGTGGAAAGAAGTTTATTTTTCCAAGCTCCGTTCCCCTACCATCCCCCCACACCACACCGTCAAGGAATGTAACCTCCTAACCCCTATCCTAGTGTGCCACTGTCACACATGTTTTGATGCAGAGATTATTTACCTCAGGAGTCCCTTTGTTCCTCAGATTTATGCCACTTTCTCCTTCTCCACGTCCTAACTAATCTAAGTTTGCTAGAGACTTAATTCAAGATCCTGCTACTCATATAGATGCCGTTATCGTTATTTGTGCTGACTTCATGACCCTGGACCTTGTCATATTCAAACTCTACAGTCTACCATTGCAACAAGAAGAACTTAGGTGGTTTCAATGTCTACCATAGGATTCCAAATATGCATTCCAATTTCCAACAATTGGTGGACCTTTTCATTAAGCACTTTAATTTTTGAAATAGCCAAACCTTACACTAACACTTCTGTATTGAAAATAAAATCCTGAATAGCCCAACTTCACCTACACCAATAGGTGGCATTAAGTGATTCATGCATGCTCTCAAACACTTCCTAACCAACCCCTACAATGGTAGTTCATCCATGCTTTTCAATCTCAACAGTCATATAAATCCCTCACCCAATTTCAGGTGGCTCGTGAGGATGCCATAGACAAGTGTCTCAACAGTGAAGCCATGCAAGTCATAATTCTCATATTTGATCCAGATTAGCTTAAGAACAAAATGAACAACAGCAATAGTACCAAAAAAGAAAGACAAAGATACAGTGAAAACTAAATTCTATTATTCAAAGAAAAGTGAAAAACATTGTACAAACACGATGGCTGGAATGGTGGTAGCTATCTCTGAGAACATGAACTTGCCCAATCCTCAAGCAATGTATCTTCAAACTCATGATACCATCCACACAAATGTATAGACTAATGATCACTAAGTGCAGAGAGTCATCATTCATCAAGACTCTGCATTCATTGTGATTCCCATATTATTTTGACTCAAACTCTTGGTATCACCAAGCTTGGGCCGCCTCAACGTGTCTGTCAGAAATTCAATAAATGAGAAACCATCACCTTAGGTATAGCACTTCTAGCCCCACAGGTTAGCTCGAATGGTAATTTCTTTTGTGATAAATACATAGTCTCAGGATCACGTCTCATCAGGTCCATCCAAATAAAAATCCCAAGAAACAAGGACAAGAACTCTGTGACGACTGGCATAGTACCAGCACCCCCCATTCTTCACTTAAGTATGTAAGGGTTGTGTGAGATTATTTCCTCAGAGACAAATATGCACATCATTCTCCTTGGTCATCCATGACTCCATGACATGTCAACTATCACTTCCAAATTCTCAAGGGGCAATTCTTCCATGATAGAAGGATTGACTTCGTAAAGAAATATCCCAAACCCTTTAGCCACTATACTGCCCCAAAGTCATTGATTAATAATAATAATAATAATAATAATCTAGTTCTAAGTTCACGGCCAAGCCTAATACCAAATTGGTGGAAGAGAATCCCTTGTATGTGGGACAAAAGATGGCCCTTCACGCAACAATTTGACTGCTAAAATCTACAGAGGTGTACATACTCTACCTGTTAATTTTAGTTAACAATGGTATGTTCTATGCTTAGCACAATTACTTCAATGTTCCTTTAGGAGCCCAATGACAATTTCCAATTTAGATTTCCAGTAGCAATCACATTAACCATTAATCACATTGACAGTAAAAGTAGGTAGAACATGAAACAAACTGCAGAAGACAAGCCAAGACAAGAGGACAACAGATTTGGCAGATGTGTTGAAAAAGTGTAACTAGGTTCGGTCTTTGTAATGGCTTGTAATTATGAATTAATGTAATGAAGAGACAAAGATAATAAAATGTATTTTGTAATGCTTGCCTCATGGGTTTCATGAGCAAGGAGTTTTATTATAGGTCAAAAACTTCTTTATCTCTTTAGGATTTGTCATCTTGTCATAAATATAATTTAGAGTCATGTATATGAAGTGATGTTACACTTGTAAAGAGACAAATTATTGATGTAAAGATATGCTCCAAACCCTTGTCACTATGCTCCAAGAAGTCGGCTAAATATAAATGTTGAAGATACTCCTTGACAAGTCGACTCACCTTCAGTTAGTCATGTCGGCCTAGAGATGGGAGACAGCCTCTATAAATAAGAGGACTGTGGCCTCATAACCACACCAACAGTTTGGACAAGGTCTGCAATCAAGTGCGAGGTTAGGGTCTGGGTTTTGGTGCGAAGAGAAGAGGACATTCAGCGAAGATTAAAGGAAGCATATCGCAGGAATAGGAGCTCTCTGTTTGGGTCTAAAGATCTCGGTCCAGGTCTGTACCATATATCCAAATTGCAGTGAAGAACACAGTGCGAAGAAGAGGACTAGTCCACAGTCCAGCAAGGAATACAGTCCGTAAAGAAGGTGTCTTGACAGCGAAGGAAAGGATATTACAAGGAGTGCTAAGAAGACTGAGATCAATGCGGAGGATAGGCAGTGCTAGCATCTGTCTTTGATCTCACCTTCTCGCATAGACTCAGTAATATACACAGCATGAAGGAGAAGGCATCACAGCAAAGAAAGAGATCTTGGAATAAGGCAGCAAGGGTGCAGGAAGATAAGCTGAGAAGAAGTCTCTAGGAGACCGAGGCTAGTTCAAGGAAGCACAGAAAAGGAGCTCACTGTGTAGAGCTAGGAACCGAGCTTTCCTAGTATTGGTGCAGCGCAGTGCAGAAAAGAAGATGAACATAAGGAGCCTAGAAGAGCAAGTGACAAGGGTCTTGGAGGCATACTAGTGTCAAGGGTATGTGTTACAGGACAAATGGACTCCTCATCAGCTCAGAGGAGAAGGTAACATGGAAGGAAGAAAATGAACTAGACAAGACCCATTTTTGCCAAGGTAACGCACCTCAGAACCAGCTATACAGAGTTATAACGCACCTGAGCCATGCAAAGGGAGCGTTAATGCCTAGGGTAACGCTCTGTCTTACCCAAGGGGCAGCGTTATCCGTGTTTGAATGTGAAAAGGGAAATATCTTGCGGAAAACTCACTGACATTTCTAGCTTTTTCTCAGAAAGAGTCAGTTCAAAATGGAAACTAAATGGCACAAACCTTTTATTAGGCATTGTCAAACACAAATGAACTCCTATGGAAGGCAAAAGCAAGGAAAAGCGATGACACATCTAGATCTTTCCCAATTTGAACTGATTGAAAGAGTTAGCAAGGTTTGTCCTCTCCATCTCCTATAAATTGGAGCTATGGACTCTTGGTCTAAGGTTGAAGGTTTGATTATATGTGGAGCAGAATTTCATTGTTGTAGTGTGAGGCTTGAAGATCGGCAAACTTCATTGAAGACTTTCTGCCTTGAGCATTATCACACTCCGAGATAGAGAAAGAGAGAGAGAAATTGGAAGACTAAGGAGGGCTTGGTGCAACAAACGATTGTAATCCTCCTTTTCATAAATCAATAGAATTGTATCTGTTTTGTCCACTCAATGCATCAGTGTCACAATTGATGTTCAATCGTCTATGTAGCATGATATGAGTGGCTTAGATCTGCATTGTTTTATGTTTGTTATATGCTAGTTTAATTGATAGAAAGCTATACTGTAGTAGAGATTACACGGGTGCTTTAATTGGTTGCAGGATCTAGATTTGGAGCCGGTGAAGGACTCCTACTCCGCCACTTGGTGTTCTCCATAGGATCTGCCATCCACAAAGACATAATCATCCCAATCTTGCTTTGTCAATTATATATATTAGTATGAACATGCATGCAATACCTTTGGAACTTTACAGCTAATCTTACAGTCTGCCTCTGGCACCAGCAAGCCCTGAGAGGGATACCCAATAACCACCCTATAGCAGAAATGGCGACCCCGCTGGGGAGTAAATCCCAAGTTTTTGGGTTGTTCCTATGACTTTACCTCTTTTTCTTTGTTCACATATCCTTCCGACCAGTTTATATGCTCAGTAATCATCTCAAAAGCTCACAGAGTCCAGATTAGACCCTGCTTAGCCATCTGGGCAACTTTACCCTGAGTAACGCTCCCTCTGAGAGTGTTTTAGTGTGTTATAATGCTGCTTATGCTCAGATATAGTGTGTTAGTCCCAATATTAACACTTTGTAGCCTCTGCTTGCCAGCGTTACCCAGCGAAAATCTATTGTTTACACCTCTGTTGTGTTTCCCTTTGGCTGTGGAGTTATTGGCCACCAGATTAGCTTCTTTTGCTGGATCCCTGTGCTTGATTACCAGTTAGCATTCTTGTCTTTAGTTCTTGTTTAAAAAGTTAATGTTAGTAGCATCTAATTTTTGAAGAAGAGATTTTTTTTATTTTTCTGAACTTAGCTGAATTAATTCTGAAAAAAATTGGTTAAAAAGTTGTTAAGAGAAGATAGATAGATGTTTGAATCTTTAAAGTTGAACTGTGTTATTTGAATGTTTGGTGCATGGATGTTGAAAGAACCCCTCCTTGTAGAATAAACTCTTCATTGAATTGAATATTTAGAGCATGTTTCTGCATGGTTTTTGAGTCAGAGTCTCACCACATTTCATACGTCCACTCCCCCTCCGCAAGACTAATAATCAAGTACATTAAGAATCAAGCGATAATAAAATTAATCATATAACTTTTTCTGAGCTCACACCAACAGTAGTTCAAGCTAGGAACTTGGGGTAGGAGAAGTGAGAAAAACACCCAAGAACTCAAAACTTGAAACTAGTGTCATTAAAAAGTGAAATCCTACTGCACTCATATTATCGGGACCACTCCACTACCACCGGAGTTAAGCGCGAGACAACAGCAGGGTGCATGAGAAGGTAGCCCACCTTTAAGTGCATTTAGTGGGCATGCTATATTGGGGTTCCCTTTGGGGTTGTCGAAACTAGATCGGAGATCTAGGTGTTCAGCCCATAAAGTGTGTTGTCTACGACCGTGACCCCCCTGATGATGTCTGTGATTTGAGGTATTTTTAGTTGCCAGAGTTTTTAGGGACTTACACAACGTGACTGGGGCGGGCTGCCCTGGTACCTAAAACAGACGAATCTACTCTGTCTTCGATCTTTGGGAGGGTACTCGTCTTCACGAGAGTGTTTACACCTATTGTCTGAGGTTCAGGGGAAGCTCTAGAATAACCGTAACTATGTTTACGACCAACCCTCTCTGTACGCTATTGTGATACTGGGTTTTATCTTCAACAAACAATAGTACTCAGACGGGGCCACCCTGTTCTGGCTGCTTGTTGATTGATTTTAGAAGTCCTTTTTTCTTTTTTCTTTTTTAAGTGTGTGGTTACTATCACTGAGACTTTATAATACATCACAAATAATTAAAATTTGTTAAAAGTAAACAGGTCACTGTGGCATCCTTCGACCCTTGCTGTCTGTCTCAACGACAGCGAGGTCTTCCTCCATTGACACTGGAGGAGGATTTGAGTCTCGGTGAGCCAGTGCCTTCTTCGGAAGAGCAGTCTCCAATGACAACCCCTGATTTTCACATAGCCCCGTAGCATACGGAGTTTCCAAAGGATCCTTTTACAGAAAGAGTCGTACCTCCTTGCAATCCTCCTCTCACTAACCCGTTCGGGCCAGTGTTAGTTCAGGTTACACCAAGCCAAGATATGTCATCGCCTACACCAACATCTGTTTCACAACCAGCGCCCATTGGGTCGATACCGATGGTAACCAACTCTGGTCCGCCACCATCTTCCTCGTCGGTTGTCAGTTCTATGCCAATGATCGGCAACCCCAGTAGCCAGGCTATACCTAGTCCCAGCAATCTGGTCACCACAACTGTCAGCGAACCTTCGAATCCTTCGGGATCTGCTCCTATTGTGACTGCGTCAGGACCCACAGTTTCCGCTCCCGCTAGCAGAGCTACTTCGGTTCCTTTTAGCAACCCTTTCGGTTGGAACCCTTTGCTGAGTTCAAACCCCTTGGCCACCATGCCAAGGGGCAGTGTCACCAACACATATATGTCGAGGGGCACTTTGGTACCCCTACAGTCATTGGGACAAACAAAACAGCCTATTGTTAACGTTGTTCCTTTGAGTGGTCAAACTTCCGGTGTAGGATCTATGTCGGTGCTTAACTATGCGAATAGCGGTATGCCTTTGGCTAACTCTATCACGTCCATATAGGCAAACCAGTCCCAAAATCAATTTGGGCAAGGCGGTAACTTTTACACTGGAGGCAACCAACAATTCGCCCCTCAATACAACATACCCTACGGACAGCAACCATACACCCCTGCACCCCCACCCACAGGAAACTTTTATCAACAAAGTCCTACTTATCCCATTGGTAATACATTGATGGGCGGACCCTATGGTCCGAATGGTCAGCCAATACTTCCTTGGCTAGATCTGGGGGCAAACACACAATTGCCATTTCTAGCAGCTCTAGTCATCCCCGACATCTACAAACTAACCAGTGATCCCATCAACCACAACCCACTCTGGCCTCCAATACCGCACAAGATTCCATCTGACATCCTTAAATTCGACAGGAAACAAGGGGACGATCTGGCTACACACGTAACCACCTTTCATCTATGGTCTGTTTCTAACTCCATGGTGAATGATAGTATCTGGCTTCGTCTTTTCCCCTGCACTCTCACAGGCAACGCTGCCGAATGGTACATTGAGTTACCACGTGGAGCCGTCAACACTTTTGGCGCCTTAGCTGCGGAATTTCTTAAGAACTTCCAGTTACCTATTAGATACGAAACCCACAAGGAACTCTTAACCTCTCTGCGCCAAGACACCGCCACCCACATCTATGATCACATTCATGAATGGAGACGTAGGAGAAGGTTGGTCAAAACGTCCATCCCAGATCATCTCTTATCCAACTGGTTTTGTAAGTCACTCTTACCACCCCTAACTAAGGACATTTGTTTGTCCGGTGCGGTCACGGAAAACCAATCCATCCATCGTGCACAGCATTTAGATCTGATCTATTCGCAATCTAGCACGCTATATGATTTACTCCCCCATGCCCCTGGTAATTCGAATTCTCCAGCTACTCAAAAACCTGGAGCACACGCCGACAGCCTCGTTGGTGCAATCTCTGGCATAATCATAAAACAGCATAGTGGGCAAACCTCCCAGCCTTCTTCAGCTGCCACCGCCCCTAACCAATCAACTACTCTTCCTACCGCTGAGGTAAATACTGTGCAATTTTCACAAAAACCTAGCGGCAAGAACAAGAAGAACAGGAAAAAGACCTCTTCTTTTGAAGAGAAGTCCGATACTCAGAATAATCCCAATCAGATGCTAAGAACGAAAAAGGAAAGGAGAAACCCATGAAATTTCCTTGCAGAATCTATGCGGAGGACCACTTGACATACAAATGTCCTCCGCTGCAGGAATGCACAGATTTTATCACAAACAAGGACTCTGGGAGGACACCTGTCATTCTTCATAATCCCTTCCCTAATCCACAACAGCAACAGCAACACATGGTTGCAAACCCACCACGACCTCCGCAAAGAGGTCACGGTGGTACCCATCCTTCCGGTGAAGGATCATCGGCCATTTATGGCATAGATAAGTGTTGAACTCCAAACACGAGACAAACTCTATCGAAATCTTGTCATTGATGCTCAGGAACCTGGTACCAGTTCGAATCCACTGCCGCCCAATGAGTTGCACATTGAAAGGCCTCCTGCTGACCCCGCAATTCGTCCCCCCAAAGGGACACTTCGATGCATGACTCATAACACCTCTGCACGTGCTGCCCAAAACTACAATATTGTAGAAGATTTGGTGCAAGCACCGTCAGCCATGTCTACACTCGAAGTATTGCAAACCTGCCCAGTGCAAAGGAAAGCTCTGCTTTCGGCCATTGGTGGAATCGACCCCCAGGATTCTACGCTAGCCATCTTCGACATGGAGAAATCTAAACCTCGCCTCTCACACCAACTTGCGTTCCAAATGCAAGTTGTGTCAAAAGGGAGACCAATCCATCGCACTGTCATAGACAAAGGTGCTTCGACCTGCGTTATGTCAACTGCATGCTAGCTCACTTTGGGTTCCTCCTACTTTGTCTCCGCCATCGAATTCCCTTAAAGCTTTTGATGGCCACACTTTCCTCCCAAAAGGCTACCTTGCTAACTTTTCCATTTCGCTTGGTGGGAAAACGATAACGGTGGACATAGAAGTCGTAGATTGTCATCTCGACTATAATTTGTTGCTGGGTCGCAGTTGGTCTTACGCAATGACTGCCATTGTCTCTTCGGTCTTCTGACTCATCCTCTTTCCATTGGATGGAAAAACAGTCACAGTGGATCAATTATCCTTTTGCACCCCCGATTATTCCGCGTTACCAAGTAGCACTGCACCCCTAGTAGGAGGCATTCCTCACTCGTACATCAGCGTCAGTACCGGTCTTCTAAAGGCATCTTCCCCGATGGGTTGTTTTCCTCTCTCGCCGCCTGAGGTTCCACATACGATTGCAATGATATCCACCATTTTGGATGGCTTTATCGATCCATGGATCCTACCGGCGCCTTCAGACATTGATTCCTACAGAGATCAGATGTTGCTATCACCGGCAGAGTTGGCTTATCAAGCCATACAAGTAGCATCTGAACCCTCCAATGCTTTGGTTTCGACCAATGATACCAACCTCTCACCCATCACGGTTCTTTCTAGGGATCTCCTCGATGAAGTCTTGCCTACAGACGAAGCTATTCGAGAGATCATGTCTCTAGAAGAACGACCTTGGGGAGAGTTCCATCATCATGCTTCGACGTTCGATTCGGAGGCGATCACTACTCAAATCTCATATTTTGACCCACCTGAGTTCGTTCCCTCTACTTATACGACTATTCAAACTATCGATTCGGAAGGGAACATGGGCAATCTTTCCAAGACTATGCTCATAGATATCTCGGTCAAAACGGGTATCGTGGAAAACATTCATATTGGAGCCGATTGCAATCCCGAGTAAATTGCACACTTCACATCCCTTTTTAAGGAATTTCGCGATGTGTTTGCATGGTCTTACGACGAAATGCCCGACATACATCTGTTTATTGTTGAGCACGAAATCAAAGTTTATGACATTGCCAAGCATGTCCGGCAAAGACTCCAACCTGTCCACCCTCGCAAAGCAGTCGCCATTAAGACTGAAGTCGAAAAATTCTTACACACCAGTTTCATCTATCTCGTTCCTTTGACAGAATGGGTTTCCAATCCGGTTCCTGTAGATAAAAAACAAGGCACCATCTGGGTCTGTGTTGATTATCGTGATTTAAATGCCGCTTGTCCAAAAGACAATTATCCTACGCCGTTTATAGATCAGATTCTCGACGATTGCACCGGATGTGAATCTCTCTCCTTCATGGATGGCTTCTCGGGCTATAACCAAATTGCGATTAAGAAAGATGACCAGCATAAAACCGCCTTTATCTATCCTTGGGGCACATTTGCATATTGTAAACTCCCATTTGGTCTGAAGAATGCGGGAGCAACTTTTCAAAGGGCTATGGACTATGCCTTTCACAATATTCGGCACATTGTACAAGCTTACTTGGATGACCTTCCGGCTCACTCCAAGAAGCGAACCCATCACCTTCTGCATTTGAAACAAATCTTCGCTCGGTGTAAGTTCTACAATATACGTCTGAATCCACATAAGTGCGTATTTTTTGTCGAGTCTTGACGCCTTCTAGGCTTAATTGTTTCCAAGCACAGGATTCGGGTTGATCCCGATAAGGTTAAAGCAATCATTGAATTACCTACGCCACAATCTATTCTGCACCTCCAACGTTTGCAAGGGAAGGCAAACTTTTTACGTCGTTTCGTAGTAAACTATGCCGAGATGACAAAAGGCTTTATGCGCTTACTTAAGAAAGGGACACCGTATTTTTGGGATGACCAGGCTCAACTGTCGTTTGATGCCTTGAAACGAGCACTCGTTTCCGCCCCACTTCTTAGTGCCCCCAACTACTCACGCAATTTTCTCCTCTACCTAGCAGCCTCACCATCCTCGTTAGGACTGGTTTTGGTTCAAGTTCACGATAACGATAGTGAACATGTGATATATTATTGTCAAAAGGTCCAATTGGACCCGAACTACAATATTGACATGTGGAGAAACTATCTCTCGTGATGGTCTTCGCTGTCACTCGACTCCGACACTATATAGTGCTGCGACAGACTACCATAATTGCTTTGGAGAATCCCATGCGACACATCCTGTCTCGACAAATTATTGGAGGAAAATATTCCAAGTGGATTGTCATCCTCCAATAGTTCGATTTGGTTTTCACTGCTGCCAAAGCAAAGAAATCTCTAGTCTTTGCCGAATTGTTGTCGAACCTTCCCAAAATTGACCTGGAAGATGTAGTTCATGATCCATTTCCTGATGAATCAGTCTACCTAGTTGATTCTTCTGATCCTTGGTATGGAGACATTTTGGTCAACCTCCAAACTCAACGATTCCGCCCAACTCTCACGTCAAACGATCGCCGTCGTATTCATCACCAAGAGAAACACTACCTCGTGCTAAACGATACTCTATATTGTCGTGGTGTCAATACTATTCTTCGGCGTTGTCTCACCCTTAACGAGGCAGAACACGTTTTAAATGACTGTCACGCGGGGGCATACGGCGGTCATCTTTCTGGCATAGCTACTGCCCAAAAAATCTTGCGTTCAGGATACTATTGGCCCACTTCGTTTAAAGACTGCATCACAGCGGTCCAAAAGTGCCATCGGTGTCAGATTTCAAGGAAGAAAATGCGCACCCACCCCGCTCCTCTTCATCCAGTTGTCTCCGTTGGTCTTTTCGCTAAATGGGGAATAGACTTCGTTACATGCAACCCTACTTCTGTGGATGGACACAACTACATTGTAGTTGCGGTCGACTACTTCACAAAATGGGCAGAAGCCATTCCCATTTTTAAAGCCAATGGAGAAACCGCCGCTCTGCGCTTGTTCAATCAGGTCATCTATCATTTCCATGTACCCCTCTCCATTGTCACAGATCATGGGTCACAGTTTCAGAACCATATAATGACAGAATTGACTTCCATGCTAGGTTTTCGACAAGATCAGTCTTCGTCCTAATCTCCGCAAGTGAATGGTCAAGTTGAAGCCGTACATGGCGTCTGCAAAACCATGATTGAGCAAATCTTCGATGCCATAATTCAGATTGAAGAGAAGTATTGCAAGTCATAGCTCCCAAAGAACTTCCTCCAACTTGATAGAGACCTTCGACCCTAAATCCAAGTGTAAATGCATCTTTAGGGTTTCTTTGACAAATACGTACCTTTCCATCAATGAATGCTACCTTGAAGCCTTTATCTTCCATCACAGAAATAGACACCAGGTTCTTCTTCAAATCAAGTACATACAATACTTCTTGTAGATGAAGGGTTTGACCTTGATTTAAGTGAAGAGTGACGGTACCTATCCCCTTCACGGGGTAGGTGACATTGCCTCCAAGTATGATCTCCAAATTAGTCTTCTTTTCAATCAAATTTGAGAGGGCCACCTTGTACCCAGTGAAGTGCCTTGAGGCACCACTATCAATCAACCAATTATCCAAAGTGTCCGGAGGAGAGGCAGTAGTGAGGGCGGAAATAATAAGATAAAATTCCTTTTGTTTTTCTACAACATTAGTTTCCTCATACCTGAAATTTCTCATCCTTTTGGGAGGTCGACCATTACCATATCAAGCAGCGAGAGCATTCCTCTTTCCTTTATTGTTCAACCTGTTGTTCCTTTGATTGTCATTGCCTTTGAAATTGTTGTGATTGTTGTTGTTGTTATCGTCATCCCGTGGAGTATCCTTCTTGTGAGGACACTCTCTAACATAGTAACCAAACATGTTGCAATTGAAGCACCTTCCTTTTCTTCCTTCTTTGAATCCTTGCTTGAATCCTTGATCTTGTCTCTTTGGACCAACATTGTTCTTCCTCTTTGCATGAGCAGAGAAAGAAGTAGGTTCATTTCTATTTGAAGGCTTGTCTCTCTCCATCATCCTTGTCCCTTCTTGAGAACATCTAGCCTATAATTCATCGAAACTAGGAATCATGCCATTGTTAAGAATAGTGGTGTTAAACACATCCCATGCTCTTGTGAGACCTCCAAGAGCAATGAGAGTGAGCTCCCTATCAACAACAACTTCTCCAATAAATAGAAGATCATTCTTGATTTCTGTAATCCTCATGTAGTAAGATTGGATAGACTCTCCTCTATCCATCTTGATGTCCTTCAACTTGTTCTTGACAAAGAGGATTTGATTTGCATTGTTTACTTTGAACATCCCAATCAGCTAATGATATATCTCCTTCGATGTTCCCAAATCAGAAATATAGACAACCAAATGCTATTGAATGGAATCAATGATAATTCTTTTAGCTTTGACCTCACCTTTCTTGTACTTTGTCTTTGCACCAGCAAGTGCATTTGAAGGAGGTTCCACCACTTTCCCCTGCACATAGTCCATATCATCATTCTCTTCCAAAGTCAAATCCAAAGTCATCTTCCATGCATGATAGTCGGATTTGTCTTTGAGCTTATCATCAAATTTCAAGTATGATGTAGTCGTCATTGAAGCTAGACCAATATTCTTGTCCAACAACTCTTTTCTTAGTGATTGCTTTTCTCTCTCTTGCTTGGACTTTGTTTTCACCTGGGCTCTGATACCATGTTAATTTTAGTTAACAAGGGTATGTTCTATGCTTAGCACAATTACTTCAATGTTCCTTTAGCAACCCAATGACAATTTCCAACTTAGATTTCCAGTAGCAATCACATTAACCATTAATTACATTGACAGTAAAAGTAGATAGAACATGAAACAAACTGCAGAAGACAAGCCAAGACAAGAGGACACCAGATTTTCCAGATGCTAGGGAAAAACCCCAATGTGGCGAAAACCCTTTAATCAATTCTTCTTATTATTATATCAAAATGTTCGGTAGAGAGAGAGTACAATATTCAAAATTAACTTGCCAAATTCAAGTCAAAACAACTCTATCAAAATCTATAGTGAATTGCGGCCAAATCAGCGCTAACCAGAAAGTCAGATATGGTCAACGCAACATTAGAATGTCCTCAAAACAGCTCGGTCTTCCCTGTCAAACTTGACCTGATCATGAGGTGAAAGTCAGCCCAAAACAGTGGCAAAGTCAACAATCAAACTCAGTGAAAATGTTGTCCTGAAATCTGAATTCAACCTGCAATTAGGTTTGCGGTCAAAGTGCTCAAAAAACCTCAGTTTATGTGCCAAAAGTTGCAGCCTACTGAGACAGAAATATCCCCAACAGATTGAAGTCATATGATGCCCAAAAGGTGTTGGTCAACGCTAGTCAAACTTCAGTCAACTTTGTAATTCCAGCCCTTAATTTAGCTTCTGAAATTCGTCCTTCTTGATCCACACGTGTGAGAGAGAAGAATGCCCAAAGTAGTACGAACCAATGAGAGAAGGAGAGAGAATGTGTGGGTGATAAAGATAACAAATGAGGTGAGAGGTCACTTGTATTTATACAATTCGTTGTGGGTGAAGAGTCACGACAATTGGGCTTCATGAGCCTACATGTTGATGTGGCTGACCTGAACAATTTTCATGTGTAGGCATAAATTCAAAAATGCACTTCCGCTTGTCCAAATTGGATGATCTTATTGGGCTTCATAAGCCTACATGTTGATGTGGCTGACCTGAACAATTTTCATGTGTAGGCATAAATTCAAAAATGCACTTCCGCTTGTCCAAATTGGATGATCTTTATATCAATTTTGGTCCTCTCGAAAATAATGCAATTATCATATCCATCAAATGAGTTGTCCCAAGGTGGAATTCGGTCCTAGTTGCCAATTTTAACACTACCCCCCTCTGGATTTGAACCTGTAACCTCCTAGGAGGAAACACATGTTCTTAACAATTATGCCCACTCTAAATCATAGGGTTCATCAAACTTCTAAGTTGAAATTTGAAATTTGGCGAGCCTCGAGGAAAATAAGAAGTTCGTTTCAATTTGGTCAATGATTCATTGAGGTTTATGCCAGTGGCTACTTCTGCATGTTGTGTGCTCTCTCTATACCGCCGACTAGACCAATTATAACCCTCAGGTCTCATTGTTTCATTGTGATGTTGTGTGATTTATCGCAATCAAGCCACTATTGACTCCCTTCTGTTGTGTGTGATTTGCATGTTGTAGGTCTCATTGCTGCATTGTGACATTATGTGATTTGTTGCAATCAAGCAACCGGTGACTCCCTAACCGTGGTGATGGGTGACGGATGAAGGTTACAATTGTTAACACATGCTATGATTTCTTGCTAGATAAGGTCAAATTATCACAACTCAAGTCATTGTTCACAACCACGATCCACCCAAATGTGAGCTATATTTAATTGAGAGGTTGTAAAATGGATTTGATCGAGTGGGGAGATAAATAGATTATGAAAAACCCAACAACAAGCAGCCATGGAATGACATGGTGGTTAATAATATTTTTTATATTTTCATATTATAATTATTATCTGTACTTTATATTATAAATTAGAATATATATTAATAAATCAACAATAAATATTATATATTTTTATATAGTTATAAGTTATTAATAAAGGTTACAGTTTTTATATATAAATCAAAATCATATTAAATTATAAATGAATAATAAATATTAATAAATTATTTATATGTATTAAAAAATTATATATCGTTATATATCAATAATAAAAGTCAAACTTGAATTCCCCACTTAATGTTTGTCCCATAATTCCATCTAGGCATTATTCTACATCACTCTCAACAGAAACCCGCTCTCAAAGAGGATTCAACAAGAAATTTCATTTCAGTAAGTCTCGACTTGTACACGCTCGAACCTTTCCACCTATGTTGCACAGGGACCCGTCCCCCATAAAATTCATGGTGTTTCCTTCATCTCGACAATCTGGGTACTTTGGAACTCGTTGGAAACTTCCCCAATTGGTCGGGGACTCCATCGGGAACTTGGGGACTTCCAGGTTGTCCCCATGTCGTCCCTCGAAAAATTGGGGACTTTTTCAGGTCACTTAAGGACGTCCCCCATGCACATTAAACTTCAAAGTAATTTAAATTAAAAATTTTATTTTGAAAACCTAAGTTCTAAACTTTAAAGTCGAGGAATTAAAAAATAAATTTTGAAACCTAAACCTATTGACTAAACTAAACCTATTGCATACACACTAAACTAAACCTATCGCATACTACACACTGCAATACATAGCGATTGGGAAGATAAACACTATTATAGAGACACAACGACAAAGGTAAATACAAGTTGCGAAGGTTGCATGTAAACACTGAGCTCGAGCGAAGGTTGCAGTTAAACATAAGTAGCGATGGTTGCAAGTAAGAGTCGAGTGAAGTCTTAGATGGCGGGCGAAGATAAACACTAAACAAAGAACTCCATTCATTGCAGCAAAGGTAAACAAAGCTGAGAGAACTCGAGCGAAAGTTGCAAGTGAGGTAAGAGTCGAGTGATCGGGTGAAGTCTGAGACTCTTAATTTGGGATTTATAATTAAATTTTAATGACTTATTCATGTTTACAATTTACAGTCACTATACTCCATGAATTAATTTGCCTTCAATTTGAACTTGTCTCTTTCTCCATGTCTATGACAAACCTTTTCTTGGCATGAATCTTTGAAATTTCCCTATGCCACAATCACCATGACTTTAATACAATGTTTAATATATGCAAGAGACAAGCAAGAGAGACTAGATGATATATCAACGTGCTGCTAAATTACTAGTGTTGTCTATATACGTAGCAAGTTCCATTATTCATTTTAGGAACCAATCGACTTATTCCATGAATACATTAACATAAACATCATTTATTATATATAATTTATTTCACTTTAGGACATTATTACTTTTGTACATAGCATTTGTTACTCTTGAAATAAACATTACAATGGCTAACTCATCTTTAGCACTTAATGTTATAAGGTAAATAGATGGGATGGTAATACTCTTTGTGCTCTGTAAATAATAGTGATTTTGAATGATTATGACATACATTAAACTGATGACAGGTCCTGAAAGGTTCTTAATTTCTAGACTCTTAATTTGGGATTTATAATTAAATTTTAATGACTTGTTCATGTTTACAGTTTTATTAAATTTTAATTTTAGTCTTTAAAGTTTAGCTGCTACTTAAATTTTAAAATGATTCATCATGCACCATAGAATGATTATGTAGACAATGGTAGATTGTAGGTTGTTGCAGACTAGTAGTACTTATTAAGTTCTTGACAATGGGCAATGATGACGAGATTTGTTTTTGTGATGCGCAATGATGATTAAATAGTATTAGACTTTCGTATTTTATTTTGTAATTTGAATTTCAAAATTAGTAATAGTTCCAAATTTTATATTTTAATTTATCATTCATGTTTATATCGAATTACTAAATTTTATTTTAATTTTATTTTTTTAATAAATATAAAAATTAGTTGCCGCATTTGTCCTCCCCCACCTGTCGTCCCCTGAAAATTTGGGGGTGCATTCTAGCTGTCTTGGAAACTCGTCCCCACAGCCAGTGCAACATAGATTTCCACCCATATGATGGAAATCCACAAGGTTGACCCGTCATTGTAATCCCTTGATTGCTTTGCAAATGATAAGGCCCTCTTATGATTCCTCAAAGCTCCCACATCGCATCACATACTTCAATTTTCCATGAACCTACCACCTTTTGAGTTTTCCATAGCAATGTTATCAGAACCGAACTAGTGATCGAACCGAAAAACCTTGTCAACCAGGAACTGGTCAGAACAAGACAGGAACCGATAAAAAATACCTGGCCAAAAAACTAATCGACCAAAAACACATAAAATATTCAAATTTTAAAGAAAAACGTATGTGTGTGTGTGCATTCATATGAATCTAAACCATTTATACACAAATAAGCAAAAAATCTCATCTATATAGCATGTCAGGGTGCACATAGCCAAGATAGCATCGAGTGCAATCCATCCCTAAACCAAAAATACATCAACAAATAGGCTCTAGATGGACTCTAGCATCCACAAAAATCATGCTACAACATATACCTACATATCATCAAAATCATTGCCTATGTTAGAATCTTTGGCATCAATATACCCTCTAAGCATTAAAATAAGATAGAAAAAACATGGCATGTCAAGTCAAGATTTGGTTTGAGTGATGGGTATATTTTTAGTAGATTCATGATAGAGGAGTTTGACAACCAATGCCACTAACATCAAAGTATATAGAGGGATTGGTGCTCTCTATTAAATATTGGTTCCTTACCCTTGTACATGACAAAATCCAATGGAAATATTGCAATCCCCGCAATCTTGATATCCTGAAAAATTGTTAAGTTTGTTGGATTTTGAGTGAAATCTAAAATTTGCTTTCTTCATATGAAAACAAATGAGGTTGGAACCACTCTCAAACATCCTAAGTCATTTCATGGTAATGTTAAAAATTTAAGTAAAAGGATGGAAATGAAAAATTAAGGAGAATGTCACTTTTACTTCAAGAATTTAACATTACCCTAAATTGCATAGCAATAATAGGACCATAGCTTGAATATTAGGATGGGTACCATAGCATTGAATATTTGGCTGGCCTAGGGAAAAATTAGAAGTGGGCCAACCAAATGAAAAAATCAAAAAATTAAAAAAAAAAGACGAATTCTTTTATGCTGACCCGGGAAGGTACAAACTACAAGGAACAGGTTCTGAACTAGTCGATTTGGATGCCCGGCTTGGACTGGTTTTTGTTGATTTTTGTAGCATCGGATGTGCTCTAGCCTCAAGAATTTGCATGGAGGCTAGAACACATGCATTCTCCAAGACCCAAAAATGGTTTTGGGAAATTCCACGCGAAGACAGTTTAATAAATATAATTAATTATTTTTAATGGATGCCTAAGTCTAAACTTAAAAAATTAAAACAATTAAAGCGTATTAATTAAACTGGGTATGAATCTTGTAGAAAAAAACAGAGATCAAGTCAAGATGATTTGAGCCATTAATTAGGATCTAATCTGGGTCGTCGATTGTTCAATGAGAAGATTATAAGAAGGAGCTCGATGGGCACTTGGAGGACACATCGAGTAAGAGATCTAGAGACCAATTTCTCAAGAGAGCAGCGCATGAGTTGTCGGAGGAGTGATCGAGTTGATTTCATGCAATGAGGGGCAGGGATAGTTTGCCAGAGGAAGTTTTTCCTAATCCAGAGAGTGCAAGGCAGAGAAGGTAGAGAGAAGTCCAGAGAGGCAGCGCAGTGCCACGCAGAGGCAACACAAAGCTACTATGTGGCAGCGCAGAGCTTCAAAGGAAGTCCGAAATTTTGTTGGGGAACAGTGAGATCTAGTGTCGGAGCCGAGGTGTGAGACCGGGAGGCCAGAGGTTCGAAGTTTCCAGCGAGCAGGAGATCAAGAAGTATAGCACAGTCCCAGCCGCAGTGACGCAGTGATTGCGTGGGTAGACGTAGAGACTACACAGACCCAGTCAGATTAGTGCCGAATTTTCCAGTGACAGTGTGAGATCTTCTCACTATCTTTTTGTCCAGTTTATCTCTGTAACGGATTGCCAGTTTGGGCATCCAAAGACTTGTATTCAGAAACTACTACATAATAATACAAGCCCTCAGTTGTTGCACTGGTTTTCTCGCGTTGGGTATTTCCGGGGACTGTCCAAAAATAACGGTGTATGTGTGTGTGTTTATTTTGTTTTTTCTCAGTATTTGTTTCCGCAATATTATTTATGTTGTGAAGGTTGCAGTCGTATTTATTTTCATGTTTACAATGTAACACCATAAATCACTTGTATCAAAACTAACAAGTAGGAGAAATAGCATCATATTGCTACAGTAGGGATTCCCATTGTGGAATTTTCACAGTTTTGGGCCAACAACAGTTCGACCAGCCGGTTCCACCGATTTCAATCCGGTTCTGATAACATTGTTTCATAGTGATGTTGTCAATATCCCTCCATTGCCTCAAATGGAACTATTACCACAAAATCTAGCAAACCAATGCAGACCCACACTAGGCACTCTAGGTCTACAGCAAAAATGAGATCAACCACCATCGTCACCATAGTGGTTGTTGTTGAGTGTTATGAAACCAGTTCCAAAAATAGAATAAAAGAGAGATCAACGCCTTAGAAATAGCCACTTCGAGGGGGCAACCTCCAATACATTACATAAATGAACAATTCTTGGATGATACAAATGACAAAACCTCCACTCTATATATAGGAGTCCATGGGGCCACAATGTAATCCTAGCTGACCTAACAATAATAATGTAAGGGCACAATAATAACAATATAGGGGTTACACGGGTACAACAATAATAATAAGGGGGTTACACTAACAACAATAACGGACTATACTAGTAATATAAGGACCTAACATGCTCCTCTCCTTCAAAAAAGTGTTGTCCTCAACGCTTGAGTAGGTCCAGGTGCTTCTGTATAAAATTCTCATCCTCCCATGTAGAATCTTCAGTGGGTAAGTTCTTCCATTTGATGAGATACTCTGAAATTGATCAATTTCGTATCTGTAGAGTTCTTGTTTCCGTGACTGCTTCAGGTTCCAATATGGTTTTTCCTTCCTCATCAAGTTCTAGCAATATTGTTTGAACTGGAAGTTTGTCCCCTATAACCTTTTTTAAGCATGAAACATGGAAAACTGGATGCACTCGCGAAGAAGCAGGAAGCTCCAATTTGTATGCCATAGTACCAATCTTTTGCAACACCTTGTAAGGACCATAGTACTTTGGCGATTATTTATTATCCTTCTTAGCTTGCTTGAGGGACATTGTTTGTATGGTTGTAGCCGTAAAAATACCCAGTCTCCTACATCAAAACTTCTCTCGCTGCGATGTTGATCTTCCTGTTGTTTCATTCGATTTTGTGCCAAATTTAGATTATCCTTTAAGAGTTGAAGAACTTCTTGTTGATGCTCGATGTGATCTTCCACTGCTTGAACCTTAGAATTTTCTCTTAAAGAAGATGTGATGGACGGTGGATGATATCCATAAGAATTAAATGAGGTCATTTTTCCTACAGTATGGAAGGAAGTGTTATACCACCATTCAACCAGAGGTAACCACTTGACCCATTTTGCTTTCTTACCAGATACAAAACAACGAAGATATCCTTCCAAACATTTATTCACTATATTTGTTTGACCATCGGATTGAGGATGATAAGATGAGCTATGAGATAGTTGAGTACCCAAACAAGAGAATAATTCCATCCAAAAATTTCCAGTAAAAATGGGATCTCTGTCACTTACAATAATCTTCAGGTTTCCATGTAGCTTTTGAATTGTTTCCATAAATGCAGTATCAATGTACTCGGTTTAAATGGATGAGATAATGCAAAAAAGTGTGCATACTTGTGGAATATCAACTACACCATGATGACACTCCTTCCTTGAGACTTAGGTAAACCTGTGATAAAATCCATTGAAATCTCCTCCTAATGTTGACTTGGACTGGATAAATATTGTAGAAGACCCGGGGTCTTAATTGTCTCAACTTTTTCTGCTGGCAAACCAAATATTTTGCCACAAACTTTTGAATATCGGATTTAAGGCCATCCCAAAAAAAATATTTCTTCACCCTGTGGTAAGTTTTTAAAAATCCTAAGTGTCCTCCTAAAGGAGAAGTGTGCAATTCCAAAAGAATCTTTTGTTTTAGTTGGGAATTCTTACAAATATATAAGCGATATTTGTACCATAAGGAATCATTTTTCCAACTAAATGTATCAGATGTACTAGGATCTTGTTACAAATTTTGAATGAGTGTCCACACTTCATCCTTCTTCCATTCATCCCTTGCTTCGGTCATCCAATCTAGTTGGATAATAGAAATGGCACAAAGCAATGCTTCCACCTCTTTATTCTTTATTGAGAGTGCATCTGCAACAAAATTTAGCTTTCCTTTTTTGGAGATGATTTCAAAGTCATAGCCCAACATCTTTGTGACCCATTTTTGTTGCTCTTCTAAAGATAGTCTTTTTTACAAAAAATATTTAAGACTATCATGATTTCTTTTTACCTTAAAGTGTCTTCCCATTAGGTAAGGTAGTCATTTCTTCAGTGAATATTGTATTGATAACATTTCCTTCTCATAAATATCTTTATGTAAATACTTTCCTTTGATTGGACAACTTTAAAAAGCAATGGGTCTTCCTTCTTGCATTAAAACAACACCAATTCCATTTCCTGAGGCATCACATTCCACAATAAAGGTTTGTGAAGTACGGCATAGCTAAGACCTGGTGCTAAGCACATTGCCTTTATAAGATGTTCAAAGAGCCTTGAATTTAGCAGAGTCCATGAAAATGCATCTTTCTTCAATAATGATGTTAGAGGTGCTGCTATTCTCCCATAATTCTTAACAAACTTGAAATAATACCCTGTTAACTCGATAAATCCTCACAACTGCTTTATGGTTGTGAGGACTTTCCATTCATATGCTTTAATTTTGTTAGGGTCTACTATTAACACCCTCATGAAATACAATATACTTAAATATTCCACCTCTTGTACTCCAAAAGTACTTGTTTGGATGTTTTTGCATATAATTGTTTCTCCTCCAAAAGTTTGAGCACCCTGTCAACATGTTGAACATGATCCTTCCAAGACCTACTGGCCAAGTTAGTATATCATCAAAAAATGTAAGCACAAATTTTCCAAAGAAAAGGTTTGAAAATGGAGATTATCAACCCTTGAAATGTAGAAGGTGCATTAGTGAGCTAAAGGCATGACAAAATTCATAATGACCCTCATGAGTTCGAAACTCATTTTCCGAATATCTTCGATCTTCATTCTAATTATTTGATATCACGAGCAAAGATCGACCGGGCAATAAATTGCTCCCCGCGTAATTCATCCAATAATTCATCAATCACAGGAATGGGAAATTTATCTTTAATAGTGAGCTTATTGAGGTTCCTATAATCTAGACACATGTGTCGTGATCCATCTTTCTTGTGCACCAATACTACTGGAGCAGAGAAATAAATTTGATTAGGTTGAATTCTACCGGCCTCTAACATTTCTGCAATCATACGTTCAATTTCACTCTTTTGGACATAAGGACATATGTAAGGCTTAATGTTTGGAGGAACACTTCCTAGAATCAAATGAATAGCATGATCATGGTCACGAATAGGTGGGAGTCCTTTGGGAGTTTCAAACACCTTGGAATGATTTTCCAAGAATTTTTGGAGATCTGCAAAAATAGATGATTTTAATGTTGGAACTTCTAGTGAGCATAATTGTGTAATTACATGTCATTGTTCTTTCTTCAGAAGATTTGTCATGATATTAGAGCTTATTATCTTTCCCAGCTTCCCTATGATACCCCGTAATTTTACTTCCTTTCCTTTTGAAAAAAAATTCAAGAAAATTTCTTGAAAATTAAAAGCTACCATCCCCAAAAATTGTAACCATTGTACTCCTAGTACAACATCAACACCTCCCATTGTAATGGAAAGCATCAAACTATTCAATATATATTCCCCCATGGTTAGCTTGATATTATGGCATTTTCCAAAGAGATTTATAGTTCCTCCATTTGCAACCATCACTTGACATTCTGGTGTTGGGTATAGGAAACAATTTAATTCCTTGGCTACCTTACAATGAATAAAATTATGGGTGCTACCTGAATCAATCAACACTATTACCTCTTTCTTCTTGATATGTCCTTCTATCTTGAGAGTTTGAGGAGTGGTAATTCCTGCCAATGCATTACACGATATGTTCGGACTCATTTCTTCCTCTTCTAGGGCTGGTTTCTGGTGTATATCCTCTTCTTTTGAAGATTCTTGTTCATTTTATTCTTCCTCTTCATAATCTATGTAAAATAATTTCTTCTTAGCACACTTATGACCATTAGTGTATTTGCTATCACAACTGTAGCAAAGCCATTTTGCTCTTTTTTCTTCCAATTGTTGTGGTGTCAACCTTGTAGGTTGTGGAAATCTAGGAGTAGCAACACTTCCATCTTTATAGATGTCAGTGGTAGGCTTCCTTGTCGCCATAATTTTACATTCAATTTTTGTTACCAACCTGAATGCCTTCTCTAATGAATCCGGTTCTGAAACGCCAACTTTATGTTGGATGTTATCCTTTAAAGTCCCTATGAATATATCAATCATGTGTTCCTCTGGAATATCAGTTACCCTTATATTCAATTTTTGGAACTCCTCAATGTGCTCCACCACTGAACCCTTTTTCTTGAGATTTATCAATTGGCTAAATAAGGTGTTGCTCTTTGTATCCTCATAATGTGTTATCATTTTCTCAGTAAAAATCGACCAAGTGACAATTTTTTACAGGAGAAAATCCATTGATACCATACAAATATTTTTTTTTTCTAAATGTAAAGTTGCAATGCGTACCTTTTGTGTGTTTTTTCACATTATTGAGATCAAAATATTGCTCCATCTGTAGTATCCATGTCACAGGATCCTTGCCATCAAACTTCCTCATATCCATATTTGGAATATGGTGGTTCTTTAACCAACATTAGAGTTTAGGAAATCATGATTAACATTTATTTTTTTCTTATCATGAGTTTCCTCTACTATCTTTTCACCATTAGGAATCATTTTTTGTATCAACTTTGACAAACCTCCTTCAAACCTTTCATTTTTTCTTCCATACCATCAATTTTTTATTCCATGCCATTCTTCAAACCATCCATCGTAGCTTCCACGCCTTTCTTCAAACCATCCATCTTAGCTTCCAGGCTTTTCTTCAAAACATCCATTTCATTTTTTGTTGCTCTTTGCAAGAGAACATTTTGGTGCACTTGCTCTTGTAATTTTGATAGATCATGTTGCAATTCTTCATCTTCATGAGTCATAGTAGAGTACTCTGAGGGCTTAATGGGTGTTGAATTATTTTTAGGATGCATTTTAGAACCCACTACTGATATCTATGCTCAAAAGGACTTTGGAATCGCTTAAAACTAATTTTTCAAACAAGACTTATGCAATTTAAAGAAAATACACACCTTTTTCTTGATTTTGAGGAGCTCGATATTGAAACTGAATTATCTTTGTGATTTTAGATCTTCAATATATGAAATTCGACACACAGTAGCCTCACAAAACTCCTTTCGAAATGCCACGGGTCGGCTGATTTGGATTCTTGAAGACAAGGTATGTCCAATCTCCCTACGATGACCTAGTGGGCGAGGTTCGATTAGAGCGAAATTGTACGACTTTCCACGTGTCCCTGTTTCCTCCTTCGACTCTGAAATTGATACAGTAGAAACTATAGTCCGTGTGCTTGTAGTCACTTTTTACAGAATCTTAATCTGACGCTCAGACAGAAATTTATGATGTTTTCCCCATAGTCACCTCTTTGAGATGAAATTTGGGAGACTGAAAAAATCCTAACTGCCACAGATAATATCTCCAAAAATATTGTGAAACATGATCTGAAATTTTTATAGGATTTTTTTCAGGATTTCGGCTTCGCTCTATGAAAATTTCAGCTTTTGAAACCTCGTATAAAAATATTTATAGCGAATATGTCGCGATGACCTGTTTAGGTTAAATTCAGGAGCCTGCAAAAAGCCCTAACTGCCACAGATCATATCTCTGCAAATATTGCAAACCAAGATCTGAAATTTTTCGACAATGTTCCTCAGGATTTCCGATTCATGCTCTAAAAATTTTATCTTCTGAACCTTCGTAGAAAAAACGTTATAGCAAAAATTGCATGATGACCTGTTTGGTGCAGCGAAACCCTAGAATCCAAAGCTCTGATACCAAATGTTGTGAAACCAGCTCCAAAAATAGAAGAAAAGAGAGATCAACGCCTTATAAATAAGCCAATTCGAGGGGAAAAACTCCAATACATTACATTAATGAACAATTCATGGATGATACAAATGAAAAAACCTCCTTTCTATATATAGGAGTCCATGGGGCCACAATGTAATCTAGATGGGGCCACAATGTAATCCTAGCCGACCTAACAATAATAATGTGAGGGCACAATAATAACAATATGGGGTTACGGAGGTACACTTGTTAACAATAAGGGGGTTACACTAACAACAATAAGGGACTATACTAGTAATATAAGGACCTAACATTGAGATTTTGTGTATTTGGAGTAGCATCAGTTGTGCTCTAGGTCCCAAATTTTGAGGAAGGACTAGAGTTCACCTAATCTACAAGACCCAGAAATGGATTTGGGAAATTTCATCTGGTTTAGGAGATATTAAATTAATTAATTATTTTAATGTATTTCCTAAGTTAAAACTTAGGAAAATAAAATAATTAAGTGAATTTAATTAAACATGTGATGAAATTGTCTTAAGTCACACGGATCAAGCTTTCTTTTAATCTTAGCCATTGATTAAAGATTTAATCTTGGTCGTTGATTTGCCAACGAGAAAAGTATAAAGGAAAGGCTTGGGGTCATTTGTAAGACACACAGAGGCAGAGCACTGAAGCTAAGCTGAGATTCTAGGGCAGGGTTGCTAAGAATTCTCAAGTGTTGTTGCCAGAGGTGAATTTAGACCAAGGGGATGATGCGATCCCGGGGTCTAGAATACACAAGAGCGAAGAAGAGATCGACACAAGGACGACGTATGACATGGAGACGACGTAATTTTGGAAACCCTTCGGGGGGTTACGAGACCCTTCGGGGGCAATGTAGTGGTTGCGTCACCCGTGCAGGGTAACGGTTCCTTGAAGCATTGTGGGGGTTTGGAGGCATCAAGGCATGTGGAAACTGGCGAGGAGACTTTAGATCAATCGTATACAAAACCTTTCGATCAGTTTTGGGTTTCTAGGCCCTAATCTTGGCTGAGTTCTGTAAATCTTGTTTGAGGGTGTGGATCAATCATTATTTTGGCCCTAGATTAGCCAATGAGTTGTAGATCTAGTATTTTCTCTGTCGGGTTTTCCAGATCTGGAACCCAGATTTGTGTATTCAAAAATATTCTTAATAATAGGGCCCTCCAGCAACCAGAGACCGGTTTTCCCACATTAGGTTTTCCTAGGGACAGTTTGTCCATAAATAAATGTGTCACTTTGTCTATGTGTGCATGTGCTTATTCTAGATATGAATTGGTAGAGATCTGTTATGTGTTTTTGCTTCGATGTTACTTGAATTCATTCGGTTGATAACTTGTATTCGGTTGATAACTTATCTTAAAGACAAGCCAAAACGAGAGATAATAAATGGTGGCGTTACGGCAATCAGCAGGATGCTTCTACCTGCAAAGTCTCCAATAGGTCATTTAGCCAAGCGTGTCACACGTAACCTAGAACAACCCAAACAAAGAACAGTCCATATATATATATCACAGCTTCAACGCTATCCAGAGAGAGAATTCCTCCACAACAATGTGTGTCATAAGTCTCTCCAATATATAGGAATCTTTGGGGGTGTGTGACACGTCCTTTAAGATATTTAAGTCTATATTTTATTCCAGGCCGACCTAGCATATAAGTGGAATAAATTCAAAGTACATGTTCTGCTCATCCGATCAAGATGATATTTAGATCAATCTTAGACCTCTCCGAAAGAGGAATCCAATAAAAATATTAGGATCGTCATCTGAGCAGTACAACCCGGAGTTTGGACCTAGTTGTCCAAGTTTAACACTCCCTCTCAACTAGGGAGAACTCCGTCCACAAGTGAAATCCAAACATCGTGCGTCATCTCATCGTAGCTTGCTTTGCTGGCCTCTTTATTTCAGAACATAAGTGGGTCAGTCACAAAGACATCATTCCCGACTAACAGATTCATCCCAGAGGTCAAAACCTCTATCGGACTCACAAAGAGTCTCCAACCAAGCCGAAGTTGGTTCATCTGACCCGAAGTCAGGTGGAGGTCCGAGACCTCACAAGACTTGATCCCAGATCAAGTGGCTGGACCGTGCCATCCTAGATAGAGAGTTTGGCAATCTCTGATGCGTACATTAGTCTTTGCTACTAGTCTCTAGATTTTCCCACCTCATTGGCCAAATGAGAGGTACTTCCTATGAGCTTGAACTCAATCGGTAGGATGCATATGGGGCACATATAATGAGAGGTGAACCAACTCAATAATCACAACGGTGGGTTCCAAGCACACCAATAATATTTGGCAAGCCTAGCCTTGTGGTTGCTCATAGCTCCGAGAAGCTGTCCCCAAACCCCCCTAGAGCTCCTCAAGCTCATCGTCCATGAGAGACCACATCATGAGGCCGTTTCGCAGCCTGGAAAGTCTCATGGAAAGGTTAGGAACTTGACCTTCCCCAGGGGCTTCGTAAGAATATCCGTGACATGATCATCAGTTCCTATATGATAGAGCGTTACGGTGCCTCGTTGTACCATATCTCGGATAAAGTGGTACCTGATATCAATATGCTTGGATCGATCGTGGAACACGGGATTCTATGACAAATGAATCCCCCTCTAGTTATCACAAAGGATAATGGTGGCACCTAGCACATACTCGAACAACTCACTGAAGAGCTTTCGCAACTAAGTGACTTCACAATGGGTCATACATGCTACAATGTATTCGACCTCAGCAGTGCTCAAGGTAACTGACTTTCGTTTCCTGCCGGCAGAAGGTTTGTGATAGTATCCGGATGTGACCCCATCTAACACCTGCTTGCCAGCTCAACCATCATCAGTATATCCATGGAGTGTCATACTCCTGGCAGTGTATCTCAGCCCATGGTCTATCGTGCCTCAGAGATATCTCAAGAGTTTCTTGGCACCAACCTAGTGAATGTTATGATCAATCATGTGTTGATTCAAAGTGTTCACTGCACAACATACGTCCGGACGGGAGTTTACTAAGAACATCAGGGCCCCTACGAGTTGACGATACTCAGCAGGATTTGACAATACCGGCCCAGTAGCGCTGCCACTCAACTTCTTGAAGTTGAGTTCCATTGGTGTTGACACGGACTTGCAGTCCACCATACCAAAAGCTTCATAATGTATTCTCCTTGAGAAAGGAAAATCTCGCCAGGTCTCTGCTAGACCTCCAGGCCTAGGCATCAGTCCTAGGTCCTTCATCTCGAACTCAGTAGCAAGCTCCCTCTTACACTAATGAATGAGAGGGTCAGCACTTGTCAAGAAGAGATCGTCCACATACAGCACCAGAATGAGAGGCTTCCCCTGGACAACCTTGAATTAAAGGTTCGGATTAGCATTACTTCGAATGAAGCCCAGCTTCATCAAGTAGCTATCTATCATCTCGTACCAAGCTCTGGGTGCTTGCTTCAGCTCATAAAGGGCTTTCTTCAACCTGCAGACATGGGTGTCCCTATCCTGGACTTCGAACCCCAGAGGTTGCTCAACATACATCTCTTCCTTTATCGCATCATGCAGAAATGCGGTCTTTACATCCATCTGATGAATGATCCATGCTTGATTTTGTATCGAGGTGACAACAGCTTTGCTTTGATCTGTGGTCTAGGAACCATCATCCTTGCATCCTTGCAGATTTAGATACTTTACAGCTTCTTCAAATGATTCAGGCTCATATTGTGTTCATGGCAGCTAGATACCTCTGGTATTTATATGGCTTCTTGGTTTTCTTCCAGAATCCCCCTCTGAAGCCATATGTCTTTGAGCCATGAGGATCTTCTTGCGTTCAGCAATGATATTAGCTCAGGAGTATATTCAGAGATGTATTCTCCCTCTTAATGCCAGCTTCTCTCGAGAGAGAAAAACATCTATTTCAAATGAGGGCATCCCAAACACCAATTTGGAAAGGTGACTTAATCTTCCACAGTCAAAGCCATCCAACAGGCTTTGTTGATTATGGTTCAAGATCTGAAAGCTGCCGAAACACATTTTATCATTTTGCTCCAGGCTGCGCATAGGTGTCTATGTTAACTGCTACATAGGTGTCCATCTATGTCACTGTCCAACAGGGAGAATATATCAACAAGCCTCAACTTGTGTTAGAAGTCTTGTTATTCTGAGGAGGTCTGTTGTAGCTTCCTCAACCAGCCCTCTTCACTGCGACCCACAAAACTAGGAATCCAACATGATTCCTTCTCTCATAATTCTGCACTTTAGAGCTTCATCTACTACATCTGACATCTCATCCAGGGCTGCTTCTTATTTACAGATCTGCCCAAGACTTCAGATCTCAGTTCTACGATTTTTCTCCTAAATTTCACAGATCTAGGAACCGATCATACAGATGTTAAAACATAGAATTTTACCCTTCTTCATGACAGTCCATGCAAATCCAGCACAGTCATAATGGTACTCCTACTCATCAATGTTTCTTCCCCAATCATCCAATAGGATAAAGCTGGACAAGACACTTTCTAAGGTCACTGTCAATAGATTAAGTCCAGGTATATGCTGGTTCACAACCACTGTCATTAGTCAACAGTATCATAATACTGTTAGATGAGGCACTGCACTGCCCCTCAAGTCATCAATAAATGTTACATGTGATCCTTTGTTTATGCAGATCTGGGCCACTTAGGGATAGAGCTTTTCTAGCTTCCTTTACACATAGGAGACCCACAGTTGGGGCACCATTCAGTTCTGAGCACATAGAACTCCCAAGCCATTAGGCCTTCTAAGTCATTCTAATATGTTGCCTTGTTGACTAGACAATACTTTCCAAACAGTTCCTGAACTTTTTGAAAGACAAGTTCTGTTTTCTAGTTTGAGTGTTGCTAAACATACAATCTGTGCAATCTACAGATTTGATCTGCATGCCTGGAATAGTGTCTTCTTTGCAACAGAAAGGGCGTGTCCTTCATCAGAATGCTTGCTCATGATCAGTGATGAATTGCAAAGTGAGCCCACTTTCTGTTGTACGAGGTCCTTAATCACAGCAAGTCTAAGACACCTTATCACCTTAGCATATCACAAAGATGACAAGCACATGATCCAAACACTGGCCCACAAATCATGGACCCAACATGCCTCCACAAGACACTGCTGTAATATGTTTGCTCTATTAGTTTACTGCATTCCAGGTTAGGGACTGCAGCCCCAGTTTCACCACACAATCAGCAAACAAACCCTACTGGGGTTGCGGTTCACCTAGGAGGGGTTCCTCCAATGCCATACTGCCTACTTAGGCGGCCTCTACCCTTGATAACCTTCTAATTTTTGGCCCACCTGTGTGCTATGCCTTTAACAGTGTTCTGCATCTTCAGCAAACTGGCCTCTTATAGGCACATTCTATACTGCCCTTCGCTGGTCCCTAGGGCTAAATTTCTTTATATGGATATAGTATGGTCATGACATCGCATTGTCTGTTATAGTCTGGTGGGCATCACACTATATTTTATAATTGGATTGATAGCGTCCCGTTATATTTTAAAATGATATGGATCTCTCATATCTGAAATGATTGTGGCATTGTATTGCACATTGGCTCAACGCATCGCAACCTGTATCGATGCACGGTGGCATTGTAACTTGGCTTAATGTAGTGTGGGATCGAATAACATGTACTGGTACTTTCCATCATTGCGCTTTCTATTGCTGCCATTATCAGAGGCCTCCACTGTTAAGCCGAATGGCTCAAATTCTTTGAGCATAGTCACTGTGTGCACTCTTAAGCCCATGTTTGTACAAAACTAGACAATCAATTTCGTCCTGTTCGTTTGTCCTCTGAATGGAAGGGCAGAGATGGCTTACAGAAGCCAAATACTTCAATTTAATGTTAGTTATTTCATGTCAGGGAATTCATAAACATTTGAAGAGATGCAATAGACATCCCGCACGCTCCCACACAAAAAATATTCACGTCATTCAGTTGAAGTTCCGCAGCCGGAAGACTCGACCAAAGCATGGAACAGGATCAATACGAAGAATGCCACCGCGGCTTCCAAGCCTCTGCTTTGTAACACGAGGCTGTAATTCGTTATTACAATTGCGTAATACGTCACTGTAATAGCCTTCAAACCATAAAAGTTCCCTAACCTGCTTAACCCAGATTCACGAAAATCCCTAGACGAAAGAAAGCTCTGAAAAAAATTGGTGAACGCGTGAATGAAAAGAAAAGCTTGACCTGGCCGTATGCACTGTTGGATAGGTCTACCACTATAATTTATTCCATCCATTCCATGTAACCGAGTCGGCTACCAAATTTTGTCTGTGCCATAATTTGTTCAACACATAATTAATCTCATGTTCCGCAAAGGATGCGATAGGTGGATGGCATCAAATCGGGTGTTGGTTCGCTCGATTCTCCAGATCTGATTTCAATTTTGTTGGCATGAAAATGCACGCGGAGATGCGGGCAGATTTCACGGGAGTCCAGCAACAGTTTTCTTCCATTCATAAGTTACGACCGCAGAATTCTTTCCGCCATGTTCGTGAACCAAGGTCACTGATTTTGCGAAGCAAGAGTGGCCATATATATCCAACGCATCGTTGAATTTCTGCAATCTCAACAGAACAACCGTGTCTGATTACAGCAAGCAGAGATTACTCCCACAATTTTATGACAGCTGCTTCACGGGTTTCGACCTTTTCGTCCATATTCGATTTTGACGCAACACAGCAATACCGAATGTCGCAGGACGTAATTACGTTCACATCGGCCAGGCCCCAAGAGACTTCAATTATCTCGATTTCAGCTTGGATACTCAGTCCATGGATCGACACCTTCAACAAGGGTTTGCGAATTCCGCGCTTAACTAGAGGAGAAATTCAGATTATGCGAAAAAAAAAACCGGTCGACTGCTGCTTCACAGGATATAAGTCTAGGCTGCCGAGAACTCTAGAGAACGAGCCCCATGGGTCTGAATTTTAACCTTCAGAACATCCCTTCAACAGATCCGTACTTTACTAGCTACCCCTTGACATAGATTGGACTTTCTCTTCCCCAACCTTGCTCTGATCCCATGTTAATTTATGCCTATGTTCTATGCCATTTCAGATTAGGGCACAATACTGAAGAAGATAGAACATGCTAATAGATCGATAGAAGACAAGCCAAAACAGAGATAATAAATGGTGGCATTACGGCGATCAGCAGGATGCTTCTACCAGCAAAGTCTTCAATAGGTCATTCAGCCAAGCGTGTCACACATAACCCAGAACAACCCAAACAAAGAACAATCCATATATATCACAGCTCCAATGCTATCCAGAGAGAGAGAATTCCTCCACACCAATGTGTATCAAATGAATTCTAAGTCTCTCCAATATATAGGAATCTTTGGGGTGTGTGACACGTCCTTTAAGACATTTAAGTCTATATTTTATTCCAGGCCGACCTAGCACATAAGTGGAATAAATTCAAAGTACATGTTCTGCTCATCCGATCAAGATGATCTTTAGATCAATCTTACACCTCTCCGAAAGAGGAATCCAATAAAAATATTGGGATCATCATCTAAGCAGTACAACCCGGAGTTTGGACCTAGTTGTCCAATTTTAACAGAGCTTAACCGGATTAACAGTAATAATTTCTGCATAAGATATAAGCTTCATAAATTTCTACATGGTATCGGAGCAATTGTAGATCTAGAAGGGTTACTAGCTGAAGAATCTGAAGGATCTAGCTGCAAAAAGGCAGCAGAGAAGCAGATCTAAAGGGACAACGCAGTTTTCAGGAGCAGATTCACGCAGAGGGAAGGGTGACGTTGTCCACAGTTGTGTCCTAGCAAGCCCACGCAATTACTGTGCAAAGGCAGCTCAGAAACAGCGCTGGTTGGGTCTGAAGCCAACCAGTGTGATTCAGATCTAAATCTGTCAGATCCAGAAAAGACTGCAGAAGAGCTAAAGAAATTCAGAAGAGCTGGTGGGGTTAAAATTCTAAAGTTTTCAGATTTTTAGCCTTAGCACAAGTGACAAAGATTGAGAGGAGATCAACTTCTTAGAGAGTTTCTTGCCAAAGGAAACTTGCAGTTTGATCAGAGGATCAAAGAAGAAGCTGAATCATAGTTGATTTGGTAGATTTCCAAGGAGGGAAATCAAGTGTCAGAGGAAGCAGAGGGTGCCCACTTTGTAAAGGACCCTAGATCCAGATCTCTAGTATAGAGAGGAGGAGCTCTGACACATTCTGATCAAATGGCTCCTCATGGACTGCGTGATCAGGATAGGCTAGAGGGCCTCTCAAACTTTTCAGTGTGCAAAGCAAGGATCCTGATTGTCCTTGAGGCATACGGTCTAAGAGACCATACAAAGCAGACTCTGGCCACACCGACAAATGCGGATCTCCTACGAAAGCATAGGGAAGTTGCTGGGCATGCCAAGCGGCTGATAATGGACAGTATCAAGGACCATATTGTACCACAAATAGCTGAGAAGAGGACAGCTAACGAAATGTGGAAGGCCTTGACTTCCCTGTATGAGGGAAAATCAGTCCAAAGAAAAATGTTGCTGGAGGCCCAAATGAGGTCATTCATGATGACCAATGGAGAAGACATCGAACATTTCCTCTTCAGATTGTAGTCAATCAGCGATCAGTTGACTGCAATGGGTGCAACCGTAGATGATGCAGTGATAGTCAGGACTGCCCTCAATGCAGTCATGGATGAGTGGGAAACCTTTGTCCAAAGTATCTTGGGTAGAGCGGACCTCCCAGATTGGGACAGCTTGTGGTCAATCCTGTGGCAAGAAGAACAACGCGGATTCACCAAGAAGCAGCACAACCCTGGGTTGAGAAAAGTAAAGAAAGAAGATGAGGAAGATGCAGCCTTGGCATCAAAGAAGAAGAAGAATCTTTCAAAGATCAAGTGCTTCCACTGTGGCGAAATGGGACATTTTGCCAGCCATTGTCCAGAGAAGAAAAGGGACAAGGAAGCATCCTCTTCCAAAGCAGCGGTGGCAGATGATAGGTCAGGAGATGATGCAGCCATGAGTGCTCATGAACCACGGAGGTGGGGTGACATGGACATGTAGAGAAGCTATATGGAAAAGAGGTGGGATCCTTGAGCAGCTCATCTCTTGGATCACAAGCGAGCTACGGCAGCCTTAAGACAGTAGTGGGACAAGTGGAGCAGTGGGTGCATAGATCACAGATGAGGCAAAGGCAGAGGCAGAGGCAGATCTCGAGGCTGGGAGGAGCAGTGCAGTTCATAGCGGCAGCAGCGTAGAAGCAGTAGCAACGCAGAGCAGAGCTACAGCAGCGTAGAGAGGTTCAGAAGGGCAGCGCAATGCAGCGGCAATGTGAGAGATTTCAGCACAAGGAGCTGATGTGACTTCAGTAGTGCAGAGGGAGTCTGATTACGCAAGCAATGCTGTAGCTGTGCATCGTTCTTTAGATGCCAGCACAGATCTATAGCCTATGGAGCTTCAGTGATGAGGATGCAGCCCATTTGACTCGTTTGTCAAAGATTGGGCAGGGGATTCAGTGGTTTCTCTCAACAACTGAAGTTGCAGTGCAGCAGATCAGCAAAGACAGTGCTATGAGCAGCACAGATGCAGCATATTGGGAGGGAGCTGCAGTACAGTGGTTGCAGTGGCAGTGGCAGGGTCATGAGCAGCAGTACAGAATAGCAGCAGCAGTGCAGAGTTGAGTGGTAGGAGACCAAGCTTCAGCAGCACAGAACCAGTACTCAAAGTCATGTAATGCATAAGTGTGATGTATTGCTAGAGCACACCCTTGATGCTAAGAGGGAGTGTTGAGATTTTGTGTATTTGGGGTAGCATCAGTTGTGCTCTAGCTCCCAAACTTTGTGGAGGGACTAGAGTTCACCTGATCTACAAGACCCAGAAATGGATTTGGGAAATTTCATCTGGTTTAGGAGATATTAAATTAATTAATTATTTTAATGTATTTCCTAAGTTAAAACTTAGGAAAATAAAATAATTAAAGTGAATTTAATTAAACATGTGATAAAATTGGCTTAAGTCACATGGATCAAGCTTTCTTTTAATCTTAGCCATTGATTAAAGATTTAATCTTAGTCGTTGATTTGACAACGAGAAAAGTATAAAGGAAAGGCTTGGGGTCATTTGTAAAGACACACAGAGGCAGAGCACTAAAGCTAAGCTGAGATTCTAGGGCATGGTTTGCTAAGAACACTCAGAAGTGTTTCAGCTGCAGAGAGGGGAATTTAGACCAAGGGGATGATCTGATCCCAGGGTCTAGAATACACAAGAGGCGGAGAAGACAGCAGCAGCATCAGCAAGGACAGCGCAAAGGAAGGCAGCAGCAGCATCAACAAGGACAGTGTAATTTTCAAGAAACCCTTCAGGGGTTACGCAGTCCCTTCCGGAGCAGCGCTAAGGGTTTGGAGGCCATCCAAGGCTGACGCAGAGGCTTTCAGGGGCTTCAGAGGCTGATGCAGAGGCTTTCAGGGGCAGCGCTGGGGTTTCTAGGCCTAGATCTGGCTGAGTTCTGTAAATCTCGTTTTAGGGTGTGGATCAGTCATTATTGTGGCCCTAGATCAGCCAGTAAGTTGTAGATCTAGAGTTTTCTCTATCGGGTTTTCCAGATCTAGAACCCAGAGTTATGTATTCAAAAATATTCTTAATAATAGAACCCTCCAGTAGCCAGAGACCGGTTTTCCCACATTGGGTTTTTCCGAAGACAGTTTGTCCAAAAATAACTGTGTCACTTTGTCAATGTGTGCATGTGCTTATTCTAGATCTGAAGTGGTAGAGATCTATTATGTGTTTTGCTTTGATGTTAACCTGAATTCGTTCAGTTGATAAGTACGAGGAGCTTAACCAGATTAACAGTAATAATTTATGCATAAGATATAAGATTCAGAAATTTCTACAGTTGTTTTGTCGTTGGATTTTATCCCCACAAAGTAGGCTTCCCCAACGAGCCTCAAAGATCAAGTAATCAAAGGAATCCCAGGCCAAATACCCTCCTAGGAACCTGTTAACTAGACACAACAAAAATGTATTGAATAAGGTAGGGCTCCAGGTGAAAATTAGGCAGCGAGTTCAGAGAAGTTAAGTACCTATGGCTAGATCTAGAGGGCTGAGATAAGTCCAGAAGATGCCCAAATAGATTCCAAACACATGCTACCATTAATTAAACAACTGCCATTATAAATTAGAGTTTAAAATAAAGACATTTTATAGCATGCAAAATTTATGGCAGCAGCAATAAAAATTTCCTATATATGATGATACACAATCAAATATCAAAGGATATGAAATAGATAAATAAGAGAAAGGCTAAAGCAAATTTTCAATGGATGAAATGCACAAAACAGCTAGGAAACCCTAGACATTGGCCCTAGAATTATGGCTGAAAATGCATAAAAAATTATACTTTTCCTTTTCAAATTAATAGATGCCAACCCTAACCCTAGGTATATGACATTTAAGGTGTTTATTCTATTTAAGGTAAAATTTGCAAAACCCTAGCACTGATTTACCACAAAAAATTAACAAAAGAAAATTTAAAGAAGAATGACACACAATGACTAGTGCCTTCAATTAGTTGGGTATGAGGAGTCAAAAGGATGAGGTCAAAGGTGGAAGACCTTGCATGGTGGGAGTATGCAGTCAAAAGGATGAGGTAAAAGGTGGGAGACCTTGCATGGTGGGAGTAAGTGAGGAAAATTTCTCAATCTAACCCGAGCAACTTTCAAAATTACAAAATTCATGGGCAAGTTGCATATAAGTTCATAACTTTTTGGCAAAAGCATATGTTGTTCTACCATATTATAAGGCTTAGATTAGGTAGTCTCATCAAAATCAGGTGGTGTTGACTCATTTCCCTAGAGGATCAAGCTGGAGGCATATACTAGACAAGAGGGAAAGGGTGATACTAATGATGAGTATCCCAATATAGGCGATGGTGGAACATTGTTTGTCATTTAAATATTCTTGCTCATTTATTCTAATGGTTTCTTTCAAAGTTTCATTAATTTTTTGAAAGCATGGTTCAGAATCTTTATAACATAAATTTTCATTAAAATTTAATATTTTATGTATTTTTTAGTAAATCAAATCATTGAAATCAGACCAATCTTAATCAATCTGAGTCTGAGTTGACCCTCAACCAACTCTGAATCTAAATCCGTGTTTTAAAACATTGCCTAGTTCTAACTACTAATCAATGTTTTTTTAATTTTATCATTCATGTTTATGGTGAATTACAATTTTTTAATATTTATTATTCCTATCTACCTGATATCCATCTATTATATATTATTGCCATCCCCAACCCCCCCATCTCCTAAAAATTTTGGGGATATGCTCTAGCTATCCAACACACTCATCCCCAATCCCATCATTTACACATTCTGGAAACCAATACAACATAGCATTAGAGTCTAGACATAATATGACAAAGTCATGTATTATAGTAACATATTAAGGAATGAAAATTATCAATTAACATATCTTAACAAAATGCCAATTTGTTATATGGGTGATTGTCTCCCTCACCAGACCTAAGTTTTGTAAGTACTCCCCCCAACACTCTTTGTGTGTTATTGGGCACATTGATGTCTAAATTTGCCCAAAGGGCATAGAGCAAATGGTGATCGGGTGCATTGTTAAGCACTCCTTGTGTTAAGGTCCTAGGTTCAAAACGCCGTGGGCACAAATCCAGCCATGTTAAGGGTTGGGGTGGCCAACGCCGGGTGTAATCCCTAGGTGATTTTGAGGACATAGAAGCCGCTAGGTCGCAGCTTCTTAAACACGTGCTAGTCCCACAGGTCACAAACAAACTAGCAAAACCAAAAAAAAAAGCACATGATGTCTAAACTTACAAATATTTCACTGCATGGGGTACAAAGAGAAAGATAAGCTACCACTAATGCAGCATTATGTCAATACATATTATTTCTAAACTTGATTAAGGATAGGTCGAACCTTCTCTAGCCCATTAATGCAACATAGTTTCAATAAAGATAATAGTTTCAAACCAAAATAGTTTGCTTATAATTATTTCACTGCATGGGGTACAAAGAGAAAGATAAGCTACCACTAATGCAGCATTATGTCAATACATACTATTTCTAAACTTGATTAAGAATATGTCAAAGTTCAAACCTTCTCTAGCCCATTAATGTAATACAATAGAAGGTTAAAGAATATTAATGTATTGTAATATGCATCTTATAAGGAAAAGAATGATAGATAATCATTTCAAACCAAAATAGTTTTGTTGCAACATTTGTAATTCATTTCGAACTCGACTTAATCTTATCCTCTGCTTTTATTCACAATCAACATAAACAAATGATCAGAAGAAATACAAAGCATACCTATACCACAAGATTCTTCAAAGTCATCCACCTCCAAACTTTCAGGACCAATATTAGATAGAAAAGATAAAGCCTTTTCCAACTGATTTGGATTCTTAATCTGCAACAAGTACATCCCATGATTCAACAAGAATTTCAACTAGCTGCAATACCTTTCCATATATCCACCCAACCTATGAATATTTGTGCAGTGTTTATTTCATTACAGTATTAAATCTGTTAAAAATTTTAGTAGTGCTTTTGTTTTTCTTCAGAATTTTCACATGGCTAAAATCATGTTTCACCCCACACAATAAGATTTAGAAATGCATATTCCAAATACCTTAGATAAGATGATATACTGGAGAAGAAAGGGTCGATGTTTGAGTGCATTTGCCGGATATTTTGTTGCTACCTGTTGCAATGTTGTTACTCGGAGTTATACGAAAAATCTAGATCAAGATGAGATGAAGAAAGACATTGTAGCTACATAAACAATCAAAAATTGTTTAATGTGATATACCATGTACAGAAGATTTCCAACAGACTTGATGCACCCATCTTCCACACCTGCCTGCATGTAAGACAATTTTTAATGCCTGACTAATGGCAATCACAATCAAATCAAGCAATGCAAAGTTGCAAACAATAGGCATAGATCATGGTACATGATTATCATAAAGATTTGACTTACAGTTCAGAAATTACAAAATAGCTATCTAAATATCCACTTTATCATTAAAAATTTGTCAACATCCACAATGCACATCATTATAGTCTTAGAGTTACAACCGTAATTCGATTTATTCTTATAAAACTGCTTGACAACCAAGGTAATAATCTGTTCCTCAAGAAATGCCATTGTAAAAAATAGGAAATTCAAATTACAGAATGACGACGTAATAAGATAAGAAAGAGAACAGCAGCTGTGGTAATTCAAATTTTGAAACAACATTAAAACTCCAATTTTACTCCCTACAAATTGCCAAGCTGGCGAGCACACTTTCAAAATAGGAAATAGAAGAGAATGGCCAGTAACCACCAAATGAGACACAAACAGTAAAGGGAATGTAAACAAGGAAGCAGAAGAAATGGAAGACTATAAACTCGAAAAATACGTAGGCAGAGGAGTTTGGAATGTAGCAAAAAGTGTTTTTAACCAGATCATTGCACTTCCCTTGACAAAAAAGCAGAAAATGAACCTGGGGACCAATCTAAAGAGATGAAATCAGAAACGAAAGAAAGTTAATATGACTAAGCCAGTTGCATCTAATTAACAAGTTTATGAGGATGTTTGACTCCTCGAGTGATAAAAAATAATGAAGATCACATCATTGAATTTGGTCCTACGAAAAAGATCTGGTAAATGAAAGATTACAGCAAAAGGCTAGAATTGCAGAATACAAAGTTATCAATGGAGGATATGAGGGAATTAAGAAAATAAGGCACAGTGTATATCACTGGATGCAGGTGGAGTCTGGACAATAGTGGGAATTACAATTTTATGGGACCTGAAAATGTTGCATATGATCAAATTAATAGAAGGCATCTGGTGGATAGGAGCTTGGTTCAAAGTCATAAACTGCATCTTGCCCTTTATACATCTTGATCTGACATGTAGGTAAGGAGAATGTTTGTATGCCTATTACCACATGGTTTCTGTGCCTGATCATGAATAGGATATGTGTAAGTCTTCTCCGTATTGAATACCAAATTCTACAGAGTAAAGTAATCAGATAGCTAACCTGAAAGACACGTGACACAACATTTTTGTGATACATGTTTCACTTTTAAGTTACCTGAGATGTGGAAATGCCTGAAGTTTCAGAAATCATTTCCAGCTTCTATGAAATGCATAATTGCCACATTACACACGCATGCTTATATCTATATATATTTATCAATCTATCTGCCTCTCTGTTTATGTATTTACGAGGATAATGTTGGTGAGAGTAGTAATGTTGGTGAGAGTAGTGATGTGTGTACGAGAAGCCTGCCCTGGTCTCCCTAGTATGTATCCGTTGAAGCATTAATTCAGGCATATATAATACTCTCCATCTCCCGTGTTCATTACAATGTATGTGAATGCACTCATAAAAATCAATATGGTGTCAGAGCAGCAATCTGACAGGGCCCTATGACTGGCAAAGCAGCAGCAATTACTAGGGCCTATGACTGGAGGAAACATGAGATTCAACATGATTGCTCAAGGAGTTTATGTTTATGGGCATCGAAGCATGTGTCTGATTTGAAACCCTGAATGCAAATGTTAAAGGAGGGCAAGCTAATGTAAGTCTTTTTAAGGTTTAAAAAAAAAAAGACAAATGTAAGTCTTTTTAAAATTTAAAGTTCTAAATAGAAAAGAAAAAAAGTTATTTCCTCCTCTACATGGGTAAGAAATGCAAGCAAAATAGGGCACCAAGGTACGAACACTGTCAGAGCTTTATCAATATATCTACTTATCTATTTATGCATTTACGAGGTATAATATAGGTGACAGTAGTATGTGTGTATGAGCAGCCTGCCTTGGACTCCTCGTGTATTCATTGAAGTATTAATATAAGAATATATTATTCCCTCCATCTCTCATGTTCATTACAACACACGTGAATGGACTCACAAAAATCAATATGGTGTACTCAGAGTCCTGATCATGGAGCCTTTAGCTGTCACAGCAGTTATAATGGGGGCATCTGCCTAGAGGATACCTGAGGTTCGACATGACTGCTCAAGGAGTCTGCATTTATGGGCATCAAAGTGATGTGTGAGTTGAAGCCCCTAAATGCACAATAACATGTTAAAGGATGGTAAGCTAATGTAAATCATTTTAAACTTTAAATAGAGAACAATTGTTTCTTCTTCTACACGGGGAAGAAATCCAGACAAAGTAGGGCACAAGGTACAAACATTGTTAGGGCTTTATTGATCTATCTACCTCTCTATTTATGCATTTATGGAGTGTAATGTATGTGACAGCAGAATGTGTTGTATGAGAAGCCCGCCTCAGGCTCACTATTATGTTTTCACTTTTCAATGAGCACTAATATAATCATATGTTATCTCTCATGTTCATTACAATATACATCAATGAACACCATTAGTTTTGGAAGGTGCAAAATGGCCTTGATTGGCTTATATCAACCACTTTTACTTATGTGGTTGTGCTAGTTACAATGTTTGTGAATGCACACATAAAATTCAATATGGTGTCCAAGCAATTGGGGCCTGTGACTGTTGCCAGAGTGATAAATGGGGCTCATGATTGGAGGAAATCTGAGATTCAAGATGATTGCTCAAGGATTGTGTTTATGGGCATTGAAGCACATGTCTAAGTTCAAACCCCCAAATGTACAACAACATGTGAAAGGAGGGCAGGTTGGCGCAAGTCTTTTTAAAGTTTGACTTGGAGCATCAATGACACAATAGGGCACATAACAACCAACCACAGAAATGCCAAGTTCTCATGAATCATTTAAACGAATACTTATCTGATTCATGCATGTTGTCCATCTATTAAGGACAAAATTGTATACCTTGGCACTATAACTTTGGATTCAAGAGTCAAGACACAACTCATGCTCTTTCAATATGTTCAGATATATATTGGATTAATAATATTGTTTGCTTTAGTAAAACAAGCAGATTAGCAGTATAGATAAGATAGTTTTATTAACGTCCATGAATGACCAAAGGAATAATTCAATGGTTTCGAATGTACAATCCAGTAGAGATATGCTAAAGAAGTGTCAAAGCATCTGTTGTATGCTAAAAAGGTGAAGCATAAAATGAAAAAGGCTAAACTATTGTATCAGAAAAGTAGCCAAAATCAAACCCTAGATACAACCATAGGTTTAAAAACCAAAATTGGGTTTTGAACCAGACCACCTATCTAACCGGGTTTCACCAGATCAAACCAGATTCAATGAACCAGATTTGAAAAAAATACATAAAATAATTAATTTTTAATGAAAAAAATATATATTTTTAAGATTTCAAAACATGATTCCAAGCCATTAGAGACAAAATATGCAAATTTCGCTCATCTATATACCATGTAAGAGTGAATATATCAAAATGGCATAGAGTGCAATACATATCAAGAACAAAATACATAATCAATGAGGCTCTAAGTCGCCTCTACAGTCCAAAAAAAATGCTACAAGTTATTGGGCCACTGGCCTCCTACAAATCACTATCAACATGACCACTCATCAAACTCATCATGGGTTAACCACTACTAGAAATGGGATCATCATCAAGAGCTACATAAACATCATTGTTATGAAACCAGTTCCCAAAATAGAAGAAAATAGAGATCAACGCCTTCGAAATCAGCCACTTCGAGGGGCAACCTCTTTTACATTACATAAATGAACAATTCTTGGATAATACAAATGACAAAACCTACCTTCTATATATAGGAGTCTAAGGGGTCACAATATAACAATATGGGGACTACATGGACACAACAATAACAATAATAGGGCTACACTAGTATTATAGGGACCTAACATGCCCCTCTCCTTCAAACAAGTGTTGTCCTCAACGCTTGATTATTTCTAGATGCTTTTGTATAAAACTAACATCCTCCCATGTGGAATCCTCAGTGGGTAAGTTCTCCCACTTGATGAGATACTCTGAAATTGATCGATTTCGTAGCTGTCGATTTCTTTTTTCCGTGACTGCTTCAAGTTCCAATATGATTTTTCCTTCCTCATTAAGTTTTGGCAAAATTGTTTGAACTGGGACTTGCTCCATCTGTAGTATCCATTTTATTGTATCCTTGCCATCAAAATTCCTCATATCGATCTTTGGAATATGGTGGGTCTTTAATCCAACATTAGAGTCTATGAAATTATGATTAACATTTCCTTTGTTCTCATCATGAGTTTCCTCTACTACTTTTTCGCCATTAGGAATCATTTCTTGTATCAACTTTGTCAAAACTTCCTTCAAACCTTCCATGTCTGCTTTTAGATCACTCTTGTCACCTTTTAGTTCATCTTTAGTTGCTCTTTGTGAGAGAGAAATTTGTTGCACTTGGTCCTGTAATTTTGATATATCGTGCTGCAATTCTTCCTCTTCATGCATCATTTTGAGGGCTTAATGGGTGTAGAATTCTTTTTAGGGGCCATTTTAGAACCCAATATTGATATCTATGCTTCAATATGCCCTTGGAATCCCTTCAAACTGATTTTTCAAACAAGACTTATGCAATTTTTTAAAAAAATACACATTTTTTTCTTGCTTTTGAGGAGCTCAATATTGAATCTGATGTATCTCTGTGATTTAGGATCTCCAAGATCCAAACTTTGGTCCTATAGTAGCCCTCTGAGTCCTCTTTCCAATGCCACAAGTCAAACCTGATTTGGATTCTTCAAGGCAAAGTTATGCCCAATCTCCCACAATGGACCTAATTATGGACTGGTTCAGTAGAGCGAACTTGTACGGCATGCCACGTGTCACTATTTCCTCCTTCGGCTCTGAAATCGACACACAGGAAACTATAGTCCGTGTACTTTCGACCACTTTTTACAGAATTCCAATCCGATGCTCAGAGAGAGATTTATGAAGATTTTCCCAAAGTCACCTCTTTAAGATGAAATCCGAGAGCCTGCAAATACCCTAACTTACACATATCTTATCTCTGCAAATATTGTGAACCAAGATCTGAAATTTTTACACTAAGTTCCTAGGGATTTCTTCGCAAGTGGGTTTTTTTTAGCGTCTGAACCATCGTAGAAAAAATTTATAGGGAAAATGTCACGATGACCTGTTTGAAGCAACAAAACCCTAGAATCCAAAGCTTTGATACCAAATGTTATGAAATTAGCTCCCAAAATAGAAGAAAATAGAGATCAACGCCTTATAAATCAGCCACTTCGAGGGGGCAACCTCCTTTACATTACAAAAATGAACAATTCTTGGATGATACAAATAACAAAACCTACCTTCTATATATAGGAGTCTAACGGGTCACAATATAACAATATGGGGACTACCTAGGCACAACACTAACAATAATAAGGGGTACACTAACAATAATAAGGGGCTAACAATCATCTAGCTCAAAGTCTTCAGAGTTGGATTCCTCAACCTTGTAATATGGTAGAAATTGAAAAAGCTTAACATGCCTAACCAATGATTTTGTTTTGGGTAAAGGGTTCATCTCCTCAACCTTATAATATGGTAGAAAAAGCTTAGCATGCCTAACCAATTATTTTGCTTTGAGTGAAGGGTACATTTTTGTTAAGTTCATGGCAAAAGCGTTCAACAATTAATACCACCGACATCAAAGGAGTTCAGCAATCAACACAATCAACATCAGAGGATTTCAACAATCAATACCATCAACATCATCGACCAAGGTACATAAATGGTTTCATGCTCTTGATTAATTTCCAATCCTATACCCTCATACATGACAAAATCAAATGGAAACATTGCAATCCCTAAATCCTAAAAATTGTTAAGTTTGTTGGTTTTTGAGTCAGATCTAAAATTCTACTTTCTCCATATGAAATCCAATGAGGTTGGAACCAATCTCAAACATCTTGAAACCATTAATGGTAATGTTAAAAATTTAAGTGACTTGTACTTTAAGAGTTTAACATTACCATTGATTGTCAGCATTGCTAGGGTTGAGTTAGGTTTTTTAGGTTTCAAATTTAGGAGAGACGGGGTTGGTTTTATAGCCAAAGGTAGTTGTTTTGGCAGAAAAAACAACCCTTGGTTTCCACCAAACCACTTGAAAATCCACCACTAGGGGTCCTGAAATCCCCCCACGCATGTGAGATCTGACTAGGCTGGTTAGAGTTGGAACAGAGTTGGAACCAACAGATTTGTACCAGTAAGGTACCTAACAGGCACAAACAGACCCTCCAACCAGGTTTTTATACCAAAGTTTAGTACCTAATCAGTACAAACTGACCCTCCAACCAAGTTTCCCTACCAAATTTTGGTACCTAATCGGTACAAACTGACACTCCAACCTGGTTTTTCTACCGGTTCATTACCTAGCCCTATCTGACTAGTCGATTTGACTAGTTACCGGATTTAGACCAGCCAGTTTTTAAAACTTTGGATACAACACTATGTTACCAAGGCACAAGCACCTAGACCCTAGGTGTATGAACTTGGCACAGGTTCTTGTCTCCCATCCCTAGTTCCAAAATTAGAAGCCCATAGCCAAACTTAAAAGATCCTAGCACACCCAAGTTTGGTGAGGTGCTTGCAACTAGGGAATGACCGTGGCCCCTTAAATCAAGTGCCCAAACCCCAAGTTGGGTTCATTGGGGATTCTTTAAGGGCATGGCTTCCACTAGGAAAAATAAAATAAAATAAGTATATAAAAATAAAAAGGGCCAAAAATGAAAGGAACTGATGGACTCCTCTCCTCCAAAACCCTGATTCCTCATTTGCTAACACTCTCATGGACCCAAAATACAAAAACAGCCTCTCATTTTTACCATTTTATTTTCAGCAGTGAACAGATTTCGGCAATTATTTCTTGCTGCAAATTTATGGGTGGTGATAGAAAGTGAAGTGGTAAGTACACTGCTGCCTTTGGTACCAAATATCCCATTGCTAGGGTATTTTCACTGTAGTATGACATTATACATGTGTTCTTGATTCAAGACTTGAGAGTCATAACCTATTATTGTTAATTTCATTTTTCAGATCAAAATGATCAAGTTTACTGTTCAGTATCTTTCTAATCATTGTAGGATAGATCAACGAATCAATGTTGAATGAGAATTCTAAATTTGATAAAAAAATTCAAGATTATGCATGTTTTTGTTGTTACTTACTGAAAATTATATTATGACCATTGTTGATTTACAAAATTTCCCTTCTGTTTCTTTTTCTTTTTCTTTTTTTTAATTTCATAAATTCATATATATAAACTTTTATATGTATACCCCGGATGAATCCAAGTCTCCTGCTCCAAAATGTGTTGTCCCCGTCCCCATCCCAGAGTCTCCTGCTTCAAAATGTGCTGTCCCCGTCCCCGTCCCCGTCCCCGTCCCCATCCCCGAGCCTTGGTATCCTAACTTAGATGCAACGTGATAAAGGGACTACATAACGTCACCAGTAGGTGCAGAACTGGAGGGGTTTCGGATTTTATATATGAGGCTGTCTACTGGCTCCATCCAATAAATGATTACCCCCCTAGCTCTAGCTTAAGCTAAGCGAGAGTTTTGATGATATGTATGTAATTTTTCCAATCGATACAAGCATCACCTTTGCAAAAAACAAAAATCCTTGGTCTGCCCTTCACCACTTGTTTTTTCAAATATGTTTTATATTATATGCTTTGTGCTGTACCTCACTTGTGATTCCCCAACAAAAAGAGTATATTGGCACTAGCATTCTATGGAGAGCAAATATTCTTATTGCTCAATTAAGAACTAACTTGCATCAACATCGGTGTGAAACGGGACAGTAGAAGAGACCTAAAGAAGCTTGGGAAGAACAGGTGTGTATTTTTTGCACTTCTGGGGGCAGTGGAATCAGAAACACATTTCATTTTGGAATGTGATGCTTTCAGAGCAGACACATAGTATGTTAGCATCAATTCCATGGCATTATCTTTTCAGTGAGGAGACTGTTAAAAGATTGAATCAGCTAATCATCATTTTGGAATGTGATGCTTTCAGAGCAGACACATAGTATGTTAGCATCAATTCCATGGCATTATCTTTTCAGTGAGGAGACGGTTAAAAGATTGAATCAGCTAATCATCAATTTGAGTATACATTCTCTGCAATCATAGTCAACAAGGTGAAGGCTGGAGAACGGCAGAGAATATGGGATTTCAGCTGGAGTGCCTAAAGAAATGTCTGGAGAAAAATTACGTAATCATGGATTAATGCGATTAATCAGTAAGTTGTTGTATTTATGTCCAGTGTTTGCGCTCTCTTCTGTTTCAATTCATCTTCTATTTGTAAATTTTCTTAAGTACTGTTCTTTCCATTTCCATTGTCGTTCCCATTTCTTGCTTGCGTCTTTAATGCCACACCTTTGTGGTTGTGATAGTGTTTATATACTCGAAATCTGAAGCATGCAATAATAGTAAAAGTTCGCCTAGATTTCTCGTTTTTAACAGTAATAATACTGTAAAAGTAACGGTTGCATAGTGAATTCAGGAAATCATTACTGCGGTAGTAAATCATACACGTGAATTCCATCTTAACAACCATACGCAAACAACCCTAACACGGGAATTTACAGAAATTAGTTGTATTACAAGCTCTTTTTGTTTATTACAATTTTATTACAGAACAAATTTTATTGGAGGTCAATCGATGTACGAACCTCCCGAATAACATCCTTCAAATTGGACGAGACCTTGCCATTCACTATAGCATTTTGGGCAGTCCGCTCGTCCAAGCCAATCTTAAGGAACAGCTGGAGAATCTCCCCGCTGTTGCTCTCGCTTGTCACCATTTTACTGCACAAACAAGTAAGGAGTGACGCAAAACCCTGGCAATCCTCTCAACGATGTCAACGATAGTATTTGTCCTGAAATGCATACAATAAAGACAGAGTTCATGAAATGCGATTCCCACCTTCGTAGGGTTTTTGTAGAGAACGAGTGAATAACGAATTCCAGTAGCGAACCAAATGCCCTTTCGCACCTGATAGAGGTCCGCAACGAATATCGTAGGTGTTGAGTGAGCGGACTGTGTCTCTTCGTGTGTTTCGAACTCTGAACCACCGTATTAAACCATTGTTTGAAGCCTAGCATAAATGTCGTAGATTTTGAGATGCTATTAGGTTTTATTTGTTAGCCGGTCTGTGTTGGCTTCTATGGAGTTTGACATTAGTAATTTGACTATAGGAAGCTTGTTGTCCAAGTATTCCACTTTCTTCCAATGCAATTAGCGCTTCATTTTGTGGCCTGTTTGTCTTAATTATCGTAATTATCGTATAGAATGATCAGAGCAATTTATTCTTCATTTTGACCATATTAAACTCTTTGTACACGAATCTCCTACAAAGAGTTTGAGCATGTCGGCACTTTTTCGAACAAATGGGATAAAGAGCGGGAGCAGCCTTGTTCTTTGTCTTCCGAAGATATTTAGTATATTTTGTTTTAAAAGATGGTAAATTTTATGATAATGTTGTTATTTATAAAATTGTTTATAAAATTTAGTTGTTTAATTTTTGCTATGAAATAGGATGATGGAAAAGCCCTAAAGAAGCTTGGGAAGAACGAGTGTGTATATTTTGCATGTTTCGGCAGTGGAAAAATGTTTCATTTTGGAATGTGATGCGTTCAAAGACATCAATGTTTCATTTTGGAATGTGATGCGTTCAAAGATATCACAGAAAGTTATGGGAATATGTTTCTTGAAATTGTCTTTTTAGCGATGGGATTGTTGGAAGGTTGGGTCAGCGCATTATCAATTTGAATAAGAAAATGACTGAAATGTAAAAGGCAAAAAATAGGGAACTCATAGTCCCATAGACTATTTTTTTGTCTCGTATACATTAAAATTTGATAATAGTAAAGAGAATTATTTTCCTCTAAAAAAAAAAAAAATCATTAATAATGAAGAAAATAATTATTGGTTGTCATCATGAATGTTAGATAAGTTATTACTATATGGGTCTAGAGTATGTCTTAAAATTGCTTTTGTTTGGATAAGAAACAAGTTAACGATCGGGAACTCATAGTCCCATGAACTATTACCACTATCTGGCTCCAACAAAATTTGATAATAGTAAAGAGAATTATTTTCCTCTAAAAAAAAAAAAAATCATTAATAATGAAGAAAATAATTATTGGTTGTCATCATGAATGTTAGATAAGTTATTACTATATGGGTCTAGAGTATGTCTTAAAATTGCTTTTGTTTGGATAAGAAACAAGTTAACGATCCAAGACCCAGAGGCATCTGTTAAGAGTGAAAACTTGTCCCCTTACGGACCACCAACAGTTAATCCTAGGTGACATGATTTTCCTTGAATAACAGTGATGAGTCAGCCTGCATTTGCTAATAGTAGCCAATAATGGTTGTCCCTATTGTTAGTTTGACAACTAAGTTGTGATAGGTTTTCCCACAGTAAATATAAAAAAGTAAAAAATAAATAACTTATTACCGTTATTTGAGAAAAACCATGCAACCTAAAATGATTTGGTGGTAGTTCATAAGGATCTACCAAATGCTTATGGATTTTGGATCATTACCATGTTTCCTTCCATTTGAGGAAGACAACTTCTTGGCCAATCATAAATAATTTTAGGTCTTGCTTCAAGCCAAAAAGGCAATTTCAGCATAAATAACATTTGCAAGGAAGTCTCTACACTTTGTGATCATTATGAGAAGTCTTTTCATCAAAGCATAGTTGGACAACTCATATTGGAGGCTAGCATGCAGTGAATTTGAAGGACCTAATTTGTTGTGAGTAGTTGGTTGTACAGAGAAGTTAAAGGAGATATTTCTCTGGTGTTTTTGGAGGCATGGGACAGCTGGGTGTTAAGGGAAAATAAGGACTGAAAGGGCTAGTTGTGGAGGGGCTACATCAACAAGTAAATTGTTTGTTTTCTTCTTGTTCTTTTAGGCAGATTGAAAGTCAAAGGAGTTGACTTCAAGCCTTGGTGTATACTATTGTATACTAGTCTTGTATCATGGTGTAAAAGGGTCATGATCCTTGGTACGGGAGGCATGTGTTTGTTTTAATAAAGGACAAATAATAATAGGTTTTGGGCCATATATTTATCTTGTGTATTTTATTGATTCATTGTTGTTATATTTCCATTGTGCAAGTTTTTTTTGGTTGAACACACCTAGTGTGTTTGTGTGTGTGGTACGACATAGACTAGACCTAGGGTGTAAGGAAAATTCAACACGACAATGAGGGGCAAGTGGAAGGTGAATTTACTATAAAATTGGGGAAATCCTACCTACTTTTTTCTTGAAACGTGCTTGTCTAATCCAAACAATGGAGCCAAGGTGACTGGGTCATGTTCGTACCCTAGAAAATTAAATGGAGATTAGACAACTTTGTGTGCACAAAGCAAGTTGGGTAACATTATAAATGACAATGTTGTCCACGCTGATGAGGTTTCTCACTGGTTATGAGGGTTATTTTGAAAGATGGAGCTTGCAGTTGTAGCAGTTGCTTCCCCATTTACAACTCATCAACATTTGCAAAATTTTGCAGCGTGGGATACTTCCTTTGGGGTACTTCTTGTTCTTCTTAGTTTTGGTTGCATTTCTTTTTGTTTGTCTTTTGATGGTTTTAGTCTAGCCTGTTATACTGTAGTTTTTGGTAATTGACATTATAATCTATTGTGCGACAATATCTATTAGAACCTTTCTTTGAGCGAGAAGTTTTATCTATCACCATGTCTTCCCATTTTGACCTCCAGTGTTGGTACATTTTGATTAGAGGCCCCCTCATCCCTCGCATTAAACCTCTTTCGATTGATATCTCTATTCCTGTGATTCCTTCTCCTTCTTTGGTACATTAACTCTTGCATTATGTAAGTGGTGTTGCCTTTCCTTGTGCACCATGCCTCGAGAATGCATGTGCAGTTGTTGAGGGGAAGGAGGTTGAGGTCCCCAAGGTAGAACACGAGCCTATACTCAGGTTGAGTAGGATGTGGGAATCTACCATTCAACTACCCCCCTGATATTCGAGATGAGATTCACCATCTCGAGACTCCCATAGTCGATGACTGTTAAGCTTTCTCAGACTCTGAATGCCTTGAGGAGGTAGCCCATTGGTCAATTCATGACCTTGGTCATACTAAGGGAAGATGGAAACAATACATCATGTCCATCACCTTGCATTGGCAAATGAACACCCTTTGGCAGGGTCCTGAAGGAGAAACATGAGGAGCATAACAACATTATCTTTACTTTGAATGATATCATTCATTCCTAGCATTACAAACATTTGTGTCTAGAGAGCCTAGATGCTAAGATTGCCCACCTCGAGGGTCATCTCCGCTACGGCATTAAGCCTCCAGCTCCTCTTAGATCTAATGCCCAAGATCCTGCCCCCGTGACTTCTTCTAATTCGTGACTTTCTATTATGTATTACAGTAGCAATTTCTCTTGAAGTTTAATATTTATTAAGATGGTTTTTATACAACACTTTGTGTTATTTTAGACAACCTTTCTCCTTTGTAGGTGGTCAATAAATCTAGTTTCCCTTGTGGAAGATTGAGACCACCTACGATATACTTAGGATGTGCATTGAATATCTGACATATGTATTTTTTTACTTTGATATTTTGAGGTAACACCAATATTAAATTACTATGTATGTGTGTGTGTGTGTGTGAGGAGAATTGTTAGACCTAATGTATGTTATGTTTATTTTATCATTTCTTCGAGGATTGAAGGGTTCCTCCTTGGGAAAATCCAGAAATGTGTAACAAAAAATTCATAGCGTAGAAGAATGCATTCATGTACATGTTCGTCTATGCTTTGTTATAGGCCCATGGTATGAAAAAACATGCTAGCAGAAAATTTAAAGAACTAATGTTAACTCAAGAGATATCATTAGTTCGTCTCATCCTAAGTGTTAAGTTTTAACCTAACAAAAACTATGGATAAGTGAAAATGCACCTCGATATGAAGTCAAATAAGACCTCAAAGCATGTGATTGCATCTAAAAGTGCTCTATAACCTAGTACAAGAGAGATGTCATAGTGAAGCATTAAAAAAAATGTTGTCTCAAATTAAAAAATAACTAACAATAAGCCAATTCAATTTGTTATATTGCAATTTTGTTTTTATTAATAAAATTATAGAAAATTTGGAGGAAAAAAAAATCATAATATGTATATAACAATAAAAGAAATTTAAATAATGATTATTCATATTCATAATCATGATAATTCAAAACTTCGTATTTAAATTTAGTGAATAACCATACGAAGACTTAATAATTACAATAACTTTTTTTTTTCTAAATCTAGTTTTTTTTTTACAGAAACGGTTATGAGATATATTAACTGCTGGGTCTAAATGCCAGATTTCGGGTTACAATGAGAGGGAGGAGGGCCCAGGAAGTATCTATAGCCAAAAGTGCTATGAGACTTGTGGACAGCTTCCAGCTCTTTTTGACTACAATTATGCACTCGATTTTTGTGATTTCCCCTAGCTTAAAAATACAAACAAACTGATTCAATAGAAAGCAGTAGAACATTTAAACTGGCAGATTATGGAATTGGATCCCATGTTTCGTCCTCGCCTCGAATTATTGCTCCAGCAGAGATGAGGACAGCCTTATTTGCTTCAAGGTCTGCTTCTTTGTTGTTTTCTCTCAACACATGATAGTAGCTCAACTTTTTAAACAAATTCCCCAAAGTCCTGATTCTGGATATCAGCCTTGCCAATCTAAGATCCCGGGGGGAAGAGTTTGTCACCATAATTTTGATTATCACTTAGGAATCCCCAAAAACATTAACCTCCTTGATTTCTAGATTCAAGAGCGATTTAAGGCCTTGAAGGAGGGCCAGAGCCTCAGCTTGAATGCTGGTGTTGATCCCCAGACCCCATGCAAAGTTGTGGATCAAAACACCTTCAGTATTTTTTACAATACCACCTGCTCCAGCTCTTCCTGGGTTGCCCTTTGAAGCCCCATCAAAGAAGAAAGAGTGCACTTGCTGCTTGGAGATCCATTCTTGAAACTCAGCATTGTTCTTCCCCCTTATTTGCCAATCTTCAATGAGGGAAATGTTGCTGGCGGCTTGAAGAAATTGCAGATTTAGGGAGGTACCCCAGACTGAATCTAATTGAGTAAGATTTGAGGCATCTTTTTGATTATCCAAGCTTTCCTTTAATTGGAATTTTATCTTGGCCGCCACCACCTTGACATCATGCTTAGTATCTCTAAAGATTCTACTGTTTCGCTCAAGCCAGATCTGCCAGCAGCAGATTTTGGGGAGGGCAGACCACGCCTTTTTTATCACTTTGTTTCTGGGTGGAGGACCGGGGTAACTGTTCTGCCAATTTGCAAAAAGATTAGGAATAGAGGAGGGAAGGACAAAATTGGGATTCCAGTAATCCATCAGCTCGCTCCAAACCTGCACAGTGAATTTACAATTCAAGATCAAGTGTGTGGCTTTTTTCTAAATCTAGTTAATAACCATATAAAGACTTAATACTAACAATAAACTTTTTTTTCTAAGTTTTATGTTTTATTTTGTGTGAATTGAGTTTATCTTAAGTGGTTGGGAGGAATGATTGTTATCCATCGAAATCCAACTCTACAAAGTCATGTGTTTTGTTGTAATGACCTTGAGTCTAAATAGTCTGTTGAAAAACCAAAACATGTATATTCCACACACACATATATATTAAAAAAATAAAAATAAAAACCCGTAAAAGAAAAATGTCATTTGCACAAGCATGTAAATATCTATATTATAAAAGTTTTAATAGAATTAGAAAAAAAAAATTTCTATATCTATAGAAATATGAAATATTATAAAAAATATAAATAATAATTTTAAATAACAAATTCATTTATTATATAAACTAAAACGATAATAATTTATATTCATAATCATAATATTTTAAACTTCATGTTTAAACTTAATTAATAAACATGTAAAAGCTTGATACTTTTTTCAAGAACATTTTTCTCATAAAATCACATTACAAATATTTGGTTGGCTCTTTTTGAACCACCCAATGTGGTTCATCGTCGAGACTAAGATGGAGAGTATGATCTAAGCATGCAATTAAATAATGAAGAGAGACAAAGAGAAAAAGGAATACTAATTGTTAAATCCTGACATAAATAAAGTCAATCATTTAATAATATTTATATTTGAATTAAAATTTTATTGTTCAAATGAAACAACTAATATCCTATTAATTACTAAATTATTTAATAGAAATTAAAAGAAGTACTATTTTTTTTTTTTTTTTTTGGGTGTTTCTATTAATCAAAAGGCATATACAAGCATGTCAAAATGCATTCATACAAAAGCAAAATTTCTAGCTGAGAGATGTAGAGCCTCAGAGATCTAACATTCCATAAAACTAAAAGAACACGAAACACACCAATGAACATAATCAGTTATTGGAGGTAATTGAGGCAGGGTTATCCGACCCAGTACCTGGGGGAGGTGGAGGGTGATACATGCAGTTGACATGGTACTCAAAGTGAGCAAGCCAAGTTTCCAGTCTTTCAACCTTTTCCGTTAGACGCTCGCCAGCAACGAAGAAATGTCCAGAAAGAGAGGTAATCTATATTCGATAAATATATGCTAATATAAAACTCCATGGTTAAACCATTTTCTATCCAATAGTAGAGTGAATTAAAAGATAATAATATTCCTTATATTTGGGTTCAATGTCTTGGGATTGGAACGATAAAATACTTTCATCTTTTAGAGTTTATTTTACATTGTTTATGTCTTATGTGGGACCTTTTCAAGAATGCTATGGTGTCCGAGAAAGTTTTGGAAAACTATATTTTCGATCTTTTGGTAAATTTTGGTCCTATTATTTTTAACCAGAGATAATTGTTTCTTCCTCGTGTGTCACTATTGTTTTGGCCACAACCCCCCATACATTTTTTCGCAAAAAATATGGGGACCCTCCATTTCACTTGGTTAATGTCATTTTTAGTTTGTATTCATTTGCTTCGAGTGTTTTTGACTTGCTTCGATTTTCACAACTTAAGGCTCCATTATGTTGGTCTTCTCACTCGCTTTCCAATAGCTAAGGTTTCACGCAAATCTATTACATGGTTTAAAATTTTCAATTTATCAAAGTTGGTCTTTTTTTTACCACCTAGGCTTAAATTATATAAATATAATATAGATATATTATTATTATTATTTTAATAAAAAATTAATGTCATTATTTTATATATATTATAAAATATATTGCATACATTGTAAACACATTGATTTTTAAAATAAAACATATATATATATATCCAAACAAATGTTCTATAGAATCCACCATATTAAGCAACTTTCATGTATATATTATAAATATAACGTAATAAAGTAAAAATAATAACTATATTGTAAATAAATACATAGCATTGCTTCTTATTTATTATTTGCTTTAATTATTTATATATTTCTTGTAACAATGGAAACACAATAAATTATTTGTTATAAAATTTTCTCAGATTTTCTTTATACATTGAAATTGTTATTAGTTCCTGTCGAACGACATGGGACTATAGTAATCAGAAAGATGTGATTAACATTAGTTGGTCATTTTTAACTCCTTATTTTGTAAATGATTTCATTTGATTTCATTTTCATATGATAACATCCTTTTGTAATTGATTTCATGGTTTTGGCCTTTTCCCGAGGCCAAGAAGCTAAAACCATATATTATGTTGGACTTGTTTGATTAGTATTTCTTAAATTTGAAACTAATGTTGTTATTAGTTTATAAACATTAAATGCTACATGGAAACACTAATATTGAAGACACTAAAGAGCGCCACATGGCTGTGTGCGTGGTTATGTGATCTGCTCTGCTTTGGCTTGACAACCCAGCTTTCACATTCACTTTGCTCGTATGTTAGAGAGCTATAGCACCTCACACTTCCTTGCCTTCTTCTATCTTCTCTCCTTCCCTTATTTCCATCCATCCCTTCTGTGCTTCTATCATCTCTCCTTCCCTTATTTCCATCCATCACTTTTGTGCTTGCATCCTATGCACGGGAAGGAACAACCTGTGGTTGCCTTACTCACTACTGGCTTAAATTCAGAGGAGATTGAGTTGACGATTCCACCTTAGGGAACTGAGACAAGAAAATGATTTAGGCAGGAAGACAACTTGCAACTTGGTCTCAGTCTAAGGCACTGGTGCATATGGTAGCTGCAAGAATCAACTTGGTCTCAGTCTAAGGCGCTGGTGCTATCAGCAAGTGAGATTTTATTTAAAGACTAAAGGAGAGATTTAGTATTCCCTATGTAACAAAGGGTCGTACCCTCTTTAGCTGGAGAGAATGAGAATGTTCAGCGTCTTGGTGGGGCGGATATGTGAAGATGGGTTACACTTTTGTGAGAATCGGGGGCGGAAAAAAAATTTCGGCAAAAATTTCGGCCAAACTCGTGCTTCCATTTAGATTGACGGCACACTGACGACGTGGGAAACATAATTTTTTCCGGAGATGGGAAAACCGACAACAAAATTTCGGCCGAACTAGTTGCTATAAATAAATAGCCTGCGAAGTTGATTTGTTTACCTGTCTGTTTGTTCGCGCGTTTTTCTGTCTGTGATGGTGCTGGTCTGTTTGTTCGCGCGTTTTTGTCTATGCTGCTCCTCCCGTCTGCGTTGTTGGTTTGCGGCGACTTCAAGCGACTGCAATACCAGGTATCGACATGCTCTTTATTCAAGTTAGTAGTTATGTATTTGTAGTGATGCCTGTTGCTTTAGCTGTAGGAGTGATGTTTCTGTGGAATTTTTGTTATTTTTTATGAAGGTGAATAATAACCATGGTAACCTGATTTTGTTCGCGCGTTTTTCTCTGTGCTGCTGCTCCCGTCTGCGCTGTTGGTCTGCGGCGACTGCAATACCAGGTATTTGTCCTGCTCGTTATTCAACATATTCGGCATGCTATTTGTAAAACAATAGTTTTGATTTCTAAAACAATGTAAAGCAATTTTGTCAATATGCAAATGTATCCTAGATTCAGTGAATCAAAAGGCTACAAAAGAATATAAAACACCAACCAAAATTTGACAATGATTGACTGACTTTGATCTAATCCAAAACCTAAAAAAACAGTGACACCTTACGAACTAAATATTAATGAAAATATAAAACAAACAATGATTAAAATTACACTAACTTGAACCCAAGATAGTTTCCAAAACAAGTGTCAAATGAGAGACTTATCTGGATAGTATTGCCACTGGTAGAGTACTAGTTAGGGTACACTGTAATTTGTGCACTTTGACTTCCAAAATAGTTCTTAATGGACTCTTACTTTCTTATAATGCATGCATCCTAAATTATTCCTCTTCCTGAGCTTATATGCTTCCTCAAACAGGAAATCCACACCTGTAATGTAACAACATTTTGTGGACCATAATAAGGAGGGTACACGCCTTAAAATATGCATGTATTTCTTTCTATAGTCTCAGAATACTTTCCATATGATTCAATCTTCAAATAGAATCAATAAGTCTCACATAAAATGTGTTTTATACATCTCTTTTAACAGTCATGAGCTCGCTCTAGAAAGGTTCCCTAACTCTCTCTCTTTTAACAGTTAATGGATGTTGAATTTGAGGAAAATTTTCTCCCAGAACAGGTTGTATTTTTTCTCCACAAAGCTTACTGTAATAAGGTCCTAACCAAAACACAAGCCTCGGTTGGACTTCATGTTTCAAGGTAAAATTCCCCTACCTTAAGGGGAAGGATCAACACTCTTCTGAAAGATAAGGGAGGGAAAATAGCTCCAAAAAGCCTTTAGGGGGAACACAGGTTTGAATCCTGTTCACTACATGTAGGTCACATCTTCAAAGTTGCAGCTTCCTTAACTAAGGTAGCCGTAAAATGATTATCTTTTACCTTTCTCCCCTTGAAGAATCAGTGCTACACAAATTTAATTCTGAGAAATACTTCCTTTCTCGTCTAGCAAGTCCTCAAACTGAAATTTCAACCGAACCTTTCAAAAGATGTCAACCCCTATCCTCACAAATTATTAGCGTAGCTTCCTCAAGGATGACCGAAAATTTTAGAAGATAATTATTTATATTATTCATTCAAAAGCTTGTCTCTTAAGTGGTGATAAAGGTTTGTTTTTATATTCATATGTTGGTTGTTAAGGATGATTGTTCAAATTTATAAAGGGACTTTATAGGTGTGCTGAAGCCTCGAAAATCGGGTCTACAACAAGGGGGATACCCACCCGGTCCGGACCTTGGTTAGTAGCTCCTTTTCCGTTTGGTGTAATGGGTCCAACTGGGGATAATGGGACCAATTTCCCAATATGTGTGTGTGTGTGTTGAGAATTGATATTTCCTTTCTAAGAAAGTTCCTAAGTGAAATTCTTTTATTCTAATTCTAATCTAATAACATGTAAATTGTAATATAATTAAACAGAAATATCTAATTCTAAACTAAACCCAGGATGTAATATTTTCTTTATGCGATCTAAAATGATTTCAAATAGCAATTGGTAATAAAGATCATTCAAATGTTATAAGAAAAGAATTCAATAAAGATAAACCACTTCGTATAAAAAGTTAGATGAAACAGTTGTGAAAAATATATCGCATAATAAGCTATTCATATATTAAACATAAACAAGTGGCTATCACCGTACAAAAGTGCCAAATGATAACTCAAATATTCAAGTGTTAATACATAAACAACTAAACATAAATATCACTTTAACACAGAGGCATAAATAGTTAAGAGATAAAAGTATCATTCATAACTAGTTCTACTCATGAACTTCAAGCAATAATGACTTATCTCTTCTTAATCCAACATCCACTAAGAGTACAAAAGTGCAACATCAGTAGCAGATATTAAACGCAGATATCAATAAATCATGTTCCATTCATTCATCAAAACCTCCTCGGAGGGTGCAAAAGTGCATGTTCTGAGGACAAGTTTTTGACAAATTTCAGGACCCTTCTCTAAATGCATGAGAAGGGTTTAAATACTACTAACTAAATCTAAAAAATAGTTTATTACAAAAATGTAGGATACGGTTTAAATGACCGTCCTTTTTCTAGGAAAAAATAAAGCAAAATTAATACTAAATATAAAATTAAAACTTAACAACTCATCTACTTGTGAATTTGATCTTTAAAATTGCAAGCATTCATCATTGATTTGAGAAGATTAGGCTGGCCGACTTCAGACTTTAAATGTCCTATGAAGACGGAATCGGAAAGAGCTGGCGCCATCTTCTCGGCAGAATTAATGATACAATTGAGAGTTGAATGCATTGGCTGTGTGGTTTTACCAGACATGCCCAGTAAGAATCCCAATTTAACTTTGTTAATCCTTTAATTGATTATGCCTTGTCTTGAGCTTTCTGTTTCCACTCTGTCTGCAGTTGTTGTGTTTGTGGTAGGTATCCTGGAGTAGTTTCTGGAATCAAATTTGCCTTGTGCAAATTTTCATTTATACAATCAATGATATTGCTTGCTGCTGTAGCTGCTTCCTCTGCCGCTTGTTCTGCTTCTCTAATCTGTGCATCCCAATTATTGAAGAGCATTTCTTTATGATTATCATTGATGATTGATGCTCCTGCTCTTTTTCCCTCCTCTGTCTCTTGCCAAACCAAATATTCTGTAACTATTTTATTCATTAAATCATAATCATGTCGTAAGTCTACGACATGATTAGTGATTTTATCACTTTCTTCACAAAAAGAGTTCCACTGTGAAATTTTTTGGCATAATATTTCTTGTTGTTGCAGTAGTTGATTATTTAAGGAAATAGACTCTGTGATAAATTCTGTGAGCCTGGGGTCGTCTTTGTGCATCTCTTGCATAATCTGTATTTGTTTCTCTTTTTCAGCCAAATTTTTGTGATATCCGATCTGCATCTGTTGAAACTCTTGCTGTAATTTTTCAAGTTGTTTCTGTGCTTCACTGTTAGCATTGGCTTGTTGTAGTTGTTGTTGCAGAACCTGTACTTGATCTTCTTTTTCATTCAATAATTTACGTACCTCAGATGTTTTTTCGATGGCTGTAGAGGCATATGCTCCTGTGATCTGAGATAATTTAGTAAGATTTTTAGTTGGATCAGTAGTAGGATCTTTTCATAAAACATCCAATTGTTCTGCATCATGAGATAGTGCACTTTATAATTTCCTTTTCTTCCTTTGTTTTATTACTACTGCTTTATGTTGTAGACTATAGAATATATCAAGAGGAGGAATTTCCTCTATTTTGAGCATAAGCTCAGAGGATGGGGAAATTGGAATATGTTCTGTTTCTGCGACATTACTAGTTACTCCTGTGACTATATTTTTTATTGTCTGTACATTAGTTACAGGAGTCTGTGTGTTCTGTCCTTCAATATTAATCAAATCATTAAATGTTTCCCATTCTTTTTCTAACTCAATTCTGGCGGATGGTTGCTGTACAATGAGAGGGGGAAGATTTAACTGTGGAGTGGTTGAAATCTGTTGCTGTGAGAGTTCTCTTGATTGGGCAGTATCCCGTACTGACCCTTCACTTTTATCTTGGTCATTATCAGAATTTTTAGAATGTTCAGAGGTCTCTTTCCTAGATTTCGACTTAGACTTATCTGTACCTGAACTTTCACCGAGACTGATACTAGGAGTTGGTTCCCTTACGGGTTCCAAGCACAAATTATCCAAAGGAATAGTGGTCAACCTTCTTTCTCTGTACATATTAAACTCTTGGAATTCTTCTGGAGAGAATCACGTCTGGGATAAATGTAAAACCTCTTTAAATGTGCCTTTTTCTTGGAACATTTCATCAAAAATATCATCTTCTCTAGAAAATACTCTTACCTTGACTGAAGTAGTGAAATTTTTAACAATGTCAAAGGGGTCGAATAGTCTTCTTGAAAACTTGAACAATTGTAAACATGTAATATTGTTTACTTCTTTAAATGCATGACCAACATCAAATAATGAAAATGCTCCGCAGGACACAGGAAATTGTGGCCAAATGGCCTTCTTTTTATCCTTTAAATCTTTAGTCAAACCTCCTTCTCTGTAGGTTTGATAGGCAATCTCTCGGGCCATGAGTTTATCTGGCACATACAAAGGTAAAACATGAGGAGAAACAAAACTTCCAAAAACCCTAACATATGTTTATAATTCTTCTCCAAACCATCTTGCGACGGGGAGAATATCTACTTCTGCTTCAGGGGAAAATATTGGAGCATCCTTATTATACAACATTCTGTAAAGAGGCAACATGATGCCATGGCAAATCTTGTAAAAATGGGGAATGAAATTTGAATCCCACAATTCCTTGTGATAAACATGAATGGGTAGGGGATCTTGACTTGTCCATTTCCAACCCATTAAAGGAAACTTAGAAACATAGCAGATTGAATCCATCACATAAGCATATAAAAAAAAAGGAGGATAAATCCTCTGAGAGACAGTCCGTTTAGACTGATAATTCAAAATAGCCGTGACTAAGTTATCAGACAAAATCTTAGCCCAATCTACAATAGTAGCATTAACAGCAGCATTCAATAACGGTAGCCATTCAGTCGAAAACTTATTGATGTCAGGCTTTCCAAAAAGCCTACAGAGCATAGCAGCAGCAAAGCAATATGGAGAAGTGAGAGAACCAATACTGTACATACTTTGTTTATCTTTCTTCAGTGGTTCATCTCTCCTGGACCAATCCTTGGTGCATTCTGCCAGGTTTTGATTTTCTTTGGCAAATTTCTCCATGAACTGTTTGTTGTAGGTTGCCTGTGGCTCCGGAAAATGATACATAAGCTTTAAATCTTGTGGAGCAAATGAACCAATGAGTTATTGCCCCTGAGTCTTGAACTTTCTATCCGTAATATCAGTGCTATCCAGCACCCATTTAATCATATCCATATATGGAAGAATTTTAGGTCTTGCTGCTATCCGGTGTAAGAATGAACAAGCTAGCTTTGTAAGAGAGGCTTCAGAAGACCAATGTGATCCTACAGTAGCCGTAACTTGCATTACTCTTAGGTTTTCTTCTTCGAGCAGATTATACATACCCTCCCAAGTAGTGATACCAGCGTATTTTTTGCAGGCGGTGTCTGTGTACAAGGACGCCATCTCTTTACTTTCCAAACTCAGAGCTTTGTCTTTCTTTCCCATAATACTTTGAATATCGCTTCGTATAGTTCTCTGTTCTTCGCTCCTGCAGTTTACGAATTAAGTGAGAGTAATGATATGAAAAGGTGACAAGAAAGTTTTAAATGTTGAAAACGTATAAAATATACTACCTTACGTGAAATAGTATTTTGATTAGAATGAAACCATTTTTCATTAATGAGTGACAATCAATTCATTGATTAACATTAAAGCGCATAATGGAGTCTCGATTTATGGAGAAATATTCTCTGTACAATGAGCCTCAAGGATATGCGATAAGGCGATCTGCGATTTGCTTCACAATATCGCAAAATCGCAATATCGCAGATCCCAAAATCGCAATATCGCAAAATCGTAGATCGCAATCTCGTGAAATTTCAATATCATAATAGCGCAATATCGTAATATCGCGAAATCGCTATATCGCACAATCGCAATATCGCAAATTGCAAGATATAACATATGACAAACATCCGTTAAAGTATTTTATGCGAAATGCGATTTGAGATATATGCTATCACACATCGGTGATCTGAAGCTTTTTTATCCTTAAAATATGATATGCGATGCGATGAAGGTTCTTTTAGCGCGTAATTTCGCATCACAATTTTTAGAATTTCGTTTGTAAAAATGAATTCATTACCTTTTGGCGATGCGATCTTCCTCAAAGAATGATTTTATTCTATGCTATCATAAAACTTAAGTTTTTTGGTTTTTTCAAGGTACATTCTTCTAAGTTTATGATAGTAAGTTTTATTGAAAAAGGAAAAAAAAAAACAAGCACTACTTGATTTTTAGATTTTTTGACTAAGGGTCCCCACTTATCTAGTATTATCACTAATAATATATAAGAAGGGGGGTTGTTGCTGGCCACAACAAGGTGACGATTAGATATTAAAGAGGTTTTCAATAGGAATTAACATATTGAAATATTAATTGTATTTATGTCTTGTGTGCTAAGGAAGGGAGGTCGTGAACCTTATGGGAAGAGATAGTATTTGTTAAGTTAGGAGGGATAATTTTTATGAGATATAATTAATTTAAAATGCTTCTTAAGATTATGTTTTCATAATACCCTTAATTTAATTAATTATTATCTCTTATTAATATTTGTCGACAATTTTTTTCAGTTCCACTACAATTTTGAAATCAATGATTGGCTTAGTGCATATGGCCCTACCTAGGATGTGAAATCAGTGATTGGTGTATTTCCTTTGGTTCTTGAAGTTATTCAACTTATACACAATGATATTGCGGCAATAATTATTTTCATATATTGACAACCATAGGTGAATTAATGATAAGGTGTCATTTTACTACCCTTTGGGGTTTTAGCCCAAAAATTGGGTCTTCAACTTAAAATTAAAATAAATTTAAAACCATAAAGAACTATGTGGGGTACAAAACATCATCAAAAATATATTTTCGAGGAGAATCTAACTAGATTGATTAGGAGATAGGAGACCGCGAATTTTCATGCCAAATTTGTTGAAAAATATCGAGGTAGCTATTGGTGCTTCTTGGGTTGACATCAATGACAACCACCTATCAATAGTTATAACCAAAGAATAAACCAATAATAGCTCAATTGCATATAGTTATGTGATGGTCCAATCCTACAAGGCCACGAGGAAATATTTATATGGGTTCAACGTAAAACAACCTTATGTTATAACCAATGAAAAAACCAATATTTTCTTGATTACATATGGTTATGTGATGATATGATCCATGCAAGGCCACATGGAAGTATTTCATGGGTCCATGTCATGAATTTTCATAGGGCCATGTGGCGCCATGTGATTGGCCCACTTGCGGTCCAATAAACATGTCAGTGCCACTTCAATGTCTACTCAGTTGCCATGTGTCACATTCAACTTGCGCACATGTCCAGTCAGGTTTCCAACATAGCACTAATTCATAACCAATTGTACCTACAATCTCAGCTCAAGTGTACCACATGTCCACTCCATAGACTGTCATGTCACCTTTGGCTATTGAATTTTGTGTGTTTTGATTGAAACTTTGACTAAGCATAACTTTCGCATCTAAGCTTGGATTGAGATGTTGTTTGCATCACATTGGATTCCTTGTGAAAAATTCTTCGATCTAGTTAAGGTTTCATTGCAATTTGAGGAATTTTATTCTTTATCCATTAGGGATCCTCCTAGTTCAACAAGAGTGGTTGCATTCATTTAAATTCATTTTAAGAGTGGATGTCTAGCTAATATACATAATTAGGAATAATTTTTGTTATAACCCTATTTTCCACTCCATTATAGTGAGAGAGACCCAAGTTCAACATACCTCAGTTGTTGGCAAGAAGGCATCCCCTTTCACCTTTTCTTTTACTTACATGGGTATTACAAGGGAGTTAGAACATGTTAAATGGGTGATATTACATAATTGAGTAATTTCTCATAATTATTTTGTCACAATTTCATAATTATGAAATAATAATATTTCATAATCAAGATAATTGAGAAAAAATTTCTAGAGTTTGTCATTCCTAAGGAGATCAAATTGACCAACTTCCATAGTTTTTCATTCCCAAGGAGATCAACTCGATCTGCTTGTCTATGAGTTGGTTAGGGGTGAATTAATGTGGAATTTTCCTAACTTATCTAGCCTATGGGTGTTCAAGTACATTTTCCCAGAGAGGGAAAAAGGCCTATATAAACTAGTCATGTAAAGGGGAAAGTAGATCTAGTGAGTTAGATATAGTGCGAGAGCTTTGTCCATTTCTTGAAGCTATCTTTGCTAGAGGTGGAGACCAAGATTACAAGTGGAGTCTTGGGCATGACTCACGAAGCAACAACTCCTTGTGATTGAGAAATTCAGATCACAATAGGTTTGATTGATTTTTTGTATTTTCACTCACATATTTTTTTTCTCCTCATCTTTTACAGTCATTTGAGATAGGATTTTGGTACACACCTGCATGAAAACCTCCTTCAATAGAATGGAAACCATAACAGAGAGATTTTAGATAGTCACTTTTATTGGTTTTTTTAGAACTCTCTTTCTAGTTTACCATTATTTGTATCTCAATTTAGGTATTCATTAAGCTCTAGCCCATAATGGTGAAGCCACATTTCCTATAAATTTTCAATCATTCTGATTTGTACCATTCCCAAGAAATTGTGTACTTGTTTCATAATTTCATACATTGTTGAATGGCATTCCCTTTAATATTCACATGATTGAATTGTTCATATGTGAAACATGCTCATGTGACTGTGACACTATGAATTGAAAAATGGATGAAACCCTTGAGAGATTCACATTTTTGGAAAGGTTTTTTTTGTTGGATAGTCGGTGTTAACATTTAATTTTTCCATAATTACAAATTTATTTATCTTTTTACTTATCATTTAGTTGCTAAAAGTTGAAGAATTTATGTTGGTAAATAATTAATTACCTATTTAAATCATTTACCACTTTTGGGTTTTTCGTTTTCGTGATTTCATTCATAATTTCACTTTTTTGCACTGTCAATTTCAATTTTTCACACCACATGTGCACAGTCAAAGGACCTAAGGTCTTTCCCATACCAAAGTATGTTCTTAAACATGTTTTCTTGGTGATATGGGTGATTTAGAAATGATTGGGAGAGTGAAATTCCTCATTTAATACACAATATGTTTGGTTCATGCCACTAAGCCAAGAATTTTAAATTCAACTGACTTAATATAACCAACTAAATCCTGCAAAAAAAGAATAAAACAATTTATGTTAGGGTTGTGGCATTAGGCATTGAAACAACACACCATGATATTTAAAATTTAAAAATAATGTTTTGAGTCCTAGGTAGCTTAGAATCCTATCTAGAGGTTTGTTTTCATAATAAGGATGCACTCCCATTTGATTCTCATGATTAGGTTGTAATCAATAGTTTAAAAAAGGCTCTGAGCTCCTTCAACCCAAGTGTCACCTCTTAATTATTCCAAGTTGGTAACTCCTTGATCATGGACACTTACGAGATAAGCTAGTGATCAAAACATAGATTTTCCACTATGCAACTCTTGTGGGATAACTAGATTAGTTAAGTTAAATAGTTGTTGCCCCCTTGGATTTCATCACCTTTGGTGATTCACTTTAACTATATTTGTCATACCTTCATTGCCTTAGTTATTCAATTTCCTCACTATTTTTTGATACAATTTAAAGGCCCAATTAGATGTTATTATTTTCTCATGGTTCATTAGAGTGTTTTAGGTGTGTGTGAGTCTGTGTGTTTCTTTCACCATGAAAACTATCACTAAAAAACATATTTTTTCACCATTAAAAGAAAACTTGTAAACCACTAATGCATTGCCTTAATTTTTTATAATATTAGCTTGGGTGTATTCATACAATTCACTACCTATATTTAGCAACTTCATATTTGTGGTTTGAACCCAAAGCACGACATTCATGGCACGTTTTAATCTTCAAGGAAGGTCATGTCTCATTAATGTAGAAATTATACAATATGCATGTATATCTTGGATTCACCCGATCTAATAATATGCTAAATTTAAATACTGAATCGCTTCTAAAAATCTTTGCGAAATTAAAAACACAATTTCCAATTACATAAGAATGAAGAAAGATCAATCAAGCACAACACAAATAATTCCCTAGGGAAAGCTTACAGTTAAAAACCCCACTATTGACTACTTCAAATTATTGACACAATCATATGCTTCTTGTTACTCTTTCTATTCCTTCCTTATATTGTATTCTCCCCCTTAGATATTGTGTAATCTCCCACATAGATATTGCACTCAGTTTTGATGGTCCTTTGTTATCTTTCTTGACTACTTCAAATTATCAAATTATTGACACAATCATATAGATATTGCACTCAAATTTGATGGTCCTTTGTTATCTTTCTTGACTACTTCAAATTATTGACACAATCATATGCTTTTACCTAATATCTTGTAGAGCCCATTTCATCCAAAACACTCAAAAAGAAGTAACTACTATGTATTCCGCTTCTACTCTAGATAGAGAAAGTAACGACTCTTTCTTGCTTAACCATTAAACCAAAGACTCTTCTAAGTAGAATTATACATTGTCCACTTGCACTAAATTCACAAGCCTAGTTGAATCTCTATATGTTGTCAATGTAAATTTCTCACAAGTAAATTTGTCAATGTAAATTTCTCAACTTCTACGAGTTTTATAGGCAGAGTCTGTAAAGGGCCAGGTAGCCTCTGGATCTCATCTTTTATGGAAGGTGACATATCTAGTAAATGCCCCTACAGTCAATCTCTGGAATAGATTTAAATAGAAGTTCTTCATTTTAATATCCATAAAACACCACTTTAAGTTAAACTATTTACATGCACGTCATTTCTCCCACAAACTAAAGCCTTCCTCCCATTAATTTTAGATGTGAATTCTACCATAAACTTTTTAAGTCAAACTTTAAGATAAACCATGCACATGTCATTTGCAATAAATGTCAATTTAATATCTAAATTCACATATGTTTAGTGGTGTCATTGTTTCACTTCTGATATTATGTTGCTTACCTTGCTAATCAGTTATTAGACTACATATCTTCATATAGAACTTGAAAATTTAGCATGATGGAAATGTGAACTAATTAGTTATTAGACTACATATATTCAAATAGAACTTGCAAATAGCATGATGGAAATGTGAAATTGCAAATAGTATGATGGAAATGTGGATCTCAAAGAAAATTCATGGTTAATGCTTCTAGAAACCAAACATAATAATGTATTAGGACATGCTCCTTTAACTTGAAAATAGTACGTGGTCGAAATTTGGAACTCATGACTCTTCATGATTAATGTTTCTAGAAAACAAACATAATTTAATGTATTAGGACATGCTCCTTTAGGCTTGGTGGAATTACCTTTGCTTTCATGATTAATGCTTCTAGAAACCAAACATAATTTAATGTATTAGAACATGTTCCTTTAGGCTTGGTGGAATTACTTTTTCTTTTTATTTCTCTCTTACACACACACACACACACACGCACACACACACACACACATATATATTAAGAGATGATCCCATTTTCTTTTTTATTCATAGATAAAATGTCATTTAAATACAAGATTTATCATAATGTACAATGATTCATTCCATATTATTCATAAATTTTGTCATTGAAAAATGAACCCTTTAAATGATGAACCTAGTTAATGCTTATTCTTCATGAAGAATACTACTTGATCTTTCAATTTGAATTTGATGATGGTCAGGTTTGTTATCTTTCTTGACTACTTCAAATTATTGACACAATCATATGCTTCTTGTTACTATTTTTATTCCTTCCTTATATTGTATTCTCCCCCTTAGTTATTGTGTACTCTCCCACATAGATATTGCACTCAATTTTGATGGTCCTTTGTTATCTTTCTTGACTACAAATTATCAAATTATTGACACAATCATATAGATATTACACACAATTTTGATAGTCCTTTGTTATCTTTATTTACTTCAAATCATTGACACTTGATCATATAGATATCATATAGATATTGCACTCAATTTTGATGGTCCTTTGTTATCTTTCTTGACTACTTCAAATTATTGACACAATCATATGCTTTTTGTTATTCTTTCTATTCCTTCCCTCATAGATATTGCACTCAATTTCATAGGATCTTCTTTTGAAGTCAATATATTGTATTCTCCCCCTTATATATTGTGTACTCTACGACATAGATATTGCGCTCAATTTCATAGGCTCTTTTTTTGAAGTCAAATAAGTGGCAATAATTTACAATCTAACTATCCCTAATTTGTTTCTCACATGTTAAAATGGTTCTCTAACAAGATAATTTACAAGAACTATTCCTAATTTGTTTTTCACATATTCAAATGCTTCTCTAACAAGAGGCTTTGAAGGATCTACAACCTCTGGTTGAAGGATGAAGGGCAAGGACCTTCAAAGTACAACCAAAGGTTGAAGATCATTAAACCGAAGGTTTAATAATACAACCTTGAGTGATTCCACGGGTCCTCTACACCCTTCACACGGTGAAATTGGGATAGGTCTAGTGTTTATTTCTACAAGTTTTATAGGCAGAGTCTGTAGAGGGCCAGGTAGCCTTTTGATCTCATCTTTTATGAAAGGTGACATATCTAGTAAATGCCCCTACAGTCAATCTCTGGAATGGATCTAAATAGAAGTTCTTCATTTTAATATCCATAAAACACAACCACTTTAAGGTAAACTATGTACATGTGTCATTTCTCCCACAAACTAAAGGCTTCCTCTAATATACCAAGTGTGCTCCCACCACACCATGTAAAACGCAACTTGGTGAAATTCACGTTTTTATAAAATTAAAATGCGGGGACTTCAAGAAATTTTTGTTTAAATGGAGTTTCACGCTTCTTTTTTAATGACCATGTGTTTTTTTCAATTTTATACCAAGTGTGCTCCCACCATGTAAAGCGCAATTTGGTGAACTTATCATTTTTATAATTTATTTTTTGCTTAAATTGAGTTTCACACATCAATTATTGATTTGAAAGTTGTGTTCTACATAATTTGTATACACTAAATTACAAATTGATTTTCTGAAATCTATTTTGTGTAAATGTCCACCAATAGATATATATATCATGGATGATGAACGACGAAGATCAACCGAATCCCATATGGGGGTTCAGGGATCGGGGGATGTTCACGGTATTTAAATATAATCTTAAATCTCCATACATGTGTGAACATATGGAATTGATTTTTTATTAACTTTGTGAGTTAAATTAGTTGTTAATAAGTTTCATTTTTTAATTTTTAGGAGGTAAGAGGAGAAGGGTTTCTACTCCATCCATGGAGCATGCCCATGGTTCACCCAGTCGTGGTATGGTTCATGCAATTTAATCAATGAATATGTATATGTATTTATATGTACACATGAATGTATTTTTCAATTGATTATAAATTCGTATTTGTTTATGAAGCTTCTCTCTCGTCTCGAGAGGTTGCTGGTGGTTCAAATCCACTTAGAGGGCCATCAATGAGTGGCAGCAGGTTGAGTGAAGGGGGTGATATTTATTCCCCCGAAGGCCAATCAACAGCTGCTGGTTCTCAGCAGGGTAATTTTGGGTCTGGTTCTCAGTAGGGTCGTTCTGGGACTGGTTCTCAGCAGGGTCATGTTGGAGAAGATGCTAACCAACAACGTCAAGGTTGCCATAAATTTCAATATTTTTTTCATTAAATTTGTACAACTTTTTTTACATGTGTTTTTTCTAATATACGAAATTTTACATATATTGATGTAGAGGCCGAAAATGTTCAAACTAGTGGTCAAAACAGACGCAGGACAAACCGCTACATTCAAGAAGAGGGTTGTCTACCCAGCACAACTTATCCGGCCGACATTTCTGATATACCATGGGAAACAAACATGGCGCAATGCACCTTACAAAAGTGTGAAAAACTTCATGCAAAATTGCAGAGAGATCCCGTGGCTTTGACTCTGCCTGCTAAGAGTTAACAAAGCCTTGAAATAGTTACACATTCATTGGGCGAAATTGTAAATGTGTACAAAACTCTTGGGCCAACGACTGATACATTTGTAGAAGTGATGAGAAAGAGAAAGGAAACAGTAATGGGTCCAGATAAATGGGAGGATGTAAAACAAAAAGTTACAAAAGATATGGCCAAGTCAATGTTTAATTTCAAGGAAGGGCCAAAAAGAAAAATGTTGAAGGTGCAATATTTCAAGCACCCAAATATAGCTCGCTATTTGTATGATAGGCATCTTGCGGCCTATGGAAGGCTCCAATGGAACGACGAGGTTCCTGTTTATTTTGCACAAATGTTTTACACAAAAATTTTTTTTGGGTATGAAACCCAACTACAATGACCTTCCGTCAGAATTTTTTTGGCCCGGGGAAAGGTCGATTATATGACCGTAAGGGCGCTAAGCGAGATGTGGAGTTGCCTCGCTCTGAGCCGCCATTGGTGAGTTCCTTTTCGGGTTGAAACTCTGTGGTTAGAGATGGATGCGACTTCTTAAATAAGTCGAGAAGCAAGGGATGTCATGATCGACAATGTTTATAGCAGATTGGGTGGAGTCGATGTTTGTTTAAATTGACAAAGAGCACGTGAAAATGCATGTGCCAATTTTGTATATTGTACAGATGAAGAGATTGACAACATGAATGTTGAAGATCTCCGAATATATGCAAAAAATTGTCGCAATGGTTTGCAAGACCTAATTCTTCATGAGGAAGAGGGCACCGGAACGGTATGTGTTAATGACCTTAGGGTTTGAAATTATTTTAACATACATATACATGTGTACAATTTGTAATAAATACATGTATACATTTATTTGTATGTACATTAATCTAACAAAAATGTATGATTATATGTTAAAACACCATTTGTAGTTCTCACACATGATGCATGACGAAAATGTTAATATCACGTTCGGGACCTTTGGTTCAAACAATGCAGATGGGTTTGACCATCAAGATATGTTGGCAAATGTTAGTGTTTTTTAAGTGATTTTAAAATAAATAATTGTGCACACATGTACATGTATGTATATATAATTTGATAAAATGTTTTAACAGATATCGATTCCGTCCGATGTTTTTGGGATGACGGTGCCTTCTTCTTCATTGGGAGATGTACCTTCTACTTCCTTGGGAGATGAGCCACAAGTATGGAAAATTTTTCACAAGTTTAAAATTTATGTTTAAAAGTTATATATATATTCCACCTCAAAAAGTTCCATTAAAAATTGAGATATATATATATATATATATATATATAGAGAGAGAGAGAGAGAGAGAGAGAGAGAGAGATCTATATTTTGAGTTATTTAAAAATTTTTGAATTTAGGTTCCTATAGAAGATTTCTTTAATCCGGGGACTCTAGCGACGGAGATAGGAACATCCACAACATTTGAACAAGTTGTCTTTAGTTCCTTTTTTTAATATTATTGAAAATAAGTTTATATATGTACACGTGCATTTTCATTTGAAATTTTTTAATATATATATATATATATATATATATATATTTAACTGTACATGTATATTGTACAGTTTACCGTTGCAGATGTTCCTATGGGGGCGGAACTTGTTCATCAAATGGAGAGGGAACCTCATGAGGTATTGCATGATTTTTTTGTTATATTTTGTTTTTTACATGAAGTTCTAGATATATATATTCTCACTCATTTTTAAAACATCAAATTTTAATGTTCGAGTACATGTGCATTGTGTATGTAGGTTTCCCATGATGCTTCACATGATAGTGCGCGGATTGAGACCCTAATAGGAAATACGCTAGATCCGTCTCTATTTGACGGACATGATTTGTAGATTTGATTTCAAGATTTAGATGGTCTTAAAATTTCTTTTTTATATATGATCTAGATGCACTGTCATATATATATATATAACTTGATACAGTTTGATACTTGTGAGATCTACAATTTTTGGACATATTTTATTACATTGTTAATATAATTTGTTTTGTTTCAAAAAGTTAATTTTTCGATGGTTTTAGTACTTTTGGCATGTGAATGTGAAGTAATGTTGTCATCTATAAATTAACGTTGTCATCTGAACTACATATCGCATGTTATGTAATGATGTGTTATAATTTGTTTGTTTTAAAATTTAAGTTTTAGATGCTTAGAGTATGGCTTGGTATGATATAATGTTAAATGTTTTCATGGGATAGTTGAACTATAATTGGCATGGCATGTGAAGTAATGTTATGTATGATATAATCAAAAAGTTTTTAAAACTCAAGTTTTGGATGGTTTCAATCTACATTTCGCATGTGATATTTAATGTTTTAAATGTTTAATGTTTTAATGTTGCATGATATATAATCAAAAGGTTTTTAAAACTTAAGTTTTGGATGGTTTCAATCTACATTTGGCACATGTGGTATATAATGTTAAATGTTTCTATTGGATCTAGTTGAACTATAATTGGCATGGCATGTGAAGTAACGTTGCATGATATATATAATCAAAAAGTTTTTAAAACTCAAGTTTTGAATGGTTTCAATCTAAATTTCGCATGTGATATTTAATGTTTTAATGTTGCACGATATATAATCAAAAAGTTTTTAAAACTTAAAAGTTTTGGATGGTTTCAATCTACATTTGGCACATGTTGGTATATAATGTTAAATGTTTCTATTGGATAGTTGTTCACTATAATTGGCATGGAATGTGAAGTAATGTTGCACAAATCCCTTTAATTTTGATTTAATGTTAAATGTTTTTTAAATGTAAATCCATTTAATTTTGATTTGATGTTAAATGTTTTAAATGTTTTGATATAATGTTAAATGTTTTAAACTAAGTTTTTGATGGTTTCAATCTACATTTGGCCTATGGAAGACCCCATGCGTAGACAACGAATGCGTTGCAGAAGGGGAGGTGGGGGTAGGGATGGAGGGGGCAGGAGTGTTGGCTCTCGCCCTCCTCTTTCCATCCATGACACAGGTAGCCACCCTCCTCCAGCAAGCAATGAAGCACAATTTCAGTTCACTAGTGCTATGGTCAGACCGTGAATTACGACGACCATTTCCATCTCTTTTCAGGAGGAGCCACAAGATCAAGGTGCTTCTAGTTCTAGGAGGCGGTGGAGAAAGTCCACCATCCCAGCCCATCAACTCCAAGACACCAGAAAGTTGGCAGCTCTTCCAGTCAAATCCACCTCGATGAGCTCCAGCAACGATGGCACGAGCAGCGACAACTCCTCCCAGCACTCCAAGGGAGTAGATGGTGATCCGGAGGACTACAGTTGTCCAATTGTGGATGAGAATCCTCCTACACACATCGAAAGCTAGCCTAATGTCAAGTCCTCTTTAGCTTTTTCTCGGTTATGGGTAGTCCCTTTTCTGTTTTTTTGATTCATACCCCCTTTGGTGTTGGCTAGTTAGGCAACCCAGGAGACGGGTATCGCTATGTATATTATGTTCATTACAGTTATATATGTGTAAATCCTTTAATTTTGATTTAATGTTAAATGTTAAATGTTTTGATCTAAGTTTTGGATGGTTTCAATCTACATTTGGCCTAGATGGAAGACTCCCATGTGAAGTATTGTTTTGATTGAATAAAAAAGAGTAAAGAAGTAGTTGTATATATGTAAATCCCTTTAATTTTGATTTAATGTTATTTAAATGTTAAATGTTTTGATCTAAGTTTTGGATGGTTTCAATTTACATTTGGCCTAGATGGAAGATACTCCTATTTGAAGTATTGTTTTGATATATTCAAAAAGATTTTAAAGTAGTTATATGTAAGTCCCTTTAATTTTGATTTAACGTTAAATGTTTCAAGATATAACATGTTAAATGTTTTGATTTAAGTTTTGGATGGTTTCAATCTACATTTGGCCTAAATGGAAGACTCTCATGTTAAATATTTTTTTGATTTAATCAAAAAGAGTAAAGAAGTAGTTATATGTAAATCCCTTTAATTTTGATTTAATGTTAAATGTTAAATGTTTTGATATAAGTTTTGGATGGTTTCAATCTACATTTGTCTTAGATAGAAGACTCCTATGTGATTTGTAAATTGTTTTGATTTAATCAGAAATTTTTTAAAACTCAAGTTTTGGATGGTTGAAGTACATTTGGAATCTTAATATTTCTTTTGATCTCTACATGTAGTCTTGTTTGAATGAAAAAATTTCCAATAGGAAGAACATAGCTTTTCAATGCAACTAACCATGTATCAATTGAGCTCTAATTGAAAAAGGAGTTTAAAGAAGTAGATATATGTACAAATTATCCCTTTAATTTTGATTGGAAATATAAGTCTAGTACATATATGTTTGTTGAATTTGGGTTAATGTCGTTAATGCACTCAAATAGGTAGCCTTATTGATTTATAATTTGGTAAATTGATGACATTCAGTTAATTGCATTCTAGAACATAGAACATATATCTGACCATTGGACAGAAAAATTTTGTACTAGATTTTCAATTAGGAATAGAGATGTGGGTCAAATCCCACCAAAAGTCAGAGAAGTGCTTCGAGTCTCGTCTGAAAGGAATCTTCGTACAAAACTATACTGTGGATGATTTATTTACATTGCACGGATACTTTTTACCAGAAAAGCTCACAAGAAAATTTGGGCACATTAAGTTCATGTATATATCCAATGCGATTTTTCATCAATGCACATAGAAAAACCACTTTTAGTTAAAATTGCATTCTAGAACATATATATTGAGTACATTTAAATCATTTTTCATCAATGCACATAGTAAAACTACTTGAACAATTAATTTCATTCTAGAATGTATATATATCCAATATGTAAGTAACATTTTTCATCAATGCACATTGAACATATCCGACCATTGGACAAACAAATTTTGTACTAGATTTTCAATCAAGAATAGAGATGTGGGTCAAATCCCACCAAAAGTCGGAGAAGTGCTCCGAGTCTCTTGTCTAAAAGGAATCTTTGTACAAAACTATACTGCGGATGATTTATTTATATTGTGGATACTTTTTACCAGAAAATCCAACTAGTTTTTTATCAATGCACATAAGAAAAACTAGTTCCAGTTAATTGCATTCTAGAACACACACACACAGATATATATATATATATATATATATATATATATATCCTTGATACATGTGTAACATTTTTCATCAATGCACATGTATATATCCTTGATACTTTCAGTTGATACTAGAGCACGTGCACAGGTACCAAAACAATTTGTACATGTGCAAACACTTGCACAAATAACATAAGCAACTCAATTTTTAGTTTCAAGTGTACTGGAAGTTCTAAAACATATTTTTAATCCAAAGAGAATAAATTGTTGGGCAATTCAATAAAAAAAAATTCCAATGGAATGCCATCTTCAATAATCTTTCATGATCGGATTTTGACATTTTCCATTTCTTAACTTTCGTTTTTCTCTTTGAATGAACCTCTATCAACTTTATGTGTGCAACGCATCAAATAATACTTAACATTTTCATCGTTGTCAATAGGTGTAATTACAACAAAAACATCTCCTACACAATAAAACAAACTTTTAAACAAAATTATACATATTTAAATTTATTTATAGATCTTTAAATCATTAGAAAGTAATTCAAATGTTACCTTCTCTAACAAGATCAAAAACTCAGTCACCATTAGATGATATTGTAGTTTCCTCTGATTGCATTTCTTCAAACATTGCAATGGACATTTTTCCCTTTGTATTTATCTCTCTATGTTTCCAGTCTTTTACACACATGTTGTTTTCACAAACGTCATTGGATTTTGTGTTGTCTATGCAAACATCACAGAAACAAGAATATTTTCTTTTATCCAATGCAAACACATTTATGGACGACTTTGTTTTAATTGAATGCAATTTCTGAGTCCCTTTTATTGTTTCAATGTCATTTCCAATTGATCTATCTACGTCTTCGATCCCAATATGCCAGAAAAACCTTTATATGGAAAATTAAAAGAATAATTTGTAAATATGATCTATCAAAATACAATCAAAGATAATCATTGCACGATAAATGTACACAATGTTTAAAATTAGATTTCCAATAAAAATTAAATTGAATGTACCTTCGCACTTCTCTTGATGGGTTAGTCTCATGGCTTAGAGTAGCGATGCACCATTGAACAACTTCTTTAGCATTCACAAGTCAACTTGCAGAGGGGTTCATTTGACATCTTCGAAGTGCTCGTTTTATGAATGCTCCTCCACCATCATGTTCTCCTTTTCCATGGCCAGTCTCAAAGAAATTCCAACAATGTTTAATGCAGGTTTTCTTATGAAGAAAACACAACCAAAAGAATGATAGTGCAGATTTGAATTGACCTGTGCATCCGTATGACCATATCCAATGTTCATTGAATGTTATTCCACGATTTTTCAAGGAATCATAAATTTTTCCAAAACAATGTTGTACAAAATATGTATCATGTGTACGATCGTCACTGATATAAAAGTGATATTATTTAATGATATGTTGATTTTCACTCGTGATTTCTATATGATCGATGTTTTTTTTAGCATGTCTATATAGAATATGGACGAGCATGGAGACTTGGTCAGAATGATAGTATTCACTCTGAATTTCTTTTTGTGGAACAAATGTGTAGTTTTCTGCAAAATCAATCACTGACAAAATGGTCCCTGGTGGAAAAAATTCACGATATTTTTTGAATTGCAAGTCTTGCCATCAAGCTCTATGGGAATGTTTGGTGTATTTGTAAATTTCTGCCTCAAACTTTCTCAAAAAGTCTATCAGAAAAATTTCGTCTTCTCGTAATTTGATTCTTTTAACACTATTTGCACCTTGAATCGATGTACCGATATATTCATATCTCTTCCATTTCACTTTTATGTTGGACAATGATTGATCATTTATATCAATACGATATTTGTTTTGAAATTTAGTCAAATTTCCACAATCATCGCATTTTTTACCACCAACACATTTCTTTTTGTAAAATAGTTCATCGCTTTCTCTTTCACATAGAATTTGAGATATGAATTCACTGATAGTGGAAGGAGGAGGTGAATCCTTCCATAATGTTCTACCAAAATCAAGGAATGTGTCATAATATAACTCAAATTCCACATGATAACGACAACAACAAGTGTCACGTACGGTGATAGGTTTTACATACCATGGTTTTTGTTGAACAAAAGCACTGATTGGAACATGAATTTGACGATTCTCTTCTTTGAACTTGTTGAATAACTCTATCTGAGTGGTTTCCAAGAAATATTTTTCATGTTCTTTGTACTGATTTCGTGCTATTCTTCTTCGCATCACATGCCTTGCAGTTGGCGAAGCACACAAATTGTTCTTCCAATATTCATATATTATTTTTTTAACATTTTCTCCAAGTCTATCTTTGTATGGTTGCCTACAAATAGCTCTCCAACAAGCGAGTTAATCATTTACATCTACTTGCAGCCGAAATTTCTGATTTTTGTGCAAAGTCTTTCGCGAGGTTCCTAATGCTCGTGCCATAGATGTTACCAAACAATTCTCTTTAGTACTTGATGAAACCATTGCCATATGTATTCCTCTACGTACAATTGAAACATTTTTATCTCTAGATTTATTAATTGAATTTATAGTACTACTTATATTTTGTATCACATTTTCCTTCATTTTTTTATCTTTGGTTGATTTTCAAATACCCAGTAGTGTTGTAGCTTCTTTTATTTTCCTTAATGATAGGAGACCTTTCAACATTTGAGCTTGAACTGTCACCCGCTCATTTAAGAAATACTTTTCAAAAATGCAGTTAACACGATATCGTATAACATGGTCAGGTTTTTTATCTCCATATCTGTGAGTGTCAACATTTTCTAACATCTCATCATCGACACTGATTTCATCTGTACATATTCGAAAAAATAGTACATAATAAGCTTACATATGAACAATAAATAACTAAATTAATAAATATATGTATAATTTCAATAATACGTGCATGTGTTCAATATATATATATATATATATATATATATATATACCTTGTGATTCAATTTCTTCATTTGAATTTCTTTCAATATTTTCACCATCTTCAATCATTGGTTCAATGCCTCTTTCACTTTCTCTTTCAAAATTTTGTATCTCATCATTAATGTTTTGAGGAATATCTCTATCTGTTTACATTAAACAAAATATTTAAATTCAAATTAGTTCATCAAATAAAAATTAAGCTTCACATTTTACACTAGGAAAATTTTAAATATATCAATAGATCATAATATTTAAATTTACATACCTGCTTCAATTTCTTCTTGAGGTTGATTTTCCCCTTCAATATTTGAGAGGGCTTCTATCTTTCTTTTGCGAGATTGTCTCGTCTCTTCTCTACGTTCCTTAGGGTCTCTTTTTCGATCATATTTTCTCGCACAAGTCCTTCAATTTCCCATGATAATAGAGTATGAAGTTCAAAAAATTTCCTTCAAAAAATTAGACAATAACTCAATTAGAAAAAGCATCACAAAAGATTTAATTTAAAAAAAAAAATCATTTTAATTTTTTTGCAAAAAATACATACTCCAATCCAAAACACTTACTTTAAAAAATTCGAGAAAAAAATGTCTTATAAAAATGAAACGAAGCTCAAAATATTTACTTCAACTCAAAACACGTACTCTAAAAAAATTTCACTTCAAAAAATGCCTCCAACTTAAAAAAAAAAAGTCACTTTAAAAAATACTTCCAAAAAATGTCTTTTAGAAATTAAGCCCGACTCCATACTTTCAAAAAAAATGAAGCACAAAAAACATCCAAAAAAATGTATTACATACCTCCAAGAAATGTCCTTTGAATTTACGTCCAAGAAAATTCCTTAAACCCAAAACAATTCTTTGCAAAATCAGACCGTCTCCAAGAATTCGAAATTAAGCACAAATCCATACTTTAAAAAAAAAATAACAAAAAGCATCCAAAAAAATGTATCACACACCTCCAAGAAATGTCCTTTGAATGTACGTCCAAGAAAATTCTTTAAACCCAAAACAAGTTTTTGAAAAATCAAACCGTCTCAAAGAAATGTCCTCCAAGAAAATTCCTTAAACCCAAAACAATTCTTTGCAAAAATGGTCCGCCTCCAAGAAATGCCCTTAAACCCAAACCTCCAAGAAAATTCTTTAAACCCAAACCAAGACCTTTATAAAATCAGACCAAATGTGCGAAATGTGCGAAAATTATGAATGATTTCGCAGAAATTTATATTGCCGCGAAATGTGTTTTAGGAGGGGCGCCGCGACATTTTCCAGCCGACGGAAAATTAGATTAAAGTTCGGCCGAACTTTGATTAAGAGTTTGGTCGAACTATTAAGTCGTTAGAATTAACGGGCCGTCGGCGCAAAAAATAGTTCAGCCGAACTTTTAATCAAAGTTCGGCTGAACTAACGCGTCACCAATTACACAGCTTGACGTTTCTGCAACTTTGGACTGATTAAACTCCATGAAACATTCTGAATTAACTGTAGGAACCAATAAAATAATTTTCAGAATTGAATCTACTTTCAAAAAATATAACTTTTATGGAATTTCATAAACATTTACTAATTTTAATTAATTTTCTAATAAAATGGGTGCAAACAATTTCTGAGGGTCATTGTGATTCAGTGAAATCAAATTTCTATATCTCCCAAAATACATTGTAAAAAAAATTGAAAAAATTATGGGGCATTACATTGGTCCGTCATCTCTAATGGCTAGCTTTTATATTTTTAGTTTATAACTTATATGTTAAGAAATTTGTTACGTCGCAAAACATATCCAAAATATGCAGTTCTTTTCATATTGGACCAGTTCAAAAAATTCTAGTATTTATGATATGCATCCATTGGCTTTGTAAATATGAAGAAGCCGAAGTAGACTCTGTCTATATTGTTCCAACACATTTTGTTTTCTCAAAAACACAAATTTTCAATGAATACAACATTGCGTATTAACATGACTTCTTATGAATCCTTTGATTGTTAAGAAACACACACTCAAAGAAACGCTAAGTTGACATATCAAATATGCATAAAAAAAATTCAAAAAATAAGCAATAGAAAGCTAACAAAATTTCTGACAACTTTTTTTTTTTATCGCAAAATGAAATTCTAAACAGAAAAATTGTTATAGTTTGCAGAAAGTTGAAGAACAAAAAAAAAATGAAAATTGTTTCTCAAAAAAGGGCAAAAAGTGTAACCCAACTTCACATTTTCACCCGGAAATTTGGTGTTTCCTGAAATGGTTACATCGACTTGTTGAATGACTTCTGAAAACACCGGCTTGTTGAATGACCCGTCGTGGAAGCCGAGGTATGGGGAAATTCCCTGAGGCCTAAGCGAACTTGGTCAAGACTTACTCGGCTGGGCTTGACTTTGCTTGCTTTTATTTATTTTCACTTTCCCTGTCTTGTGGAAGAATCACTATATGGAAGTCTTTCTTTCTTTCTGGAATCTGATTTCTTTCCCTGTTTGTGTATCTTCTCTTTATTTTGTTTTTATGTATGTGAATTCAACTTCCAACTACTACCCTACAGCCCGCCATGAAAAGAAAGAAGAAATTCATCGACTAGATTAGGAAATGGCTTAAATCATCCAAGCTGCAAGCAATGTGCAACAAGAGTTGTTATCTCTATGACCAGATGTAATAAAGAATAGGTCGAACATAAACTTTGGGTGCAAGTGTGCTAGCAAAGAAGTAAGTGCCAACCCAAGCGTTCGACATATAAGAAGGCAGTAAACCAATAGGGTTGAACCTAATATTTCTTACTTCTGTAGGTAGGTAAGAGCTTCTCCATGACACAGAGAGTAGGTAAGTTGTAGAAAAGAAATTGCATCAGAAACTTAAGAGGCAAATTAATTAAAGGGGGAAGTACCGATCCAAGACTATTGGTAGATATATCTGCAACTCTGTTTATTTCTTTGTTTCATTTCTGGGATACTAATAACATGATCTAATCACTGGATCTAAACATTTGGCATTTACATAATTAATGAAAATTATAATAGTTACCTGGTCATGGAAAATAATCAAAGATGGAATATCTAGGAAAGAGTTCAGATCGAGGCTTGAAAGCCATGTTATTTCTATAGAGTTCCCTCTCTACTCATTTCCTGTCATTGTCACTTCATCATAATATTGTCTAAGAAGTGCTTTTCTAGTTTGGTAGAGAGGCATGAGAGATTCACTTTCGGAGCGTTCTCTACAAGACGAACAATAGGCAACAAAAAAATAGGAGTACAGGGGCAATACACCTTATGCGGGTCATGGGTTGATCGTAGTGAAGGTGTGAGATGGTTCACAAAGAGGCCTTTCTTTCTTGTGGGAATGAAAGAAATAGAAATGATACCATCTTAGGAAGGGCTTAATGAATGTCGGTCAGAAAAGATCTATGGCTCACCCCTTATTTTCTTTCCCCCTCAAAGCCTTTCTAGCAAGTCACTTCCAGTGGTTGTGTTTTAATGATGGACTTTGCAGTTGAAAGATAATGAAGGAAGCAGGAAATGCTAGTTGCGAGGAAATTCTGGTATGATCTGAGTCACGGATATTAGCATAATGCAATGTTTTAAGTTGCCTACTTTAGAGCTTGCATTCTATGTTATCGAGAGACGGGATAAGGCACATGGCCCTAGTGTAGGGCCCATAAGGTCATTTCTATTGTTTTTGAAATGGTTTTAATTTCTTAATCTTATTTTAGATTTGAAAATTTGAAATACAATTTGCAAGGATTCTTAACTATATACAACTATCTAAATCCCAACCCAGAAATGAAGGGTTATTAGCTATGAGCTCTCAGCAGTGACAATAGGCATGATCAGCTATCGACATCCCTTGTGACAAGTACGTCTTGGCGACTGTCTCTGGGCGAGGATGTTTTCTAAGATCTGGTCCAACGAAACTTAGTGGCTGCTCCAAACCTGGTTGTGAATAACTCTCTAAATCATTGTTATATTATTGTACATTGATTCTTCAATGAGTGTGCCATGAAATCCAAATTTATTGAAGCAATAAGGGTGTAAGGCAGGGCAGTGAGAAGTTGAGGTGGGAAAGAAAGAAGGGAGAATCCACCAATTCTATGACTATTTGAGTGTGTTGTAGCACCACTTTGACCCCAATGGGACGGTGGCTTGAAAGCCAATTTCTATAAATATTTGAGCGTGTCGTAGCACCACTTGAACCCTTCTCAGGGGATGGGGGCCACCAATGGCTCATAATGCAAATTCTATACCATGCGGTGAGTTTTGATGCCTCAATGGGAAACCTCTTGGCTTTGATTATCGACATCCAGTCATTGCCACAATTTATGGGTTGGGCTCATAGACTACTTTCCTTTGATACTCAACTGCAATACTCAGTTGATTGAATCAACTACTTAGCTGGGCTACTTAGATTGGAAACTTGGCTTAGCTACCCATTGGGCTCACGAGATCATGGAATGAGATATTCAACTTGGCTTAACGATACAGAACATTGTAGGAAGGAAGCTATGATCATGCATTACTTATGCTTATACGCTATTATAAGAGACCAATGCTAATTAATTAATGATTTTCAACATTAAAGGTTGTTGAGCCAATTGTTTTTGTTTTTTGTTCACAATAACACGTATAATGCACGTTGAGAAAATGAGCCATCTTATGGAAGAAGAGGCATTGAGCAAGTGAACTGATTGATTGGATTCTCTAAACTGAGGAGTGTTATGATGGAGACAAGTTCTTGGATTGATTTGATTCTCGAAATTGATAATTATTCTATGGAGACAAGTTGATTCGATTTGATTCCCAAAACTGATGGGTATTCTTGGGAGGTCTGGAGCTGGGCTTTATAGAGTTACTGACCGAGATCTATGATATCCATAATGATATTCACTTGAGTATCACAATGATACATGTGCAGATTCCCGGAACGGAAAGGTATGCTAGCTAATCTAATTTGTGTCCAAGGATCAATGCAATTGTATCTTCTTTGTAAAGTCCATATTACTTTATAATTTTGTCATTTGGCAGAGATGTGGTCGTTTTAAAAACGTGTTAGAATTTAAGTCCATTTCTCCAACATTCATTGGTGAGAGAAACCATACACAAGCTCAAACCCATCTAAACCTGGTTTGATATTCACCTTGGTTGTACAAGGATGAACCTTAGCACTTCAAGGTTGCTAAACTGCAAAGTTGCAGAATCTATATAAGTTTACACAAATAGCAAGGTATCAATTATAGATATGGAACCCAGAGTTTGCAATCCCCAATTTTAAGGTGTAAATTAAACCAAGCTTTGTATGTGTCTTTTCTAATGTTCATAGTATAAATTGAGAGCTTCTAGTATTTTTGGCATTTCTTTTATTTTAAATGGTGATTGTGTTTTTGAAAAAGATATTAATATGCTTAATCTAGTGAAATATTCCTCAGCACTTATCTGAAGTTTAAGATCTATCTATATAGCTTCTTCCATATGTCTTGCTTTGTTCATGCATATCCAAGGCCAATGTATGTCCTTATCATTTGTGAGTTTGGTTTTCCACCCTTGGTCACCCATTCTATATTCAATTTAGAGAAAGTGTTGCCAATATACATATTAAACTATTAAATCAATCCAAAAATGAGTATTCATCATATTTTAATTTAAACAAATTCACAACATTGAATATATATTTCTTTGTCAAACTTATGTACAAAATTTTCAATATAAATAATGTTCTCCCCCAATATTTAGTGATCCATTTATTAATATCAATCCCCTTTAAACATGAATCCCCTTTAAACCTTCATTCATTCTTTTTTACTATTAAGTTATATTCTACCAATAATTGTGGCTCGCACACTTAGTAATTCTATGTAAGCAGTAAATTTTCAAAAAATTTACTGCATGTCCTAGTCCTATATCTCTCCAAGTGGATCAAAATGCAAAGTTCTCAAAAGAATCCGACAATCATTTTCCTTGTTCACTACACCTAAGTATCTAAAAAATAATCATATCTGGTCCTGGGAGGACAACCACCTTTATTTGTATATTTTATATTATTTTGCGTATGCATGTCAAAATATTTCTTAGCTACTATGGAATGGAAAATTTTAACCTAGAGAATCTTTGTTATTGAGCCTGTACAAAGGGCCAAAATTACGATTACTGAACTTTTTCATTTTAGACCAATCACACAATTCTTGGGACCAAAGACGTGCATGCAATTTCAATTTTAACTTCAATTTTTGTATTTTTCAGATATAATGAACTCATGGTAATGTCAAGAAAAAATAAAATAAAATTTGCGTAACTTCTTGATGGTATAACTTAAATGATACCATCACTTGCATCAGGGCAACGAAATAACATTCAAATAGCCGCTTGTAATTTCCCAACACTCATTTTTAATTTTCTTTTTGCTTCAGAGAAATCTCGTATTTTTAAATCCCCGGTGAGTATTCACTTGTACTATTGGAAAATATCTTTCAGCAGATGTTTGCAGAACTCCTGCTGAATTTAATTTAGGATCAAATGGCTGCAAAGTATTCTAAACTGTGCTGCAACATCTACATCTTCAACCTCAATTTCTTCTTCCTCTTCTAGTTCTGAGCCAGTCACTTTGGCTTCTCCATCTTGTTGTTTGCTCTCTAACTCCTCTATTCAGAACTCCTGCTGAATTTAGGATCAAATGGCTGCAAAGTATTCTAAACCGTGCTGCAACATCTACATCTTCAACCTCAATTTCTTCTTCCTCTTCTAGTTCTGAGCCAGTCACTTTGGCTTCTCCATCTTGTTGTTTGCTCTCTAACTCCTCTATTCTTATTCTAAATGTCTACAATTCTATGTTCACTGTCATTCTTCCTCCTCTTTTTGTCATTTATGCTAACTTTCTCTATCATTACCTCTCTATCGTCTTCTTTGATCCTTCTTATCACCCAGCCTCCTTCCAAAGCTTCTTAACCTTGCTCTAAGACCAAATGGCATGGTCAAGGCATAATTGGCCCAATCTAAATGAAATATTGAACTTCAGAAACTATGGACGTGGCACGGGTTAAAACAGTAAAGTTTTACTGTAACTGAAATGGCTACAATCTCTGAAACAACTTGAAAAACCAGATTGCAGTCATAGGACTAGAGTAGGTCTCCTCATTCTCATTGCTTGATACACAAGATACATGTGCAAAGTGAAGTCATACACCTAAATGCTCTACTCAAGCTCTACAGCCGACTCCTAGAATTCTACCAACTCTTTACTATCTGGCCAACCGGAATGCTAATGATTTCCATTCTATTTCTTATGTTGCTCCAATAACAGTTTGGCTTCCAATAAATGCTTAAACTGCTAAATCTAATTCTTACTTTTTCTCAATTATTGCAATAACCATCATAACTGCCATGTACCGGTTATTTTTTCTTCCACTGTAACTCTTTAGCTTCCCTTGGCACAATCACTATCCTGCATGCTCTCTGTGCTCACCATGTGTGCTTACTGCCTACTGGCATCAGACTTTGAGAGCTCTGGCCTACTATGCTTATATTCTGTCATGTGCTCTTTTTCAGACTTGTCTTCATCTCATGGGATTTTGAAATTGCATACAACGATTCATATTACAATGGCATGGAGATTGGAAATTTTGTACGAGTGTTCTTTGCTTGGCTGCAACTTCACTGTTTTTTTTTGGTCTTTTAATTTACTTGACAAATTATCTTATTGAAAACGAGAGCTTCTAATTGTTCAAATTCATCCTACAGGAAAATGATGGGCTCCCAGCTTTTCCCATGGGTAAGATGGATGAAACGAGAATGTCGAAAGTTGGTGAACGTGTTAGTGTAGTACTGCGAGGTGGTGATGGAGCAAATATATGTCAAAAATACAGTAAAGAAAAGACTCATTTGAGTGTTGAAATCAAGGGAAAGACTAAAATTTTAATAGCACAATTGAGGAGTATGGCGTAGTAGGGATAGAGCTAATATATGTCAAATTTTTTAACCCATTACAATGAAGAAAAGACATATTTGAGTGTTGAAATCAAGGGAAAGGTTAAAATTTTAATAGCACAACTGAGGACCTGATCTCACTATCTTATGTGCCAGACAGGTAGATGGATAACTCCCAAGAAAGAATGAGAAGAAAGAATTTGTATCTTTTTGCAGGTTGGGGTAGTTGAAACTGAATGGCACTTTATCATGGAATGTCCCCCTTATGAGGATGTCAGTAATCAGTTTGAAAGTGATCTAAAGATGGATAATTTGAATATGTTGTTCGAGGAGGCAAGACTTCACAAAACTGTGAATTTTTTGATCAAAATTCACAGCAAAAAAACTACTCTAGAGAAAAACTTAAGAATATGATGTCTAGAAAAAAACTTTAAAATGTGATATTTTGTTTAAGATAGAATGTGAATCTTTTAAACCATTGAATCTCATAGATATTATTAAAATATATCAAATCATTTATCCATTTATGGTTGGTGTTTATGTGGCATTGATGATGGCACATGTAGAAAGCTTTACTGATCCTAAAACTAAAAAGTTAGACTGTCCATGTTAAATATTTAGATTGGCATTAGATTCAATGGCTGGTTAACGGCGGTGGCTTTCTTGAGGTGAGTCATGGCCTTCATTCGTAAAATTTATGGTATTTGTATAGTTGGCTGGTGACGATAAAATAATCTTATTGGATTTCTCTGAGGTTATGCATTTTATCGTAAGAGATGTGTTATTTATTATTTGTTGCTTTACCCACCCATCGCTACTTCTATCATCCATGTGCATTCTCTCTATTGATGGTTTCCTTTATGTTACTGCTGCCTAACCAGCCTGTCTCCGATCCACTCGCCCCTACTTACGGTTGGGAAGATAATAACCACATTACTAAAACAGATTTTTTTTTAAATATTGCAGAAATTTATTTTTTCAATAAAATGAAATGGAGTTGTTTTTATATGATTTTTTGGAGTTTTAGGTGCTGATAAAATCTGGTGAAAAAATTTGAGGTAGAATCTTGATATCTGTTATTTAAACTGGTTTTTTAACTATATATATAGATTCAAGACCCTAAAAACTCTAAAACACTTAGATTATGCAAGGTTATTCACCAAATTTCTGTTTTCAATGAATTCTTGCCTGATTTTAGAAAAAATTAAACCTGAAAAAACCACAATAAACGAGAAAAAAACCACAGTAAAAACTTTCAAAAAGTCCTAGAAATGAAATATTTGTTGGCTACTTGTATTAGTTTTGAAGCCACAACGTTATTGTATTAGAGTGTAAAATCAAATAAAGGAGGGTCATTTGGAGACTAGCTCGCAGCATTAGTGTTTGGTGGTTCTCGTGGAGGTGTAGAAATTACCAACTCATAAATTATGGACCAGAGAATCAAGCTGATAGAAATTGCACTGAAATCAAAGGTTCCGAGGATAAGGATGAACGCCACAAAATATGCAAGAAAAATAATTGAAATGTACCATGAAATTCACCCAGTAATTGTAACTCATTCTTCCAGATTCACAGTGACAGGATTCTACCAAATCTAAGAAATCAAAGCGTACAAAATCACAAAGGAAGCATGAGATCGTTGGGCAAAATTATTGATTAGTAAAGCGGTGACAAATTTGTTTAATCCAAACTAAGATTCTGAAACTGCAATGTGCCGTCAGATTTCAAATAAATGTAACACTCAACAAAGAAGGAATGAAAGTTTTAGTTTTCATTTAGTTGTTTTATCTTTCTTTCTTTCCTTTTTATTATTATTTAGATTGAGTTTGGTTTTATTTACTTTTGTTTTTGAAGAATATTTTAGTTTATTTTAAATTCTAGATTTTTTCAAATATTTTTTAGTTTAGTTTCAATAATTACTTTTAATTTAAGAAAGATTAAATTATTTAATTTAGTTTGTCTTTCTTTTTTTTCTTTTTTTAAGTTAGATTAAGAATAATTTTGTTTATTTGAGTTTTATTTCAAATTTATATTAGCCAGGTTTGTTTTAATTAATAATTCTTTTAGTTTTAGATAAGTTGTTTCTTTTGTTTTAATTTAATTTGATTTGATTTGTTTTTATTAAATTTATTATAATTAGATTTTAATAAAAATTTAATTTGTAATGAATAGAGTAGATTTTGGGAATGTATGTAAGAATAAAGGATTTAGAGCATGGAATGGAGGAGGTTAAACAAACTCAAGAAGTTTATAAAAGGAGTAGAGACATCTATTTGAGGGGTCTCTAGATCTGAATTTATAAAAGGAGCAGAGAGCAGAATTTTGTAGAGAATTAGTTAGTTTGGACTAGATTTAAAAGATGTATTACAACTAAAAAAATTCCATGTTATCATGAAAGTTTTTGAGAAATTATATGCTCAACAAGATTTGATTAGATCTGCAATTTTTGTAGACTTTTATCAAAATTATGGATTGATTATAGCTTAAATAAATTAAATTTGATGTAATTATTGATTGAGATGTATGTGTTTCTTGAATTTAGTTACTTGCATGCTTGTTTAAATCATTGGAAAGGTAGATATACTTGTCATTATTGTTAACTATTTAGCAGATTAATAGAAATTTTTCTTTTGCTTTAATCATGATTATTTCATGAGAACTATTTCCCTAGGCCAATTATATTTTTGAATTTGAATTTATTTCATTTGAATTTAGGTGTATGTGCACCAGGTCTGATGAATATTCATTATATAGTTGAATGTGTATACCCGCTTGAACTAGTAGTAAGTCCTGGAACTATTTTCTTGGCTAATTAACTTCATTTTTATTCTAAATTCAAAGTTGGTCCAAATAGCCTTTTACCTTGCTCTTGGTTGAGAGGGGAACTAATAATTTTTTCAATCAAGATAGATTTAGGATTTATTTTCGGTTACTTGCATATTAGAGTAGATTTTCATTTATATTTAATTATTGCATTCTAGAAGTCCCCTCACATAGGGACAAACTTTAGTGTGGCTTAGCTGAGCCATTAATTTAGCTTAAGGGTTGCTTTCTTGCAAGACTTTTGTATGAGGGTAAACCTGATATCTTTCTTTTTGTTGATGAATAATTAGATATATCAAAAATCATCAGTGGGAGAGGGGGTAACTGGACCCAATAGAACTCGTCGGAACCACCAAATTAAATGGATAAGGGATTAGTTAGGGCTCTAACTGGGTGGTCTCCCTTACATGTTGATGAGGTCATTTTTTACCATCAACGCATTTATAGGCCAACATTTATTTATTTATTACTACTTTTGCAACTTCATTCTACTTGTTTATGAAGACCCATTTGTTGTCAATCACGTTCTTGTATTTTTGGTCTAGGAACAAGTTTTCATATTTCAGTCTTCTTAATCTAATTTATTTATTCTTCAAAAGCATTAACCCAATGCTTATCTTCGCTAGCTTGTGTAAAGCTATTGGGATTTGTTTTAGATAACAATGAAACGTTTTCTTGTTTTAGTGTACTTATCAACCCTCTTCTCGTCTAAAATATTTTATCTATATCACCAAACATCTGACTTTTTGGATGATAATTTTAGAAAAATATGGATTATTTAATTAGATAATGGCCTTCTATTTTTTTTCTTCTTCCTAATTTTATTTCTTTTCACATTCTTTGTATATTGGCTCCTATGGATTTTCATTTGTTTGTGACTTTTTTATTTGAAGTATTGCTTCATCCACTCTTACATTGATACTTTATAACACCTTGCATGGTATTTTTTTGTAAAATTTGTAGGCCTTGCTTCCATATGTATCACTTAGAAAAATACATTCACTTATTTTGGAATCAAACTTACCTAAATTATCTTCGTTTATCTTTATATATAACTTTCTCCCAAAGACTTGACTGTAGTTGTTTTGCATTTCCATAATTCATAAGGTAGTTAATTTGTGCTTTATTCAAAAATGTAGATTGTTGTGTTGATTTATTCTCCCCAAAAGGTGTCTGGTAGCTTCATTTAGCATTCTTCTAGCAATTTTTTGTACAATTTTATTCTTCCTTTATAAAACTCCATTTTTTTTGGATCCTCATTGTCGAAAAATGTCTCTTGATTCCATGATTCTCATATAATTCATTAAAATCATTAGAAATAAAAGCACCTCCTCTCTCTTATATTAAGCACTTGATTTTTAAATGAGTAACATTTTCAACTAGGGATTTGAAAATTTTAAACTTCTCAAATGCTTCAAAATTCTTTAGGAAACGTAACTCACGTCAGTGTAATCATTAATAAGCATCATAAAATAACTCTCACCTTTTAAATTTTGTGTTCTTGTTGGCCCACAAAGGTATATGTTTACAAGTTCCAATGGATTTGATGTTGAGTACTCCTTTGTTTTGAAACTAACTTTTGTCGGGTTCATGTGATAGCATGTCTTGCAAATAGTGTGCATAGGTTTTGAGATTATCGGCATATCTCTTATTGCTTGTGTCTTTATCTTCAAAGTTTATATGACCCATCCTTCTATGCCATAACCAAATTTTGTCTACGTGTCCCATGCATCATTTGTTTCCTTTGACTTCATTGAGGATGTATACATTACTTGGGGTTATGTTTTCATTTGCCACTAATATTCCTGAATCTCACATCCTTCAGAATGAAATGTGAGGATGTAATATTGATCACATATTTGAATGAAACTTGGAAGATTGGGTTTTAACCCTTTAATGTACAAGAAATTCTATGTTTCAATCTTTCCATCATCAATACTAATTGTACCTTTTCCAAATATCCTTGTAGAAGCATTATACCCAAAAGTAATGCTAACTCCTCTATCTTCCTTTAGGGTGATAAATTTGTTATGATCCATTTTTATCAATTTTCAACATCCATTATCATGTACTATTGGATTCCTTTGTTTTCAGCACATAGTGGAAGTCCACATTCTTCCTTCTTTTGTTCTTCTTATTTCCTTTTCCACACTTTTGTGTATTCTTATCTATGCCTCATAGGAATATATTATTCTTTCTTTTGTTTAGGATAATTTATTATGTTTCTTCTACAATCATGTGTTATGTTCCCATAATTATTGCATTTATAACATTTAGTATTGTAATCAATTAGGGGAGTAAATGAATTGTATTTTTTATCAACAAACCCATGAGAAATTTTGGTTTTTTTGCTCACATGATCATTATTTGAGGTCTTATAATATCCCCTATTTCTATCTCTCTCATGAGCACTTCTATAATCTATTGTTTTATGACCAAAATCATTGCAAGAAAAATAATAGCCAAGGAAGAGATTTTGGTATTGGGTTGTGAAAGGTCTTCTTGGTGGAACGACTCTTTTGAACTCATTTTTTTTTTCTTGTGAGAAGAATTAGGATTATATTGGTCCTCATTTCATTTTTTGATGTTTCTCTCATTTTTTATGGATTCTTTGAGAAAATTAGCATAGATTTTAGAATTTTCTTCATTTCCCTTTTCCGATGGCTTTGTGACCTTAATTATTTCATTTCTCTTGGCGGTATTTTATTTTTCATCATAGCCAAGACATATAATGATGAATGGTGACCTTTGAAAATATATAACATTATATAACATTTAAACACACTTTCCAAACTTCAAAACTCCATTCAACTGATCACTTGTTTTCTCTAGTTCCTTTCTTAAGGAAATGATTTCAACTTCTAGCTTCTCACAATTTTCTTCCTTTTCTTTCAGTTGGTTTCTCACCACTTCTTCTATCATTTTTTCATCTTCTAGTTGATTCTTCAGGATGGTAAATGTTTTTTTCTATTTCATAAATATCACGATCCTTCTTTTCATATTCATACAATTGCTCGTTCAATTTTTTATTCTTTCCCATGAGCCTATCTATTTCTCCTAAGGAATTGACTAGTTTTGCTTTGAGATTCACTTCACCATCAATGTCTTCTTCTTAATATGATTTTTCTTTCTATTGTCTTCATTTTCTTTACCAATAGACTTTATCTCCATTTCTATGTAGAAGAATTCTTTTTTATCAATATCAAAAACATATCCATCACTTTATTCAAATGAGTTATTATCCTCTCTAGAGTAAAAACTCTTCTTCTTAGTATATTTTCAACTTTGGTGTCTATAAGGTTTGCCTTTATTGTTATGTTATTCTTCATCTTCATTGTCTTCCCTTTTTGCATACGGAAATTTAGCACCAAAATGTCCTACTCTACCATAATTAAAACATTTGAAGGGTAACTTACCTTTATATTTTCCAAATCCTCTTTTTTTCTTTCTCACAATTTATGTTTTTTTATGTATCTAATTTAGGGTTGAACAATCATAGGATTTATTTCCTTATGTCTTCTTTGAGGTTTTGAATTTTTCTTCCTTATGTATTATATTTTATTTATTTTTCTCCATTTCATATGCGATGAGAATCCTATGCAATTCACCCATCATTAGTTTCTCCAAATCCTCCTTTATTCAGTGGCAAAGACCTTGGCATTAAATCTTGGGGGAGTGACCTTAGAACCTTTTTAAAAATAATTGGTTCTTCAATTTTCTCACCAAGTCCTCTGATGATGTTGACAATTTCATTGATATGGAGGAAACATGCTACAACACTTTCTTCATCTTTGATTTCAAACTCTCAAACTGTCTTCTATGAGTTTGGATCTTTTCCTTCTTCACCTTTATAAATGTTTTGAATTTTGTCCCATATTTATTTTTCCTTTTCAAAATACATCACCTTGAAAAAATTTGATTATGATAAACAACACAATATAGCATTCACTTATTTTTCATTATGTTCACTATCCTTCTTCTCAATCATATCTATTGGAGGAGTCTATGGGGATGTATAACCACTCACAATTGATTTCCAAATATCAAGTACAAGGGCCGTTAGATAATTCTACATCCTTATACTCCAAAATTCATAGTTTGTTCTATAAAACAATGGGGCACTATTTGTGGAGAAACCTTCTTGACTAGCCATATGTGCTCCCAAAATCTACCTTCCAATGGTTAGACCATTTTCGAAGGAACCTACTATGATACTAATTGCTAAGAAAAAATAAGAAATTTTTTACTTATTTAAACATTCATCAACCATGAAAAAACAATCACATATTAGATGTATCAGCTACATAACATGGAACATAAGATTTAAATGAAAACCATTTCGAGTAAAAACCACAAAACTTGTTTTTATAATTCTTTGTAGGTACCAACCTATTGGGGACACCAATCCCCATTGTTGTAAATATTCATAGGAACCAACCTAATAGACACAACAATCCCCACATGTAACGCATCCCTAATTACACCCTAATTTTTTTTAATAGAGTAAATACAAACTTTTCTTGTGTACTCTTTCTTAATAATACTGAAATTGAGGACTAACTTATTTATTTTGTAAAAAATTCTTCAGGAATCCCTTTCTTTAAATAAACATGCCTTGGAACTTGATATTAAGAACCATATTTTATTTTGGTTTCATTCTTACTATATATTTTGATCCATACTTCCAAGCTACGTCTTATGGACTTACTATCATGTTTACATTGTATGTAATTGATCATAATTTTAAAATTATCCTCTACCCTCTTATTTTGACGTGTAAATCTTTCCATCCTTAGTTTTTGGTATATTAGTACTCATTTTACATTCATAACCTTTCAATGGCATATTTGATAATTATCATATCACTTGTGTTTTATTTCTTGGAGCAAAAGTATTGTGTCTCATATCCATTGTAGCTTATGTATTATGAATTGGTTCTTTTGACACTTATATTACAAACCTTTATACTCCATCACGCACAATGGCCTTGTATTGTTATTATTTTCAAAACTATATATATATATATATATATATCCACTATTGTGCAATATAGTATGCCTCCTTATGTTGTATTTTACTACTAAATCACTTTATTTCGCTTATTATGGTTATAAATTATATTTATATAATCTCCATCAAATACATTAGTTTCACAAGGTGGTTGCATCAATATATGTTATATATTTCGTAAACATTTAAGTCTCAATTTCGATGTGGGTTAAAATAATATGAAGGTTCTACTATATTGTTTCAAGACTAGGGTTGTATAGACACACATACATGTATCCTTGGGACATTAACATGAAGGCTCATACGACCTACCCTTTCAATGGTTCTGATGAGATCTCTTCAAATCAATGATGATTAGTGAATTTGGGATTTTCTTTGGTTTAATGACTACTCTAACAAATGTTTGTCACCTCACTCATTCAACAGTTCTCTAACATGATTTTTTTGCATTGCAATCGATATTCTTTAACTCTTTACAACTCTCTTTCGGTGATCAGAGAGTTAAAGTTTTGTCTTTGCAAGTGTTCTTTCTTTGAATCTTCCACGAGAAAACTTGAATGCTTGTTTTTATGGAGATTATATCAGAGGTAACTATTTTTCGTGTTGTTGCTTACATTTCTGTGTATTTCATTTATATACCTTACGAGAGTTTGTTTCCACTGTGTTAAATCTCTTTATTTTTTGTTTATTTATGTACATTCAAGGCATTTCTTTGAAATTGTTCTATTTCCTTACATAAATTTTGAGGTCTAAAATGGGTCTCCTAAGGAATATATAAAATAATAATGGAAAGAATAAAATAATATTAGATTACCTCATCAAGTTTTGGAGGGAAAAACAATATTTTCTCAACTTGTATTTTGAACTTATCTCCCTACGATTTTACTCAAATTTCAAACGTGAGCACTCATTGGATGTAGAATTTAATTTTGCATTCAAGTAGTACCCATGTTGCATATATTTGATGGACCCTAATCCATGAAAAATGTGAAATACATGAAAAATGTGATTGCAAACATGTTTTTCAGGTATTTCACATTTTTTGTGCAGTAGGGTCCATTGAAAGTATGTAACATGGGTATTCCTTGAATGAAAAAACATTTTATTTTATTTTTTAATATTTTTACCTTTTTACTCCAAAAATGGTGAATCATCCTCCATGGTTGACATCATCCTATTAAATCCTCTTAGTTCTTATAAAGTTGTTTTTTTTTGTACATTTTTGTTTTGAGACCCTTTTTTTACCTCAAAATTTCTCTAATGTCATTTTCTTTAACTTAAGTCATAAGCCATAAGCGAAAATATTGAGTTTTCAATCTTGCTTTGAGAATTTCCTCCTCGTGAACAACGTTACAATGTTTCCACCATGTAATTTTTATAATGGTAACCGTTATTATATTATTATTAATATAATTTCCAGGTTAAAAGTTTCATGTTTTTTTTAATTGTTTACGGGCCCTTTGAGTTATCTTCATCGGCTAAGTTATTGAATCTCTAGGTTTTCGACACTCAATTTTTTTTAGAACGGCTTGATAGTTTCTATGTATACCCACATTTATATTTTTCTTTTATCTCTCTTACATATTAATCCTTTTTTATAGTTGGGGTTTTAAAAAACTCTATATTTTTCCATAGTATTCATTTGTTTTGTATTTATTTTCTTGTTTTTCTTCACTAATTATTTTTAACTAGGGTTTCTAAGATAAAACCATAACCCTTTAGTGTAATATTGTATTATTTCTTCACTTTTGAAACTTCAAGTGTCAAGTTATGGTTTCTGCTACTTGTACACTACTTGTACACTATTATGCGAGCAATTATTAATTCTCTGTGTATTGTAAATGTTTATGAGGTTTTTGATAAAATTACATCTTAGGGTTTTATATATATATATATATATATATATATATATATATATATTACTTTGGTTTATTGCATAATTCTTTTAACTAGGTTTTTAAACCCTGGTGATTTATTAGTTGTTTTTGTTGAGTTTTACGTTTTGTTTTTCTGTTCTACAGTTTTAACGAGAACTAAACAACTTTGTTCTTACTCCTAAAACGAACATCTTGTCATGTACATAATTTTGGAATTTACGCCTTTATGGTAGTCTTTATAGGTAAATTCCTCTAATGAATATTGTCTTTGTTTCCAAAATAATTTCAATTTAATTATATGTTTAAAATATGATTAGTAATCGTTTACTCTTATTTTTTTCACAAGCATTATTGTATTCAAAGTGGAATTTAGAAAACTTTTCCTTCGTAGTTTTTCTCATAAAGACTTTGGATTCATCATTCCAGGTCGGATGAACCTGAAACCCTGGATCGTTTTCTCTGTGTCTGTGATTATAGGTTCCAGGAATTGCACCAAAGCCTTATGTTATTTACATTTTATTTTATATGTTGAATTTATTAAGTTATCTCTTCCTTCATGGAAGGTTTTTAGGTTATACAAGCTTCCATGCCTGATGATGTACTTATTCCAACCCAAAACTCTTGATATTTGTAACTTATTAAGGTCATATCGACCTACACTATTCAATAAATAATTGTATATATTTGTTAATAAATTTTTATTAATGGTACGCTTCAAATTCATAAATGTAACAATTTTCATTTTGTATGGTATTTATTTATTTATTTTTTTGGTACCTAGTGACATCTTTTACTATGTTCTTTTTGTTTATTTATAATCAAATAGGTCGCATCGACCTTTTTCCACAGTGTAAACACATACACACACACACATATATTTGTTATTTTAATATAACATTACAGTTCGTACTTGAAGAACTCTCGATTCCATTTTTATATATGTATATCTAGGTTAATTCTAAAAACAAATTAACCATTACACATGTAGTACTGGTATGACATAATAATCATATTTCAAACACTCGGGTTTTTCATGCATCCCCATTCTATTTGTTAGTCTCTCAGTTTACAAATTTATCTTATCATGTAACTATACATGAAAGAAAGTGATTTTTTTTTTCATTTTCAATTAGGAAATAAATTTTGGCAAGGATATAAACTCCTATTTGTCATTTACATGTTCAGAAATTAGTGAGTACAACCTCACGATATCTTATGAAAAAAGGAATTTTTTAGTGAGCACAACTATTTTTTCTAATTCGAATAAATAAAATTCACAAATACAGATTTACTACAATAATTTTGAAAAAATAATTAACTCCTCTTCTTTCCACTAATATCATTCATTTCAATTTTATTTTATTTTTCATTATTCACAAGAAATCAAATACTAAGCCTCTATATTGTCTTTGTGCTACATAAAAATTCCCAAATTCATAGTTCAAAATACCGAATTGAAATTTTTTAACTCTGCAACTAACACAGTAGCTCACCATCTCCACCCAACCATTGAGACTATGTCCTCCAAAGCATCCCCTAAGCATAGGTTTGTAATTTCTATATTCATTTTTTTTGTCCTTTTCCCTTTCTCTTTCATATTTCAACACTATGTACTCTTCACTCAGCAAGAAGAAAAAATTAATTACCCCTTACCAATCATTTGGTAGTTGGTAACTACCTCCGTCTCACGCAACAGATGGCAAGTAGTTAGTAGATCATTTATGAACTCTACTTCCCACTTCCAGAGGAATCATCATGTCTTTTGGGGAAGTTATGGATCAATCATATCCATAATCATGATTAATCCAATCATTCATATTATATTCCTAAGACTTAATAAATGGGTAATCAATAACCGTGATTCACTTATAACCTTTATCTCTTTCAGTCGGATGTAGCTTCCATACTAATTTATAGACTCTTTATTTTTATTAACAACATAATAAATACAAGATTTGCATTCATCCTTTATCATCTTATCATAAGGTGAAAAGGTGAAGTTGGGTTAGACTTTTTTTCCCTTTTTTGAGAAAAAAATATCATTTTTAAAACTTCTTCAACTTTTGGCAAGCCAAAGAAATTTTTTTGTTTAGAATTTCATTTTACAATAAAAAGAAAACTTTTCATAAATTATATTATCTTTCTACTAATTTTTTGGATTTTTTTTATTCATGTTTGATATGTCAACTTAACAATTGTTTGACTATGTTTTCTTTAAAAATCAAAGGATGCATAAAAAATCATGTTTTTTGGCACTAGTGTATTATTTGTTAACTTGGCCTTTCTGAAAGAAAAAAAAAAAATCTGTTGCAACAATCAGACATACTTTACTTCGATTTTGTTATATTTATGAAACCAATTGATGCATATCATAATTACAAGAATTTTTTGAATTGAACCAATATGAAAAAACTACAGATTTTGAAAATGTTTGCATAACGTAAAGTTTCTCAACATATTAGTTAAAAAATAAAAATATAAAAACTACCCATTACAAAAGACAGACCAATGTAATGAAGCATAAATTCTTCATATTTTTTACAGTGTATTTTGGAAGATACATAATTTTGATTTCACTTAATCATAATGACCTTCAGAATTTTTTTGCACAAATTTTAATAGAAAATTAATTAAAATTAGCAAATATCTATGAAATTCCATAAATTTTATATCTATTGAAAGTAGATTCAATTTTGAAAATGATGGTATTGGTTTCAAAAGTAAAATCACCAAATTTGATGGATTTTAACCATTACGAAGTTGGAGAAAGGTGATCAGAGACAAGTTGTTACAGAGTTGCAGGTTAAAGTAGTCTGGCCGAACTAAAAACACATGCAACCGAACTTGTGTTTGTCGTCAAGGCACATTAAAATAAACGGAAAACTAATTCGATCGAATTAATTAAAAAGTTCGGCTGAATTATTTTAAAATTTCGGCTGAAAATGTGTCTATATTTTTCGTCGGTCGCAAAAATGAAATGATGCAAACCTTAGAAAAAAACGCTTCTCCCAAACGATATAAATAATCGGAGCCGAAACATTATGTTCAAACTCTTTCCTCATTTGGACTAAACTTTTAAACTAAATATTTTGGGCTGATATTTTTAGAGGAAAATTTTTGGGCTTAATTTTTAAAGGAAATGTTTTCGACTTAATTCTTAAAGCAAGTGTTTTGGGCTAATTTTTTAAAGCGGGTTTTTTTTAAAGTAAGTCTTTTGGGCTGAATTTTTAAAATGAACTCTTTTGAAAGTAAATCTTTTTGGATGAATTTTTAAAGTGATTTTTTTTTAAAGTCTTTTGTGTTGAATTTTTAAAGTGAGTTTTTCTGTCTAAATTTTGAGAGTTTTTTTTGCAAGATTTTAAAATTGATTTTTTAGGGTTGGATTTAAAATACACACACACACACACACACACACACATATTGAATTATCATGGGAAATCAAATGAATTTCAAGAGAAAATATGATCGAATAAGGGACATTGAAGATTGCAGAGAATACTCAAGAAACTATTACAAAAGAAAGAAGGAAGAACACTTAAATATTTGTTATAGGTCAATTTGGGCATCATTCCCAATGACCTGGTCAAATTGGACATCATCCCCAGGAACAATGAAATAGGGTCTATCATCCCCTATCATTTCAATTGCTACATGCCCTAAGACAAGAACAAACCATTCATGACTTACATTGCAAAGTTTCCAAAGTTTGAAGTATATGTTATATCACTTATGAGCTCACCAACACAGCCTCTCAAGGGAATAATGGCTTTGCATATGTTGTTACCTCCATTCAAGGGTGCTCTGCAAATTACTTCCCGACATTCAAGAGTGCGTTGGTCATTTGGGAGTGTAATTCTCATTGTTTCAGAATCTCCACATGGCTAGTGCCTTCTAGAAGAGTCCATATGTGTCAAACATCAAATCCATGTGTACATCTAACACCTATGAGCTTGGGAACATGTCTTGCCTATTATTAGAAAGTCATTGATTGAGAAACTACCATCAGTTTCCCTATAAATTTAGCACAGATCCTAGTGCTAGGGAAGGAAGAAATTTGGTAAAGAAATGTTGTTGGATTCTCAATTGAGAGTGATAAGAGTGATATACTGTTGGTGAGATGTTTATTGTGATGAGGGTAGGATGATGCTGGAGCTGGTGACATCAAATCGATCGCTGGTTGTAACCTCCCCCTTCTATCCATTAATAAATATTTCTGCTCATTTTCCCATATATGTATATGTTTATGTTTCTACTTTTCATATGATGGATTATTAACTGATATATTTGTTTCATGTTTAATCGATTTAACTGATTAAGATAAATAGACATCTGTATATTGCAATCTCTTTGTTGTTTAGTGTTTATACTTGCAGGAACTAGTCTGGCGATCTAAGTTGGATTGGAAGCTACAATAAGAGCGACATAAGGAGAATAGGAAGCACTTGGATCAAAATTAAGTTCCTCTATCTTTCTGTGTGTCTCTTTACTCTTAGAGAAAGTGTCTGCAAAGTCTTTGATCTATTGTTCTAAATGCATAGCACCGCATTTAGGGAATGTATTTTATCCGTAATCCATAATTCTGCATAAAAAATTGGCGAATCCGCTGGGGAGTTTTCCTTATTGTTCCTGGTTTTTTTTCCTCCACTTATCCACCCAGTAGCATCTACTGTCAATTATTATACTTTTGAATCAAAGAATTGCATTAGATGTGTGTTCATTAGCTTGATTTGTGAATCTCTGCTGCGCCCAACGTACTGTTAGTTAAGAAACATTACTTTGCATAGCATTGTCTCCCACTCAGGGGTGCTTTGCAACACACTATCTTTCCTTAGAGACTGTGTTTCCCCCTTAGCTGATCAGATTTGGATTAAGGACCTAAGTGATAGCTCAAATTTCAAAGTGTTTGAAAGTGCGTCAAACTTGAGTGACAAAATAGATCTAGTCTTCCTTATTTTGGCGCTGCAAACGGTTCGAAAAACTGACACCGTATGAAGAATTTATCGCGATAGTAAACTGCAATTTTTGGCCTTTGACCAAGTTTGACTAGATTTTGAATATTAAAAAAAAGAGAGAATATTCCAGGAATATTTCTAGGATATTCCTCAGAATATTCCTGGAATATTCCCCAAAATATTCCTTCTGGGCGAATTGAATGTTGACAAGTGTTGTGGTATGGTTCAATGGAAGGACTGTACGTTTGGTTTAGGCCAATCAGAGGTCGCCACGTGGCCCAAGAATCGTGTTATAAAAATTTTATGGAGTTGAACGAAGTCGACCCCATGACCTCCTTGCGTGCACACACAATGCTTTACCATCTCCCCTAAGGTGGTTCGTAATAACAATAGTCCACGTGTTTTATTTAACATGTATTGAAATCTGTTTTGGGGGAGGGGAGGGGCTAGCCCCTCCCCATATGGTCGTGACCTCTAGACCATGGGCTAAGCCCCACACCGCCGATGGTTCCGCATTTCGTTATTAAGTGCTGTCACATGGTAACAATCTCCATGCGGTTTGTTAACCCAACCATAACCTCCAAGCAACAGTTTGGTTCACATTCGACGGTTTGTAACTATCTGCTGGTGGTTACGGTTTCGATAACCGTTTTGAAGACCGTGTGGTTTGGGAATGTGCGCAACCACTAACCCGACTATTAAATGCTAACAGTTAACTGGCAGTTAATTTGGCGGGTAAGTTGGCAGTGCCCCAAAGTTAGGGTGGTTGGCCAGTTTAACTTCAGTTAAGCAAATTTGCTCCATTTTTAGTGGAGCTGATTTAGGGGACACTGGGAAAAAGCATTTTAGGCTCTATCTTAAGCTAGATTGGACCATTTTGCGAGTGTGAATAGTCAATTTCAACTATCTCAAACATTTTGGACTCATTGGTGAGGGTTGCAGAGTCATCATAGAACTTTTGAGCAGGTTTTTTCTTCAGAGAAGTTCAAGGGGCCACCATGGGCCAGTAGGAGTTTGAGGCATAGCCAGTGTAGCTAGAGGCCTTTCTCAGGAATCCAATAGTCAATTTTGGATGTTTAAGACATTTTGGAACTAATGGTGTGGTTTTCAGAGCCTGTAGAGGACTTTTGAAGGCCGAGATGCTCCAGAGGAGTTCCAGGGGCCACTAGGGCCATTCAGTGCCAGCAGGAGAATAAGGCATATCCAAAGCAACCAGTATCCATTCTCAGCAAAAAAAAGTCTATTTTGACTATTTTGATACTTCTAAATCCATTGATGGAGTTTTCAGAAGCTTTTGAGGACTTCTAAAAGTCGATATGCTTCAGAGAATTTTTCAAAGATCCTAGAGCTAGGGGGTGCCACCAGGTGTTGGAGGCGAAACCGGAGCAGCCTGAGACCAATTTCTGCAAGTGAATAGTCTATTCTGACTATTCTAGACATTTTGAATCCAATGAAAGGATTTGTAGATCCATTTGAAGACTTATGAAGGTCGAATATCCACAGGGAAGTTTTTGGCAGCCGAGGGCCATCAGTGGATGGAGGCCTAGATTGGGGCGCGAGAGCTCTTTTTGAGCAAATGATCAGCCTATTTTGGATTTCTGATGTATGCTGGAGACTGTAGAAAATTTTGCAGGGAAAAAATTTATTTCTGAGGGAGTTAGTGCCATAGAGAAGCTCAGGGTAGCTCAAGAGCACCAACTCAAGGAAACAAGTCTAAGGGAGTCGAGGTTCATCTTCAGAGAGATTTCAGCCATTCCAGGGATATAATAGTATTATAAACCCATTGGTTCAGTTCATATAACCATTGGAGTTGATTTTTAAACTTGTAAAAAAAAGTTTCCATACTAATCCAAAAGAGCTAAGTTAGTTGACAAGAGCTCAAAGAGACGTAGCCCACAATATTCGGGTGAACTCCTATATTAAATTTTTTGTTATGTGTTGATGCTTATTTGTTGCATTATATGGTTATCGCACATGTTTAATATCAATAAAAACAAATGGTATTAAATCACTTAAACAATTAAAAAACATACACCTGTTTTCAAGTATAAAATTCTGCATAGTCATGTATAAGCTAGATCTTATTTGTTTAACTGAGTGGGAGGTGCTTGCGCATTAGAATTTCAATTTATCCACCCATTTTCATCATTAGCCAACCAAATTCCCTTTGAATTTTTCATTGCCATCATACTTAGCCTTTTGATTGCTCTGTTTTCGATTGTCTGATACCTCATAGAGACCAGTGATTTGCCTAATTATTCCTCCTTTGAAAAGTAAGTTTGTTCAATGTCTCTTTAAGTGTTTTTATTTATCATTGAAAAATCAAATTAAAATTATTTTATTTCTACATTAGATCCATTTGTTTTCGTAAAGGAATTTTTTGTTAAATTCTTCGTTTCCTGTAGGAAAAATTGTAGTTCCATTCTTCATTTTTCCTAAAAGAGAAATTGTTGTTAAATTCATCGTTTCTCAAAGTGATGCATATAGTTTCCTTTTTACATTCGCATTTTGGGGACTGAAAAGAAAAAACTACATTTGCATATAGTGAATTGTGCGTTTTTCATAGGAACAAGTTAGGAAAGCTGCATATTAGTTTGTGCTCTTTGTTGTTTTCTCTCAAAACTGATTGCTTTTTCCCTTTAGTAGCTAGGATTTTCATTGAAAAAGCTAAAATTGAAAAGTTTGCTTATTATTTTAGTTTGCATTTTAGGAATTTCCATCACATCATCGCGGTGAACCTTGAAAGGCAAATTGATAAACAAGATCAACTTAAAATTTACATAAATTTACCTAAAAATCATTGGAACCATAATGATAACATTTAGAAGGTCTAGGCTAGAGACATGTTCCGGCGTCGTTAAACATAGCAGTTGTCGTTAATTTTCTGCGATACATTCCAAGTGTGATACCTCACTCCACGTACATAAGTATATCGTATCTCGTCCACGTACCTTCAGGTATATCAAGTGGTGTTATAGTATGAAAAGTATAAAGGGGTGCTCTCACTGTGCGGTTTCACATTAGACAACGCTAATATGGACTTGGGCCTCCACGTACCTACGGGTATATTTTGGAGGACAAATTTAGGTTGCTATCCATCCATAGTGAACCGAGTCAGCCTCCTTGTAAATTGTGATACACCAAACACAGCACTCGGGGAGATTACCTGCCCATACTTCTTGGTTCACTAGGAGGTATTCTGCAGTTCACAGTTTCTTGGTAAACCTTTTGCCTAGCATTACCCTTTTATTTTGTTTATTTTTTTTGGTCATAAAATAAATCAGTCATCATGGAAGAAGAAAATCCATTTCCCCGTCGTTCGCATAGACTTGCATAGAAACCACCTTTACCACCAGAAGTCACTTCTGGTCGACAAAGGCAACATTGCTCTACCCAAACTAGTCCCATCAGTACCTCTGGTGAAACATGATCTTCACATATACCCGAATTGGCACAAGTTGTTTCTACAAGTCTTGGTTTGTCTACTGTTGTTGAGACAGAGTCTTGATAGCTACTCATGGTCACAATCCATCCAATCAGTGAGACCATACCTCCCAAACCCAACGTTGTTTCAACTGGAAGTTGATCTAGATCCTATCTCCTTTTTGCCAGAACATCTGCATCCTGAAGTCGAACAACCAGAAGTTGTTCCTATATCGGTCAACCCACAATTTATTATAGCCATTGAGTCTCCCATATCGCGCAGTCAACCTATTGAAATATACTTTGGGCCTAACGACGAAATCCTTCCACCTAGTTTAATTTCGATTGAAGAAATACCACAAGACGAAACACCTTTAACTCCAACTCATTTTGGGGAAGAGCTTTACCTGTACGAGTATTTTCCTCAATCACCTGCCTCTGCTTTTGTTGATCCTGTGCCTATTCAATTTCTCATCAGTCCAATAGAGTATAAATTTGGTCAAGTAACCATGCCTGGACCAACATCTTCGGTTGGACCATCTGTTCCAATTGCGTCAGCACCTGCTCTCGCTACCCCATCGATGGTCACAACTTCACCATACTCATATTTACATGGTGGCCCTATGGTCCCATTAGGTTATAAATATTTATCTGGAATTTTCTCTGGTGCATCTTCAAACCCATGGACTTCACCAATGTCATCATCTGGTATTCTAACTGGTAAAACCATTATGAGTACTGAATGGCTTGACCCTTTATATCCATCATCAGGGCAATAGCAAGATGGTACATCTGGGTATATTCCATCCAGTACAATCTCAACTGGACTTCCTGCATTTGGAGAACAATATTTTTCGTCCTCTTATACTCCTCATGCTGGAGGGCAACCTATGGTCACCCACTTTGATAGTACTCCGTCGTTATTTGGTCATCCTAATGTCAAAATGATTGTTTTTCAATGGCAACCCACTCTCCCTATCCAACCACAAACGGTTTTACACTCATATCAACCGGTTCAACCTATTGCACCCACATAAAATCCACTTGTTAATACATATTTACCCATTTTACAGACTCAAATTGTTGTACAACAACCATTTTAGGCGGGTCCTTCAACTCAATACCCTCAAATATTGGGCCCTCAGACTCCAACTCCTTCGACTGGTTTACAACAACAATTTGTATCCGGAATCATTTATTCACAAGCTGGATTACCATATTATGGGATGTTGCAGCCACAACCAGGTTATACCTATCCTCAACCAAATCCAAGATATCCTAATTTGGGTTATAACATTTGTGGACATATCCCTTGGTAGCCACAGGCGCAAATGCCACAACCTTCATTTCAACAAGTATCATATCCAGGTTTTGGTCAACATAATCCTCAAGCATTTGCCTATCAAAACAACCCCTATCTGGGTTACTAGCAATAGATTCCTTATGCTAGTGCTTAAAGGCTTTTTGCCCAAGCAATTCCATCATACCTTGGCTATGCTCAACCCGCCCTCAATCAAAAGTTTCCCTTTGTTGCAACTTTAGAGTTACTGGATTTAAACTGGCTCACCAATGACCCAATCAATTATGCTCCTTGGTAGTCGGTGATACCTCATAAATTATCCTCAGATATTCCTAAGTTCAATGGAAACCCTGGGGAATACCCGTTGACTCATGTTATGACTTATCATTTGTGTTGTTCATCTAAATCCCTGAATGATGATTCTGTTCAACTATGTCTTTTCCAGCGTATGCTCACAGGTTTGGCCGCAAATGGTACATTGAGTTAGCTAGAGATTATTTTGATAATTTCACTGCCCTAGCTACTGTCTTTTTGACTCACTTCTAGTTACCCATACGATATGAAACATGAATGGAACTCTTGAATAATTTTAAATAGACTAATGCTACTCACATTTCTGATCATATTCATGAGTGGCGTTGTCGTCGTAGAATGATTAAGACATTTGTTCTTGATAAGCTCCTTGCTGAGTGGTTCATTAAATCCCTATTACCATCTATAACTGAGGATGTGGCTAAGGGTGTCATCGTCACTGAAGAGAAAGTCATTACTCGTGCCCAATATTTAGACTTTATTTATACTCAGTCTAGCACACTCTACGAGAAAATTCCTAATGCTCCAAGATATAATTTTATTGTTCCTCCTCCATCAAAGGACTCTCATGCCGGAGACGGTATGATCGGTACTGCAAGCACACATCACACTACTGCATCTGATCCTGTGCCTTCTTCCGAATCCATGTCGTGTCATCTAACAAAGGAAAAATTGACAAGCAACCCGGAAGTAAGAAAAAAGGGAAATCAAAGAAAAACAAACTTCTACCCCGCAGGAAAGATCATCTGATCAATTGTCCAGAAATTGGGAACCTCGTTATCCATGCATAATCTGTAATGAGGAACACTTTGTTCGGGATTTTCCTCACCGCACTGAAGTCTCAAAAAATTTTAACACCTCACATGCATCAGTTGTGTTGACAGATCCGTTTCCGAATCTGGACACAAATTTGGTTTCTACGGATCCAGTTTCTATTTCCCAAGTCCTTATGCAATCTATCACAAAGCCATCGACATATGTTTTGGTTTCAACTCGTATAAAGATTACGGTAGTCAGGCTACTGATCAACCTACTACCTCGACCACAAATCCGTCTACGGAATCGATACCGCCACCTACTATTCTTGAATTGACAATTAAGCCACTGAATGGAGTCATTCATAAATTGACATTTAATCCTCGAGCCAGAGCTGCTAGAAATTATAATATAGTTGAAGATTTGGCTCAGTCCCCTTCAGCTATGTCAGCACTTGAGGTGCTACAAAATTGTCCCTCCCAGAAGCAAGCTTTGTTGTCGGCAATTAGTGGAATTGATTCGACTGATTCTAATCTCGTAGTCTTTAATCATATGGGCTATGTGCCGCAATTACTAGCAGAATTGACATTCTCCATCCAAGTAAATGTTCTCAATCACCTTTTTCATCATACTATTAATTATGAGGGAGCATCTACTTGAATTATGTCTCTAAACTGTTGGAAGTCACTTGCCTCACCGCGCCTATCTCAATCGCCAACAAAATTGAAAGCTTTTGACGAACGTACATATAAGCCTTGCAGTATTATCAATAACCTGCATGTTGAACTGGGGGGGGAATAGTGAATATTGAAGTTGAGGTTGTTGACGGACCCCTTGACTACAATATTTTACTTTGAAGGCCATGGGTATATGTTATGACCATGATCGTTTCTAAATATTTTAGAATGATCACCTTTCCACATAAAGGTGTTATCACAGTCATCAATCAACTATCCTTCTTTGCCTCCAGCTCCCAGGTAACTGGAAGTGTTCTGTTAGTTCACGCACCCCAACTCGCACTTCAGAACATTGGTGTAGAACTCTTGAAGGATTCCACTCTCATAGGAACCTTTGCATTACCGCCGCTTGTGACGTCGATAGAAATTGCAAGTATAGAGACCTGCTACATGATCTCTTCCACTCCATCTAGCTTAAGGAAGAGTACGGGTGATTATGAAATTTTTATGTTGGATGAGTTTCTACCGCCGAGCCCTATTGAGCTGGCATAACAATCAATCCATCTGGCTTGGGCGGCGAATCTGAAATCATCATCACCGATCGTTTGGGTTGATCGTTCATTAGATCTTGGTACTCCATCTGACCCTTTTTCCTCAAATTTCTTGACAAATGGAAATATTCTGGAAACCATGATGTCAGAAGGAGAACCATGGGAAGATTGTCATCATCGTTCCCATCTTCCTGATTATGAAGAAAATAATCTTAGTGAACTATATCACCCATCGATCAAAAATTTCTTTTCGAATTCTTTTCCTATTGATGCAATCGACTCCAAGCGAAATTTATCAAATATTGAAGAAATCAATTCTATCGATATTTTTACCAAACCCGATGTTGTAGAAAAAATTCATGTCGGTGTGTCTTGTTCTCCATTAGAACTCGAAACGTATCGCTCTCTCTTTCATGAATTTTGTGATGCATTTTCTTGGTCTTACGAGGAAATACTAGGCGTAGATACTAGTGTCGTTGAACACACTATTAATATGTACCCTAATTGCAAGCCAGTACGTCAACGCCTTCGTCCTGTTCATGCGAAAAAGGCTGCTGCCATTAAAGCAGAAGTTGAAAATATTTTGCATGTTGGTTTCGTTTACCCTGTTCTGCTAACTAAGTGGATTTCCAACATCGTTCTTGTTATGAAAAGACAAGGAACCATCAGAGTGTGTGTCGGTTATCGCGATGTCAACCTTGCTTGTCCAAAAGACAACTATCCTACTCCCTTTGTTGACTAGATTATTGACGATTGTGATGGATGTGAAATCTTTTCGTTCATGGATGGATTTTCTGGCTACAATCAAATCAATATTCGCCCAGAGGACCAACATAAGACATCATTCATCTGTCCCTGGGGCACATTCGCTTATAGGAAACTATCGTTTGGTTTAAAGAACATTGGGGAAACTTTTCAGAGAGAAATGGATTATGTTTCAATGACATCAAGCACATTTTTCAACCTTATCTAGATGATTTACCCACACATTCATGAAATCGAATTGATCACCCGATGCATTTGAGAGCTATCTTTTTACGCTGCAAACACTACAAAATACGCCTCAATCCACATAAATGTGTGTTTTGTGTTGGTTCTGGTCATTTGCTAGGATTCATCATCTCAAAAGAAGGAATTTGAATAGACCCAAGGAAGGTCCAGGCCGTTCTTGATTTTCCTGTGCCATCAAACTTGCTTCAGTTATAGAAACTTCAAGGAAAGGCTAACTTCCTAAGGATGTTCATACCCAACTATGCCAAAATAGCTAAAGGATTTACTCGGCTCTTGAAAAAGGGGATTCCCTTCCATTGGGACCAAGTTGTGCAAGCTTCTTTTGATGTTGTCAAGGATACTCTTGTCCGGGCGTCATTAATGTATCCCCCCAATTATCAGAGTGATTATTTCTTATATATTTCCGTGGTTGATACGACCATTGCTATGGGATTGGTCCAAGTAGAAAATTGGATAGAACATCCGATCTATTATTTGAGTCGTAATCTCAATGATACGGAAGTGAAGTATTCGTACATAGAAAATTTTCCTTGGCAGTTGTTCAAGTTGTCCAAATATTTCACCACTATATCCTGTTCTAGAAGACCATTGTCATTTCGGATTGAAACCCCATGACTTATATCTTATCAGGTCAATTTCTGGGGGAAAAGTATTCAAAATGGATTGTCATTTTACAAGAATTTTATTTGGAATTCATCAAATCCAAGTCAAAGAAGTCTTTAGTTTTGGCCGAGATTATCTGTGACCTTCCCTCTGATAGTACTGCTACTACGTAGGAACCATCTATTCTTGACGAGTCTATGTTTCTAATCGGATCATTTGATCCTTGGTATGGGGATTTTATCATTTATCTCCAGACAGAATTTTTGGCCTGATATCTCTCACTCTGACCAGCGACGTATTCGATACCAAGCCAAAGATTATCTGATCATCGGAGATACAATTTATCGCCATGGTGTCGATACAATTTTAAGGTGCCTCACCCATGAGGAGGTCAGAAAGGTTTTAAATTATTGTCATGTTAGGGCTTGTGGTGGACATTTGTCTGGATACGCTACTACAAAGAAGATACTCCGCACCGGTTACTTTTGGCCTACCATATTTCGCGACTGCATCCTTACGGTGAGAAGTGGTCATGCATGCCAGATATTTGATCGTAAAATCCGCAAACTGCTAGCGCCAATACATACTATTGTCTTTGTAGCACCATTTTCGAAATGGGGCATTGACTTCATGACTTGTAACCCTCGCTCATCCGAGGAGCATGGTTATATTATTGTCGTAGTAGAATACTTTACCAAGTGGGCCAAAGTGATGCCTACATTCAACAACACAGGACAAATAACTACATTGTTTTTCTTTAATCATGTCATTCCATGGTTTAGGGTCCCACAGGCTATAGTCACATATCATGGTAAGCATTTTCGCAATCACGTGATGACAGAATTGACTGCCATGTTAGGACTATCACATGATAGTTCTACTCCTTATTATCCATAATCAAATGGATAAGTTGAGGCTATTAACAAGATTCTTAAATGAATGCTTCAACGAAAGATAGGAGTTCATAAACGAAACTGGCATTTGATCATGTACTCGGCCTTATGGGCGTATCGAACCTCGGTGAGAAATGCAACCGGATTTACCCCCTTTTCATTGGTGTATGATCTTGAAGCTATCTTACCAATCCAATGTGAAATATCGTCGTTAAAACTCACAATCGACTTGCTACCTGACACCTTAGATGAAGAAGCGCGTCTTTTTAACCTCATCCATCTTGATGAAACGTGTTGTGAAGCCCAATTGGCCAACGAAGCACATAGGAGACGTATAAAGGCACAATACAACAAGCATGTCCAACCTCGTATTTTCTCAGAGGGCGACTTGGTCCTTCTTTATGATCACGAAGTTGATGTAATAGGTACAGGGAAATTTGAGCCATTATGGCATAGCCCCTATATTTTCAAAATATTTCTTGCTAAGGGTGCCTATGAGTTAGTGGATTACGATGGAATTCTGTTTGCGCAACCCCGAAATGGGTTGTATCTGAAACGTTAATATGCTTAATCATGAGCGTAGTAATTTTTTGTAATATATATATATGTTGTTGATTTGCATTCACTGTCTTAGTTTATTTTTTAGAGTTTTCTTGACGTTAGTAATCCACTTTACATTTCATTACAGATGTCTGAATCTTTGGAACCATTTTTTGGATACACTGATGGTGCTAGTCGTAGTACGCAGAATCTATCATCTGTAGTGTGGGCCATTTTCGCTCCGAACGAAGAGTTAGTGAATTTTCAAGGGATTTGTATCGGTAGATCAACAAAAAATATTGTTGAGTATAGCACGTTGATCAAACTTCTCTCTGATTCCATTTCATTTGGTATTAACCGCATCATCATAAGGTTAGAATCACAACTTGTGGTATTACAACTTACTAGTGTTTATACTGTTAGCAATCCAACACTGCATCGTATGTTCCTAAGAGTTTGACTTTTGGAAAGACACTTTGATTTTATTCAATATCAACACATATCCAGAAACTTGAACACATTGAATAATTATTTAGCGAATTATGTTATAAGCAAACATTTGCAACACATGCGAAGATACATTCACATAATTGAATAGGATTGCGCAATAAACATAGGAAAACATTGAAATCAAATAGATAGATAGTTATAGGTTTTTACAAAAAATTGTGCCCAAGACACATTGGTCATTTGACCTCAAAATGTATGCAACATGTCAAAAGTAAACTAGTGATTCTCATGGTAACATGCTATCGATATAGCTATCCTACACAGTAACCACATCCAGCGGTTAGGAACGCCAATAGTGTGGCGCTGTAGTCGCATGGGTAACTCTTCGATCCAGAAATCTGGAATCCCAAAGGTCAGCCCCTCTATGTGCTGCCGAAGCTCAGTAAGAGTCTTGTATAAATTTTCTGAATAATGATTAATTATTCACCGAGACTATCCTGATCACATAAAATTCGAATTTATATGCAACACATAATCTCTTCCACTCAGATCATCAAACATGCGGAAATAAAATCAAGCGATAACACATCAAATCATCATACACATTAACACAGTATGTATGGGGAAAGCTTATAGCTGAAAATCCCGCAGCTATTGTGTATATTATAATGGAGAAATCAAGTAACAAAATCAGTACAATACTCCTCACAAGTACTCAGTACTTTCTCATACAGTTACCCACAATCTAGCTCAGTTTTGAACAGGTTACTGGTTCAAAACTCACCGCCAATTGCCTTGCCTCTATTGCGCAATCCAGGCCTGTCTATATAGAGATCAAAGGTTTGAATCTCCTTGGCTTGACTGCGCAATTGTCATGGACAAATCCTCCAAGTGTGGTGCAAATCTCATGCACAACTGATGTCGCCACTGATAGCTAACTCCACACTTTCATCTACCTCTTTCACTGGTCTCCACTGAACTGATCATGCACTGTAGTGAACTGATGTGTTCTTGAGTTGAATAATGAGTTACTAATTAATGAATTAAATAATATTTAATTCACTCAACTCATAACTAATTGATTAGCTAGTTAAACTAATCTCAACTAGTTCAACTAAAATAAACAGAACACAACTCCACTATCTGTCTCATTAACTCCACCAAACTTATGCCACTGAAGTCCTAACTGAAGTCAACCATGCATGATGCCATCAAACCCTAGGAATAGCGTAATTCCTCTGTCAGATGCATGAGCCACTTCTGTAGCTCGAACTGAAGTGCTCCAAGAGAGTAAACTGTTGTTTAGAGTCCAAATATTATTAAGGGTAAATAATATTTGACTTCCCTATTTTTAGGAGAGGCGGTCTAAAAATAGACTTCGACCTCTTCGACCTATAGGTCACAAAAATAGAGTCCCATATATTTTTACCAACATGACCAATGCTCCAAGAATCTCAAACTGGAATCCCCGAACCATGCTCCATATGTCTAAAAATAGACATAGTCTAAAAATAGACTTTGCGCGAGAATTTGCCTGCGGGCCCACTTAGTGAAGGCGACTTCATTTCACTAAGCTCCATCATCTTGCTGCATTTTCAACATTCCCTCTCAGCAAGATATGGATTATCTGCAACCCCTATCCTGCCTCTATGGAATTCAAACTTGCTCCTGGTGAGCGCCTTCGTCAGGATGTCGGCATCCTGATCCTCCGTGGGAACATATGAAAGCATCATGATTCTTCGCTGAACACAATCTCTGATATGATGGTACCTGATGTCGATGTGTTTGGACCTATCATGAAATACTGGATTAGCCGAGAGTTTAATGCAACTCTGGTTATCACAGTAGATCACTGTAGGCTCCAAATGCAACCTGAACAATCCTGCGAGGATCTTCCTTATCCAAATAGCCTGCAACGTACGGCTAAGCCTGCGTGACATGTACTCGACAACTTTATTGGCCGGGTGCCACGGATCTACGCTATAACTGTACCCCCGAGAAGCGCTGTCGACCCAATGCGAAAACTCCTCCGCGGTTTTGCTCTTCGGTCGTTGGACTCCTGCCCAATGCGCCAGTGAAGCGACGAGCTTTCGCTCCATCCTCCTTGTGTGTACCATAGACCATATCCCTATGTGCCTCTGATATAGCGCAATACATGCTTGCATGCCTTCCAAAAGAGCTTGGTAGGCTTAACCATAGCTTGCGAAAGCTGGTTAACTGCATAGCATATATCGAGTCGTGTATTGACCAGATACATAAGCGACCCCACCAACTGTCGATAGACAGTGGCATCCACTACCTCCGCTGAAGTAGCATCCTCCTTCCTCCAACCACCGGAAGAGGAGTGTCAAAAGGCTTGCAGCCTTGCATGTTGAACCTCTCTAGAATCTCCCGGGCATACTTGCCCTGAGAAAAAAACAGTCCTCCGCTGCACTGCCAAATCTCCAATCCCAGGAAATAATGAAGGATGCCCAAGTCCTTCATCTCAAACTCTCGTGCAAGATCCTCCTTGCATGAAAGTATCAACTGCTCATCGCCAGTCAAGATCAGATCATCTACATACAGTACGATGATCAACAGCTTCCCCTCCACCACAATCTGGTACAGGTTTGGATCCGCCTCACTCTTGGAGAATCCAAGCCCGGTGAAGTAGCTGTCTATCCGAGTGTACCAAGCACGAGGTGCTTGCTCCAGCCCGTACAGTGCTCTCTTGAGTCGGCACACATGCGACTCACTGCTGAAGATCTCAAAACCTTCAGGCTGCTCTATGTACACCTCTTCCTCAATAACTCCATTGAGGAACGCAGTCTTCACATCCATCTGATGAATGTGCCACCCCATATGCGCTGAGAGAGCAAGGATCGTCCGTATGGAAGAGTACCTTGCGACAGGTGCAAAGGTCTCCTCATAATCGATCCCCTCGATCTGTGAAAAGCCACGGGTGAAAAATCTCGCCTTGTACTTCTCCACACTCCCGTTAGCCGCCTGCTTCACTTTGTAGATCCATCGCGAACCCACCACTGATTTCCCCACCGGTCTTGGGACAATCTCCCATGCACTGTTCCTGACGATCGAATCATATTATTTGATCATGGCATCAACCCATGCGGGTTCCTCCACAACTTCCTCAAAATAGGATGGCTCCGTCACAACACATTGACTCACAAGAGCCATGTATCCAGTGTACCGATCCGGTGACTGCCTCTGTCTGCGCTGTGCTGTAGGTGGTCCTACAACCTTCTCTGCATCTCGAGCCAGTCGCTCAACTTCTATAGTGCGCATGCGCCCTCTGATGGTTGGCGCTGCATGGGTGGTTTCTTCCACCTCCTGAACCTCCTCTTGTGGCTGATCCACATCCGGAAGCTCCTCCTTGGGAACCAACAGCTCCTCATCTGCATGCAAGTGTAGCTCCCTCTCAAGCGAACACTGCATGGCTTTCTCCTCCTGAAATTTTATATCCCGTCGCACAACAGTCTTACGAATGTCTGGCACATACACTCGATAGTTATGAGGTGTATCGGTGTACCCCACAAATATTCCAACTTCAGCAGTTGGATCCAGCTTCCTTCTTGCATCCTTCGTCACATGCATGTAGACAGGAGATCCGAAAATCCGCAAATGGGAAATATCAGGCCTCTTGCCAGAATAAGCCTCCTCTGGTGTACTCATGCCAAGAACCTTGTGAGGACAACGATTCTGCACATACACTGTTGTATTGCATGCCTCAGCCCACAAGTGAAGGGGTAGGCCCTGATCATGCAACATCGCCCGTGCAGCACCCACAATCGTTCTGTTCTTCTGCTCAGCCACCCCGTTCTGCTGTGGGTTATGAGGTGCGATGAGCTCTCTCCGAATCCCTTCTGCGCTGCAGAACTCCTTGAATTCAGCCGAGATGAATTCACCACCGTTATCACTCCTTAGAGCAATCACCTTCTTCCCCGACTCCTTCTCGACCGGTGCTTTAAACTCACAGAACTTCGTGAATGTATCGCTCTTCTTCTGCATGAAGAAGATCCAACACTTTCAAGAGAAAATCATCAACAAAGATCACATAATACCTGTGCTTTGCTGTCGAAGCAACAGAGAAAGGACCACACACGTCTGTGTGAACTCTCAAGGATCGTCGTGGCGCGACTATCCTTCTCGTGAAAGGTGGCTTTCACATACTTCCCTAAAGTACACCCCTTGCACTGATCTGACTGAGCAAGAGTGCCCTTAGGAAGCCCAGTAGAAATCTGCTGGAGAATCTTCAAAGCTCCATGGTGAAGGTGGCCCAATCTCCTGTGCCACAGTTCGCCCTCATCATCCCGGCTCACCACTTCTCCCGCCTTGCATGCCATTGCTGCGCAGCCATCTACTTGCAACCGATAAAGGTTCTTGGTTCGAACCCCTATCTTCGGGGTCCTCTCCGATGGTTTTCTTAACGACTTTTCATGTTGAAGACCACATCATACCCCTTGTCTTCCAACATCGCCACAGAGATCAGATTCTTCTTCAATCCTGGAACATGCATCACTTCCTTCAATACGAAGGGTTTACCAGACTCCCTCTCAAAGGAAATGGTACCGATACCGGTCGCACTGTATCTACCATCATCGCCCATCTCGATGCTGCACACCCAAATCTTTGTCCTCCCGGATACGAGAACAACTCCGATCTCTGATCATATGAAATGACGCACCGCTGTCCAAGAACCACAGGTCCCCAGCACACTTGAAACCAAGCATACGATCGGTGAAAAATCAGCTCAAGTTTGTGAAGCCAAAGCACTCTCCATCTACATGAGGATCTTCCCGCTTGCTTGTTTTTCTTCTTCTTTGGACAATTGGTAGCATAATGTCCGTGATCATGGCAGTGAAAACACTTCACTTTCGCCATATCTTGCTTCTTTCCCTTTGCACCGGAATGAGAAGTTTTCTTACCCTTCCCCTTCTTTGCTTTGGCAACCAAGGCGCAATTTTCTTCATCAACTCCCTTTGATGAAGATCCATCTTGAGTAGTCCTCCTTATCTCCTCCTGCATGAGATCCGCCCAAAGGCGCTCCCATCCCGACAGCTTCTCCAGACCATTGACACTATCTTGATATGAGTGCCAAGCCTTCGGAAGACCAAGGAGATCCAGGTCGACCATGTCCTCGTCTTCGACAGTCACCCCCACACTTCCCAGCTCATCTCTGCATTGAGTTAACTTCGTGGTGATTTGACGTCTGTCGCCCTTCTCCATCTTTGATCTCTTGATGTTCACGAGCTTATCTTTGAGCGCCGGCTTCCTTTGGTCGCTCTTACTGCAGAATAGATCCATCAAAGCTTTCCACATTCAATATGGAGAATCCTTTCCATGCAGGCTGGATACAATATGATCCTTGACGCCCTCCAACAAGATCCTTCGACATTTCGCCATCTTCTTTTTCCAAGCTTCGACTTCAGCAGGATCAGTGGGCTTTTGGACATCCATATCTACAAACTCCTTCAGTCCATTATCTTCTAATACGCACTCCATGCGATCCTTCCATGCAACATAATTCAAGCTGCCTTCAAGAGCATATTCGAGTCGCAAACCGTTGAAAGACATTTTCAACTCCGGCACCAAGAAAACAAACTGCTGCAAAATTCGAATTCCAAACTCAAAAACTCAACTGCTTCTGGATATGTGAGAACAAATTATTTCTAGCACAGAGATCGACTGTAAGGGAATTTACTGGATATATCACCTTTCAGAGAAAGGATGGATCCAGAGGCTACCTGGCCCGTTACATACTCTGTCTACCGAAATAAAATTGTAATCACTGTAATAGATCCCGATGATCAATTCGCTCTGATACCATGTATAAATTTGCTGAATAATGAAGATTTATCCACTGAGATTATCGTGGTCACACACTAATTTGAATTCATGCATAACACATAACCTCTTCTACAATTGATCATCACACATGCGAAATAAAATCGAAAGCGATAACACATCAAATCATCATACACATTAACACGGTATGTATGGGAAAGCTTATAAGCAAAAACCCGCGACTATTGTGTATGTTATGGAGAAATCAAGTAACAAACTCGGTACAATACTCCTCACAAGTACTCGGTACTTTCTCATACGATTACCCACAATCTAGCTCGGTTTTACGAACGGATTCTTGGTTCAAACCCCTCACCTTAATTTCCTCACCTCTATTGCGCAATCCCGAGGAGCTGTCTATATAGAGATCCCAGGTTCGAGATCTCCTTGACGACGAGCGCAATCTCATGTAGGCAATTCCTCCAAGTGTGGTGCAAATCTCATACTGGCCAGTGTCGCCATTGATAGCTAACTCCACCCTTTCATCTACCTCCTTCAACGGTCTCCTTTGGGTTGTTACATGCCTTGTAGTGAGCGAGTGTGTTCTTTAGTTGAATAATGAGTTAATAATTTGTGAATTAAATAATATTTAATTCATACAACTCATCTCTAGTGTATTAGCCAGTTAAACTAAATACAACTAGTTCAACTAAAATAAACATAACACAACTCCACTAGCTGTCTCATTAACTCCTCCAAACTTCTACCACTGAAGTCCTAACTGAAGTCAACCATGCATGAGCTCACCAAACCCCTAGGAATAGCGTAATTCCTCTGTCAGATGCATGAGCCACTTCCAAGGCTCGAACTGAAGTGCTCCAAGAGAGTAAGCTGAAGTTTAGAGTCCAAATATTATTAAGGGTAAATAATATTTGACTTCCCTATTTTAAGGAGAGGCAGTCTAAAAATAGACTTCGACCTATAGGTCCAAAAAATAGAGTCCCATCTATTTTTACCAACATGACCAATTCTCCAAGAATCTCATACTGGAATCCCCGGACCATGCTCCATATGTCTAAAAATAGACATAGTCTAAAAATAGACTTTGCGCCAGAATTCGCCTGCGGGCCCACTTAGTGAAGGCGACTTCATTTCACTAAGCTCCATCATCTTGCTGCATTTTCAACAAGTCTCAACCATGTCTAAATCCTGAAGGACTGCTCTCCCTATTGCCCTCTTTGCTGGCTCATCCGCTCCATGCTCTTGTTCCTGCACTGGTTGAACTCGACCCATATATGCATTACATTAAAACTTCAGTTTAGTCTGGGGAAAATATAAAAATACAAAAAAATGTATAAACCTTAGAAAAATAAAAAAACATGGTCAAAACATTCTTATCGATTGCACCCCACTTAGTGCCTTCAGGTAAAGCTAAGTCTGGATCTCCTCGAAAATAAACACCTGCATATGCATACTCATCAATGGAGATAACCTATCGCCTAAACCAAGCAAATAATGCAATCGAGGACACAATGGACGATTGGCTTGCATGTCTAGCCATCGGTTCTACCCATCTCTGCATCCTCGGATCTCTAGGGTTAGACACACCCAGTGTCACATGCTGAGGTTGCATCAATGGAATCCAGTCTAAGGAAAAATAAATGAGGATCAAACCATAACTGAAGTTTTTCTTCCTTCCTCCCTTTGCCTTGCTCAGTTGTTCTATTATTTGAGAGAGTACAGCTTCAGACCAGTTGAAAATTGTTGGTTCCATGCACTCTAGCGCATACTGCATATAAGATCTGTTCTCTACATGTAGTGTAATGGTACCAACAATATTTGTGATCGTGAATTGAATGGTTCTCAATGGAAAATCACAAACATCACAGATGATTATTTTCCCATCCTTGCTTGGCTCTACCCCTGGATAGCAATACTGCAAAATATAGTCTATCATCGTCTCTCCTCCAAGAGCAGACCCTGAGAGAGAAATGGGTAAGCCTCTCCTCGACAAGCCTGTCAAAAAATATATGTCCTCCACTGTAATAGGAATCACTTTGCTCCTAATGTGATATGCCTCAATTTCCAGATCCCATGCATGAACAAGGAACTCCAAAATTTCTATTTTTTTGCCTCATACCTGATAAGCGGAATTACTTTAATAACCCACAATCTCTTAGGGCTCTTACAATACCCGGATCATTAAGGGAAATCATATTTTATTCTTCATGCTCTCTTTCTCTCCAAGCAATCGTCATTCTAATCCGATGAATCCCTGAAACATAACCTAAGACTCATTAGACTCATTTTCATGCAAAAAATTAGGAAAAATTTGGGTACAATGCAAGAATAAAAAATGTGAATTGCGCCCAACGCAGTCTTGGTCAATAGACAGTGTTGTGTAGGTAAATCCCCTCTACAGACAGAGGTGACCCCTCTAGCCCTAGGGTGGATCTAGCACCAAGAGTACATGCTAATGCGTTGATTCCTAGTTAATGAATGAAATTGACTCGGGATAGATGTCCTACCTTTGTTCCAATGCAGTTGTCGTAGTTGTGGCAGCAGTCTCCTGATATTTGTCCTGACAAATCATGGTCCTTCAGCAGTGGTACTCAGGTGTATGCACAAGGATCAGATAACAATAACAACATATGAAACAATACTTTCATTCATATATATCTAATTGGTCAAGGAGAATTAAATGTATTTCACAAGATTAATCATATCAAATGCAAGACGGGAACCAAAACATCAATCATGTATTAATTAAGAAGAGAGAAAGAGTTTACTACCATAAGAGCCTTGACATTGCAGCCTCCTTCAATGGGTCCAGTCAAAATGCGTCTCGAGCATTCGTCAAGGAATTGGATGTGGCGAGGCAATAAGACTAGACTCTCTCTCGACAATGGGTCTCTCTCCGCTCTATCTCACACTAGCTATATCATACTGTTCAGCTTTTCAACCTTTTCAGCTATTGTATAAAAAGTTCAGCTAGCTGCATCTATGTGAGAGAGATGTATTTATAGGAGAGGAGGAGGAGGTTGGGATCCCTCAAATGGTAGAAGGGAGGCCTTACCCTTTGGGAGGTTGCTCAAAAGTAGGAAAAAAGAATCCAAAGGAAGATGTTCGATGTTATTCAGTCGAACAACTCATGCTGACTCCGCTCACGAAGTGGTTGGCAATGGAAACTTCGCTTCTATTTAAAAAAAAATTCAAAAATAGCTCGGCGCAGGAAGTCCACTGAGACAAAGCGCCAATGGGCGCGAGGCTCGGTGTAAATTTCTCTATGGGCGCGAGGCCATAACTTCCTTCCAGCACCGACCCAAAATCATGTGTTTTTTATGGTCTGTTCCAGAAATAGTCAAAATAGGAAATGTTCTTCTCATGGAAAAGGATGCAATGACACTTTTTGCAAGGCATGACACTACATATAAGTCACAGAAATAGCCCTCCAATGGGAAGGATGGTGATTGCAGGGATGGTGACAAAATGCTGTGTAACAGATGCCCTCTAAAGCATGAGATTTGAGAGATAGAGAGGAGTGAAATTCTTTACGAGAACGTGTTCAAACCAAACACCGCCGTCGGAAGACCTGCAAGTAAAAATACAACTGATATCTCTGATACATGAACATGTGGCATGGGCGCAACCATCCATAATAGAGTACATATAGAAATGAGATCCTAGGTATGGATGCAACCATCCAACAGTAAGGATCAATAAATAGACTCAGGTATGGCCGCAACCATTCAATCAAAAGAGTCATGCATATAGTCATGAAAAACCAAAATATCTCGCAGCCTAGATCTTATTAGACAAAACCCAAGGTCTTGCGCTCCATCTTGACCCAAACAAGTACAAATTCAAGCATGCGAATATGTGAGCTAAAGTCGAACATGCAAGAAAGTCACCTGATTACCAGCCAATGACGTAAGTTGTTAACAGGCACAAGAGAAACCACCAATAATAACAATGGCTCTCAAGGTACAACTAGTACAATCCACAGAATGTGAACAGTAATCTGGCATCAAACACCTGCAAAATCACTCGATCGAAGGCTAATGATGGGGACCTGTCATCAAATGCAAAGAACTTAGGCATGAAAGCTCTAAGGTAGTACCATGGAAAATTTTAAGGATGGATATCTATTTGAAATTTTAGAAACCTTGGCAAATATAGTAATATAGAATAGGAAAAATGTAAAATCTTTGATGAAATTTTTGTAAAAATATCTAAATTTTTGATAATATTATATTATTCTATATAATATCTTGGAGATTTTTAAGTTAAAATAACTTCATACTATAAAATTTGGGTGCATTAATTTTAGATAATAATGGAAATTGGCGAATATTGTTTTGGGAAAAGGTATAGAAAATTAGCCCACATGTGAATATTAGCCCCTAAAATTTTCCCTGTAAGGTACCAGAAGGGAGTCTCTAGATCAACTTCCTAGATAACGAGCTGGAGTCAACAGGAAGTGACCTGGTCGATGGTGGGCCATAATGTTTCCCACATCATCAACAAGAGACAGAGGAATATGATGATAGTGAATTAGGACCAAAAAGAGGATCAGAGGGAGGTTGAAAACTGCAAACGAGAACTTCTCTTGAACATATTAGTGACACGAATCCGAATTTGGGAGTATTTGACATCAAGGGATATGAGGTCATGATGACATGGAAAATAGTAGATGAGAGGTCAAAATAGATTACCCAAACCCACGGAGGAAAAAAAGACGAAATGAGATGTCCCCAACCCAACATGAATGCAGATGAGTGTCATGTTCAATAGCGACATACTGCCGACACAATTGAGAACTGGTTCCATTTTCCCCCACCATTGCTGGCAAGTACCCCAATTATTTTTGGAAAACAAGCTTGAAGGGGATAGCATATGTTTGTCATGTAAGTTTTTCCTTCAGACAAATCCATCCTAGTACATTTTACGAGCCCTAGGAAGGAGGAACTCAGTTACATCATGGTGACAGTTTCCGATGTTATTCAAGTTTTAACGAGTCTGACAAAGGAAGAACTCGACATATTTTCATGTTCAGAGAGTTTGAAAAGAAGCGAAAAAGAAAATTCCAACAGTTCCCTTTAATTAGGTAGTCTCACATATTCGAAAAGGTAGAAAATTGTGTCTAAGAGAACCTCTTAGTCACGATAGGCTAAGGTATTCCTTTTTCATAAATAATCTATCCCAGCCCGAAAAAGGGGTAAATGTATACTGGGTAGATATCGTTTCGCAGCCATTTAATGAGTTCAAAAGAAAAAGAGTCTCGTCAATATTTTCAATTTTCGAGAGTTAGAAAAGAGCTGAAAGATGACTCCAAGAGTGACTTTTTCATATTTTTACTGAGTTTGAAAAAGTATAAAATACAACTCGTCACTTCATCATCGTCACATTGAGGACCTTTCCCTGCACAAGAGCATAAAAACTATTATTCAAAATAAAATAGCACAATAATCGAAAAATATGCTTTAAAACCTAATTAGGGTTCTAAAAAGTTTATAAATGCCAAAAATGGTAAAAAATAAATTACTTTTCACATTTACCGCTTGTGAGAAATTTGTTACCCTTTTCACTGTGATTTTGCAAAGCTGACAGTGGGCAATCCAGAAGGCAAATCGTGAATCCATCTGTTCCAGGTAAGAACTCATACCTTTCCCTGCATTTTGATAGCATTTTCATTACCTGCAACCCATTTTTGTAGATCTATGGGGGGGTTTTGTAAAAATTAGGGCGCGACGGTCAGCGCGGGTATTGGGCACGACCTAAAAACCAAACGGGGGCGCGCTAATCACAACGATCATTTTAAGCTTGCAATTTCAATGAGTAATCCCAATTTGACCATTTCAAAAGCATTGTATTTGTTTATTGACAACCATATGGATGTTTTTGCAGGTGTGAAAGAACAAAATGGTGATCGAATGGAAAGAACGAGAGCATAGTGAAGAAAATGAGGAATCCATGGGAAATGTGAGATGCATGGAAGCTCTTAGAGATTGTGGGCTCAAGAAATTCTTTACGGCACCATATCTCAGAGCTCAACCAGAGCTATTACAGTACTTGATCAATGTCTGGGACATTGATCAAGAAATATTCATTATTCGCGATCAGGAACTTGATATTGAGGTCTTAGATATTTACTTCATAATCAGATTGTCGCGGAGGGGGGAAGTACCAATCCTGACCAATACTCGGCCCACAATGGAAAACATGAGTATGGTATTGACCGAGTGCACCGAGGAGCAGGGAAAGGATCCAAAATTGGGAAGGTGGATATCCAAACCATTCCCGATCTGGCACTTAGAGTAGTGCTACACACCATCACGCGAGTTGCCGGAGTTCAGGCTTGTCATGAGGCCACAAAAACACAATTTCTTCTTGTAGTGGATTGCATGGCATCGACACTCTACAATTGGGAAGAGGCAGTAACAATCAACATAAAACGCCAGTTGACAAAATGCAAGAATGGTAAACTGAAGCAATTCGGCTATGGGTCCATCTTGGTACCTTTCATATTGGAACGGTTACCAATTGTCATTAGGGGAATTTTGAGGTCTAAAATGGGCCTCCTAAGGAAGTTATAAAATAATAGTGGAAAAAATCTAATAAGATTTGATGACATCATCAAATTTTAGAGGGAAAAATGAAAAAACTACTTTTTCAATTCATATTTTCAACTTATCTCCCAAAATTTTTACTCAAATTTCGGCGGGCATGACCGTTGGATGCGGAATTTAATTCCCCATCCAAGGAGTACCCATGTTGCATACTTTCGATGGGTCCTACTACACGAAAAATGAGAAATACATAAAAAACGTGATTACAATCACGTTTTTTATGTATTTCTCATTTTCGTGTAGAAGAGTTCATCGAAAGTATGCAACATGGGTACTCCTTGGATGAGGAATTAAATTCCGCATCCAACGAGTACTCCCGCTCGAAATTTGAGTAAAATTTTTTGGAGATAAGTTTAAAATACGAGTTGAAAAAGTAGTTTTATTATTTTATTATTTTTTAATATTTTTACTTTTTTACTCCAAAAATGGTGAATCATCCATTATGGATGACATCATCATCTTGAATCCTATTGGTTGTTATAAAGTTTATTTTTGTTGTACATTTTTCTTATGAGGCCCATTTTAGACCTCAAAATTCCCCTAATGCCAACACCAGGAAGTGACAGTTCTGACACCACCAGCCCAGGAGCCATGGATGGTCCGTTGGACGGCTTTGATGCCAAGGTCAGGGGGCGGTCAACAAATGTCCTGGAGACCGGAGTTCTTTGAGTGCCTCTGCCGACAACTGATTGTCTTGGAGGACTGGCCCTACTCTGTTACAGATTTCATCAGTGATGCAATTCTCCCACTCCCAGAAGGAGAGGATTGGGATGAAGCATTAGGTAACACTCATTTTTTATTTTGATGATTATTATGATTTTTTTTGTTATGCATGTTCTAACATTAATCCATGTAATTGCAGATGTTGGCCCGTAAAGACCTGCAGGCATGTCACCAACAGCACGAAGGATTCCTCGCGACTTTGATGTGGCCCCTCATGGTGAGGGAGGTGAGGAGGAGGAAATCATACACAACTTGGATGGAATCTCCTGTGGGATCCTAGACTATGCGCAATTCGATGATGTTCCTTCTGCGTACCAGAGACACACTACAAGGGTGTCGAACCATGTTCACTGCTTGATTAGGTGGCTTGTATGAGCAGTGATGTGCTATCATGAACGCCATGCTGACTAGACACCTAGGCTTTCATTTCCGAATATTTTTTGAGAGACATGATGTCTCAGGATGTAACCGAAACATACATATTTTTTGAACTTATGATGCACATGGATGAAAACACTCGATATATATATATATATATATATATATATATATATATATATATATATCTATTTTCCTTTATGGATCTTTTCATGTGATGATGATGTTTTACAAATTACGCAAATGTCTATCTAATACAATATTAGCGACTGTATCAGTTAACACATTCATTCGTCTAGGAATATGTTGATATGTAATGTAATAAAAATGTCTTTCCAGTAAATGAACACGCAAATATAACCTTAAGATGTGAGGATTTATAACAGAATAATGCCCATTAAGTCGAAGAACAACAAGCTGTGAGTCTAGGTTAACAATCAATGCACGAATGTAGAGAGAAATGGCCTCGGTTAATAGTTCAATAACAAAACTATATTCAACAACATTGTTTGTGGTTCATCCTATATAGATACCTTGAAGGTCTATCTACTCACCAGCAGGATCATAAATCACCCAGGCTGCTGAAGACAGGTTTCGAGTACTGGAGGAAGCACCATTCGTGAAATTGACATAAGGGGTAATAGACATATGCACAATAAGCAACGATCCAATAAGCAGGAAAATGCTAGCAAAGCACACCAAGCCAAAAATGTACAAAAATGAAAAAACACCTATGTACAAAGAAACATGCACGAATGACTCATGCATATTACTTTTTAAGATACAACCCATTTTTGGGTTGATCCAGAGGATGACCTTCATAATCAATAATCTCATAAGCCCCATTCTAGAAAATGCATTTAACAATTTAGGGCCCATGCCACATGGGTTGAAATTTTCCTGCCCCCAGCTTATCATGAGCTTGGTCGTACAGAAGGACGAGGTCTCCTTATATAAAGGAACGAGGGGAAACTGAATGGTCAAAATGAACTTTGACCCGCTTTTTCTGTGCTTCTATGACCATAGCAGCAAAGCAGAGAGTTTCATCAAGCCTCTCTAAATATAGAAGACGCTCTTCTTCTGGCGAATTATTCGGCAGAAATTCAATGGCTAGCTTGAGAGAAGGAATTTCACATGCAATCGAAAGGGTAACTTCCAAACCATAGACAATTTGGAATGGAGTGAATCCGGTCGCATCATTCACTGAGGTTCAGTAAGCCAAGAGAGCTGAAAACAACATGAGATGCCAGTTTTATTTGTACATCCCAATCGTATGTTGAAGCATAGTGAAGAGAAATTTGTTCACGGGTTCAACCTGGCCATTGGCCTGAGGGTATTACGGCGTTGAGCTGTCGTGACGAAGACCAAACTTGGAAGTCAACTCAGCCACCATATGATGCCAAAAATGGGAACCATGATCGGTAACAATGGCTTGAGGGACACCAAACCTAGAAATGACATGATTGAATAGAAACTGTGTTTCTGTCTTACCGTCAACCGTAAATTTAGGCATTTCTTCGGCCCATTTGGTGAAGTATTCTATGGCTACGATGATATAAGCATGCCCCCCGACCGAGTGAGGGTTACACGTCATAAAATCAATGCCCCACTTTGAAAAGGGACCAATGGTAATGACAGGGTTAATATGGGAAGGTGGCTCCCACATCTTGCGATGATAGATCTGGCAATCATGGCAGTTATGGACAACAACAATGTAGTCTTTAAATATTGTGGGCCAGAAATACCCAACACGAAGAATTTTATGTGCAGTAGCATATCCAGACATGTGACTGCCACAGGCGCCACTGTGACAATCATTTAGGACCTTTTTAGCCTCCTTGAGAGTCAAACACCAGCGGAGAATGGAATCAACTCTTATGCGGTAGAGTGTATCTTCGACTATGTGATAGGGTTGCAATAGATGGCGGATGCGTCGACGAGCATCCTTTGTCAACTCAGATCGGAAGGTGGAAGTCTAAAGATATAAGATGATATCACTGTACCAAGGATCGAGGGTGCTAATAAGAAAAAGTGTGTCATCTGGAATGTGTTCATTGGAACTAGACGGGGCGGAATCAGAAGGGAGAGAGCAGATCAAATCAGCGAAGACCAGTGGCTTCTTCTACTTGGTGGTAATGAACTCCAAATTGAACTCTTGGAGGATGACAATCGACTTCAAGTACTTGCCTCCCATAAATTGACGAGTCAATATGTAAGTCATAGGGTTGCAATAAGAAACCACAGTCACTGTGTGCAACAAAATATAGTGAGGAAAACATTGAACAGCTTGAACAACAGCCAACGCCAAATTCTCGACATGTGCATATCACATCTCAGTATCAATAATATTGCAACTTAGATAGTAGATGACATGTTCGTCACCATCATCATCGTTTTGTACCAAAACCATGGCAATTGTGCTAAACGCGACGGCTAAATAGAGGGAGTAATCGTGATGATAATTTGGAGGACGCAACAAAGGAGAATTTACTAGCAATATCTTCAATGCATCAAAGGACTTTTGGGCGATCTCATCCGAGAGGAACGGGACACCTTCCTTCAGTAATCGCGTAAATCCTTTGGCCACTCCAGCATAGTTAGGTATAAAATGGCGCAAGAAGTTATATTTCCCCTACAAACTCTGCAACTGATGTAAGGAGGAAGGAGAGGGGAGATTAACAATAGCTTCAACTTTGAGTGGATCGAGATGAATCTCGTATTTGGAAATGATAAAACCTAAGAGTATACCGAAGTCAATGCAAAATACGCACTTATGTGGATTGAGCTGGATTTTAAAGCGTCGACAACAAAGAAAAAATATGACGGATATGATCAGGATGGTCTTTACGCTTAGCCGAATGAACTGGAAGGTCATCCAGATAAGGCTGAACAATGCACTTGATATTGTGGAAAGAATATGACATTGCTAGATGAAAAGTAGCCCCAAAATTTTTAAGACCAAAAGGGAGATTTTTATAAGAGAAAGTACCCCAAGTACATATAAAGGTATTCTTATGTTGATCGAACGAAAGAATTTTAATCTAGTTGTACCCAGAAAACCCGTCCATAAGGGAAAAAATCTCACTCCCAGCATAGTCATCAATGATTTGATCAATAAAAGGAGTGGGATAATTATCCTTAGGGAAAGCACGGTTAATGTCATGGCAATCAACACATACATGAATGGTACTATGTTTCTTATCTACAGGAACAATATTGGAAACCCATTCTATCAAGGGAATCGATAGATAAAACTAGCTTTAAGAATTTTTTCAACTTCACCCTTAATAGCGGCGACCTTTCTAGGGTGCATAGGACGAAGACGCTAGCGAACAATCTTCGCACCAGGATAGGTAGGAATCTCATGCACCACTATACTCGGATTGATCTCGGGCATTTCTTCGTAAGACCGTGTGAAAACATCGTGAAACTCGCGGAAGAGACTTGTATAGACCTGGATCTCATCGGGATAACATGTCGCCCCAATATGGATGTTCTTGACAACCCCCGGTTTAACGGAGATGTCGATAGGAATCATTTGTGTGATGTTTCTCAAGTTACCTTCTACAAAGACTTCGTGTGTTAGGATGGGCGTTTGAAGAAAAAGAGAAGGAACTTGAGAAGCAAACCTATCGAGACAAGTATACATGGCCCCGAGGCTAGGCATGAACAAGGAACGATGATGACTATCGTCCCAAGGAGGGTCCTCAAGAGACATAGTTTCCATGATGGCTTCATCAGAGGGAATGATGGCTTCATCGGAGGGAAATATCTCTCTTAAGGGATCGGGCGAATCTGAATCGCTGAGCCAAGGGGATTGAGAATAAGTGTCAAGAGACATGCCCAAAGGAGCATGATCAGGAGGTGGAGGACCCGATGTCGAAATAAGTTCACAATAATCAATCTCAATCGGACTTAACGGCATCGAATCTCCAAACGAATCAATCTGCTTGGGTGAAGGGATGATCCACGGATCAGAAGACCTAGAGATCATATTAATCTGAACAGTTTTGGGTGGAGGAAGAGGAAAAATACCCATGAGGGTAGGATATTTGAAGGGACCCAGCCCTACGCTCTCATAAGGCGTAAGAATTTTATTGATGTACCTCTCCGAAGATGAAGAAGTGAAAAAAGACAACTGATCGACAGTAATGATCTTTCCTTCATGCGGGAATCACAAAACATGAAAGAGAGTGGACGAAATGCATAGCATGGCATGAGTGTAACTACGACCGAGGATAATATTTTAATTGAGCTTGGCGTCAACTACTTCAACCTCGACGTTAATTGTTTTCCTTCTAGAGTAATCGGTAAACTAGCAAGAACACCAAGAGGTTTAGATTCCCTTCCATCAAATGCTTCTAGAGCATTTGGAGATGAATTAAGAGCTAGATAACCAATGGCTTTCCAGCAAGAAGATGACATGATGCACGTAGATGCACCCTCATCCATGACTGCTCAATGGATATTCAGTCCATTAATCCCAACTTGGATAATCAGTGCAAGCTAGTGAGGGAGACGTGGGATGAAATTCTCCAAGTCGAAAGTTATAAGGCTTGAATCAGCAGGATCAACCCCACCAATGGCAAATAGCAAAGCCTTCTGGTGAGATGGACAACTCTGAAGTACTTCTAATGCAGACATAGAAGATGGTGCCTGAGCCAAATCCTCAACAATATTGTAATGTTGAGCAGCACGGGCATTAGGATTGTAAGAAGACTTACAGAGTACACCTTTGGAAGGTGGACGGAAAACGAGCTCACTACTAGGCCTTTCAATCTGAAGAGGATCAGAAGCAGACGGAGGAGGAGGACCATCAGCGATCTCTTTCCCCGCCGCTTGATGCGGTTCAGTATAATCCTTCGACCAGGTAGCAATAGAAACAGATGTAGGACCGTTCATCATGAAAACCTAAGAGCCAAATGGGGTAGAGGACTGAGGTTACTCTACCAACTAAGTTTGTTGGGATGGAAACAATTTTTTGAGAACAGCCAAAGTTCCTTGGGTGCCTTTGATAAATAAACTCACTTCGGCCCGTCGGGGATAGTCCTTGGTGTAGTGCTCTTCATCACAAATCAAGCAAGGATACTTCGGTTTACGTTGTGAACCATCATCAACACGAGATTTCTGAGAATCCTGTTTCAGAGTATTTGATTTGGCCTTACCTTTACCCTTATTTTTACCCTTAGAAGTTTAATCCGACGGATTGGCCTGAATGGCATTCACTTCCGCGGTTTTACCAGAATTCGGGATCGGCTGAGAAGCAGTATCATTGGAAGGATTAGATTTTTTCTTCCCAGGATATGGAGGAGGAGACTTGCGAGAAGTCTGAGACACGTAACAAATGATACCATCGACAGATGGCGTCGTCGATGCTTTGGAAGTTCTAGGTCTAGGGGCATTAGGCAAGAGTTCGTACAACATGCCAGACTGAGAGTCACAAGATCAAGGTACTTGGAACAAGCAATGGCTTGTTCCTCAATGACGCATGCCCCCATAGAGATGTCATTAGCAATCAGAGAAACGAAGGAGGTAGTAAACCAATCAGTTAGAAGTTGATCAGGAATTTCAAACTTGATCAGACGACGACGACACCTCCATTCATGAAGATGATCAGAGATATGGGTAGCTCGATCTTGCTTCAATGATGTGAGGAGGTGCGTCCCGGTTTCATATCAAATCGGTAACTGAAAGTGTGTGAGAAACGCCATGGCTAAAGAATTGAAATCTTGGAAGACACTAAGAGATAGCTTGATGTACCACTTAGCAGCGGCACCAGTAAGAGTCCGTTGGAAAATATGGAGTCAGATAGAATCAACAACCCAAGAGTTAGAGGAACACCAAAGGTGGTATGTCATAACATGCACTTGGGGGTCTTCTCCGGACTTACCCTCAAACTTGGGACAATCGCCAGGAATTTTGGTTGGAACTGGAGGCAAATACGGATTATGAAGGATTGGATTGTTTGTCAACTTCGACACATTGGGCAGTTCCAACGTAGCCAGAAAAGGTAATTGAGTATTGAAAGGAATTACAAGTCATTGATAAAGACCGACATTCGGATTCCACCCAATTTGAGAGACATTCTGCCCCCATATGTTTTGTCCCAGAGGATTCTATCCATAGGGGTTATAAGCCTGAAAGTTCTGCCCATATGTGGGTTGAGGACCAAGATATTGATTTTGAGCATACTAATGAGGTTCATGTTGAGAAACATATGGATTTTGTTACAGAATGAAAGCAGTGCCTTGAGGTGCATTATACAACACCTAAGTTTGACCTGGTGGAAGATACATAGGGCCTTGAGGGGTGTTGTATACCATCTGAGATTGACCTTGAGGGATATAAGCAACGCCTTGGGGCGCACTATATATGACTTGAGATTGACCTCGAGGAAGATAAGTGGCGCCTTGTGGCTGAACGGGTCGTCCCTGCAGTGCAGGTTGACCCAGATATTGAGGTTGGGTAGGTTGTCCCTACGGAGTAGGTTGGCCTTTGATACTGAAGGCCACCAAGTTTCCCTTGTTGAAAAGGTTTTCCTTATGGTTGGGACAGACCGGGTTGCCCCTGAAGACCAGGTTGACGTAGCGCAGGACCATAGGGTTTTCCTTGTTGTACAAAAAGTGGGCCTTGCTGAGCGTAAGGTTGTTGTTGTTGCACAAAAGGTTGTCCCTGTTGCAGATAGATTTTCCACCCAGGGAGATAAGATGCACCCTGTTGAGCATGAGACTGACCAGCAGGACCAAAGTATTGTCCCTCGAAGGGTTGTCCTTACGGACCGTAAGGTTTTCCCTGTGAACCGGAGGGTTTTCCCTGCTAGATTGAAGGTTGTCCCTAGAAGGGTTGTCCCTGCGAACCAGAGGGTTGTCCCTATTGGTAAGTGAACTGACTGGGATCAATCAGAGGCAAATAAATGGGATTAATGTATGCATCATAATTATTTGGAGGATTTCCAGAAATCGCTAACTGCTGAGAACCCTGAGGGGTAAAATTTTGTTTTTGAGGACCCTGAGAGGTAGAATATTGTTGTTGAATAGCCAAAAAATATTCATCGAATGTATAACTACTAGGAATGGAAGTAGAAACCATAGGGGCAGTGTAAGTAGGGTGAATTTCCACAATGCGAGGTTGTGATCCACTCACGGCGGACCTAACAGGTATCGTGGGATTGATAAAAATAGACCTATGGCTAGCAGAAGGCTCTGATGATGACATAGTCATGCTAACAACTGATGCAGATGAAGCCACACAGACAATTGGTCGAATAGAAAAATAATTTATAATCGTCGATGTCACAGGAATCAAGGGTGATGCAATCGATACCGAGACAACTAAACTCATGGAAGGAGTTGATGTATCGGTCCATATCGAATTCTGATACAACGATTGAACGCCAAAAATAATCTGACCCAAAGTTCGATAACCACGTGGGAGAGACACTAGTTGTGAGGAAGGTTGATCGAAGACATGAGGAAAGTTCTTTGGAGGGAGCTGATATTCTCCTGTAGAAACATAGAGCTCTTCACTACTAACGGGACTCGAATAATCCATGTTAGATGAATACATTTGATCATGAAAAAGACGACGAATAGTGCCAAGTAAGGAAGTAGCTAGTAAAGGTGATCCCAAAGTAAGAGGAGGGAATTCTGCCTCGTCCCCAAAACCAGACCAAGCATCCCGAGGTTGCCAATTGATATCAAATGACTCATCGAGAGGAGACCGGGTAGCGAGATTTAAGATACTCGAAAGGAGAGACTGCTAGAAATCAGCAGACCTAGTAGGTTGAGATGCTTCTGAAGAAACTTCAGGAGAAGTATCATCACTGGGAGGTAGTGAAGAGGATGACGAAACTGGTGGTTCCGCCACTGTGACAATGTTTCAAAACATAAAGGAAACGAGATAGCCTATTCAAGGCTTCAAGACCAAACACTAAGGATCTACTAAAAATAAGCCAAGCAAATATCTTTAACGACCATGTGATCATAGGCAGTTAATTTTATGACACTGAAATGAAACTTTGTTGTTTCATGTTTTAAGAGTCGAGAAACAGGCAAAAGATGACTCTCGTCACTTTCAGATTGAACAAGCGTGAAAGGACAAGTACTCGATGATATTTTCACTTTTAGAGAGTCACGAAAAGACCAAAATGGCTACTCAGTTAATCTAAGAAAAAGGGTGTACCAAGTTTCCGTGAACTGCCATATATACCTTGGTGATCAAATGAAAGAGAAATGACCAAGGAATTGATGTGCGTGCAGGTAGTCTCCCCGAATTCTGTGTTCGGTGTATCACAGTTACAGGGCGACAGACTCAGCTTCCTATGGGTAAAGGATTTCAACCTATGAGGGTCTCCCTTTATATACGCGACGGTACGGGGCGCACAAGTCTGTGCTAGTGTTGTTTAATGCCAGATGACGAACAACAACTACTAGGTTTAACGACGCCGAAACACGTCACTAGCCTAGACCTCTAAAATATGTGTGTTAGGTTTCAATGCTTCCTTAGGTTGATTGAATTCATTTTAAGGTTGACCTTGAATTAATGTTGTGATTTCAAAGCCTTACCGAATGTGATCTCGAATTCCTAAATGCACTCTACATGCAAAAGAAAATCATTTCCATTCAATGAATTCTAGCTAAGAGAAGGATAGGAGTCTATGACAAAGTAGCAATCAATTGAAACATAAGAAGAATTTCACTAATGCATCTAATACAACCAAATCATAAAACGAAAAACTCCTTCCTAGTTCGCTAAGAGCTCGTAATGCAAAAGATCATTTTCATTTTCAATTTAAGTGAAAGAGTGAATTTTTTGTCTTTTTAGATGAATGAGGAACACAATGCACTGTTACACTAAAATAAAAATAAACACTAGCTTTGAGCATTATGAATGTAACGATCTAAAACGAATAGATCAATGCAATACAAACATAAAACGTACTCAAAACAGGGATGCACTCTTCCAAGCAAACAAAGGCCTTTCGAGACAATCCAACGAGCAATGCAATCTATGCTCAAAGTGACGAATGGAGAGCTAAACGAAAACACAAGTGATCATTTAACAAACAAAAGACACAAATAACTGAAAGAAAGACTAACACAATCAGTCAGCGAATTGAAATGACAAAGATCAAAGTGACTCGAACTTAACTAAGAAGGCTTAGTGAGGAGAGGGCCGAAAAAATAGCACAAAACACTTAGAAACCCTAGGGCAATAAACTCCAATGATAAGATGATGGACAAACAGCTCAGAAGACCAAGACTACAAAGTCAAAACAATCCCAGTAGACCAATTGCAAGGTAAAAAACCAATCCAGAGCCAAGAAACACTGACAAAATCTCAGAAAAGAGGTCAAATCAAATCCTACAGGATTCGACGTGACTGTTTAGCAGTAATCCATGGTAAACAAGGGTTGGCACCTGTGAAAAAATCAACATGCACCAATCAGCACGACTGTTAAAAGAAAATCAGCGTCGATCTAGAAAACCATGGGATAAAATAAAACCACCGAACATAAGTCAGACTTAACACTCTGGAACTAAACAGGATGGTTGAAAACAGTCAGACAAGTTAAGCAAAGAAAAAAAAAGATGAAACGATCAAAGTCGACTCGACAAACCAAATGCTCGACAAACAATAAGAAGACAAACACACATTGATCCCCAACGGAGTCGCCAACTTGTTGTGTAGGTAAATCGCCTTTGTGGACAAAGGCTATCCCTCTAGCCCTAGGGTGGGTCTAACAACAAGAGGACAAGCTAATGCGTTGATTCCTAGTTAATGAATGAAACTGAGTCGGGACAGATTTCCTAACTTTGTTCCAACGTAGTTGTCGTAGCTGTGGCAGTAGTCTCCTGATCTTTGTCCCGACACGTCGCGATCCTTCAACGGTGGTACTCAGGTGTCTGCACAAGGATCAGAGAACAATAGCAGCATATGAAACAATACTTGCATTCATATATATCTAATTGGTCATGGAGAATTAAACATATTGCACAATATTAATCATATCAAATGCAAGACGGGAACCAAAACATCAGGCATGTATTAATTAAGAAGAGATAAAGAGTTTACAACCATAAGAGCCTTGACGTTGCAGCCTTATTTAGTGGGTCCAGTCAAAACACGCCTCGATAATTCGTCGGGGAATTGGACGTGGCGAGGAAATAAGCCTAGACTCTCTCTCAAAAATGGGTCTCTCTCTTCTCTATCTCACACCATCTATATCAGATTGTTCATCTATTCAACTATTTCAGCTATTGTACAAAAAGTTCAGCTAGTTGCATCTATGTGAGAGAGATGTATTTATAGGGGAGGAGGAGGAGGTTGGGATCCCTCAAATGGTAGAAGGGAGGCCTTATCCTTTGGTAGGTTTCTCAAAAGTAGGAAACAAGAAGCCAAAGGAAGATGTTCGACATTATTCAGTCGAACAACTCATGCTGACTCCGCTCATGAAGTGGTTGGCAATGGAAACTTCGCTTCTATCTTAAAAATATTTCCAAAAACAACTCGGCACGAGCAGTCCACTGAGACAGAGCGTCAATGGGCATGGGGCCCAGTGTTAATTTATCTATGGGCACGAGGCCATAAATGCCTACCAGCTTCAACCCAAAATCATGTGTTTTTGATGGTTTGTTCCAGGAGTAGTCAACAGAGGAAATGTTCTTCTCATGGAAAGGGATGCAATGACACTTTTTACAAGGCATGACACTACATATAAGTCACAGAAATAGTCCTCCAATGTGCGGGATGGGGATTGTAGGGATCGTGAAAAAATGTTGTGTAACAGACAATGTGTTTCATATGCACCTAGGATTCCTTTTGAGTGCTTTACAACGCAGTTTTCGAAGCCCAAGGGTGTGTTGCCCTCTTTAGAAAATGAATTTACCCTAAGGGGCCCAAATCCATAAAAAATTGCAGTGAAATGAAATGAAATGACTACTGAAAGAAAGAGGTGGTTTATGGCACCAACCTGGATCAAACGACGATGAAAACAGTCCACAGAATCGATCGCAATCAATGGCTGAAGTTCGGGGGCAAAAACAAGTTCAGAGCTCCAAAATGAAAATGGTAACTTTCAAATGGTAAAAATGAATAGTAAAACTCTTTTAATTAGTCATTTTATTATTTTCAAATAATATTTATTATTGTGAATATGGTTTTATTCATTTTTTATCATGAAACAGGTATTTTTAATTCATTTGATGTTGTTCTAAACATGTTTGCAACTGATGAGCAGATTAATCGTGCACATTTATTTCGAGAATGATTTGACCACAAAGCATACTTTTATCCTTATTTTTCGAGATTTGATAAAAATGAAAAAGGACTTGAAGCGCACTTTTATCTCTTTTTCAAGCTTCGATAATAGCGAAAAAGGAACCCCTGGAGTCTTCTTTTAGCTCTTTTTAGACTCCGATAATGTGAAAAGATTGTCGAGCACTTGTATTTTCTATCTCATAAAAGTAAATGAATTGATATCTACTCAAAATATGTTTAACCCTTTTCTGGACTGAGATAGATTATTTACGAAAAATGAATTCCTTAGTCAAACATGTCTAGGAGGTTCTCTCAGATATTATTTTACACTTTTTCGGATCTAAGCGAAAACTTTACGAAAAAGTACCTATGGAGTTTTCTTTTGTCCTCTTTTTCAAACTCTCTAAATATGAAAACGGACTCGGTTGTCACTGTCATCAGGCTCGTTAAAACATAAAATAGCGACGAGCTTTTCGATCATGGCAAGAATCGAGTTTCATTCATCGCTAGACTCATTAAATTATTAAATAGCGATACATTATTCGCCCGAAGGCTTGAATTATAGATCAAGCATATGTTATCCTCCTCAAGCTTGTTAAAAAATAAAGAGGTGCTGGTCGACAAATGACCGGGGAAAATTTGGGAAAATGAACAGAACTTTTACGGTAGCAAGTCGCTCTTAAACATGACACTTCACTCCATCATTCTGACTGTTTGGGTTGGGTAATATTCTTGACGGTTCATTCATACCTATAGCTCATCATACCTTCACTTCGGTTTTGGGTCAATGCTGTCAACTCATCTCAGTGTTGTCGATATGTTCAAGAGAAGTCATCTAGTGAATACTCATCCTTCTGCAATACTCATAAACCTTCATTCTCATGACAGTCATTCCTGAACATTGCTATATCAAGTCACATTTTGTCTCTGAAATCAGTAACTCTCATTTCGCGATAAAGTGGCTTCCTATCGACGTCAAATCATCATCTAGGAAGTTTACTTAGAAACATCATCTTCCAGTACCATGAGGCTTGTTACAACATCGACAAGTTCCTCGCTTCCGGACTTTTTGACCAAAATATTTTGTTTGGCATTTGATATCAAATCATCTATTCATGCCTTACGAAATGTACTGCAGTACCTTGAGAGTCATTAGCATAAATGGTGGTTCTCTCGCATTTTTTAACATCTCACATCATTGGATGGTAATCAAACGATGTCTTACCATGTTCGACTACAAATCATATACTCGCATGGCTAGACTTGTACCCAAACGATCGAGTGAACGAGATAATAAGACCCCAGATCTAGTTTCAGCCATCCGAGCTGCAATTTCAATATTGTTTTACACATCATCTGTACGATGACCTTACATACATATCGCCATCCGAACATGGGCATATATTTGTAGACATGTCTGTATTGGGCAACATTCCAATGTAGACGACTTTCTGCACTATGTACAGGATTATTAGATAGTTTATGTGCTGAGCATGGGAATTCCTTCCCTCAGAAATTCATGATCGAGAGGATAAATCATGATGTAATGTATTTTAATATTGATGCAGGTCACCACTCCGCTTCAGTTCCAGCCCATCACATTGTAAAGCATCTCATTCAAAAGACATTGTTATTATTCTTAATTCATGCTTTAGGGGGCAGCTGTTATAGGTAAATTTGGGCATCATTCCCAATGACCTAGTCAAATTGTACATCATCCCCAGGACCAATGAAATAGGGTCTATCATCCCCTATCATTTCAATTTCTACATGCCCTAAGACAAGAAAAAACCATTCATGACTTCCATTGCAAGGTTCCCAAAGTTTGAAGTATATGTTATATCACTTATGACCTCACCAAGGCAACCTCTCAAGGGACTACCTACCTTGCATATGCAGTTACCTCCATTCAAGGATGCTCTTCAAAGCACTTCCCGACATTCAAGAGTGTGTTGGTCAAATGGGAATGAAATTCTCATTGTTACAGAATCTCCACATGGCCAATGCCTTCTAGAAGAGTCCATATGTGTCAAACTTTGAATCCATGTGTCCATCTAACACCTCTAAGCTTGGGAACATGTCTTGCCTATTATTAGAAAGTTATTGATTGAGAAACTACAATCAATTGCCCTATAAATTGAGCACAGATCCTAGTGCCAGGAAGGAAGAAATTTGGTAAAGAAATGTTGTTGTATTCTCAATTGAGAGTGATAAGAGTGATATACTGCTAGTGAGATGTTTATTGTGATGAGGCCAGGATGATGCTGGAGCTGATGACATAAAATCGATCACTGGTTGTAACCTCCCCCTTCTATCCATTAATAAATATTGCTTCTCATTTTCCCATATATGTATCTGTTTATGTTTCTACTTTTCATATGATGGATTCTTAACTGATATATATGTTTCATGTTTAATAAATTTAACTGATTAAGATAAATAGGCATCTGTGTATTGCAATATCTTTGATGTTTAGTGTTTATACTTGCAGGAACTAGTCTGGTGATCTAAGATGGATTGGAAGCTACAACAAGAGCGACATAAGGAGAATAGGAAGCGCTTGGATCACAAGTAAGTTCCTCTATCTTTCTATGTGTCTATTTACTCTTAGAGAAAGTGTCTGCAAAGTATTTGATCTATTGTTCTAAATGCATAACACAACATTTAGGGAATGTGTTTTATCCGTAATCCATAATTCCGCATAATAATATTGAAAGAGAAAATCAATCTCAAATAGAAGTTGAAGGAGGTATGTAAATGTAAATATTATAAATGGTATTTAAAATTTAATTTTTATTTCATGAACTGATTTGAAATATATTTTGCAATGTAAACATAGAGAGATATTCCTCATAACATTGGTGATGAGATTGAAAATGTTGAAAGACAATGTGAAAAATATAATGAACCGATGATATGATTTTGTTGAAGATGTTGAAAGAGATTCAAGTGAAGAAGTTGAATCACCAGGTATGTATATATATGTAATGTGTATTATTGAAATTATACATATTTATGAATTTCAATTTCATTCAAACTCTATTTTTTAATTTAAATATTTATACCCATTTACATTTAATTCTCATATGTACAGACGAAATCAATATCAATGATGAGATGTTAGAAAATGTTGACACTGGCACATATGGAGATAAAAAAAAGTTGACCATGTTATACGATATCGTGTTAAGCTCGTTATTGATAATTTCTTCAAAGATGAAAATGTGACAGTTCAAGCCCAAATTTTGAGAGGTCTCTTAACATCAAAGAAGTTAAAATAAGCTACAACTTTATTGAGTATTCGAAAATCAATGAAAGATAAAAAGGTGAAGGAAAAATTGATTCAAAATATAAATAATGCTCTAAAATAAATTGGAAGATCTAGAAAGAAAAGTGATATAGATGCACATAGATCCATACAAATGGCAGTGGTTTCATCAAGTACTAAAGAACATCATTTGGTAAAATCTATGGCAAAATCACTAGGGACCTCACGAAAAACATTGCACAAACATAGGAAATTTTGATTGCAAATAGATGTAAATGATGAGTTCGCTTGTTGGACAATTATTTGTAGGCAACCATACAAACATAGACTTGGAGAAGATGTAAAAAAATAATATATTAATATTGGATGAAAAAATCATGTGTTTCGCCAAAAGAAAGGGATGTGATGCGGCGAATAATAACATGAAATCGGTATGAATAACATGAAAAACATATCTTGGACACCACTCATATAGAGTTGTTCAATAAGTTCATAGAAGAGAATCGTGGAATTAATGTCTCAATCAATACTTTTGTGCAACAAAAACCATGGTATGTTAAAACTATCATTCTACGCGATACTCTTTGTTGTCGTTATCATGTGGAATTTCAATTATATTATGAAGCCTTCCTTAATTTTGGTAAAAAATAAATGAAAAATCATCTCCTCCTTCCACTATCCATGATTTCATATCTGAAATTCTATGTGCAAGAGAAAGTCATAAATTATTTTACCAAAAGAAATGTGTTGGTAGTAAAAAATGTGATCAATGTGGAAATTTGACTTTATTCCACAAGAAATATATTATTGATATAAATGATCAATCATTTTCCAACCTAAAAGTGAAATGGAAGAGATAAGAATATATACATACATATATTAGTTCAAATAGTAGTACAGGTGCTAAAAGCACTGATTTACAAGAAGAATAAATTTATGCGATATAGTTCTGAAGAAATTTGAGATAGAAATTTATAAATACACCAAGCATTCGCATAGAGATTGATGGCAAGACCTACAATTCAAAAATACCGTGAATATTTTCCACCAGGGGTCGTTTTGTCAATAGTTGATTTTGTAGAGAATTACATATTTGTTGCACAAAATGAAATACATAGTGAATATTATCATTCTAACCAAGTCTCTATGCTTTTCCATATTATCTATAGACATGCTAAACTAAATCTTGATCATATAGAAAGCACCAATGAGAATAGACATGTTATTAAAGAATATCAGTTTTATATCAGCGATGATTGTACACATGATACACATGTTGTACAACATTTGTTTGATAAGGTTTATGACTCATTGAAAGGTTGTGGAATAAATTTCAATGAACACTTGATATGGTCAGATGGATAAGCTGGTCAATTCAAATCTTCACGATCATTATTTTGGCTGTGTTGTCTTCATATGAAAACCTACAATAAATATTGTTGGAATTTCTTTGAGACTAGTCATGGAAAAGGAGAACATGATGGTGCAGGGGCATGTATAAAACAAACACTCTGAAGATATCAGATGGATCACTGCAAACCGACTTGTCTTAGATGAAAAAGTTGTTCAATGGTGCATTTCTACACTAATCCATGAGATTGACCCATCAAGGGAGGTACAGAGATATGTACATATATACAAATTAACTTGTATATAGTTTTAATATATGATAAATTTGATTAATTTTCTAATTTTAAACATTTATGAATTCTATAGTTTAAACAATATCACGATGATTATCTTTGATATATTTTAAGTAACATATTTAAATTCTTGTTTGAATTTATGTATATGTTTTTTTGGCACATTGGAGTCCAATATGTAGATATATCGATTACATATGAAGCTGAAACAGTAAAAGGGACTCGAAAATTGCATTCAATTAAAACAAAGGAGTATTGAAATGTGTTTTCATTTGATAAAAGAAAAGATTCTTGTTTTTGTACAATTTTCATAGAGTAGACACAATCCAATGATGTTTGTGAAAACAATATATATGTAAAAACTTGGAAACATACAAAAATAAATACAAAGGGGAAAATTTTAGTTGGAAGCTTCGGAGATGGAACCAGAGGACACTAAAGTATCATGTGAAGGTGATCGAGTTTATGATCTTGTTAGAGAAGGTAACATTTCAATTGCTTTCAAAGGATATATGTGTGTGTGTGTGTGTGTGTGTGTGTGTTATGTTTTTAAAATCATTGCGTATAAGTATCTAGATAATAGTTAAAATATAGAGATCTAGAAATAGATAATAAAATCAATTCCATGTTGATAAAGTTAATTTCATGTTAATTATGATCTAGATTTATACTTTTTTTATTTTGCAAGAGATATTTTTGTTGTAGTTTCACCCATTAAAAATACAGGGAATGTTAAGTATTATTTGATGTCGTGCATCGAACGAAAGATGAAGTCACTAGAAGACTATGATGATAGTAGTTTTATATATGAAAGAGGGTCTATTATATTGAAAGGTTATTTTTTTCCAAGAAACTCATAAAACTGAGAGTAATGTTTACTTTCAAGGCTATTAACCCGATGTCATAAGTTGTCAATATATTCACTTGGTGTGTGCAACACACATAAAGTTGATAGAAGTTCAATAAAAAGAAATTGAAAGTTAAGAAATGGAGAATGTCAAAAATTGACCATAAATGGATCATTGAGGATGGCATTCCATTAGAATTTTTTTAATTGAACTTCTCAAAAATTTATTCTCCTTGGATTCATCTTTGAGAACTTAGAGTTCAAGTACATTGTTAGCCTTTCTTTTTGTATACTCTTAAGTTGTACATTCGTAATAATGTGATGATGTGAAAGCGATGCTCATTGGGTCTTGTATTGAGTTACAAATTTATATGTATACTGCATGTTATGTAGATGTATTGAGGATTTGATGCTATTGATATTATGTTTGCATGCACAACAAGTAATTTATATGTATACATTCTCTTGTCTTAAACGATTTCATACATGAATGCAAAATGTATTAGCCTTTCTATACATGAATTCAAAATGTACATACCATATTTTATAATGCAATTTTAGGTTATGATATTTTTAGATATCTACAACAAATTATAAGATTCATTAAAATGAAAAATGTACTATGTTTTGTAATTAGCAATTTTACTATATTCATTTTAAATAAATTTGCAAAAAAAACTTTAAACAAAACCTAAGAATCATCTACTAACATTAGAAGAATTATTGAATGCAAAATGTACCAACAAAATGCAAATTTACTTTAATTACTACATATTCATGAACTTAAATATGTAAAACCTTTAAAAGCATCAAACCATGCATCATGCAAATTGTGGGCCATGTTTTATAATAAAATTTTATCTAGTATGTTTGTGCATTCAAACTACTTTATATTAAAAGTTAACTATCAATAGACATCCATAATAGCCTTTCTATAAATGAATGCAAAATGTACAAGTATGATATTTTAAAATGCAATTTTAAGTTATGATTGTTTTAGACATCTACACCTAATTATAAGATTCATTCAAATGAAAAATGTACCATTTTTTGTAATTTGAAATTTTAATAGATTCATTTTAAATAACTTGACATTGAAACAACTTAAAAAAAGACCTAAGAATCATCTAGACTAACATTATAAGAATGATTGAATGCAAAATGTACCAACTAGAAATGAAAATTTACTTTCATTGCTACATATTCATGAACTTAAATATGTAATACCTTTAAGCATCAAACCATGCATCATGAAAATTATACCATATTTTATAATGCGATATTATAGTATGTTTTTGCATGAACAACTTTATATTAAAAGTTAACTATCACTGACATCCATAGTAGCCTTTCTATATACATGAATGCAAAATCTGCATACCATATTTTATAATGCAATTTTTATAATTGTTTTATACAACTACACCTAATTATAAGATTCATTCAAATGCAAAATGTGCCATGTTTTGTAATTTGCAATTTTAATAGATTCATTTTAAATAAAAAGTGACAAAAAATATTTAAGAAAAACCTAAGAATCATTTACTAACATTGTAACAATGATCATGCAAAATGTACCAACTAAATGAAAATTTGCTTTCATTGCTACATATTCATGAACTTAAATATGTAATTCCAAGTTTTAAGCATCAAACCGGACATCATGCAAATTGTACCATGCAAAATGTACATAAACTCCAAAATTAGATTCTATTAAATCATTATAAATAGTTCTAGATTTAAAATATGTCCAAAATTTATATCATTATAAAAGTAAATATATAATAAAAAGTTTTCAAATAAAAATATGCATCAATTCATAATAAAGAGTTTTACTTTAAATATGGCAAAATTTTTTATCATGATAAAAGTAAATATAACATAAAAATACTGTTAAATAAAGTTGCATCAAGTTAGAGATCTGAAATATATGATATATCAACCTCCTCGTGCTCTCATATGAATCACGGGGACCCTTCTCAACATGTGTAATTGCATATATACATAAGATTTTGTACTTTAAAATTAAATTTTAATTTTTTAAAAATATATGAGAATGTAATCATAAAAGCAAAATTATAAAAAGATTCAAATTCCATGAAATACCTCATGGTGTTCCCCCTCCATTGTGCCCTTGTGGTGTTTTCCATGCATTGTGCCCTCATGGATAAATTGTACAATACATGTGCATGTATATATATTAAAATCTTAAAATTACAAACGAAAATGCATAAACTAGATCAATATTAAAAAAATCAAGTATCAACTTTTTCAAATTGTTTAGACGATTCCATCCCTGTAACCAACTAAATTTTCAAATTCCATGCAATACCTTGTGTTGTTCCTCCTACATTTCTCCCACCTAGATTCCATGTACAATACATGTACATGTATATATTAAAAAATTTAAAATTGCACATGAAAATGCATAAACTCGCAATTTATTAAAAAATTGTTAGACGGATTTTTCAAATTGTTTGGATGATACTATCCCCAACTTTGACTCCATCGCTAAAGTCTCTGGAGAATGTAAATCGTCTCCACAAACCTAAAATTCGAAAATTTTAAAATTGTCAGATAAATAGATATCTCATTTTTTAATGAAACTTGCACTTATATTTATAACAAAACATAAGTGAAATATTCAATACTTGTGACAATGGAATATTTGACACATCTCCTCATAGGGAGGAAATGGGTGGCGCTATATCCAAAACGTCAAGAGGAATTAGAATTTGTTAACATTTAATTATATATGTACATAAATTATTTCTTTTAAAAATATGTCCTCACGATACTGATATAATAAAAGTAGAATAATAATTGTATGAACATGAACTCTTCGAAAAAAACTGACATTTCTCAAAATGTCATCTTGATTGGGACCTTAACCTTGCACCATGATATTATCAAAATTTTCGTTCAAAAAATGAGTTAACTACAAATGGTGAACATATGATACATTTTTGTTAGATTATATCTGAAAAAATTAACAATTTAATGTATGTGAATCGACATTAACACATACAAATTACAAATTACATTAAAATATCCACCCTAACCATTAACACATACAGATACCATGCCCTCTTCCTCATGAACAATTAGGTATTTCCAACCATTACAACAACATTTTGCATATGATTTAAGCTCCTCAATATTCATATTATCTATCTCCTCATCTATTTTATATACAAAATTAGTGCATTAGCTTGTGGTATTTGTCGATTTGGACCTATATCAATTCCAGTGAATACACTTTGGATGTTGTCTATAATGGCATAACTTACTTCTCAACCTATTTGAGAAGTGGCATCCATCTCTGACCGCAAAGTTACCAGAAGAGGAGGTTGACGTACCAAAGGTGGCAGAGGGCGAGGCAATTTAGTATCACATAATGTGCCCTTACGGTCGCATAACTTACCTCTCCCAGTACCATAATATTCAGATGGAAGGTCATTATAATCGGGTTTCATACTCAAAAATAATCCTCCACAAAATAATTTTGCAAAATAAATTGGAACCTCGTCATTCCATGGCAGCTTTCCATATGCTGCAAGGAACCTATCATACAAATGGTTGGCTATATCAGGGTGCTTGAAATATTTCACCTTGTGCATATTTATTTTCACCCCTTCATTGAAATTAAACACATATTTTCATTTACTTTTGTACCCTTTTGCTAACCTCGGCCCATTTATCAAGACCCATTACTGCTTCCTTTCTACGCCTCATCATATCTACAACGAAATTTTTGGTTGGCCCAAGCTTCTCGTAAACATCAAGAAATGAGCTTAGAGAGTGCACAACTATTTCTAATCTTTCTCGACTCTCTGCAGGGAGCTCCAAACTCCCAAGATCTTTCCTCAATTTTTAATAATAAATTTTGCACCTCTGTAATGTACATTGTTGGAGGTTTGTTTCCTAAGGAAGGATCAGCCATATCATATGGATAAGTGGTAGTTGGTATACAACCTTCTTCTTGAATTTCCAAGCTTTTCTTACGTCTATTTCGAGCAACATTTTCACCCTCTGCATCAATATATAAAATTACATAAATATTGTTATGAAACCAGCTCCAAAAATAGAATAAAAGAGAGATGAATGCTTTAGAAATAAGCCACTTCGATGGGGAAACCTCCTTTACATTATATAAATGAACAATTCTTGGATGATACAAATGAAAAAACCTCCTCTCTATATATAGGATTCCATGGGGTCACAATATAATCCTAGCCGACCTAACAATAATAATGTAGGGGCACAATAATAACAATATGGGGGTTACAGGGGTACAACAATAACAACAAGGAGGCTACACAAACAAAAATAAGGGACTACACTAGTAATATAGGGAACTAACATGCCCCTCTCCATAAAAAAAGTGTTTTCCTAAACGTTTGAGTAGTTGTGGATGCTTCTATATAAAATTCTCATCCTCCCATGTAAAATATTTAGTGGGTAAGTTCCTCCACTCGACAAGATACTCTGAAATTGATAGATTTCGTAGTTGTCGAGGTCTTGTTTCCATTACTACTACAAGTTCCAATATGATTTTTCCTTCCTCCGCAAGTTCTAGCAATATTGTTTGAACTGGAATTTTATTACCTATAACCTTCTTTAAGCATGAAACATGGAAAACTGGATGCACACAAGAAGAATCAGGAAGCTCCAATTTGTATGCCATAGTACCAAACTTTTGCAACACCTTTGAAGGACCATAGTACTTAGGTGATAATTTATTATCCTTCTTAGCTTGCTTGAGGGACATTTATTTGTATGGTTGTAGCCGTAACAATACCCAGTCCCCTACATCAAAACTTATCTCACTGCAATGTTGATCTACCTGTTGTTTCACTCAATTTTGTGAAAAATTTAGGTTATCCTTTAACAGTTGAAGAACTTGTTGTTGATGCTCGATGTGATCTTCCAATGCTTTAACCTTAGAATTTTCTCTTAAATATGATGTGATGGACGGTGGGTAATATCCATAAAGTGCCATAAATGGGGTATTTTTTTGCTGTAGTATGGAAGGAAGTGTTATACCACCATTCAGCCAAAGGTAACCACTTGACCCATTGTGTTTGTTTATTAGATACAAAACAACGAAGATATCCTTCCAAACGTTTGTTTACTATCTCAATTTTTCCATCGATTGAGGATGACAAGATGAGATATGAGCTAGTTGAGTACCCAAACAAGAAAATAATTTCATCCAAAAATTTCCAGTAAAAATGGGATCTTTGTCGCTTACAATAATCTTTGGGTTTCCATGTAGCTTTTGAATTGTTTCAATAAATGCAGTATAAACTATAGTTGCTTTAAATGGATGAGATAATGCACAAAAGTGTGCATACTTGGTAAGTCTATCAACTAACACCACAATGACACTCTTTCCTTCATACTTAGGTAAACCTGTGATAAAATCCATTGAAATCTCCTCCCAATGTTGACTTGGAATGGATAAAAGTTGTAGAAGACGCGAGGTCTTAATTGTCTCAACTGTATTTTGCTGGAAAACCAAAAATTCTGCCACAAACTTTTGAATATCAAGTTTAAGGCCATCCTAAAAAAAATATTTCTTCACCCTATGGTAAGTTTTTAAAAATCCTGAGTGTCCTCCTAAGGGAGAAGTGTGCAATTCCAAAAGAATATTTTGTTCTAGTTGGGAATTCTTACAAATATATAAGCGATCTTTGTACCATAATGAATCATTTCCCCAACTAAATCTATCAGATGTACTAGGATCTTGCTGCAACTTTTGAATGAATGTCCACACTTCTTCGTCCTTTTTCCATTCATCCCTTGCTTCGATTATCCAATCTAGTTGGATAATATAAATGGAACAAATCAATGCTTCCACCTCTTCATCCTTTCTTGAGAGTGCATCTGCAACAACATTTAGCTTCCCTTTTTTGTAGATGATTTCAAAGTCATAACCCAACATCTTTGTGACCCATTTTTGTTGCTCTTCTGAAGATAATCTTTGTTCCAAAAAGAATTTAGGACTATCATGATCAATTTTTACCTTTAAGTGTCTTCCCATTAGGTAAGGTCGTCATTTCTTTAGTGCATGTAGTATTGACAACATTTCCTTCTCAGAAATAGTTTTTTGTAAATACTTTCCTTTGATTTGAAGACTTTCAAAAGCAATGGGTCTTCCTTCTTGTATTAAAACAACACCAATTCCATTTCTTAAGGCATCACATTCCACAATAAAGTTTTTTGTGAATTTCTGTGTAGCTAAGACCAGTGTTAGGCATATTGCCTCTTTAAGATGTTCAAAGGCCTTAGTTGCTTCAGGAGTCCATGAAAATGCATATTTATTCAACAATGTTGTTATAGGTGCTTCTATTCTCCCATAATTCTTAACAAACTTGCGATAATACCCTATTAACCTGAGAAATCCTTGCAACTACTTTATGGTTGTGGGGACTTTCCATTCCTTAATGGCTTTAATTTTGTTAGGGTCTACCTTAACACCCTCTTGAGATACAATATGACCCAAATATTCCACCTCTTGTACTCCAAAGAAACATTTGGAGGTTTTTGCATATAATTGTTTCTCCTCCAATAGTTTGAGCACCCTATCAATGTGTTGAACATGATCCTTCCAAGACCTGTTGCAGATTAGTATATCATCAAAAAATACTAACCCAAATTTTCTAAGGAAGGGTTTAAAAATGGAATTCATCAACCCTTGAAATGTAGAAGGTGCATTGGTAAAGCCAAAAGGCATGACCAAAAATTCATAATGACCCTCATGAGTTCGAAATGTTGTTTCAGAATATCTTCATACTTCATTCTAATTTAATGATATCTTTAACGAAGATCCAACTTGGTAAAATAAATTGCTCCATGTAATTCATCCAATAATTCATCAATCTCAAGAATGGGAAATTTATCTTTAATAGTGAGCTTATTGAGCTCCCTATAATCCAGACACATGCACCATGATCCATCCTTCACGTGCACGAATACTACTGGAGTAGAGAAAGAACTTTGACTCGGTTGAATTATACCAGCCTCTAACATTTATGCAATCATACATTCAATTTCGCTCTTTTGGACATAAGGATATCTGTAAGGCTTGATGTTTGGGGAACACTTCATAGAATCAAATGAATAGCATGATCATGATCATGAATAGGTGGGAGTCCTTTGGGAGTTTCAAACACCTTGGAATGATTTTCCAAGACTTTTTGGAGATCTGGAGAAATATATGATTTTGATGTTGGAACTTCTAGTGAGCATAATTCTGAAATTACACCTCATTGTTCTTTCTTCAGAAGCTTTGTCATGAAATTAGAGCTTATTATATTTCTCAGCTTCCCTGCGATACCCCGTAATTCAACTTCCTTTCCTTCTGAAAAAAAATTCAAGAAAATTTCTTGAAAATTAAAAGCTATTGTCCCCAAAGATTGTAGCCATTGTACTCCTAGTACAACATCAGCACCTCCCATTGGAATGGAAAGCATTGCACTATTCAATACATATTCCCCCATGGTTAGCTTGATATTATGGCATTTTCCAAAGAAATTTATAGTTCCTCCATTTGCAACCATCACTTGACATTCTGGTGCTGGGTATAGGAAGGAATTAAATTCCTTTGCTACCTTACAATGAATAAAATTATGACCCACTACCCGAGTCAATCAACACTATTACATTTTTCTTCTTGATATGTCCTTCTATCTTGAGAGTTTGAGGTGTGGTAATTCCTGCCAATGCATTACAGGATATGGTCAAACTCATTTATTCTTTCTCTAGGGTTGGTTCCTGGTGTATATCCTCTTCTTTTGAAGTTTCTTACTCATTTTCTTCCTCCTATTCACAATCTATGTAAAATAATCTCTTCTCATCACGCTTATGGGCTTTAGTGTATTTTCTATCACAAATGTAGCAAATCCCTTTTGTTCTTTCTTCTTCCAATTGTTGTGGTGTTAACCTTGTAGGTTGTGGAAGTCTAGGAGTAGCAACACTTCCATCTTTATAGATGTGAGTGGTAGGCTTCCTCATCGCCATAATTTTACATTAATTTTTCTTGCCAACCTGAATGCCTTCTCCAATGAATCAAGTTCCCAAAGGCGAACCTCATGTTGGATGTTATCCTTTAAATTCCCTATGAAAACATCAATCATGTGTTCCTCTAGAATATCATCCACCTTATATTTAATTTTTTGAAGTCCTTAATGTGCTCCACCATTGAACCATTTTGTTTGAAATTTATCAATTGGCTAAAGAAGGTGTTGCTCTTTGTATCTTCATAATGTGCTATAATTTCCTCCGTAAAAATTGACCAAGTGACAATTGTTTTACGAGAGCAAAGCCATCGATACCATACAAATGTATTTTGTTCTAAATGTAAAGTTGCAATGAGTACCTTTTGTGTGTTTTTCACATTATGGAGATCAAAATATTTCTCCATCTATAGTATACATGTTACAGGATCCTTGCCATCAAACTTCCTCATATCCATCTTTGGAATATGGTGAGTCTTCCATCAAACATTAGAGTTTATGAAATCACGATAAAAAATTATTTTTTTCTCATCATGAGTTTCCTCTACTATCTTTTCGCCATTAGGAATCATTTCTTGTATGAACTTTGTTAAACCTTCCATGTATGCTTTTAGATCATTCTTCATGTCTTCCATGTTGTCTTTCATTTTTTCGTCGATGTTATCCTTCTTAGCTTCCATGCCATCCATCTTAGCTTTCATGCATTTCTTCAAACCATCCATCTTACCTTCCACACCTTTCTTCAAAACTTCCATTTAATTTTTTGATTCTCTTTGCGAGAGCGAAATTTGGTGCATTTGCTCTTGTAATTTTGATATATCATGTTGCACTTTTTCCTCTTCATGATTCATAGTAGAGTATTATGAAGGATTAATGGGTGTTGAATTCTTTTTAGGGGGAATTCGAGAACCCAATACTGATATCTATGCTTCAATATTCCCTTGGAATCACTTCAAACTGATTTTGCAAACAAGACTTATGAAATTTGAAAAAAAAATACACACCTTTTTCTTGCTTTTGAAAAGCTTGATATTGAAATTGGATTATCTCTATGATTTTTGTTCTTCAATATCTGAAATTAAATTGGTCTTGTAGTAGCCCTATGAATATTCTTTTGAATGCCATAGGTCTGACCTGATTTGGAATCTTCAAGGCAAAGTTATGTCTAATATCCCACAATAGCCTAATTATGGACTTTTTCAGTAGAACAAACCTGTATGGCGTGCCACATGTCACAGTTTCCTCCTTCGGCTTTGAAATTTATAAACAGGAAACTACAGTCCTTGTCCTTTCGGCCACCTTTTACAAAATTCCAATATGATGCTTAGAGAGAGAGTTATGAATATTTTCCCAAGGTCACCTCTTTTAGATGAAATTTGGGAGCATGCAAAAACCCTAAATTCCACAAATCATATATCCGAAAATATTGTGAACCAAGATTTGAAATTTTTACACAAAGTTCCTCAGGATTTCTGCGAAATAGGTTTTTTGTTTTAGTGTCTGAACCCTCGTATAAAAAAATTTATAGCAAAAATTCCAGGATGACTTGTTTGAAGTAGCAAAACCCTAGAATCCAAAGCTCTGATACCAAATGTTATGAAACCAGCTCCAAAAATAGAAGAAAAGAGGGATCAACGCCTTAGAAATAAACCACTTCGAGGGGGAAACCTCCTTTACATTACATAAATGAACAATTCTTGGATGATACAAATGTCAAAACCTCCTTTATATATATAGGAGTCCATGGGGTGACAATATAATCCTAGCTGACCTAACAATAATAATGTAAAGGCACAATAATAACAATATGGGGGTTATAGGGGTACAAAAATAACAATAAGGGAGCTTCACTAACAACAATAAGGGACTACACTAGTAATATAGGGACCTAACAAATATAAAACCATGTGAACAAATGTATTCATACACATGCCAGATAGATAGGTACATGCATATGTACATATAATTCATTTACATGTACAATTTTTTTTTAACATAATATATATATATACCAAAATGATGAGTATCATGATGATCCGATTGAGATTGATGACCATCCGGATATGGGTGAGAACCATCATGCCCACCCGAAGATGGTTTAGAACCAACATGAACACCCAGAGATTGAGCTTGTTGACCACCCTCGCGCGACGACATAGTGAGCGAAGCTTCTAAAAAAATACAAAAACAATTCAATATATATGTATACATACATATGATTCTACCTATTTTTCATTTAAGTAAATTCACACACACACACACACACACAGATACATGATCTTTAAAAAGTTACCTCATACATTTACAATTATTTTTAAAATAGCTATTTAAAAATATCAAGAATTCAAAAAATTGATGTAACCCTTGAAGTTACCTCATGCATTTAAAAATTTTGAAATCTATATTTAAATTTATCAAGAATTCAAAAAATTGGTGTAACCCTTGAAATTACATCAGGCATTTTAAGATCTTAAAATTGCTAGATTTAAAAACATTGAAAGAATTCAGAAAATTAATGTAACTATCTGATGCTCTTCATTTAAAATATACTCGAGAGTAAAAACTCAAATGTTAAATCACGCACATTTTGAAAATTAAATACAAAATTTTCTAAAACATGAAGTTTACCAAGTTGTGCTTACATAGCGGTGGCACACTTGGTATAGAATTGAAAAAAACACATGTTTATTAAAAATGACACCTTTATAACTAAAAAACACACACATATCAAAATTTCTTACAATGTCCATCAATAAATTTTGATGGAGAGCTTCTTAACACTAATTCATGTTTCACACACAAATCTTGAATTGGCATTGCCCCATACAATAGATCACTAGACATCCTATTAACATTTGCACCATGTCTTCTGCTAAATGATTGAAATTGTCTAACAATAATTTTTGCTTCTCTATGCAAGTGTTTTAACCTCTCCTATTTAACTTGGTACATGTCTTTTATCTAGTTGCACACAATTTTGGAATTGGTGAAAACTACAATTCCATTGGATCCATACTCCATAGTTGTCCCTTAGCCTTCTATTAATGCAATATAATATGCTTCATTGTTTGTTAGTCTTCCAGGTTCATTAATTTTCCTTTAGAGGACTTTGTTCGTCCAAATATTGCATATCACATAAGTAATCATTGATTTCCCTGGATTGGGATAACAAGAAACATCTATGCATAATGTACATTTTTAAACCATGTTTAATGGGTTTTCTGATCCCTGTAAAAAATAAATTAAATTTAAAATATTAAATTCATTTATTGCAAATGCCTTATTTTATGGGAGAATGATAATAAATAAATATCTTTTGTGATTGAATAGTGGAATAATACAAGGATTTATAAATAATATATTTATTTATTGCAAATGCCTTAGTTTATGTGAGAATGATAACAAATAAATATCTATTGTGATTGAATAGTGGAATACTACAAGGATAAATAACCTAGTTCCAGGATCATCTTCTATGTTCTCCTTCATAATTTATACCATGTTTGCATATTAAAACTGAATTTATACAATGTTTGCATACACTGTTAGTTTACTGTTATTGTTCATTACGGAGGCTTGCTGGAGGAATTTTTTTCGTTGTTAGTTTACTATTATTGTTCATTCAAGAGGCTCGCTGGAGGACTTTTCTATGTTGTCGATGCACTAGAGGAATCATTGGTAGAGTACAACCCCTATGTTGGACACTCATGTGTACCTTAGTCTACTCATTCAAACCAAAATTTTTGTTGTTTATGGTTGAATTTTTTTAATTTGGACATTCTCTAAGAGATTTATGAATCCAAAATTGATATCATATTCTATAAGAGGTTTTCACTACTCCCACCTTTTAAATGTGATATTTATAGTAGTTACTTCTAGGGAGAACTAGATATATAATAATTGTTTTATTTATCCATTTTATTGAGACAATGGTTAAAACAAAACAAAATATGAAGGTTCTCCAACTAGGGTGATGAATTATTGTTGGTAGGAAACAATACCCAAAAAAAATGCAATTAAATAATAAAAAATATGGTTGGATTTGATGGTAGCATGATCTTGGTTGGGTAAAATTCCAAATCATAATCATATTTCCAAGTGGAGGCCCATTAGGTTTTATTTCAATTTTGAATTTATTGATAGTTGAAGGGTTACAGGAGAGTAATTGGTTAAGAGAGAATATGGGCTCATTAAAGAGGTTGTTGGGTAAGAGAGAGGCTCGAGTAGAAGAGCATCGAATACAATAATATGGATATAGGATTTTACAAAGAGTTCACAAAGTGGAGGGGAAAATTCGTAAAGAGTAAGGTAATAAAATCAATGAATGAGAGGAGAAGAAACCAATTAGAATTAGGAAGTGTAACATTAATGGATAAAGAACAAAGGAATTGTTTTGTATGATGAAATTAAGGCTAATTGAAATAGAGAGATATGTTTTCATGCATGTGAGAATTAATGAACGAAGTAAATTTTCAACATAAAATGTAATGAGTGAGTAAAGTGAATTTTTTATCTGGTTGCCATGGAGGAGGTTAGATTTAAACAGTATTTGTCTTGTGAAATGGAGGACTACTTGATAAAATATTTTACTCATACTAATACAAATTTGAAGTATTAGTGGTTGAATCATATCAAACTGTCAAATTTTCAAACTCTTTTGCTTAACTCGATTGAATTTGGTAATTTTCCCCATTCGGCGTTACGAAAACAGACTTGTCCTACATGCATGTCTCTAGTTTTTGCTTCAGAAACTAGAGTGACAACATGTGGAGCATAGTGGGGTGTATATCCTCAACAACATGCTGGAACAAAAGGTGGGAGGTGGGATTTTAGTTTTTTTTGTGTTGTTTTTTCACCCTGTAACAATAATTTTCACTACAACAATTTCTATTTGTTATTTATTTATGTCTTTGTTTTTTAAGCATGTGGGCAACCAGGGTTACAAGTCAATGTTGGATCACCAAATGCATCACGACAAGGTCAAGAGGAAAATAATTTTATCGCCCAAAATCAAGCAAGAGTTTAAGATCTGCTCTTGCAACTGCTTCCTAGTATGAAAAATTCTTTTGTATATCCTATAGCATAGAAAAAATAGTTGATTTGTGTCTTTTTATCCTAACATGTTACACTTTAATAATGGGCTAAGGGTCAGAACCATCGGATTTGGATAGCCTAGTTTCCAAATTTCAACCCTGAACCGACTCTTACCATGGGCATTTGATAGTTTATTATTTTGTACAGGTAAGAGAAGTTGAAAATAACTTACAGTGGATTCAATAATATAATTTAAAATTAAAACGTTGATTGATTCAACATGAAAGTTTTTCAAAAACAAAATAATTTTCACTTACCTTCTTTTGACAATTGACTTATCCAACTTCCAAGGATTTGAAGCACAAAATAAGTTACACTTGCATTCTTTATATGTGCTTGCATGGAGATAAAAAAAATAAAATCAAATAACAAAATATTTTTCAGTTAAATTATGTGCGTGATATTTCTATATATTGAGAGATATACCTGCATGAGTAAAGTGCATTTTAATTTATAGTGATATGCCAAGATATTTTTCATATGCATCCTTAACAAGTAACATATATATATATATATATATATATATATATATATATATATATATATTATGTCTAAAGAATAAATGATTAAGAGTAAAGGAATGTTCTCAGTATTGTAAGAGATATTTTTTTTTGAGACAATCCTATATTATTAACTCTTATTGCTGAAAAATGGACTTATACATTTCATATTTTTATTAATAAAATACATTTTCACGGTACTATTCATATTGATTGTATTTAATTTGAATTATTTATTCTCTTTTTTTCACATTACTATGCCTGGTATATTTCGCCATAGGTTTTTGTATGCCAAGGTGTAACGATAGAGAAGAGGTATAGGCATACAGGAGTCATCTAGGATTTTTTATGCTAGGAAGAAATGCAACTCCACAGGTGCTACTAGACCAGTCAATACAAGAGGCATAGTTTGAGATCTCCATAGTTTGAGTTATCCAATAAACCTCTAACTTTCATAACAAATGGTCCAGGAAAAATTTAATGCAATGTTTGATGTCACCATACAAGTGTAAGATAAAGTTTTGGTGTATTTATTGTTTATCTGTACATAATTTGGTATTCTAAGATGGAAATATTTTCTATAGTTTGGTTGAATTTGCTCATCCCTCTATAGTAGCTTGTTGTACCAATGTATTTTTCCAACAAACATTGATTCATTATGGAATTAATATTGCAAATTATGTTATCCGTAGAAAATAATGCAGAGTATGTGAAATCCTAAAACACACATAATTTTTCAAGATACTCACGTTGAAGAACTATGAGTGAATTAACTCCAGTTCACGAGCAGAACCTAAAATTTTTCAGATCAAGAAGAGTGAACATATCCATGGTAGATAGACTATGGTCACATCATATTTCTGAACAAATGAATGGGTTGGTATAATATTTGAATAATTGTCTTCTTGGAATCTCATTTGTAGAAACTCTGTGTCTATATTGTGTATGTTGCTACTTAGTATGGAGAGTTTCCATAGTAGGGTTTAGATTCGACAGTGAGAGGATTTGATTCGATAGGAGAGTTCAGTTGGTGGTATGAGCTACAAATCGTCAACATGAACCTATAGTCACATGAAGTTCTATTCACGGCATGGAAGCTATAGTAAGTGCATGAATAAAGCTTGTTGATTGGAAGGTTTTTATCACATGCATATGTTAGAACATGCTCACGAATTATGGTTGTATTAATACCAGAAATACTTCGGTATGATGACTTCAGTAATTCCTAAAAAATTACTCAAAATAACTTCAGTAATACCAAGGCACAAGGACAAACTCTTTTCAAAAACCTTCTCATTTTAGAGTTCCAAACCAGGAGGAAGAGGTTGCATACCTGGTCCAGACTGTTGAAAATTTGTAGGGCTAGTGATTAATTCAAAATTCTCTTATCGATAATTACTTGTGAGGTTACTTGAGTTACTTATGTATTTCCTTCATTATCTTATTAAATATTTCATCAAGTCAATTATCAAAAGACACGAGACACAAGAATTAGGCTCCTAAAGCCAGGGAAAAAAACCTCTCCCTCTTGGAGAGGAAAACCCACGAGAATTTCTTCTTATAGATTTCAGATGACAAGTACCATGACCCAGAATTAGACCCTTGACCTATTTATGCATCTAAGACCTTTTCCTTACTTCTTTGATGTCCTTTAATGTTGATCCTTCCAAGTTGCACTGTTCTTCACCAATACTTCCTTCAATTGAACCATTAGTTTCTTGATATATATATATATATATATATATATATATATATATATATATATATATGCTGAAGTTAGGAAAGTAAATCTCAGATTTACTTTCCTTATTTATTTCACTTTCTGACTGCTTCCTTTTTGTAGACTACTATCCCAACAAATTCACTTTAGATCAGTTTGTAAACGCACTTCAAGATGATCTCATATTCATGTTCATGAACTAGGACAGATTCACACTTCCATACTTAGTTTGATCTGCACCTTAACACAGGAACACTTCCCCTTGCATGTTGCATTTATCTATGGCACAACCTTAACCTTGAACTCTATGACTACTTCAACATTACATGCACAAACTTTGATAAACAACAAGAGACATTCCACATTCTTGTTCTGGAAAATTGTAGCATGTCCTGAAGCTTTTCAACAATTTGCACTGAAACTTCGGCCAAAATTATGCACTTAAACTCGTTCTGTAATCTGCACTGCAACTCCTGCACCTAAATCCACACTGCACTCCTGCACCTAAATATGCACTGCAGCTCCTAAGATGTCCGAAAATTTGTCTCTAAATTGACCACACAATAGAGGTATATATAGAGGAAATTATAGTTTCTTTAGGCTGACTTGCCAGTTGGCTTGTAGGCTGACTTGTCCAGCCGATGAAGGTCGACTTTAACACATCAATATAGCTTCTCATCTAGCCTTTGAGTGAGGGATGATTAGATACATTCTTCCAAGGTTTCTGGACTTGGTCTTGGAGCATTCATTTTGACTAGATACTTTATGTATATATGAAACTTATTACATTTATAACTAGAAGAAAAAAACCTAGATAGACATCAAGAAGAAGTCTATTAACCTATAATAAAAATCTTGCTCATGAAACCCATGAAGCAAGTACAAAATACATTTTATTATTTTTGTCTTCTTCTTTACATAAATCCATAATTACATAGTCAATATGAAGACTGACCTAGTTATACTTTTCGACACTCCCTCTTAACTAGGGAGGTAATCATATAGGTACATGGTCACTTTCAAACTGAAGAATCTCATAAGAAGAATCGGATTGGTAATCACATATGTATAGCATCATATCAACCAACATTTTCCTTGTGCAAGGCCTTGACTAACAACCCCATCTCTTCATGAGACAATGGGCTACAATGCTAGCGAGACACATGACTTATAGACACCATATTCATTGTCTCTCCAAGGTACATACTCCACCCATGTGTTCCCAGAGTATGACATTCTTGGAATATTCTTATATTGGGTAGCCAGCCCTCAAAGAATATCGATCCTCGATTACTCTTATATTGAATGCCCTATCTCATTCTCAAAGAGTATCGCATTCCAGATGATTACCTAATCCTCCATTCTGTCTTCCAGGTGAAGACTAGAATGATGTGTATATCCATTCTCTCCACATGGCATTCAATAAGACTTATGGCTGTTAGTCCTGGTCTAGTGCATGACACATGTATTAGAGAATCACATACATCACTCCCTCTCAACTCAGGAAGGACATACTTCAAGTTTATTCCAAGTAATAAACTTACCACCAGGCTCCCTCTCAACCAAGGTCTTGCATCATCAATCCAACTACTTATGAATAATTCCTCCCCTCGATGTCATGGATTTCAATATTGGAGAATATTTAACTTTTTGCTTCATAGGGCACAAATCATCTATCACTTTCAATCATGAGTCCTGTCCACTATCAGAAAGTGATTCATCAGTATTTCTCATCTAGTCCATCGTTATACCATGTTTCTTTCCTTCAAATCATCTCCAAGGATTATACATCATTTCTCATTATTAGAAGCTGTAATGTTCCTACTTAGCCTTTGCTAAGAGGAAACATTCAATTTTGATTTATTTTATGTTTTATGAATAAATGAATAAAGGAGGACATGTAAAACTCCTTAAAAGTCTGAATAAATCCATGCCCATGTGAACAAAGACAAATCCGGGCTATGTAAATAATCACTTGCAAGTGTGAAAAAGGTTTGAGCCAAATATTGGGTCTACTTTGACCAAATCAACTGCGTTGTCTCGGTTCATTGCATCTCCAAAAGGGACTGCGCAGTTCTAGAAGGGAGGCTCTAATGTGAGGAGGGATAACTCATCAAAGTGGTTTAGGGTTTGCAAGGGCTTTCTCATGCTATAAAAAGGAGGAGAAGACACTTGAAGAGGTTGATAGATCATATTTCTGAAGTATTTGTCTGCTTAGACAAATACCATTCTCTATTGTTTAGTGGAGGATTGTGATTGGAATTCCTGTTTAGGAGTTTCATCTCTTCCCTTGAGGATCATTGGAGGATATCTTGGCTGAAGTGAGCCACTATCTAGTTTAAGGCCAAGCTCTATTTTCATGAGCAGCACTGGCCCATTGAGGGTTTTGCAGCTGCTATCTTTTGTAGCAAGTGGTGTTCTAGATCTGCTTAGATCTAGCTTCTTTTGAGAGGCTTTCTCTTTTGGAGTTTGTTCTTCAGCCTCCAAAGAGATATTCTATCCATATTTTGTATCAGATCTGCAATTTTATTCAAGATTATTCAGTCTCCTTCACCCTCTGCGCAGTTTCTGCTCAATACTGCGTTATTTTATGAGAGGGCTTTCTTGTTTCAATTTGCTATCAGTTTGGAGGAAGATCTCTTGGTGTTAGGCTTGCCTTCCCTTGATGATCCATGGATTGGGTTTCTGATCCATGTACCTATAGATCTGAACTCTTTCAGCAATAAAAGTTATCTTCAGAAATTTCTGGGTTTTCTGCAGCACTGCATATTGTAATTCAGATCTACAGCTTATTATGCAATATTTTGATGTAATTCCAATTGGATCTTGTTCTTAAACTCTTATAGTTTCCAGATCTGTATTAGAGATGATGTTTCATCCATAAATATGTCAGAAATCTGAAATGTAATGTACATCATCTGAACCATCTGAAAAATAACATTGTATATGTATTTCTACAGTTTATTCCTAGTTGCAGCTCTAATTTCTAAAGGGATTTTTCCCTAGTTCTCTTTGTAATCTGTTGTAGAGGCTATAAGCTCAAATATAAATTTGATTTACTATTATATCTCTGAATTATCAGATCTTTGTCTATCCTCCTTTGAGTTTCAATCAAAACTGCGCAATTCCAGTAGCTGGGGTTTACATGTTGCAACAACCTTTCTCTTTGGCTGATTTCTAGCTAGTCTTGATTTTGGGAGATCTGTTTAATGTGCTTAAACTAATTTTTTTCAGCTGAAATTATATATTTAAGTCACATACAACATAAATTAGGGGATCCCAGCCCTGATCTACGTTATTCTTGCTCAGATTTTCTTATACAACGTTTTCATTGAGGACCTTGTTGAGATTCCTAAAAGGGATTATTCCAAGTTCTATAGGCAGAGCCTACTGTTGGCCAAGTAGCCTCTGGTTCTCACCCTCTTTTTAGAGGTGACATAACCAGTAAATTCCTATGTATTCCATCTATGAAATAGAATCTTGAGAATCTCCAAAAAGGAACATTACAGTGGTATCAGAGCTCCACTCTTGGCACAGCCTGTGCTAGCTTTGGAGGCACAGTCATGCTGCATTCAGAAGATGAAGATCCTCTTTCTGAGAGGGAGAGGAGATACTAGAATAGAAGTCATAAAAAGTATGACTATACTATTGTTGACCTTGACAAGGGTCAAGACAAGGGGAAAGCCCCTGAATTGGTGAATGACAAAGATAAGGAGGCAGAGGAGTTTGCAAAAACTCTCTTGGAAACTATGCAAGATCTTTCCAAGGAAATAAAGGAGATGAGGATAGATAGAATGAGGGATTCCCTTGGAAGACTCCATCAAGGAGAAAGTTCTGAAATGTCTCAGTTTGGGACTGGTCAACCTGTGAGCTTGCCACAAGTTCCAGAGATCTCACAACGCTCTACAATGCCTACCTTGGTTGTAGAGAATGAAGGGCTTCAAGAGCCAATCTCTTTGGAAGGCTACTTTGCAGAATATGATTCACAAAGCCAAAGGTTCAAGGATAACTTGAGCTTTCAATACTTCTGCCATCTGAAGGACTGGAGGAGGCCATTGCAGCAGTATAGAGATGGAGGGTTCCTCCATGGGAGGCACCACACCATGGGCAGGTTATTCTTGCCTAAGTTCGATGGATCACCCTCTTGTTCTGCTAAAGCATGGGTGGAGAAGTTGGAAATCTATTTCCAGCTGAATAAAGTGCCTGAAGCAGAAGCCATTAAGATTGTTGCGCTGCATTTTGAGGGAGAAGCCCACAACTGGTGGTTTCATGGACTTTCTACATTGGGGCACAACAATGTGTCCACTTATGCTGATTTCACTAAAATACTAGTGGAGATATTTTATCGGAAGGATCCGAAGGCCCCTTTCATAAGCTTGGCAAAGCTTAAACAGACAGGAGATGTTGAAGCCTATATCTCTGAATTCTTGAGGTTGTCTGTAATGGTTCTTGATCTTTCAGTAGCAAGGAGAGTCTATATGTTCATTGATGGCCTAGAAGAACCTTTGCATGGGTTGGTTAATTCTACCAAGCCCATCACTCTGCATGATGCCATTGAAATAACTAGAGATCTCCAAGATGCCTTGCCAAGGGCAAAGGCAACCTTCCCGAGCAAAGCCACTCACTCTTCTAAGGGGAAGGAGGGGAAAGCTACTCCACCCAAGGAGAGCTCACTGAAGAAGCTTCTTGAAAATGATCTCTAGAGGGAGTTGAGGAAAAATAAATTATGTTTCACTTGTCAAGAGCCATGGGTGTCGGGACATAGATGTGTTACTGGAAGAGCACACTATATTGAAGTCTTCTCTGATTGTGAGGAGGAAGAGGGTAATGATGGACCTAGGAGAGGTCACAGCGCTAGTGATGATGAGGAGGAGGATCCATCATCATCCAGAGAAGAAGAAGGAGAATTTTCTCCAACCAATGGGACTCTTGCTTCTTTGAGGGGAGTGCCCAAGTATTTGACTCTTAGATTGCAAGGTTCAGTTATGGAACAAAGATTATCTATTTTAATTGACAGTGGGGCAACCCACAAATTTATTGATTCTCACTTTGTGCAGAGGAGAGGGATCCCTATTGATACTTTTGATGGGTTCTCTGTTTTGGTTCCGGGGGATAGAACTATGCAGTGCATGCGGTATGTTCCATCACTTTCTGTGACTATGGGAACCTACACTTTGAAGGACCACTTCTTTGTAGTGGACATACCAGACACCAACATCATCTTGGGTGTCCAGTGGTTGATTACTTTGGGAAAAGTCACCACTGATTGGAAGGCCTTGCAGATAGAATGGGTGGATTTGAAGAGTGGGAAACAAAAAATCATTCAAGGTATGCACACCTACCCCTCACTTGATGTTTCCACCCACACAACAAAGATGGAATTGCACAGTGGGGGCAAGGACCTCATAGTTCCTTCTCTCATGTTTATGAGACTGCTGCAAGGAACATTCCTACATCATGGCAAGCCACTTGGGGTGCCATTAGATTCTGTGGGGCAAGCCTCACCAAGTGCTGAAACAGTGGAAGAGAGAGTCACAGCACTATGGGAGGAAGCAAAGGGAAGGATTAGCCTTCCCACAAACAATTTTGGCATGCATAGTGCCAAAGAAACAAGCAGCAACAAGAAAGCACCACCATAGATGCATCAACAGTGTTGTCTTTGCTAAAGAGTGTAGATCCATATTGGAGGTCTCAACTCCTTGTGGAGTACTCCAAATATCTGCACACCGGGATGATCTTAGAAGATATAAAGCAAGGAGGAGGTTATTTGGTCCATGATGGAGTCTTCTATCATCTTGGTAAAGTATTCTTGTCTCAAGCCTCCAAGCTTAAGCAAGAGATACTACAAAGAGCCCACAAAGAGTTCCTTTCCAGCTACATGCAGTCAGCAAAAATCTACTCCCTGATCTTGAAGAGTTTTGATTGGGAGGGTATGGAGGAAGAAACACATCATCATTATGATTGGGAGTAACTTTATCAGCACTTACAAGAGTGCAATAGTTATGTGGAGATGGGGCAGCCAAGGGATCCTATGCAAGATACATTTCAGCCATCTCTTTCTTCTCTTAAAAGAGGAGAAAAACCCATGCCTAACTCTATGTGTATGGGAGACTTGTATGGTAAGGAATTTGATCTTATGAAGCAAGTTTATTTTTCTGATTTGGCACATTCTCTTACCATATTTATGCAGGCCATGGCTCCTACAAGGAGTGATATTACATGCAGATCTCATGGCATTGATGAGGCCAATAATAATTCCAAAGCTAGCCACTCCCTTGAGGTACAAAGGGAGATTATCTATCATGATGGGTGCTTCCCAAAGGCACCTAATGAGGGCTTCACTTTCAGCCATGTCCAAGTGGCCCATGCAGAAAATATGTGGTGGGAGTACCACCTATCACACTCAGATCTACTCAAAACAAGGAGTGCACTATGCTGGTACCTTATGTGGGATTGTGACCCACCTCCTCAAGTGCAAATTTCAGTTTGCCTATATGTGATTTTGCTTCCATACATAGATGACATATTGATCTTGTTTATGGGTATGTATGGGAAAAAATTAAGTAGTGTACATGTACCACATGGGATGGAACTTTATCCTATACTTCATGATACATGTTTCAGATGTGACATTGGTTCACCCATGTTTATCTCTATTGAGTTTTACACTCCTGAAGGGGTAGACTATGCACCTATCATGTTAGCATTGGAGGAGCAGTTTATGATGTATTTCCCTGGTGAGCACTTAATCCATGATGAGAGCTGGATTATTGAAGGTGCCATCAATGGAGAAGGAGAAGAACTACAGCTCTTACCCTATCAGTTGCTTGAGGACAAGCAACATTTTGGAGGGGAGGACTGTAATGTTCCTACTTAGCCTTAGCTAAGAGGAAACATTCAATTTTGATTTATTTTATGTTTTATGAATAAATGAATAAATAAGGACATGTAAAACTCCTTAAAATTCTGAATAAATCCATGCCCATGTGAACAAAGAAAAATTCGGGCTATGTAAATAATCACTTGCAGGTGTGAAAGAGGTTTGAGAAAAAGATTGGGTCCACTTTGACCAAATCAACTGCGTTGTCTAGGTTCATTGCATCTCCAAAAGAGACTGTGAAGTTCTAGAAGGGAGCCTCTAATGTGAAGAGGGCTAACTCATCAAAGTGGTTTAGGGTTTGCAAGGGATTTTTCATGCTATAAAAAGGAGGAGAAGACACTGGAAGAGGTTGATAGATCATATTTCTGAAGTATTTGTCTGCTTAGACAAATACCATTCTCTGTTGTTTAGTGGAGGATTGTGACTGGAATTCCTGTTTAGGGGTTTCATCTCTTCCCTTAAGGATCATTGGAGGAGTTCTTTGTTGAAGTGAGCCACTATCTGGTTTCAGGCCAAGCTCTATTTTCATGAGCAGCACTGGCCCATTGAGGGTTTTGCAAGTGGTGTTCTAGATCTGCTTAGATCTAGCTTGTTTTGAGAGGATTTCTCTTTTGGAGTGTGTTCTTCAGCCTCCAAATAGATATTCTATCCATATTTTGTATCAGATCTACAATTTTATTCAGTCTCCTTCACCCTCTGCGCAGTTTCTGCTCAATACTGCGTTATTTTATGAGAGGGATTTCTTGTTTCAGTTTGCTATCAGTTTGGAGGAAGATCTCTTGGTGTTAGGCTTGCCTTCCCTTGGTGATCCATGGATTGGGTTGTTGATCCATGTCTCTATAGATCTGATCTCTTTCAGCAATAAAATTTATCTTCAGAAATTTTTGGGTTTTCTACAACACTGCATATTGTAATTCAAATCTACAGCTTATTATGCAATATTTTGATGTAATTCCAATTGGATCTTGTTCTTAAAGTCTTATAGTTTCCATATATGTATTAGATATCATGTTTCATCCATACATATGTCATAGATCTGAAATTTAATGTACAGCAGATGAACGATCTGAAAAATAACGTTGTCTATGTATTTCTGCAGTTTATTCCTAGTTGTAGCTCTAATTTCTGAAGGGATTTTTCCCTAGTTCTCTTTGTAATCTGTTGTAGAGGCTATAAGCTCAAATATAAATATGATTTACTGTTATATCTCTGAAGTATCAGATCTTTGGCTATCCTCCTCTGAGTTTCATTCAAAATTGCGCAATTCCAGTAGCTGGGGTTTACATGTTGCTGCAGTCTTTCTCTTTCGCTGATTTCTAGCTAGTCTTGATTTTGGGAGATCTGTGTAATGTTCTTAAACTGATTTTTTTCAGCTAAAATTCTATATTTAAGTCACATACAACATAAATGAGGGGATCCCAGCCCTGATATGCATTATTCTTGCTCACATTTGCTTATACAACGTTTTCATTGAGGACCTTGTTGAGATTCCTAAAAGGGATTATTCCAAGTTCTATAGGCAGAGTCTACAGTTGGCCAGGTAGCCTCTGGCTCTCACCCTCTTTTTAGAGGTCACATAACCAGTAAATTCCTCTGTAGTTCATCTCTGAAATAGAATCTTGAGAATCCCCAAAAAGGAACATTACAGAAGCCCTGCACAAATTCATCCAGATAAACATATATACATATGAACTTTTAAAAAGAAAAGTTACCTTATTGATGATCTTTCACCATGACATCTTCTTGTAGGCATCGGCATCCTTTATTCAAATTGACACATCTCCTAATGATATGTTTTGTCAAGGGTATTCTTCTTTACCATACTTATGTCAGAGTTTAGATATCCTCCCAGGAGATCTCCTAGTCACATCTTCTTGGCTTATGGATGATAACAACCTCTTGACAAGGTTGCATTTCATGATCTCTTCCTTACTACACATTCTTCATTCCCAGGAACTTACAAATTTTCATTAGGGGAATTTTGAGGTCTAAAATGGGCCTCCTAAGGAAATAATAAAATAATAGCTAAACCAATAAAATAATATTTATGAATTTCCAATTCACTTTTTGCACCAAAATCCATGTAACCATAGTTAAATTCAATTCAAAAGTTGTACCAAAATAAAATTAATAAAAAAATTGTATTGATGTGACTATAGATAAGAATGAGATTTTCAAGAAAATGTCATTATCATTGCACAACTAATGCATTTGTCCTTTGTACTTAAATAACTTAAAACAAAATATAAATATAAATTCATAAATTCTTAATTATATAATATACAATTAATTAAAATTTATATTATTTAAATTATATAATAACATGTAATTAATATACTATATAAAAATAATATAATATAATATATTGTTTTATGTATGAATTTAATATTACATATTGTATTGATTTGATTTATAAATAAATATTTGAAAATATTAAAATATAGTATTTATTGAAAAATGTGTAAATACATGAAGATTGTGTAGGGATATGCATTGTTTCTTTCAAAAAATATGGAATGAAATAATGATATTTTATTCAAAAAGTGTGAAATGACATTTATTATGAGTACTTTACTTTATGACTTTAAAAGTACTTAGAGCACTACCAGGTTAACCATGAGTTTTTATCCACCATTGAGAATGTGACAAGTAAGTACCTTTAACTCAAGCAATGCCACATCAACTATTAGGGATGATGTCATCCCCTAAAGTGTGATTGGTTCTCATAAAGTGAATTTTGATTGTACATTTTCCTTAGGAGACCCATTTTAGACCTCAAAATTACCCTAATGCCAGTTCCTAATTCATATACAACCACCTCATATTCCATGAGGATATCTTATGTTGACTTCATCTGTCAGTGCACCCAAAGATACTCCTCCATAGATCATACTTTTAAATACATAAGTCCATTACTTGAAACCATATGACATGACTTCACAGCATCCAGTGTCAGCATATAAATATATACATACCTCGTACATTTTTCCTTGAGTCATCCTGTAGCAGTTTTTCTATATTGAAGAGATTCATTCCTTTGACTCCATCAATATGTCATCACATACCAAAATTTTGTTTCCATGATGAACCTTGATCTTGATGACTACCTTCTAGTATTAATGTTATCAGAGAGGTTTTCTCAGAGATGTTTCACCAGGAGCTCCTACCATGCTTCGATCAGAATGCTACACTGCTTCCTATCATGCATCCAATAGAAATCACTTAAAGGAGAAGATGATCTCAATCATAGTGGAGATCCATTGCTTCTTCTTTCTTAGATTTCTTTGCATCGGGTTCTTCCCTCATTTCTGATACATGGGCTTCTTCCCTATTTCTCTTGTCCTTTTCATATTAAGGATAATTTCTTTTATAATTCCCAATTTCATCACATCCATAGCATCGTGCTTTGTCCATATTTCTTCTTCTATTTTGAGAACCAAACTTACTGAATCTTACTTTCTACTTGGACATGGCTGCAAGGTTTGATTCCCTTCACTTGATCCTGTAACATCTTTGGCTTTCAATCTTGTTTCCTCCATTTTACATAGAGACCATAAATTGTTGAATGGTTTCGCTTCTTTCTTCCTGTATAAACTTGAAGTGAAGTTTCTCCATTCTTCTTGAAGAGCATTCAACACCACTGTAGTCATCTCAGTGTCAGACATTACTTCTCCTAATACCCGTAGTTGATCTCAGAGATATTTCTTCTCTTGCAGTACTCACAGAGAATAGCTCCACCAATTTCTCATATATTCCTTTTGATGATTCTAGTTTTGATACATCGAAGATGAGAGAGTCTTTTATGGATTCTATAAGAATCCTTTGGGCTCTTATATCTCCATGTATTTGGAATGACTTCATTGTACTTGTCTTCCATGTAGGAAAGTTTGAAACCCTAACCAGTTTGTAGGATTTCTTTGCAAAGAAGACATTTTGATAGATTCATAAGAAGTCATAAACATACTTACTTGAGTAGATGCTTTTCTTCTTCTATCAGCTTCCTTGTTGAGGATGATGGCAGGAACGCCCTCTTAGATTGATTTCAAAGTAGGTGATCTTGGATCCTTGATGATCAAGGATTACTTCATAATGAAGATGTATTCAATAATGTTGGGTGGTGCTTAATGATGTGTCTTCCAACAATGTCTTCAATATCAAGAATCTCTGATGTCAAATATTACCTCCTCGATGTGTAGATTCTTTGAATAAGGTTGAAAGTCTCCTTGAGATGGCTTGAGGATTTCCTTGCAAACTGATTTGAATTTTCAATGTAGACTTTGACTTTTTCTTTGATGCTTTCTAGAAAACCGAATTTTGATCCTTGAGCATCTTCTTGTCAAATAACACTTTTCCTTTAGCACCTTAGCTCTGATACCATGTTGAAAAATTGTAGAGCTAGTGATTAATTCAAAATTCTCTTCTTGATAATTACTTGTGAGGTTACTTGAGTTATTTATGTCTTTCCTTTGTTAGATTATTAAATCTTTCATCAAATAAATTATCAAAAGACATGAGACACAAGAATTAGGCTCCTAGAGCCAGGGAAAAAACCTCTCCCTCTTAGAGAGGAAAACCCACGAGAAGTTCTTCTTATAGATTTCAAATGACAAGTACCATGACTCAGAATTAGACCCTTGACCTATTTATCCATCCAAGACCTTGTCCTTACTTCTTTGATGTCCTTTAATGTTGATCCTTCCAAGTTGCACCGTTCTACACTAGTACTTCCTTCAATTGAAAATTTAGTTGCTTGAGATATATATAGGCTGAAGTTAGGAAAGTAAGTATCAGGTTTACTTTCATTATTTCTTTCACTTTCTGACTGCTTCTTCTTTGCATACCACTGTCCCAACAACTCCACTTTAGATCAATTTGCAAACTCACTTCAAGATGATCTCATATTCATGTTCATGAACTAGGACAAATCTGCACTTTCATACTTATTTTGATCTACGCCTTACACAAGAACACTGCCCCTTGCATGTTTCATGTATCTATGGCACAACCTTAACCTTGAACATTGTGACCACTTCAGGATTACATGCACAACCTTTGATAAACAGCCAGAGACATTCCTCATTCCTGTTTTCGAAAACTGCAGCAATTCATTACATTAATATACCACGAGGATGTATATTAAATAGTCCTGAAGCTTGTCAACAATCCGCACTGAAACTTCGACCAAAATTCTGCACTTAAACTCATTCTATAATCTGCACTAAACCCTCTCCAAAATATCCACACTGCAGCTCCTGCACCTAAATCCGCACTGCACTCCTGCACCTATATTCACACTGCACTCCTACACCTAAATCTGCACTGCAACTCCTGAACCTAAATTCGCACTGCAGCTCCTGAGATGTCTGAAAATCCGTCTCTAAATTGACCGCACAACAGAGGTATATATAGAGGAAATTATATTGTCTTTAGGCCGACCTTCCAATTAGCTTGTAGGTCGACTTGTCTAGCTGATGAAGGCTGACTTTAACACATCAATATAACTTCTCTTCCAGTGTTTGAGTGAGGGATGATTAGAGCCATTGTTCCACAGTTTCTGGACTTGGTCTTGGAGCATTTCTTTTGACTAGATCCTTCATGTATATATGACACTTATTACATTTATAACTAGAAGACAAAAACCTAGATAGACATCAAGAAGAAGTCTACTAACCTATAATAAAAATCTTGCTCATGAAACCCATGAAGCAAATACAAAATAAATTTTATAATTTTTGTCTTCTTCTTTACGTAAATCCATAGTTACATAGTCAATATGAAGACCGACCTAGTTACACTTTTCAACATGAACGATGAGGAGTCTGATAAGAGGATGAGGATGAGGAGGCTGTGTAATTCCTCCAGCAACGACGACGCCAACCAATCCTGCAACAAAACCATTAAAAAAATAAAATCAACCATAAAAAACCAAAAAACTTGAAATAACCTCCATGCCATGTATGATGTCGACAAATCAATTCATCCAGCGGCGACATCGCAGAAAAATACTCCACTGGCATAACCACTAACGGTAAACTAAAAACCAAGAATTTTTTTCTGCAGAATCAAGGCTACAATATATATAAACATTAATTTGGCTGAATTAACAATTTGGTTGAATTATTAATTTAACATAATTATTATTTCGGTGAGATTACTAATTCGACATAAATAATTATTCGGCTGAAAAAATTTATTTTCGGGTTTTCCACCTCCAACCAAAAATCCGATTAATGTTCGACATTATTGTAACTGGCAATAATAGTTCGGCTGAATTAATTTTAAAAATTCGACCAAAAAACAATTGTTTGGCCGAAAAAGTGTGATTATGAATTTTTCGGGCGCGTTTCTCACAAAATTTTAACCCAACTTCACATGTTCACCCCATACTAATAACTATTTCCAAATAAGTATTTTTAAATTTAATATACAATCACACGCAACCATATATATAAACTTACAACATATGCTTCAAGTCAGGGGATATTACACCACCGCTGTAAATATTTGTCAGCACCAACCTATTGGAGACATAATAATCCATTGTTGCAAATTTTTGTAGGTACCAACTCATTCACTGAGTATTCTTGGTAATTCTAACTCTACTAGGTCTATTAGTTGCTTCTGAATTTACCAAGTACGCTTGTTGCTTTTGCATCCACCATATTTTCTTCTCCCAAAATTTGTTGCTTTTGGCCTCTTCCCAAGAATGAACTTGTAAAACATGCCACATATCCAATTTTGTAAATATCATTATGAATTTTTTTCTTGAGTAACTTCTATATGTATCCTCATATATTTGAAAACTTCACGGTCTGAAACTACATAAAAATAATTTACAACAAAAAATCCAAGCTTACTTATTTGAAATTGATTTCAAGATCTTTCAGAAACCCTAACTTCGACAAGACATATCTCCTAATGTGTAGGAAACTAAAGTATAAATTTGTTACCTAATTTACTATTATATATCTCCATGGGTCTCAAAAAAATTCACAGTCTAAAACCTCCCAGAAAAATAATCTATAGTGAAAATCCCAAATTCTCATGTTTGATATTGTTTCAGGACTATTCAAAAACCCTAAATTCCATAGGGAATATATCCAAAAGTATAACTCACCAAAGTATGAAAATTTTACCACATGTACCAATATATATCCCCTTCAATTCCTTGAATTTTCACAAACCAAAACATCCAAAAACTTATGTTCGAGTGAAAATCCCAACATGACTCACTTGAAGCATATTTCGGGATCAATCACAAAACCGAATTTCCATAGTGAATATCTCAAAAAGTATAGCGAACCAATGCTTGAAATTTTTACTACATGTACACAAATATCTCTTATCTATATACTCAAAATTTCGTAGTATGGAACATCCCATAAGAAAATTTGTAGTGAAAATTCCAAGATGGCTAGTTCACTCCACAAATCACATTTTTTCTCCACATTCAAAACCCCAAGATTATTCCCCACCTTATATTACACACCTCAAATCCATTCTTACTTAAGTAATATTCAAATGTAATTAGATATATTTTATGTATAGTGTTTCTACGTTCACTGGGTAGGCCAACTTGTAAAATTGGCTAGGCTATCCTATACTTCTTTTTTGGGATGACATGACAAAATATTTCATATCTCCTATTTTCTATGAATTTATAGGAAGTTCCATATACCATTGGAAAGGTAGTAGAGAGATATATTTAGCCATATATCCTTTTATTCCATTTTATCTAAGGTATTTAGAGTAAAAGGGAATTCAAAGATAGTGTATCCAAACCTGGCATAAAAAAACTAGGTATCCAAACAATATTTCCAACAATATTCTTCTTGCAATTTATTTTTTTGACATTTTTAGTATCCCCTTGTCTTTGGCATCAATGAAAACAATATTTCAAGTGAAACAAGTATCAAGTGTTTCAAGTGCAACAAGTATGTTCATGATGCTTCTTAGTGATTTAAGAATAAAAATGGAAGAGTAAGTATTTATAACAATAGAAATAATTTGTAGAGAATCTTAAGGTTTATATGAGTTGATTGGTAAGCTTGATAAAATTTTATCTTTTGGTGTCATTCATTTTATGAACAAAATTCTAGGTGTTTCATGGTGTGTTGATAATGGAGCTTTACGACATATGGAGCCTTAAGCCTGCTTTTTCTTTCTTTAGATTGGATGGAAAAGATACATGCATGCAAGTATATATTTGATATAGGTGCATGTCAATGGCCACCTGATTCTTCCATTGACTCAACATTTCTCTATATTTTTGGTATTTTCCTATTATATTTAGAGTCCCAAAATTCTAGCATCATTTTGAGGCCCTAAATGATGCTTTCTGGAAATTTCATGGGATAGGGTTTTCCATGGCATGCCTTATCCCCAATAAACATTTGTAATCATCGAATATTTCTTTCTAATGAGCTATTGTGCACCCCAAATGAACATTATTTGCAAAATGTGTGTCCTTGAGAAGTTGATATACCAACTAACCACCTCTGAGCTCGCAAACCTTTTCGTGCTTCATATTTTAGGGTTAGGGTTTTTGACCTCTACGATTCTTATTTTATGTTAAAACACCATTATTTGGAACATTGTAATATCATTTTTTGAATCCGTGTACCCACCATCTCACTCTCTTTGGAGATAACTACCACCATTCTAGCCACTTTGTGTTCTATATTACTTTTTTATTTTACATATCAATATAATTTGAGTTTTCATGATATTACTATGTTCTTTGCTATATGTATTTGTGTGTGATCCATTTTATTTCCTTTTACAACTCAAACCATTTGCGTCAAATAAATATATGTTTTTTTCGTAGATCTTGCCCCCGATGATGTTAGGGTACATAGAGTTGGGTCTTGAGCTAGTTTCACTTGAGAACGATCAATTTCACCAACCCAAACAAACTCCCATGGTAGACGAAAAGAAATATGACAGAGAAGGAGATCATATCAAGTTGTTTCTTAAGGAATCACTTGTGTGATAGAGGAATTAAACCATGGACAATTTCACCCATATCCTTCAATAATTGCCAACAACGATGGAGGCACCTTCAAAAAGTGGAAATTTTGTTGTTGCAACACCCTTCAAGGTACAAGTTAACTTTGGTATCCCCTTATTGAAAAGAAAAAATATATACAAATTCTTTGGAGAAATATTTAAATCTATTAGAGGATTATTAATTTATCAAAGAAAATTCCAACAATGAAATATCACCTTTGAACTCATAAAAGCTCTTCCCCATGTCAAATATTGGTGGGAAGGTTACTTTAAGATACATAAGGAATATGATTCTATGATATTTAATGTAGGACCCACTTGGGACACTTTTATCGATTCCCTTAAGGAGGGATTACACCTTGAAGGGAACTATGATAACTAGTATACACGATGGAAAACTCTACAAAATGAGAGAGATCAAATAGTTCCATAGTGCACCAATATTTTTCATACCTTGTGCTCAAAGTTGGGTATCAAAAACATTGATTGAAAACTAGTGTGGACATATTGTAGTGACCTACATAGGTACATACAAAGAGACATGGGGTTCTTTAACATCTCCTCACTGACAACCTCCAACATGCTTTCAAAATTAAGGCATAAGTGGGAGTTTGGATCTACAAATCCACAACAAAAAATTCTTATAAAGGGTACCCTAACTCACAAACAAAGGTTCAAAGGAGAGATAACCATCCCAAGTCATAGGTAAAGAATAATAATGGTAACTCAAATAAGGACATTGCAAAATGGTGTGAGTTCTACAAAGCATCCTATGAAAACATAAGTTGTATGCCAATATGGAGAAATTATAATTTTGTGTGTAATGAATTTAGAATCTAGGATACACCATTAATTAGAATGGTGTGCATGTTGACCTAACCAAGATCTAATTTATATGATATTATCCAACCCCAATGACCCTAATTGAGATCCATAACTGGTTGGGCCTTACTAACTTCGATTGAAGGTTTTTGTCAGGGTTATCTCATATAAATTTGCCCTTAATTCCACTGCCAAGGGTGGAGCTAAAGAAAAATTTTTGTGGTCTAAATCACCAGAGAAAACATAAATGGTCTAAAATAGAACCTCTTATCTACACAATTCCTCACCCTACCAGACCTAAAACAAGCATTTGATACTGAGAAAGATACCTCTAACTACACTATTGGTGTACTCCTCACTTACCAAGGACATCCAGTGGCCTATCACAATGAAACTCTCTCTGATACTATCTATAAATAAACTTCCTATGATATGGAGATGTACTCCACCATGCAAGCATGCCAACAATGAAAGAATTATATTCAAGGGAAGGAGACGATCCTCCACACCAATCATAGGCCTCTACAATTCATGTAGACATGAGGAAATTTACAAAATTACTGTCATTTGAAATGGTCCACATACCTATAGAAATTCCAATTGAACATCAAGCACAAGAAGGGAAACACTAGTCATGCTGAAAATTTCCTTAGTCAGCCCCTTCTTGTAGCACTAACCAAAGTTCTTAACTCTTGTGGTCATGATGCATCTAATTGGCCGCAATTATACACTAGTGACTCTGACTTTGTTGCTACTTACCAAATGATGATCACTAATATCAAACAAGTTATAAACTTTCACCTATAGGATGGGCTCTTGTGCTACGTGGGCCACCTTCATGTTCCTTCACACGAGCATGCCAAGCTACTTTTGGAGGCACATTAGAGTAAGGGGGCAAGGCACTTTAGTGTGGAGAATATAATACTAGTAGTTTAGAATTATTTCTAGTAGTTAAATCTTTGACATGATTTCCACCAATATATCTAATCATGAATTGTTTATGCCAATGTTAAACCAACCATCAAGAAGTAGGGGTTGTATACTTCTCTACCTACCCTAGAAAATACCTGGGAGTTAGTATCCAAGGACTACATATCAGGTTTAACCTCCTCCACACATAGTACTCATTATGTGTTTATGGTTTTCAATCAGTTCTCTAAGATGGCCATTTTAGCATAGTGAAAGAAGAGTATCATTGTCAAATCCAATGCTAAAATATTATTTAAGTGTGTTTTGGTTCATACTGGGCTATATCAAACCATTATTTTATATGGTGATAATTTATTCCTAAGTACCTTTTGGTCTATCCTATGGTCTATAATGGATACCAAGGTGACCAAATTGATTTCCATTCACCCCCAAATAGAAGGAAAAACAGAAGTGTTCAACAAGATGAGTGTGCATATCTTACACATGCACAATTCCAATCATCCTCGTACATGGGATGAAATCCTTCCATATGTTCAACATAGCTATTACATAGCCCTCCATGTTGAAGAATGTAACTAGTGTCGGTCTTCATAATCGTATTTGATGAAAATAAAAATAAAAAAGAAAAAAAGAAAAATATTTGTAAAATAAATTGATTATTAAAGCATGGATTTCATGCTTGGGTCAATGATTTTTTAGGTCAAAGCCTCCATTGAAGGCTTCTAGGTTTTTCCATGAATCAATAGAGTCATTGTCATTTTTATTAGAACCTTCTTGGGATTTTGTATTATGTAATAAGAATTATTTTTTAATCAAAAGTGTCATTTGTCACCTCCACACCAAGTCGACCCTGTCCTCATGAAGTCATCCTAGATTACGGCTATTCGACCCAACAAATAGATTATTTATCGAGAGGCAGCTTGACTTATTTGAATCACGCACTCAACAAGTTTTATCTACAATAGAAAGAGGCAAAAAAGAAGAGTGAAGTTGAGGAGAAATAAGGAAGAAGTTGGGGAAGACAAGTATTAAGTTTTTGGGAATATCTCTCTCACACATGTGAATTTACTGGACTGAAGCTATGGCCGAAATTTTTGAATCTAATTGCAGATCCGAAATTATGAAGTTGTGGGTCGAAATTATATAGTTGGGGGTTGATATTCTGGATTGAAGTTGCATCTGGGAAGATGAAACTTGGATACTTTGGTATGGATCATATACTGGAAGGAAGGGATGACTTGGTGTTCGAAGGAGGTCTTTGTATAGTTCTAAAGGTTCTTGGATTATCTCATCTTGATTTGAATCTACTAGTGGAAGAGTTGGATTGGGTTTTCCCTTTGGAGGGGATTTTCCCTAGTTGAGTGCCTACATCTTGTGTATTTTTTTCTTGTGGTCTTCATATACATGTATTTGGTAATTTATTTATGAAATATAAAATATTAAAGAAGTAAAATAATCTAACACAAATCACAATTAATTATTAAGAAAGAGGAATCAAACCTTAAACATTGATTTCTCAACATGGTAACAGAGCTAAGGTGAAATAAGGACTAGTTGAAGATCAATTTGTTGGCTATAAATTGAAGGAAGGAAAAGAATTATGGGAAGAAAAGGGTCACTCCCTCAATGGAAATTTATTTTAAGATGGGACTCAATATCATGAAAATTGCAGGAAACTAGGTTGGAAGGATCATCTACAATCTATCTAGAAGAGTCAAGACTGAGGGATTCTTGGTTGCACTTATAGGTACGCTTGATGGTGACAAGGCATGTATCATTGATTGTGGATCCTCAAGAAATATGATTTTATAAAGTGGAAAACTTCATACTCGATCAAGAGAACCATCATCACATTCATTGGAGCTAGAATACAACAACAACTATGTAGTCAAGGGCCTTGGATCTACATCATTGAAGTTAGAAAGTGGATCAAAGCTACATCTCAACAACATCCTCTACGTCCCAGGTTTGAAAAAAAATTTACTTTAAATTTCTTGTTTACAAGATAAATGAGATAGATTTGCTTTTGTAGATGGTAAATTTTTGGTTTGAGAAAATATTCTAGTTTTAAAAAGGAAAGGGCTATTGGGATTCATAAAGGAAGACTATATAAAGTTATAACACGGTATCTTCTTCACATGGAGATTAAACCTATAAAAATTTCTCATAGAATATATGGGAATATTCATTACAATATAAACACCCTCTCTAATTCAAAAGTTAAAGGGCATCCCCAACATCAAGGAAGACCTTGAAGGAGTATGCAAGGGATATGCTTTGGGAAAGAAAACTAGGAAACCTTTTACAAGCATTGATACAATGTCTAAAGAAATGTTAGACCTCATTCATTATGATTTTTATGGTCCCATGTCTAATAAGTATCTTTGAGGTAATCTTTACTACGTGACCTTCATTGATGATCATTCTAGAAATACATGGTTTTGTCTTCTCAAGACAAAGGATGAGTTATTTGAAAAGTTCAAGGAATTTATATCTGAAGTTGAGACCTTAACCAAAATAAATATAAAGACTTTGAGATTCTACAATGGAGGTGAATACACTTTAAAATAACTTATATAATAGTGTAAATAATCAGACATTAAGAGGAGTTCATTGTTCCCTACAACCCCAAACATAATGGAGTAGCAGAAATGAAAAATAGAATCATTGAAGAATGCATAAGGACTATGTTATTTGATTAATATCTACCAAAAAATTTATTGGGAGAAGCAGTCATGACAGTAACATACATACACAATATAATTCCTCATAGAATCATTGATAATATGACACCAGAAGAAGCATTCACAGGGAAGAATCCATGTGTATACGATCTCCAAATCTTTGGATGTCCTGCATATATTCATGTTCCAAAAGAAAAGCGAAAGAAGTTAGACTCTAAAAGTATCAAATGAAACTTTGTTGGTTATATCATTTCATCAAAGGCTTATAGAATGTACATCAAATAAGAAAGAGACATTGAAGTTAGTAGGGGTGTTATATTTGATGAAAACTATGCCTACAAAAGATCCAAGGATATACCAACCGAATTTGAGGAAGAAGATGTACCTCTATTTGAATAAGAAGAGAAACATGAAAAGACACCTACAAACCAGGAAGAAAAAGGACCAAGTGAGCCTATTCAACCTATAATCATTCTTGAAATAAATAATATTCCAAATTGGTTAAAGGCTACACTTAAATATGTCAAAGGACATGGAGCAACTAAAGGAACTTTCAAAGAAAGAAAAAGAACAAAAATATACTCATGATATGCAATGTACATAACAAATCTAATTGAAGCAGAACCAACTACCTTTGAAGAAGTCTCTCATCAAGATGAATGGAATAAATCAATGCAAAAATAATATAAATATATCATGAAGAATGGGGTTTGGGGTTTGGGAAATCGTTGCTAGACCTAGTGACAAATCTGTTGTCACTTCCAAATGGATTTACAAAATCAAACATGTCGTTGATGGAAGCATAGACAAATGAAAATAAATGTTTTTTGTAAGGGGTGTCTCTCAAAAGGAAGAAATAGATTATGAATAAACTATTTATCCCACGGCCAAGTACACTACTATTAGTCTTTGGTTTCCCTAGCTACTACTATGGGATGGAATATCCATCAAATGGATGTAAAAACAACATTTCTAAATGAAACCATTCATGAATAATTAATATTGAACAATTGTAAGGTTTTGAGATATATAGCAGGGATACTCATGTTTGCAAACTAAAGAAAGCTCTATATGTCTTGAAGAAAGCTCTTAGTGCTTTGTATGCAAGGATGGATGTATATATTTTAAGGATTGGGTTTGTCAAAATTTATGTTGATGAAAACCTCTACATCAAAATAGTGAATAATGAACCAGTTATTATAATTTTATATGTGGATGATTTGTTTATTACAGGTGTACTGGAGCATATAATTCTAGAATGAAGAAAAATGTTGGCAGCAGAATTTGAAATAAAATATTTAGGACTCATGCATTACTACTTGGGCTTGGAAGTTTGGTAGAAACCTAGTGAGATATATCTTGGTCAAGGAAAGTACATAATCAAGATGTTACAAAAGTTTTGTATGATGAATTCCAAGCCTATGACTATTCCCATGATCACAAATCTCAAGGATTTCAGAAAATATGACTCTAGTCCTGTTTATCCTACAATTTATCGTAATTTGGTGGGCTCTTTGATGTACTTGGTGAATACCAAAACTGACATATGCTTTGATGTAAATTAAGTCAATCTCAGTTGGATCCTTTTCATGACCATTGGATAGCTTCCAAGCATATATTGAGATACTTACATGGAACAATTCATTGTTGCATGAAGTATGATGCAAAGGAAGTTAAATTAACAAATTTTACCGATTCTGATTAGGGTGGAAGTGACATTGATGGAAGAAGTACTACCAATGGTTGTGTCATTTTTGGATCTACAATGATTTCATGCATGAGTATAAAACAAGAACTTGTAGCTTTAAGTATTGTTTAAGTTGAATATGTTGTTGCATGTGAAGTAGGAAAAGAAACAGTTTGGTTAAGAAAATTGTTGTCAGATTTATTTGGAAGGCCACTGGATCCTACTATGATAAATTGTGATAGTAAAATCAATATCAAGATGACTGAAAACCCTTTGTTTCATGCAAGGATGAACATATAAATAACAAGTACCACTACATTAGAAATTTGGTGCAGGATGGGATCGTGAAGCTACAATATATTCTAACATATGAATAGGTAGCGGACGCGTTAACAAAATATATTCCAAATAAGAAGTTTAAATATTTTATAATAATTCTTGGATTGATCGATATTCCATATTTATTTGATAGGGAGAGATGAAGCATCTTGTGGCAAGATTCTTAGGAGGACATTTGGTCGTCCTATGTGTTGATTTCTAGATCCCCAAGTAGGGAGAGTGTCGTTGGTCATGGAGCTTTGACCTTGGATATGAACCTAGATCCCTGGGTTGGTGTTAGAGCTTAAAATATTGATGGTACCTAGAGTGGATAAACCTTGATTACACCTTAGTCCCACCCAATTAGAGTACATTTTTCAGGTATCTAATTTTTAGCATTGTGTGTGCTATGACTCTTCATAGTTCATATAATTTTGAGATATTCCATGTACCTATGTATGTATGTAATTATTAATACCTCCCTAGCTAAGAAGGAATGCTGAAGAATGTAACTAGTGCCAATCTTCATAAATATTTAATTTTATGAAAATAAAGAAATTTTTTTTTTATTGTAAAATAGATTGACTTGTTAAAGCATGGGTTTCACGCTTGGGTCAATGATTTTTAGGCCAAAGACTCCATTGAAGTCTTCTGGGCTTTTTAATGATTCAATAGATTCATTGTCATTTTTGTTATACCCTTCTTGGGATTTTGTATTATGTAAAAATAAATATCTTTAAGAAAAAAGTGTCATGTGTCACCTCCACACCAAGTTGGCCCTGTCCTCATGAAGTCGACCTGAATTAGGCCTATTCTACCCCAAAAAATAGTATCTATAGAGAGGTAGATTGACTCATTTGAAGTACACACTCAATAAGTTTGATCTACAAGAGAAAGAGGGAAAAAAGAAGAGTGAAGTTGAGGATAAATAAGGATGAAGTTGGGGAAGACAAGAATCAAGTTTTTGGGCATGTCTCTCTCACATATGTGAAGTTACCGGATTGAATTTGGGGCTGAAATTTCTGAATCTACTACAGGTCCAAAATTTTGAATTTTGGGGCTAAAATTTTGTAGCTAGGGGCCGAAATTCTGGATTGAAGTTGAATATGAGAAGATGGCACTTGGAAAATTTAGCCTGGGTCATATAATGTAAGGAAGGGTTGACTTGGTGATTGGAGGAGGTATTTTTCTAGGTATAAAGGGTCTTGGATTATCTCATATTTATTTTAATCTACTAGTGGAAGAGTTGGACTAGGTTTTCCCCTTGGAGGGGTTTGTCTTGGTTGAGTGCCTATATCTTGTGTTTATTGTTCTTGTGGTCTTCATATACATTTAATTTGGTAATTTCTAGATGAAAGATAACAAAGAAGTAAAAGAATCCAACATAATTCATAAGTAATTATTGAGAAAGAGGAATCAAAACCTAAGCTTTGATTTCTCAACACTCCACACTTCGATTCACCACAATCCTTTTCAGGAGTGCTTAGGGTTCCAACCATCGGCCTTAATTGGTATAACACTTCCCATTTCATCTTCATCAACAAAGTATTCCTCTTCTCAATCCAAGGAAAATAGAGTATCTTATTTTTTGGATTGGATATAACCCCTCCAACAATAGGTTCATGATATCCTAAAGAAAACAAGTGCCAAATACAAGAAACACTGTGACCAACATCACATTCCACACGTTTCAAGTTGGAGATAAAGTGTGGTTGAATTTACATAAAGAGCACCTTAGGGAACCCCATGGGAAGCTAAAACAACTCTAATATTGTTCTTACAAAATCAAAACGATTGTGGGTGAAAATGTTTTTGGATAGATTATTTCACCTTTCCTTGGCTTGCACCCAGTATTTTTTATTTTTTATTTTATTTTTATGGCTTGACCCATGGGGATTTTAACTTTGAATCTCATATTTTACATATTAATTCTTAAAATGGTGATTACCAATTGATTTTCCCCCATGGGCGTCTTGCACCCAACATTTAATATGGAGCTACTTCAACCATATTTTCCACCTCTATTAGAGACCTCAAAGGTAGTGAAGAAATTATCCCCCAAAAAACTCAATTCAAACTACAATGAAAAGGACAAAAAATATTGGATCTTGGACACCAGTACAATGGATACCCACCAACACAACATACAAATATATTATGTTTTTAAAGCAAGGAAACTTCTTCACCAAGGAAAGTGACTCACCAAGAGCCAAATTCAGCATTAGCTTCCCCATTTAATGAGGTAACTTGACACAATGGAGACCATTTATTCCTAAGAGGGGAAGACTAATCCAAGTGGATATCGGTGTTCATCCACCTCTTCTATTGAATCAATATTTCTCTATATTCTTGGTAGTTTTCTATCATTTTTCAAGTCCCAAGCTTCTAGGGATATTTTGAGGCCCTAAAAAAGGTTTTTTGGTGATTTAGGAGGAAGGACATGTAGTACGGTAATCCTTAGATATTTCTTTCCAATGGGATATTGTGTGCCCCAATTGGAAATTTTATGCAAAAGTTGTGCCCAAGGGAAGTTGATTTACCAACTAACCACCTCGAGGCATGCAAAGCTTTTGGCACTTCATCTTCTAGGTTTAGGTTTTTTTAGCTTTATTAATTTATTTATGTTAAAATCCCATTCTTTCAGCCTCTTCTAATAGTTTTTTGAATATGTGAAATCGCCATCTCTCTCCCTTCATATATAGCTATCACCATTCTAGATAGTTTATGTTTTACAATATTCCATTGTTTTATTTATCAATAGAAGTTAGGTTTTCACCATATTTTTGTGATCTATACTATATTTCTTTGTGCATGTGTTTCATTTCCCTTCCTATGTTATGAAACCAGCTCCCAAAATAGAAGAAACGAGAGATCAACGCCTTAGAAACAAGTCACTTTGAGGAGGAAACCTCCTTTACATTACATAAATGAACAATTCTTGGATGATACAAATGATAAAACCTCCTTCTATATATAGGATTCGATGGGGTCACAATATAATCCTAGCCGACCTAACAATAATAATGTAAGGGCACAATAATAAAAATATTGGGGTTACAAGGGTACAACAATAACAATAAGGGGGTTACACTAACAACAATAAGGGACTATACTAGTAATATAGGGACCTAACATGCCCCTTTCCTTCAAAAAAATTGTTGTCCTCAACAATTGAGTAGCTCTCTATGCTTCTATATAAAATTCTCATCCTCCCATATAGAATCTTTAGTGGGTAAGTTCTTCCACTTGATGAGATACTTTGAAATTGATCGATTTCGTAGCTATCAAGTTCTTGTTTCCATGATGGCTTCAGGTTCCAATATGATTTCTCCTTCCTCATCAAGTTATGGAAATATTGTTTGAACTGGAATTTTTTCACCTATAACCTTCTTTAAGCATGAAACATGGAAAACTGGATGCACTCGTGAAGAAGCAAGAAGCTCCAAATTGTATGCCATAGTATCGATCTTTTGCAACACCTCTTAAGGACCATAGTACTTTAGCGATAATTTATTATCCTTCTTAGCTTGCTTGAGGGACATTTGTTTGTATGGTTGTAGCCATAAAAATACCTAGTCTCCTACATCAAAACTTCTCTCGCTGCGATGTTGATATGCATGTTGTTTCATTCGATTTTTTCCAACTTTAGTTTATCCTTTAAGAGTTGAAGAACTTCTTGTTGATGCTCAATATGATCTTCCACTGCTTGAACCTTAGAATTTTCTCTTAAATATGATGTGATGGATGGTGGATGATATCCATAAAGTGCCATAAATGAGGTCATTTTTGCTGCAGTATGGAAGGAAGTGTTATACCACCATTCAGCGAGAGGTAACCACTTGACCCATTGTGTTTTCTTATCAGATACAAAACAACGAATATATCCTTCCAAACATTTATTCACTATATCAGTTTGACCATCGGATTGAGGATGATAAGATGAGCTATCAGTTAGTTGAGTACCTAAACAAGAAAATAATTCCGTCCAAAAATTTCCAGTAAAAATGTGATCTCCGTCACTTACAATAATCTTTGGGTTTCCATGTAGCTTTTGAATTGTTTCCATAAATGCAGTGGAAAATGTACTTGCTTTAAATGGATGAGATAATGCACAAAAGTGTGCATACTTAGTAATTCTATCAAATACCACCATGATGACACTCTTTCCTTCGGACTTAGGTAAACCTGTGATAAAATCCATTGAAATATCCTCCCAACGTTGACTTGGAATGGATAAAGGTTGTAGAATACTTGGGGTCTTAATTGTCTCAACTTTATTTTTCTGGAAAACCAAACATTCCGCCACAAAATTTTGAATATAAAATTCAAGGCCATCCCAAAAATATTCTTTCTTCACCCTGTGGTAAGTTTTTAAAAATTATGAGTGTCATCCTAAAGGAAAAGTGTGCAATTCCAAAAGAATATTTTGTTTTGGTTGGGAATTCGTACAAATATATAAGAGATATTTGTACCATAAGGAATCATTTTTCAAACTAAATGTATCGTATGTACTAGGATCTTGCTGCAACTTTTGAATGAGTGTCCACACTTCTTAGTCCTTCTTCCATTCATCCCTTGCTTCGGTTATCCAATCTGGTTGGATAATAGAAATGGCACAAAGCAATGCTTCCACCTCTCCATCCTTTCTTGAGAGTGCATCTGAAACAACATTTAGCTTCCCTTTTTTGTAGATAGTTTCAAAGTCATAACCCAATATATTTGTGACCCATTTTTGTTTCTCTTCTGAAGATAGTCTTTATTCCAAAAAGTATTTAAGACTATCATGATTAGTTGTTACCTTGAAGTGTCTTCCCATTAGATAAGGTCGCCATTTATTTAGTGCATGTAGTATTGCCAACATTTCCTTCTCATAAATAGCTTTATTTAAATATGTTCCTTTGATTGGACGGATTTCAAAATCAATGGGTCTTCCTTCTTGCATTAAAACAACACCAATTCCATTTACTGAGGCATCACATTCCATAATAAAGGTTTTGGTGAAGTCTGGCGTAGATAAGACCAGTTCTAGGCACATTGCCTCTTAAAATGTTCATAGGCCTTAGTTGCTTCAGGAGTCCATGAAAATGCATCTTTGTTCATAATGTTGTTAGAGGTGCTGCTATTCTCCCATAATTCTTAACAAATTTGCGATAATACCCTGTTAACCCAAGAAATCCTCGCAACTTCTTTATGGTTGTGGGGACTTTCCATTCCTTAATGGTTTTAATTTTTTTAGGGTCTACTTTAACACCCTCGTGAGATACAATATGAACCAGATATTCCACCTCTTGTACTCCAAAGAAACATTTGGATGTTTTTTCATATAATTGTTTCTTCTCCAACAGTTTGAGCACCCTATAAACATGTTGAACATGATCCTTCCAAGACCTGTTGTAGATTAGTATATCATCAAAAAATACTAGCACAAATTTTCTAAGGAAGGGTTTGAAAATGAAATTCATCAACCCTTGAAATGTAGAAGGTGCATCGCTAAGGCAAAAATGTATGACCAAAAATTCGTAATGACTCTCATGAGTTCAAAAAGTTGTTTCCGAAATATCTTCAGTCTTCATTCTAATTTGATGATATCCTGAATGAAGATCCAACTTGGTAAAATAATTTTCTCCATGTAATTCATCCAATAATTCTTCAATCACAGGAATGGGAAATTTATCTTAAAAAGTGAGCTTATTGAGATCACTATAATCCGGACACATGCGCCATGATCCATCCTTCTTGTGCACCAATACTACTGGAGCAAAGAAAGAACTTTGACTAGGTTGAATTGTACCAGCCTCTAACATTTCTGCAATCGTACATTCAATTCAAATCTTTTGGACATAAGGATATCTGTAAGGCCTGATGTTTAGAGGAAAACTTCCTGGAATCAAATGAATAGCATGATCATGATCACGAATAGGTGGGAGTCCTTTGGGAGTTTCAAACACCTTGGAATGATTGTCCAAGTCTTTTTGGAGATTTGGAGAAATATATGATTTTGATGTTGGAAATTCTAGTGAGAACAATTGTGCAATTACACCTCATTGTTCTTTCTTCAGAAGTTTTTTCATGACATTAGAGCTTATTATCTTTCCCGGCTTCCTTGCACTACCCCATAATTCGACTTCCTTTCCTTCCGAAAAAAAAATTCAAGAAAAGTTCTTGAAAATTAAAAGTTACCATCCCCAAAGATTGTAAACATTGTACTCCTAGTACAACATCAACACCTCCCATTGGAATGGAAATCATTGGACTATTCAATACATATTCCCCCATGGTTAGCTTGATATTATGGCATTTTCCACAACAATTTATAGTTCCTCCATTTGCAACCATCACTTGACATTTTGGTGTTGGGTATAGGAAACAATTCAATTCCTTGGCTACCTTACAATGAATAAAATTATGGGTACTACCTGAATCAATCAACACTATTACCTTTTTATTCTTGATATGTCCTTCTATCTTGAAAGTTTGAGGAGTGGTAATTCTTGCCAATGCATTACATGATATGGCTGGACTCATTTCTTCTTCTTCTAGGGTTGGTTCTTGGTGTATACCCTCTTCTTTTGAAGTTTCTTGTTCATTTTCTTCCTCCTCTTCACAGTCTATGTAAAATAATTTCTTCTCAGCACACTTATGACCTTTAATGTATTTGCTATCAAAACTATAGCAAAGCCCTTTTGCTCTTTTCTCTTCCAATTGTTGTGGTATCAACCTTGTAGGTTGTGGAAGTCTAGGAGTAGCAACACTTCATCTTTATAGATGTGTGTGGTAGGCTTCCTTGTCGCCATAATTTTACATTCAATTTTTCCTACCAACATGAATGCCTTCTCCAATGAATCAGGTTCCCAAAGGAGAACCTCATGGTGGATGTTATCCTTTAAATTCCATATGAAGACATCAATCATGTGTTTCTCTGGAATATTAGTTACCCTTATATTCAATTTTTGGAAGTCCTCAATGTGCTCCACCACTAAACACTTTTTTTTTGAGATTTATCAATTGGCTAAAGAAGGTGTTGCTCTTTTTATCCTCATAATGTAATATCATTTCCTCCGTAAAAATTGACCAAGTGACATTTTTTTTACAGGAGCAAAGCCATCGATAACATACAAATGTATTTTTTTCTAAATGTAAAGTTTCAATGCGTACCTTTTGTGTGTTCTGCACATTATTGAGATCAAAATATTGCTTGATCTGTAGTCTCCATGTTACAGGATCCTTGCCATCAAACTTCCTCATATCCATCTTTGGAATATGGTGGTTCTTCCATCCAACATTAGAGTTTATGAAATCGTGATTAACATTTATTTTGTTCTCATCATGAGTTTCCTCTACTATATTTTCACCATTAGGAAACATTTCTTGTATCAACTTTGTCAAACCTTCCATGTCTGTTTTTAGATCATTCTTCATGTTTTCCATGTTGTCTTTCATTTTTTCATCAATCTTAGTTTCCATGTCATCCATCTTAGCTTCCATGCTAGCTTCCATGCCATCCATCTTAGATTCCATGCCTTTATTCAAACCAACCATATTAGCTTCCATGCCTTTCTTCAAAACTTCCATTTCATTTTTTGTTTCTCTTTGCAAGAGAGAAATTTGGTGCACTTGATCTTGTAATTTTGATATGTCATGTTGCACTTCTTCATCTTCATGAGTCATAGTAGAGCCTTCTGAAGGATTAATGGGTGTTGAATTAATTTTAGGGGGAATTTTAGAACCCAATACTGATATCTATTCTACAACATGCCCTCGGAATAAATTCAAACTGATTTTTCACACAAGACTTATGCAATTCGAAAAAAAAATACACACCTTTTTCTTTCTTTAATTTAGGAGCTCAATATTGAAACTAAATTATCTCTGTGATTTCAGATCTTCAATATCTGAAATTCGGTCCTATAGAAGCCCTCTGAATCTTCTTTCGAATGCCCCAGGTCTGACCTGATTTGGATTCTTCAAGGCAAATTTATGCCCAATCTCCCACAATTACCTAATTATGGACTGGTTCAGTAAAGAGAACTTGTATGGCGTGCAACGTGTCACTATTTCTTCCTTCAGCTCTAAAATGGATACACAGGAAAGTACAGTCTATGTACTTTCGGCCACTTTTTGCATAATTCCAATCCGATGCTCAGAGAGAGAGAGAGTTATGATGATTTTCCCACTGTCACCTCTTTGAGATGAAATTAGGGAGACTAAAAAACCCTAACTTCCACGGATCATATCTCTGACAATATTGCGAACCAAGATTTGAAATTTTTACAGGAAGTTTCTCAGGATTTCAACTTTGTGTGATAATAATTTTATCTTATGAACCTTCGTAGAGAAAAATTTATATCAAAAATTCCAAAATGACATGTTTGTAGCAGCGAAACCATAGAATCCAAAGCTTTGATAGAAAATGTTATGAACCAGCTCCCAAAATAGAAGAAAAGAGAGATCAACGCCTTAGAAATAAGCCACTTCGAGGGGGTGACCTCCTTTAAATTACATAAATGAACAATTCTTGGATGATACAAATGACAAAACCTCCTTCTATATATAGGAGTCCATGGGGTCACAATATAATCCTAGCCGACCTCACAATAATAATGTAAAGGCACAATAATAACAATATTGGGGTTACAAGGGTACAACAATAACAATAAGGGGGTTACACTAACAACAATAAGGGACTATACTAGTAATATAGGTACCTAACATCCTACCTTTCATTTAATTCCTTGTACAACCCAGATCAATCTTGTTGATGAGGAAGGTACCTAATGATAAGGTTGGTTCTATATCATTCCACATGCTAGTAGAAGATGTTTTAGATTTCCATGAGGTATTGTATGTTCCTAGAATGAATAAAAATATGTTTTTAGTTTATTTCTAATAGATTTGAAATGCATGGATGATTTTTATTATGAAGGAGTGATCATCACAAGTCATAACCCTAGTCATATTCAAGTGTTGGCCAATGAATATAGAGAGGGTGAACTCTACAAATTGTTAGTAAATCTTATAACTTAGAGAGACTTGTTGACTAGTAGTAACAATTTGTGTGAGTTTTGATATGGAAGATTCAATCACTTGAACTATGGATATTTTCTTCTTTTGAAACATATGGTGGTTGTATTTCATGATTGCAATGTGGAGAGGGAAGGAATGTGTAAGGGATGTACACTTGACAAGCATGCCAAAGTTGCCTACCCAATTAGTGAGCATAGATTAAGAGGGATTCTTGATCCAATTCATTCATATGTATGTGCACCCATGACATAAATTTCATTGAAATGTAACCTCTATTATGTTATTTTATTTGATGGATATTTTGGGAAAACTTGGGTATATTTTATAAATACCAAGGATATGGCCACTAAACACCAATAGGATCTTCTTGCATTCATGGGAAATATTTTGGCCTCGAAGATAAATTTTATTGCAAAATATATAATGTGTAAGGAAAATACTAGTTTTGTTCATGGGAGATTAAATCTTGATACCATAGTTTCAAAATGGGAGGATTTGGAGTGGGCTTGAGAGATTAACCATTGATCCATTTTTTAAAATAAACTTTGATAATGTTTGTGACCATGGTTATTGGTCTTTCACTTATGGGACACCAACTTTTTAATATTTTGGACCATGATGTGTGCTATCATGAATAGCCTCTTTAGTAATACATTGAATTTTTCCTTAGTTAGTAATGTGTTGTCCCCATCAATTTTCCTAAAATTTTCCATCAGTTAAGGGTACCCTTTATCTCCTTATCTATTTTTGTTGATAATGGATGCTCTATGTTTCTTGCTATTTATTACCCATATTATGGGGTAGGTTCAATGAATCATACTTTTGGATGGTTAAAATATGGTTAATAACCATTTTGATGATGATTCTCTTCAAAATGAGTATTATTAAGGTTGGTGATGTGGTCAGTTATCACAAGAAATATTTTAGGTTGGATTGTAGGATATGCTAATAGATTGGATTCCTAAAGCCTAAACATATGTTCAACTTGGAGCCAGTGTGCAATATTTAATTATTCCTTTTGGAGTGGAGTTTTCACTGATATCTATGTGGGATCAATGTCTTCTGGGGATTCATACTAAAATTCATGTTTAGTATCATAAGAATGTCACTTTTGTTGGGAATTTTATTGTGGATACATCCTTCAAGTGCTTCGATGGATTGAGTAGATTTTGTATTTGTACATTTGGTCCAAGTATTTTAGAGCAAGGGGACTTCTTTTGGTTCCATGGAATGTGTGTATTATGCCCAAGGATAAGGGAGGACTTGGCTTAATTGGTGTTTCCACCTAGGACAATATTCTTGTGGCTAAGTGTATGGTGAGGTTTCTAAAAGGTTCAACCCCTTAGAGAGTCTTCTTTCGGCATCAAGTAATGTCTACTCAATATGTAATTAGATTATGAGAGTTTTTCAATAAATTTGAGAAATTATATCCTTGCACATTTGTTTTAGGTATTGATATCATTCAACTTCATGAGAATATGGTGATATTATACATTGTTTCAAGTCTATTTCAATGGAATTAGGAGGATAGAAAGGTAGGATGGGATTAATATTTTCATCCAACATGGAGCTTGAGGTTTTAAGCTTCATGTGTTGTAGAGATGCCTTGATTTTAGGCACATATGTTGATCATAAAGTGATTTTTTTTTCTAGAGAGATGTGTTATATTTTCCACGCGATCTTAAAAGGATTGGCACTCTCTTACTCAATACTATGTTCGAATTGCTCCTAAATTTCCTTCAATTATAGAGTTTGGGAGGCCCTATTCCAAATTCTAAATCATTTAAAGTGAAAATATGGATACCTTGCCTTCTTTGGATGGATTGGTGATGGAACTTTGGTTTATTGCATCATAAATATTGAATATTTTTCTTGTATTCAATGCTTCATCAAAGGAATTAGTCATTCCTTAGGGTGTCCAAATATCTAGAGGATATATGAGTGCTCAAAATTTATATTGTTTGATTTGGTCAATATTATTATAAGTTTTTTTATGGAATTACTTTCTAAGGCTAGGGTTACAACCATAATAGATTGGAAACAAGAAAAAAACATTCCAATCTATAAGAAAATAAGAAATATTTCTTAATTATTATCTAATGATAGTATACTTATTCGAAAAAAATAAAATTTTGACGACAATATGCTTGACAAATCCTCTTCCTTCGAACTTTTATTAAAGGAATTGCACTCACAAAACAAATAAGCAGGTGACACTAGTATACTCTAAGAGAACTATTATACATTGAATGAAATAAGTCAAAAAAGAAACTCATGATCATAAACTGTGTTATGAAAAACATTGAATTGGAACAATAAGGAATCATTTTCTTATTAAAGATATTGATAGCAATATAAGGGTAAGAAGACATGTGGGTTTTGTTGAAGATATTTTTCAAAAATATCCTTCGGGTCCCTCTACCTAGGGCCATTGGAGGTCTTCACCAAAAATTCTTCTTATGCCGAAAAAAGTGAGAGAAATAAGAGTCTTTATCCAAAGCTTGAATAAAAATACGAAGAAAATGAAACAAGGGTTTCCAATTTGACGAGATAACTTAAAATATCAAGGGTATTGCAAACAAGAAGATAAAAAGAGAAATTTCCAACATAATGCCACTTGTCAATAATTGTGTTTATCCTCCACCCATATCATCACTAAATATTCCTGAAAATTAGTTTTTCTTGTTGGGGATGGGCTATGGAGTTCAACTCTCTGTAGAACCCATAAACCCTATCCTGAAATGCAAAATAATGTACACATTTTTTTTTTTTGTTGTTGTTGTGGGTTGTGGGGGATGAAGGCATATGTAATTTTCTTGAATGATATTGTCATATATATGATTTTTTTTTTTTGTAAGAGTCACGTATGCACATCTTATGCCAAAAACAATTGTGTGTATATGAACTCGCATTTTTTTTGGAGAGTTAATCAGAGGGGAAATGTCTACACTAGGGAAAGAGAATAATAAATTTGGGAAAAATCATGCCTCTTATGTTTAGGGTGGAAAAATGTCCTATAACAAAATTGATATTTTTTTCTTGCGTAATGATATATTGTAGGATCATGTCTAAGGCTAATTCTCCAAGAGTGATTTTTATGATCATATTTATTGTGCCTATGGATGTTCATAGAATATAAATCATTTTTTTTGGGAGCATTAGTTTTCCAAGTGATACCATAAATATTGATAGGATTTGTATGCACTTTTATTCAATGCTAGCCTCATTGAAATTTTGCATTATTTAGATATTTATATTCTCTAGTTTGCACTTCTTTTTTTGGGATATGACAGTGCTTATAAAGTTCAACATCATTCATTCTCTAGAATATGAGGTGTAAGTATTTTCTTGAAGATTGGATTAGTTGAAAATATGTATTTTTCAATATGTATTAGGATGCAATAGACCATTGTCTACTCAAAATGGCTCTATATTGATCAAATATGCCGAATCTCAAAATCCCACAACTTACTCTAATTTTTAAATTTTTATTAGTTTTATTAGCATTATTGAAGAGGTTATGCTGTCCAGTATATATACCATCCACCTTTTTATTTTTTTATTTTTTATTTTTAAATGTGTGTATGTGTGTTTGTATATAATGCACATTTAGAAAAAATAAAAATTATATATATATATATATATATATATATATATATATATATATATATATATATATATATATATATATATATATATATATATATATATATATATACATACACCAAGGATGAGGTCTCTAATATGTTTCAAAAGTTCAAATCTCTCACTGAGAACTAGATAGGTAGGAAGATCAAAGTGTGTTAATATCAAACATTGGAGGGGAGTATACCTCCAATGATTTTGATTCCTTTTGTATAGGATTGAGGATTATTAGGAATTTTGCAATGCCTATAGTAAAATATAGTAGTAGAAAGTAAGAAATATGTTCGTAGTAGAAACTATTAATTCTATGGCAGTTCATGAACTAGATCTACCTTTGTTTTTTTGGGTAGAGGCATATTTTACTCATAGTCTACAAGTTGAATAAGTGTCCTCAAAAAGCGTTACAACACAATACCCTAGAGGAAGATTTCATAGGGGAGAGAATTAGTGTTTCTCATGTTAATGTGTTTGGAAATATTATTTACTTTCATGCTCCAAATGAGAAGAGAAAGAAGCTTGAACCCCCAATTTTAAGGGTATTCTATATGGATACAGTATTCATATAAGGCTTACAAGATCTATTTTCCATATTATAGGAAGACAATAGTGAGCCAAGATTTGAAGGTTGACGAAAATGTATGGAATTTAGTTTCATAGGTACTTGACAATTGCAGGTTAAGGAGATAGAAACATTTTGTATCCAAATCGTTGATGCAAAAGGATAAACAAGTGCATTTAATTTAGATCATCCAAGTTTGAGTACATGTATAGAAAAAATTTTAGTTTCTAAGAAAAGTAGGATGTTGAGGTAGCTTTCCCATGCATTCAAGATAGAGAAGCAAGTTGATGCTTCAAGTACTTCTTCCCAAGTAAATCATTGTTATGAACCATACACCTTAAAAAATAATAAAAAACCAATAATTATAATTTACTTCAAGGGGGAAACCTCATTTTATAATGGAGACAAGTTTTGATGATCATAAGACTAGGTCTCCTATGTATTCGTAGGATACAAGAGCTACAATTATAATGAAATGGTACAATGAAATATTCTGACCGACATAACAATATAACAATATAAATGTAACAACTCAATATCTAGGGATTAATAACGGGTTTTATGGTTAACATGGCTCTTGTCTAGGGTTTAACATGCCCCTCCCCTTCAAATAAGTGTTGTCCTAAACACTTCACTAACTTTGGGTGATCTACATGAAAAATTCATCTTCCTGCGTAACTTCTTCCATGGGTAAGTTCTTCCATTTCATGAGGTACTTATTACTTGTTTGATTTCTTAGCTACTTAATTTTCCAAGATTGTTTCTAGTTCCACTATGATTTTTTCTTCTTCATTAATCTATATTAAAATAATTTGGACTGGAATCTTGTCAGTAATTACCTTATGTAAGCAAGGAACATGGAAGAATAGATGGAGACAACTATAATTTGTAAGCTATTCTTTTGGTCCTCTAAAACACCTTATATGGCCCATAATAATTTGGTTCTAATTTATTTTACTTCTTTTCTTTCTTGATGGAAATATATTTATATTGTTGTAGTTTCACAAATTTCCAATGCCCCACTTCAAATTCCCTTTCACTGTGATGTCGATACGCTTATTGTTTCATCATGTTTTGTGCTATAAAAAAGTTGTTCTTTAATAGTTTGACAAGTTTTTGTTGGCTCTCTATGTGGTCCTTCATTGTTTGAGCCTTTATAGTCTCTTTGAATGTTTATGTGATGGATGGAGGATGATATTCATAAAGTGCCATAAATTTGGACATTTTTTATTAAGTATGGAGGAATGTGTTGTACCACCATTTTGCCAAAGGAAATGGCTTGATCTAATGTTTTTTTTTTATCACGTTCAAAGAAGTGAAAATAGCCTTCTAAACATTTATTCATAATCTTAGTTTTCCCAATAGATTTAGGATTATAAGATGAGTTATGAGCCAACTGAGTACCCAAAAAAGACAATAATTTAGTCCAAAATTTCCAATGAAAATTGGATCTTTGTCACTTACAGTAATCTTGAACATTCCATGTAGCTTATGGATTATTTCCAAGAATGCTTCTTCCCTTGTACTTGCTTTAAAAGGATGGGAAAGAGAGAAAAAACAGGCATACATATTTTTAGTTTATCTACCACTACCATTATAATATTATTTCCTTCAAATTTTTGTAAGCCTATGATAAAATCCATTGAAACTTATTCCCAACATTGGCCTAAAATAGCTAATGGTTGTAGAATCCCTATATTCATAATTTTTTCTCGCTTATTTTGTTGGTATACCAAAAATAAGGCCAGAAAATTTTGCACATATTCTTTAATACCTTCCCAAAAATAATATTTCTTAATTCTATGGTATGTTTCCGAGAACCCTAAACATCCTCATACAAAATAAGTATTCCAAACAGACCTTCTATTTGAGTTGAGAATTTTACATAAGTGATCTTGATACAACAACAAATAATTCCTACACACAATTTTTTACACTACATCTAGGTCATCTTGTAGTTGTTGAGTGATCTTTCATATCTTCTCATCTTGATTCCATTCTATCCTTGCTTCTTCCACCCAATCAGATTGTGGAATCGAAGTATCATATAGTAAATAATTTGTGTCTTCCTTTCTCCTTGACAATGCATCTTCAATAATATTTCATTTTCTTATTTTTGTAGATAATTTCAAAGTCATATCCTAGCATCTTTGTAACCCATTTTTATTTCTCTTCTGAATATATTGTTTGTTCCAATAAGTACTTCAACTACCATGATCTATTTTTACTTTGAAGTGTCTTTATATTAGGTATGGAAATCATTTATTAACTACATGTGGTATGGAAAACATATATCTTCCATAGATGGGTCCAAGTAAGTTATTTCTTTTATGTTGGCTACTTTTTAAGGCAAGGAACCTTCTTGAATCAACATCACGCCAATTTTTTTGGAAGGGATATTTGACTTAGTTGACTAGGCTCGGCAGTCATATCTTGTCAACTGTCAAGTCGGAGCATAATTCAGTTGAACATGCAATTTGGGTCAATTGATCAAGTCAGAATATAAGTTGATCGACCACGCAAGTTGTATCAACCAACCAAGGTATTTAGATATTTATCAGTATATTTTAAATAAAATATCTAGTATAAATAGTTCATTGATGCAATAGATAGAGGGAGAGATTGGAAGGAATTATTGTAAAAGTTGTGATATATAAATAAAGTGCTTATTTGTTAGTCTCCCATTACTTATTTTCTCTTCCATTTATTTCATCTATGTATGTATGAAAGTACATATTCAATGTATGATTCTATGTTGATGTACTACTGGAAACTTACACTTATCCTCAAATTACAACATTGATTATGTCACTAGTAGTACCTAAACCAAATCATGCATATATAGATGTTTACTTTGGAAGATATTCGTGAGTGGTGGGATCAAAATATCCAACATTATCTGAAGAATTACACTAGGAGAAATTGATTGACATTAGTAGAACCAAGGAACCATTTTTTCATTGAGGTCCATGAGAGATTCCTAATATCCATCCCAAAGGAAATCATTTGATACATTTTCTAATGAATTAATTGATTACTGGTCAAAATTTAATGGTTAAAATCACCAATGAGGATGAACAAAAATTACATGAGTGGGTCAAGAATATTTGTAATGATTCCTATGAAGAACATGAAATAGAAGAAATTGTTTCAGTCGATAAAGTAAAAAGAAGACTTCATGATAATTTCATGGCACTTTCTTATGCATAATACCAACTCTCTTGTACAGGTTGTTATTACATATTAGAGGAGTTGGTCAAATAAGAGAGTATTGACCACCTTCGAATATTCCACATTAAAACACTAATTAGGACCAGAGGAAAAGGAATAGACATATTTTTAGAAAAAAACTGCAAAAATACAAAGTACACTTGGGATTATTTCTTAAGCAAATGAAATCAATATTATTTAGTGCCACCATAGAGTTCGAGTAAGTCGGGGCTAGCAATGGGGATTGTTGATTCATGAGATGTCTTAGTGGGGTTTAAAAGAATAAACTACATTGAAGAAAATAATGCCAACATCAAGGAGGAATTCATCTAAAAGGGAGTATAGATTAGACAAAGAATCAAAATGAAATATTGCACATCCAATGCGGTACCATAAAACTCCAGCTAACATTAGAAAATTGAAAGGGACAAACAAAAAAGAAAAAGAGAGGAAATGTGTAATTTAAGTGACCCTTAAACATTAGTAAGGAATAAAATCTAGGAGCATCAAGTTGATCTGTTCTAGTCATTCAAGATTGGAAGAGACCAATTAGATTCGAGGAGGGCTACCTGATGGTTCTTGAGAGGAGTAGTAACCATCAGTTGGTTGTGGCAGCATGTGGCACTCCTAAACCTGCAAATACTAAAGAAATTATGGATATTTGTAATTATGGACCAATGTTGCAAGTTTTTTTAAAGCATTCCTCATGATGTTGGTCCCCATATCTGAGAATTATTTCACCAAAGACTAAATCTAGATTATGAGACATCCTAAATGTGGTATAGAGTCAACTCACATGGGAACCTACATGATAATATATCGATAAAAAATACCTCCAATGTATCAAATATGGATAATAAAACAAGGTGACAAGAATATCACACTCTGTTTAAACATCTCATAGACACCCCCCATGCCAAATTTAATCACTGAAGAAGAGGATTCCAGGTCAAAGGATAGTTGTGGTGAACCAATGTGTCTCCAATAATGGGTGTTTCATTAAGTATATATAAAAATGTGTTCAAACACATCAAGATAATCTAAAATATGAGGAATTCAAAGCCGTTCAAACAACAAGACCAAAACCAAGAAAACTAGGGTATTCAACTTCCCAAGTCAAGTCGACCAATTTTTAGTTGACCAAAAAAGGTAAGCCAACTACAAATTCAACTCAACTAAAAATTCAAAAAATAGAGACAAATCCATCATCAAAGAAATTGCACAAAAATGATAATATGGGCCTCAATCACATCCCACTTTACGAGCGTGACAAGGACATGAGGTGTCACTGTTTCATTTGTGAAAATTTATGGGAGGCAATGGGCATAGACAATGAAGAAAAATAAATGGCCTAGTTTGGAGATGCCCTAAAAAGAAAAGTGCTAACCTAGATTATGAAAGTTACAAAATATCATCCAAGAAATAAAAATGAAACAAAATACAACTTCTTATATTTTTCAAATCATAAGATATCAAATAACTTGTTGAACAAAATTTAAAGAGATAAATCAATGGTCGAGAGAATCACATTAAAGTTATCACAATAGATTCTAATTGTTTTTAAGTTAAATATCATTTTAGATATATGAACAACTCCTAGTCCAGTGGTACATATCAACCTTACTACAAAAAACAAGAGGACCACTATAGATGCATCACATCAAGTCATGTAAAGTAGTATTGTGGAAGGCACAACACATAAAGGACTATGAAAATTGTCCCTCACCATCGTCGATTGACAGACGCCTCAAATGAAAGTTAGAACAACTTCATCGGTTATTAAGAAGTATATCTATTCAAAATAATGTAATATGGTAAAAAAATTACAAGAACGAAGGCCACACAAAATACAATTGTAAATATTTCGGGTGATACCTTTGAAAATGAACAATATGTGCATAGACTCTAGTTAGATTATCTTTGCAATATTTTTCAAAATTTGACAAATCATAGCACAAGATATTACCCACATAATCTAAAAAATATAAAATGTAAATGGTGTGCTGCTAGGTTCCTACAATACTAGTGTATCCCCTTATTGTTATTGTTAGTGTAGCCCCCTTATTGTTATTGTTGTGCCCATGTAGTTCCCATATTGTTATTATTGTGCCCCATATAAGCCCACTATTGTTATTTTTGTGCCCTTACATTGTTATTGTTATGTCAGCTAGGATTATATTGTGACCCCTTGGACTCCTATATATAGAAAGAAGGTTTTTTCATTTGTATCATCCAAGAATTTTTCATTTATGTAATGTAAAGGAGGTTTCCCCCTCAAAGAGGTTGATCTCTAAGTCATTGATCTATATTTTCTTCTACTTTCTGAGTTGGTTGCATAAAATTTGGTATCAAAGCTTGGGACTCTAGGGTTTCACATCCTCAAATAGGTCATCTTGGAATTTTCACTATAACATTTTTTATACGAGGCTTCAAAAGCTGAAATTTTTATCCCGTAGAGCCGAAATCATGATGAACCTCGTGTAAAAATTTCAGATCTTGGTTTGCTATATTTTTGGAGATATGATCTGAGGAATTTAGGGTTTTTGTAGACTCCATTATTTCATCTCAAATAGGCACGACCGAAGGAAAATCGTCATAACGTTCATTTCAAACATCGGATTTGAATATTGTAAATAGTGGTCGAAATTCCACTGGATGTAGTTTCTTTTGTATCTATTTTAGAGCCGAAGGTCGAAATAGTGACACGTGGAACATCATACAAGTTCACTCTACTGAACCAATCATTGTGGGAGATCAGGCATAAATTTATCTTGAAGAATCCAAATTAGGTCAGACACGTGGCATTGGAAAGAATATTCAGAGGGATACTACAGGACTAAAATTTAAATCTTTGGGATCCAAAATCACAAAGATACATCAATTTCAATATCGAGCTCCTCGAAAGCAAGAAAAATCTGTGTAATTTTTTTTTTTAAATTGCATAAATTTTGTTTGAAAAATCAGTTTGAAGTGATTCCACACCCAAAATTAATCCCAAAAATAATTCCACGCCTATTAAGCCCTCAGAAAACTCTACTACGACACATGAAGAGGAATAAGTGTAGCATGATATATCAAAATTATGAGACCAAGTGCAACAAATTTTGCTCTCACAAAGAGAAATGAAAGAAGAAATAAAAGGTGACATGGATGGTTTAAAACCAAATGTGGATGGGTTGAAGAATGGCATGGAAGGTATAGAAGCAAAATTGGAAGGCGACATGGAAGATTTGAATAAATACATGGAAGGTTTGAAGGAAGGTTTGACAAAGTTGCTACAAGAAAAGCTTCCTAATGGCGAAAAGGTAGTAGAGGAAACTCAAGGTGAGAAAAAAATAAATGTTAATCATGATTTCATAGACTTTAACGTTGGATTGAAGACCCAGCATATTCCAAAGGTCGATATGAGGAAGCTTGATGGCAAGGATATCGTAACATGGACACTATAGATGGAGCAGTATTTTGATCTCCATAATGTGTAAAACACACAAAAGGTACGCATTGAAACTTTGTATTTAGAACAAAATACATTTGTATGGTATCGATGGCTTTGCTCTCGTAAACAAATTGTCACTTGGACAATTTTTACGGAGCAAATGATAGCACATTATGAGGATACAAAGAGAAACACCTTCTTTAGTCAATTGATAAATATCAAACAAAATGGTTCAATGGTGGAACACATTGAGGACTTCAAAATATTGAATATAAGGGTAAATTTTATTCTAGAGGAACAAAGGATTGATGTCTTCATAGGGACTTTAAAGGATAACATCCAACATGAGGTTTTCCTTTAGAAACCTGATTCATTGGAGAAGGCATTCAGGTTGGCAAGAAAAATTGAAAGAAAAATTATGGCGACAAGGAAGCCTACTACTCACAACTATAAAAGTGGAATTATTGCTACTCCTAGACTTCCACAACCTACAAGGTAGAAAACACAACAATTGGAAGAAAAAAGAGCAAAAGGGATTTGCTACAATTGTGATATAAAATACATTAAAGTTCATAAGTGTGTTGAGAAGAAATTATTTTACATAGATTGTGAAGAGGAGGATAAAATGAACAAGAAACTTCAAAATAAGAGGATATACACCAAGAACCAACACTAGATAAAGAAAAAATGAATCTGATCATATATTGTAATGCATTGGCGGGAATTACGACTCCTAAAACTCTCAAGATAGAAGGACATATCAAGAAGAAAGATGTAATAATTTTGATTGATTCAGGTAGTACCCATAATTTTATTCATTGTAAGGTAGCCATGGAATTGAATTGCTTATTATACCCAGCACCAGAGTGTCAAGTTATGGTTGCAAATGGAGGAACTATAAATTTCTCTGGAAAGTGCCACAATATCAAGCTAACCATGGGGGAATATGTATTGAATATTCCAATGCTCTCCATTCCAATGGTTGGTGCTGATGTTGTACTAGAAGTCCAATGCTTACAGTATTTGGGTACGATAGCTTTTAATTTTCAATAACTTTCCTTGAAATTTTTTGGGAAGGAAAGGAAGTTGAATTACGGGGCATCGTAGGGAATTTGAGAAATATAATCAGCTCTAATGTCATAAAAAAACTTCTGAAGAAATAACAACGAGGCGTAATTGCAAAATTATGCTCACTAGAGGTTCAAACATCAAAATAATCTATTTCTCCAGATCTCCAAAAAGTCTTGGATAATCATTCCAAGTTGTTTGAAACTCCCAAAGGACTCCCACCTATTCTTGATAATGATCATGTTATTCATTTGATTCTAGGAAGTGTTCCTCCAAACATCAAGCCTTACAGATATCGTTATGCTCAAAAGAGTGAGATTGACGTATGGTTGCAGAAATTCTAGGGGCTGGAATAATTCAACCTAGTCAAAGTTCTTTCTCTGCTCCAGTAGTATTGGTGCACAAGAAGGATGGATCATGATGTATGTGTCTGGATTATAGGGAGCTCAACAAACTCACTATTAAATACAAATTTCCCATCCCTGTCATTGATGAATTATTGGATGAATTACATGGATCAATTTACTTCACCAAGTTGGATATTTGTTCTAGATATCATCAAATTAGAATGAAGACTGAAGACATTCTGAAAACAACATTCATAACTTGTGAGGATCATTATGAATTTTGGTCATGCCTTTTGGCCTTACTAATTCACCTTCCACATTTCAAGGTTTAATGATTTCCATTTTCAAACCCTTCCTTAGAAAATTTGTGTTATTATTTTTTGATGATATACTAATCTACAACAAGTCTTGGAAGGATCATGTTCAACATGTTGACATGGTGCTCAAACTATTGGAGGAGAAACAATTATATGCAAAAACCTCAAAATTTGTCTTTGTGTTAAGTCCCTATATTACTAGTTTACTCCCTTATTGTTCTAAGTGTAGCCCCCTTATTGTTATTTTTGTACCCCTGTAACCCCAATATTTTTATTATTGTGCCCTTACATTGTTATTGTTAGGTCGGCTAGGATTATATTGTGGGCTCATGGACTCCTATATATAGAAGGAGGTTTTGGTCATTTGTATCATCCAAGAATTGTTCATTTATGTAATATATTGGAGGTTTCCCCCTCGAAGTGGATTATTTCTAAGGCGTTGATCTCTCTTTTCTTCTATTTTTGGAGCTGGTTTCATAACATTTGGTATCAGAGCTTTGGATTCTAAGGTTTCGTTGCTCCAAACAATTCATCGTGGAATTTTCGCAATAACCTTTTTTCTATGAAGTTTCATAAGTTTAAATTTCTAAATCGTGAAGCCGAAATCCTGAGGAACCTCCTGTAAAAATTTCAGATCTTGGTTCGCAATATTTTTGGAGATATGATCTGGGGAAGTTAGGATTGTTTCAGGCTCCCGAATTTCATCTCAAAGAGGTGACCGTGGGAAAAACATCATAACTCTCTCTCTGAGCATCGGATTTGGATTCTATAAAAATTGGCCACAAGTACACAGACTTTAGTTTTCAGTATATCAATTTCAGAGCTAAAGGAGGAAACAGTGACACATGGCAAGTCGTACAAGTTCGCTCTACTGAACCAATCCATAATTAAGTTATTGTGGGAGATTGGGCATAACTTTGACTTGAAGAATCCAAATCAGGTCAGACTTGTGGCATTCGAAATAATATTCATAGGGCTACTTCAGGGCCTAATTTCAGATATTGAAGATCTGAAATCACAGAGATAATTCAGTTTCAATATCGAGCTCCTCAAAAGCAAGAAAAAGGTGTGTATTTTTTTCGAATTACATAAGTCTCGTTTGAAAAAATTAGTTTGAATTTATTTCAAGGGCATATTGAAAAATAGATATCAGTATTGGGTTCTAAAATTCCCCCTAAAAATAATTCAACACCCATTAAGCCTTTAGAAGGCTCTACTATCACTCATGAAGATGAAGAAACACAACATGAGATATCAAAATTACAAGAGCAGGTGCACCAAATTTCGCTATTGCAAAGAGCAACAAAAAATGGAATGGAAGTTTTGAAGAAAGGCGTGGAAGCTAATATGAATGGTTTGGAAGCTAAGATGGATGGCATGGAAGTGGGCATGGAAGCTAAGATGTATGACATAAAAGCTAAGATCAATGAAAAAATGAAAGACAACATGGAAAACATGAAGAATGATCTAAAAGTAGACATCGAAGGTTTGGAAAAGTTGATACAAGAAATGTTTCCTAATGGCGAAAATATAGTAGAGGAAACTCATGATGAGAACAAAATAAATGTTAATTTTCATTTCATAAACTCTAATTTTGGATGGAAGAACCACCATATTCCAAAGATGGATATGAGGAAGTTTGATGGCAAGGATCTCGTAACATGGATACTACAGATGGAGCAATATTTTGATCTCAATAATGTGCAAAACACACAAAATGTACGCATTGCAACTTTACAATTAAACAAAATACATTTGTATGGTATCGATGGCTTTGCTCTCGTAAAAAAATTGTCTCTTGGTCAATTTTTACGGAGGAAATGATAGCACATTATGAGGATACAAAAAGCAACAAAAGGGTTAAGTGGTGGAGCACATTGAGGACTTCCAAAAAGTGAATATAAGGGTAACTGATATTCTAGAGGAACATAGGATTGATGTCTTCATAGGGACTTTAAAGGATAACGTCCAACATGAAGTTCTCGTTTGGGAACCTGATTCATTGGAAAAGGCATTTAGGTTGGCAAGAAAAATTGAATGTAAAATTATGGCGACAAGGAAGCCTACCACTCACATATATAAAGATGGAAGTGTTGCTACTCCTAGACTTCTACAACCTACAAGGTTGACACCACAACAATTGGAAGAGAAAAGAGCAAAAGGGCTTTGCTACAGTTGTGATAACAAATACACTAAAGCACATAAGTGTGCTAAGAAGAAATTATTTTACAAATATTGTGAAGAGGAAGAATAAAATGAACAAGAAGCTTCAAAAGAAGAGGATATACACCAAGAACCATCCCTGGAAGAGGAAGAAATGAGTCCGACCATATCGTGTAATGCATTGGCAGAAATTACCACTCCTCAAACTCTCAAGATAGAAGGACATATCAAGAAGAAAAAGGTAATAGTGTTGATTGATTCGGGTAGTACCCATAATTTTATTCATTGTAAGGTAGCCAAGGAATTGAATTGTTTCCTATACCCATCACTAGAATGTCAAGTGATGGTTGCAAATGGAGGAACTATAAATTGCTCTGGAAAATGCCATAATATCAAGCTAACCATGGGGGAATATGTATTGACTAGTCCAATGCTTTCCATTCCTATGGGAGGTGCTGATGTTGTACTAGGAGTACAATGGTTACAATCTTTTGGGACGGTAGCTTTTAATTTTCAAGAACTTTTCTTGAAATTTTTTTCAGAAGGAAAGGAAGTCGAATTACGGGGTATTGCGGGGAAGCCAGGAAGGATAATAAGCTCTAATGTCATGACAAAGCTTCTAAAGAAAGAACAGCAAGGTGTAATTGCACAATTATGCTCACTAGAACTTCCAACATCAAAATCATCTATTTCTGCAGATCTCCAACAAGTCTTGGACAATCATTCCAAGGTGTTTGAAACTCCCAAAGGACTCCCACCTATTCGTGATCATGATCATGCTATTCATTTGATTCCAGGAAGTGTTCCTCCAAACATCAGGCCTTATAGATATCCTTATGTCCAAAAGAGCGAAATTGAACGTATGATTGGAGAAATGTTAAAGGTTCGTATAATTCAACCTAGTCAAAGTTCTTTCTCTGCTCCAGTAGTATTGGTGCACAAGAACGATGGTTCACGACGCATGTGTCCAGATTATAGGGAGCTCAATAAGCTCACCATTAAAGATAAATTTCCCATTCCTATGATTGATGAATTATTGGATGAATTACATGGAGAAATTTATTTTACCATGTTGGATCTTCATTCAGGATATCATCAAATTAGAATGAAGACTGAAGATATTCCGAAAACAACATTTCAAACTCATGAGGGTCATTGTGAATTTTTGGTCATGCCTTTTGGCCTTACCAATGAACCTTCGACATTTCAATGGTTGATGAATTCCGTTTTCAAACCCTTCCTTAGAAAATTTGTGCTAGTATTTTTTGATGATATACTAATCGACATCGGGTCTTGGAAGGAGACGTTCAACATGTTGACAGTGTGCTCAAACTATTGCAGGAGAAATAATTATATGCAAAAACATCCAAATGTTTCTTTGGAGTACAAGAGGTGGAATATCAGGGTCATATTGTATCTCATGAGGGTGTTAAGGTAGACCCTAACAAAATTAAAGCAATTAAGGAATGGAAATTCCCCACAACCATAAAGCAGTTACGAGGATTTCTCAGGTTAACAGGGTATTATCGCAATTTTGTGAATAATTATGGGAGAATAGCAACACCTCTAACAACATTATTGAAAAAAGATGCATTTTCATGGACTCCTGAAGCAACTAAGGCCTTTGAACATCTTAAAGAGGCAATGTGCCTAGCACCGGTCTTAACTACGCCAGAATTCACAAAACCTTTATTGTGGAATCTGATGCCCCAGGAAATGGAATTGGTGTTGTTTTAATGCAAGAAGGAAGACCCATTGCTTTTGAAAGTCATCCAGTCAAAGTAATGTATTTACATAAAGCTATTTATGATAAGGAAATGTTAGCAATAATACATGCACTAAATAAATGGCGGCCTTACCTAATGGGAAGACACTTCAAGATAAAATTGATCATGATAGTCTTAAACACTTTTTGGAACAAAGACTATCTTCAGAAGAGCAGCAAAAATGGGTCACAAAAATGTTCGGTTATGACTTTGAAATAATCTACAAAAAAGGGAAGTTAAATGTTGTTGCATATGCACTCTCAAGAAATAATGAAGAGGTGGAAGCATTGCTTTGTGCCATTTCTATTATCCAACCAGATTGGATAACTGAAGCAAGGGATGAATGGAAGAAGGACGAAGAAGTGTGGACACTCATTAAAAATTTGCAGCAAGATCCTAGTACATCTGATACATTTAGTTGGAAAAATGATTCCTTATGGTACAAAGATCACTTATATCTTTGTAAGAATTCCCAACTAAAACAAAATATTCGTTTGGAATTGCACACTTCTCCTTTAGGAGGACACTCGGGATTTTTAAAAACTTACCACAGGGTGAAGAAATAATTTTTTTGGGATGGCCTTAAATCTGATATTCAAAATTTTGTGGGGGAATGTTTGGTTTGCCAGCAAAATAAAGTTGAGACAATTAAGACCCAGGGTCTTCTACAACCTTTATCCATTCGAAGTCAACGTTGGGAGGAGATTTCAATGGATTTTATCATAGGTTTACCTAAGTCCGAAGGAAGGAGTGTCATCATGGTGGTGTTTGATAGACTTACCAAGTATGCACACTTTTGTGCATTATCTCATCCATTTAAAGCGAGTACATTTGCTACTGCATTTGTAAACTAATTTCCTTCATAGAACTTAAAGGTTGTTATGGCAAGCAGAATCTCCATTTTCTTTGAAATTTTTTAGGAGCGGAGTTATTTTCTTGTTTGGGTACTCAACTAGCTCATAGCTCATCCTATCATCCTCAATCCGATGGTCAAACTAAGATAGTGAATAAATATTTGGAAGGATATCTTCGTTGTTTTTTATCTAATAAGCAAACTCAATGGGTCAAGTGGTTACCTCTAGCTGAATGATGGTATAACACTTACTTCCATACTGCAGCAAAAATCACCCCATTTATGGCACTTTATGGATATCATCCACCATCCATCACATCATCTTTAAGAGAAAATTCGAAGGTTCAAGCAGTGGAAGATCACATCGAGCATCAACAAGAAGTTCTCCAACTCTTAAGGACAACCTGAATTTGGCACAAAATCGAATGAACTGCTAGGCGAAAATCAACATCGCGGCGAAAGTTTTCGTATAGGCGACTAGGTATAGGATTGATCCGGTGGATATTGGTGGTCACCCGCCTGTTCACTTGGGCCCCCATAATTATTCTTTCAGACAGAAAGAAAGATTTTCGTTTCGCTTACTATTTTTAGCGAGTTTTCGGATCTTGAGCTTTCGTAGCTGTTTTGAATACTAACGGCGTTTTAGAGCACCACGCATCCAGTGAATATCATTCCATTTCGGAATGATATTCGTGGCGAAAGTTGTAGTCCTCGGATAGAGCTTTCTAATGATGTATCATGTGCGTCAAACGGAGATAGTATGCCAAAGTTACGTCCCTGGGAAGTTGAAACACCAATTTACCCAAACGGGGCCCATAGTTTTGGCGCTTCATCTCCTAGGGTTAGGTTTTTGGATATTTAGGGTTCTCCATTGTTTCTCAATAATAAATAGGCCCTTGAGCCTCATTGTAATGCAATTCAGAGGCCTGTAGCCGCCACATCTCTTCTCAGAGATAGCTACCAGCGCCCTAGCTAGTTTTATTTCCATTCTGTCTGTAAGCAAATTTCAGTTCTTTGATATTAATGAAATGAAGTGTTATTTCCGCTGCATCTCTGTATTTATGGTTATATGTTTATTCTATTGTGTTCCTGCATAAATCCGGATCAGTGGTATCAGAGCGGTCTGCTTTTTCTCGATCCTTCTTTGCATGTCCCCAACGAGGTCGGGGTATAAGGAGCTAGGGCTTGATCTGGTGGAACCTTTGCAAGATCAGCCTCGTAAACCTCGACGGACGCCCATGGGGGACGAAAAGAAAGATGAGGGAGCGGGAGATCCTATCAAAATATTGCTCGAGGAGGCCCTCGAAAAACAAAGGAATGCGATGATGGATAACTTTGCTCAGATCCTTCAACGGCTACCCACCGGCGGCGCATCTGCATCCAGCAGCCACTCTGGAGGCGCGACTCCTTTTAAGGTACAAGTAAATTTTGACATTCCCATATTTGAGGGTCAAATAGATGCGGATGCCGTAGATAGATGGTTGAATCTGTTAGAAGGATATTTCTCGGTTCATGACTTTTCAGACCGGGAGAAGATTATTTTTGCACTCCTCAAAGCTACCCCCCATGTTAAGGACTGGTGGGAAACCTACTGTGAGAACAAGGACCAGACAGAACCCTCTCTGTTCTCGGCCGTGCCAACTTGGAATTCTTTCCGAGACGCCGTCAAGGAACAGTACTATCCCGTGGGGAGCTATGAGGACAAGTACATACAATGGACCACGCTGCGACAACAAAGGGATCAAGATGTGCACGAGCTGACGAATATGTTCCATACCATGTGCACAAAGTTGGGTATCAAAGATTCAGAGAAACATTTCAGTGCCCCAAAGTATCCACGGTGTGCGCCTGAATGCATTCGGGAGAAGTAGGTTCACTACGACATCCTAAGCAGTCGCTCTTGGGTGTCTTTGTCTGATTGAGCAAAAATTCAAACGAGAAGAAGCGAAACTTTGGATACGCCAACGAATCCAAAAGCCAAGGAAAGGTGCTTCAAACACGGAAAAGGATAGAGGCAGAGCATGGTGGCTAAGAACATGCATTGAAAGCCACGAAAAAAAACGACACACACCCCGCAAAAAAAGAGACAGGAAAATGTGCCAGGACCATGAAGCTCACTCACAACACAAGTGAGTGTCGGGCCAAGCGATCGCTAGTGGCTTGAGATAGAGCTTACGAGTCGGTCATGCTCCAAACAAATCGAGAACTTGAAAAGAGATGAAAAATGAAAACCGGATTATTGATGCGAAGCCCAATGCCACTGTTGCCACTACCAAGATCCAAAAGGAGGAACCGAAAGATCCAGAGGAGGAGGAACGTCTCTTCCACTCCCAGATGTGGGTAAAGGGCTCCCCGGTACAGTTCATTGTCGACAATGGGAGCCAAAAGAACCTCATTTCAGCGGACGCCGTGAAGCGGTTGGGCTTGCCGACCACAGCTCACCCACATCCATACACCATCGGGTGGCTTCACCAAGGACGAGATCTCCGCGTCAGCCGGCAGTGTCGCCTTCCCTATAGCATCAAGCCCTTTACGGATGAGGTATTATGTGACGTTGCTCCTATTGATGTTTCTAATGTATTATTAGGACAACCATACTTGTGGAAGCGTCATGCTGTGTATGAGTCTCGACCTCGTGCTGTTATTGTTACTTTGGGAAATAAGTTGTACAGGATACCAGAGGTACCACCTCCTGCAGCTATCTCTTTGGTTACTACAAAAAAATGCAGTAAGCTCATTTCCCAAACCAGGAAATTCATTTTCCTGATGATCCGCCCCAAGGGAAAGAAGAAGACTGTGGCCACGACCTCCAGACAGGGCTTCTCTTCACGACAACAATAGATGGATAAGGTTGTGTAGGAGTACGGGGACATCTTCACCTCACCCACAGGGGTTCCTCTACTGTGCTTTGTCCCGAGTCCAAGCACCGATTGATCGTTTGATCTTGCTTACCAATGGACCGATCTATCGGTGCTCTGCTCTGGAGAATGATGAAATCAAGAGGCAGATTCAGAAGCTGTTGCAGAAAGGTCACATCATACCAAGTTCATCGCCCTGTGGGAGCCCAATCGTGTTGGTACAGAAGAAGGATGGGACGTGGAGACTCTGTATTGACTATCGGGCGATGAACAAGATCACTGTCCGGAATAGGTACCCAATCCCACGGATTGATGACCTTCTAGACCAACTCAAAGGTGAAAAATATTTCAGCAAGATTGATCTGAAGTTTGGGTATCACTAGGTACCAATTGAACCCCCTGATGTGTGGAAGACTACCTTCAAAGCCAAGGAAGGCCTTTTTGAATGGCTAGTCATGCCTTTCGGGTTGACGAATGCTCCCGCAACCTTCATGAGTATGATGGACGACATATTGCGGCCATTCACCAACTCATTTGTAGTGGTGTACTTGGATGACATTCTGATCTTCAGCAAGACTTGGGAAGAGTACCTTCACCACATCCGACAAGTCCTCCAAACATTGCGGCAACACAATTTGTGTGCCAATTTGGAGAAGTGCACGTTTGGCATGACCCAGGTTCAATATCTGGGATACATTATTGATGAAAGGGGGGTGCATGTGGATCCAGCCAAGATCCAAGTCATTCGGGATTGGCCAGCCCCGACTACTATAACAAAGCTTCGCAGCTTTCTGGGTCTTGCTAATTTCTACCGTAGATTAGTGTTGGGATTCTCTCATATCACTTGGCCCTTGAGTCAAGTCACCAAAGGAGGAGCGAGAGCAAAATTATTTTGGTCGGAACCTCAACAGAAGGCGTTCAAAGAATTGAAAAATCGCCTCTGTTCTGCCCCAGTGCTCACCTTACCAGACTTGCAGCAGCCATTTGAGATCGAGACAGATGCCTCTGACTATGCTATTGGGGCAGTTCTTACTCAACAGGGACATCCGGTGGCATATCACAGTGAGACATTGTCTGAGACAGTTCGCAAGTATCCCACCTATGACAAAGAAATGTATTCCATTGTGCAAGCATGTCGACAATGGAAGCATTACATTTTGGGGAAGGAAACAATCATCCACACAGACCACCGGCCCCTGCAGTTCATACAGACACAAGGGAAGTTGCAGAATGATCGCCATCAGAAGTGGTCCACATATCTGCAACAGTTTCATTCGAACATCAAGTACAAGAAGGGTAGCACCAATAATGTTGCAGACTGCCTCAGCCGACCACCGATCGTGGCGCTCACCACCGTGCTCAACTCTTGTGGGCACGAGACTTCTGATTGGACACTTCTCTATGAGAGTGACCCAGAATTCGGCCACACTTACAAGGCACTCTTGGGGGGCACGCAAGTTCCAAATTTTCACCTCCAAGATGCACTTTTATGTCACCTGGGACACCTTTGTGTTCCTTCAAGCGAGCGTGCCAAGATGATATGGGAAGCACACTACAGTCGAGTCGATGGGCATTTCGGGGTCGAGAAAACAGTAGCAATACTACAGAAGTATTTCTATTGGCCGAACCTTCGAAAGGATGTCGAGAAGCACATCAGATCCTGCACTGCTTGTGCCATTGCCAAACCGACCATCAAGAAGCAAGGCTTATATACTCCTCTACCTACCCCTAGTCGACCTTGGGAATCCATCTCCATGGATTACATGTCGGGCCTGCCTTCTACTAAGCAGGGAAATGACTGTGTTTTTGTGGTCGTCGACAGATTCTCGAAGATGGCCATTATGGCGGCCTGCAAGAAGAATATCACAGCAGAAGCCACTGCTAAACTCTTCTTTGAGCGAGTGTGGGTGCACTTTGGGATCCCACAGTCTATCATATCAGATCGGGATAGAAAGGTTTGTAGCATTTGGTCGCCTCGTTGTTGGATTTCCGTCTCTATGATCTAACTTTCTGTCCCCAAACGGATGGCTCATAGGTCGTCAACGAATGATTGTACACACACACACAGGGGGGGGGTTATAACTGGGCTCTCCACAGTTCAATTGGCCATAGTCCCTTTCAGGTGGGCTTGGGATTCCAGCCACTATGTCCCATTGACGTAGCCATGCCATTTACAGCTGCTCAGGCCGATTCAGCTCATGTCCAGTCTGAAGTTGACAAAGCAAGTAGCTTCATCGAGCGCATTCAACACATCCGCCAACAGGTTCATGATATATTGGACAGAGCCAATGCGAAGTACAAGCAGCGCCATGATCAACACAGGGTGCCACACAATATCCTATACTTATCTCACAATCAAGATAACTAGAAATATTATTTATGCATGAATGAAAATCATCCTTCACGTGGAGTTACTATATATATATATATATATATATATATATATAACACATCCAAGAAACAGAAACAATGATACACATAACACAATAAACTAAATGGATACTATAATATCCATAAATAAAATCATATTTACAATGATACGATCATATAGACAAAATGGGAATACTTCACAAAATAAATCGCTCCTATGAGAGTGATATGAATCTGGATTGTTAAGTTGATCTATAAACCTTTAAAGGTGTTTTTTCATGTATTTAAATCACCATTAAAAAGCTCAAACTTGATAAAATGTGAAACTTGTAGAGAAATTTGGATCAAATAAATAGCAACAGAAAAACACACACAAAGAAAAATGACACCAAGAATTGATAACGAAGTTCAGCTATCTTAAAGCCTACATCTTCGGGCCCGGTCTTCAATGGGGAAGCCTCTTTATTAATTTTTTAAATCCATCAAAGTACATCAAAATTACACTAAATACATTCATGCCTAGTCATGTTGTGTTATGCTCGACCTTGGATTCCAACGCAACTGACGACACCAAAAAAGGCCTCTCGAAACTCCCAGAATGAACCTCCAAAGTTTTGTTATCTCATTGGTTTGTCACTGTCTCTGCATAAAATCAATTGTTGCATAAAAATTTTCAACTTATGTCTATGTGGCACACTAGCATTATTTTATAATAATAAATGAGAGGTCAGGGGGGGTCAAATCATGACCTCCCCGTCGGTCGTTGTGATACGATATACATATAACAAATTAAAATATATATATATATATATATATATATATATATATGGTGTATCACCATATCCTTACACTATATTAACCTTATCCCTTCAAACCATACATTGCATTTCCATTTTAAATACACACCATATATAACCCTTGATGCCATAACATTTTCGTTTAATATGGTGGAAGTTATGATGTGTGGAGTCGATACACATGGTTTTTGGAGCATCGATAGATATGGTGGAGCCACCAACAATGGAAGGCTCTGCCTTTTTTTATGCCATATAAAAATGTTACCACAATAAATATATTTGACGGAAATAGTTATAACAAGGAACGAACGCGTGGTATAACGGTGAGGCTTGGAATTCACTAAGTTGAGGTCTCGGGATTGAGTTCTATTTGGTCCATCAGTGCACTAACAATTTTTTTTTATGAATAGGACAAGGCCACATGGCCTTTCTCAATTGGGCCATATGGCACTCTCTCATTGGGCCACGTGTATCCTTGGGTTTGGCCCAAATTACACCAACCACAGACTTCCACTTGTCAAACTTTCATTGGTGCTAGAACCCTAACCCTGGAACTCTGAAGTGGAACCATGAACTTGACCTTTGACCAACTTTGACTTTGACTTTTCTACCTCCTTTGACCAGAAATTTGACTTTGAATAACTTTTCATATGGAGTCATATTTTTTCCATTCAAGTTGTCTTCGATTCATTTTTTTGAGCTCTACACAATGGAGATAGTTTCGCTTGAATCTGATGAATTTGAATTTTTGGCCATTTTGGATCATTCCTCCCCACTAAGACCTTTGGATCGCCAAAAGGTTTTTTAAAATATTTTGACATGGATACAATGTTGTTGTCTCTCCACCTATCATGTGTCACTAAGCCAATCTTTTCTATGCACCTGTCTCGTCATAATCAATTGTATAATAACCATGAAAACTGAAAACATATTGTTAATCATTTTCATTTTTTTACATATTTTTGCATTCTTTAATTTTTCTACCACCCATGTAGAAAACATTAGCAGAGATAATAACAAATACAAGAATCATAACAAACTGACATGTTACACCTTATTGACAGGTTCGCTTGACAAAACCTCATGCTGCAGTGTTGTTGTCTCCTGAAGCATAGCATGGTCAGATCTACCTGTCGCAACCATCTCACTTTCTTGATTCAGATCAACTACTTTGCTCACTTTTGCAAACATGAGCGGGAAAATTTCACTTCTCATTCCCACTACTAATATTTTATTCTCATATTCGGAGTCAGATCCACGATTCTCCTGTGTTATTTTTCCCACTTCTTGCTTTCTTTTCTGACCTTGTAATTGCTTAGTCTTCAATTCAGGGTGTAGCTTCTAGTAGTGTTCAACATTTTTTCATTTCTTCTTGCAGTGTGAGCCAGATGATTTTACATCTTTCTTCTTGCCACGAAAACTCAGGATACTTTCTTCATACTTCACCTCCTTCCTAATGGTCACCATCCTCATATAAAAATTTATTCTCTTCCAGCACTTAATAATGTAGTGGCGAAAGTTGTAGTCCTCGGATAGAGATTTCTAATGATGTATCATGTGCGTCAAACGGAGATAGTATGCCAAAGTTACGTCCCTGGGAAGTTGAAACACCACCTGTTCAAATGGCCTTCAGCACTTTTAGATGCCCATCTCCCAGGGTTAGGTTTTTTGGATGTTTAGGGAAGCCCTCAATGCTTTCTCATCAAATAAATAGGCCTCTAAGCCCCATCGTAACTCAGTCTGGGGAGGGGCTTCCCGTAGCCACCACATCTCTTCTCGTAGATAGCTACCAATACTCTAGCTAGTTTATTTCCATTCTATTCTACAAATTTCAGTTCTGATATTAATGAAATGAAGTGTTATTCTCGTCGCATCTCTCGTATTTATGGTTATATGTTTATTCTCAGCAAATCTCCCGCATAAATCCTGCATCATTAGAAATAGAGACCTGTATTTTTACTGTTTTACTAGCTATAACCATACAAAAAAATGTCCCTTAAGCAAGCTAAGAAGGATAATAAATTATTGCCAAAGTACTATGGTCCTTACAAGGTGTTGCAAAATATTGGTACTATGGCATACAAATTGGAGCTTCCTGCTTCTTCGTGAGTGCATCCAGTTTTCCATGTTTCATGCTTAAAGAAGGTTATAGGTGAAAATATTCCAGTTCAAACAATATTGCCAGAACTTGATGAGGAAGGAAAAATCATAATGGAACCTGAAGTGGTCACGGAAACAAGAACTCAACAGCTATGAAATCGATCAATTGCAGAGTATCTCATCAAGTGGAAGAACTTACCCACTGAAGATTCTACATGGGAGGATGAGAATTTTATACAGAATCACTCAGAGCTACTCAAGCGTTGAGGACAACACTTTTTTGAAGGAGAGGGGCATGTTAGGTCCCTATATTACTAGTTTAGTCCCTTATTGTTATTAGTGTAGCCCCCTTATTGTTATTGTTGTACCCATGTAACCCTAATATTGTTATTATTGTGCCCTTACATTGTTATCGTTAGGTCGGCTAGGATTATATTGTGGGCCCATGGACTCCTAAGGAGATTTTGGTCATTTGTATCATCCAAGAATTGTTCATTTATGTAATGTATTGGAGGTTTCCCCCTCGAAGTGGTTGATTTCTAAGGCGTTGATTTTTGGAGTACAGGAGGTGGATTATATTGTTAGGTCGGCTAGGTTTTATCACAGGTTTACCCAAGTTCGAAGGAAATATTGTCATCATGGTCGTAGTTGATAGACTTACTAAGTATGCACACATTTGTGCATTATATCATCCATTTATAGCCAGTACAGTTGCTACTGCATTTATGGAAACAATTCAAAATCTACATGGAAAAGAAAAGATTATTGTAAGCAACAGAGATCCCATTATTACAAGAATTTTTTTTACAGAATTATTTTCTTGTTTGGGTATTCAATTAGCTCATAGTCATCATATAATCCTCACTTTGATGGGAAAACTAATATAGTGAACAAATTTTTGGAAGGATTTCTTTTTGTTTTTTATCTGATAAACAGACACAATGGGTTAAGTGGTTACCTTTGGTTGAATGGTGGTATAACACTTCCTTCCATACTGTGGAAAAAATGACCCCATTTATGGAACTTTATGGATATCACCCACCGTCCATCACATCGTACTCAAGAGAAAATTCTAAGGTTCAAGCAGTGGAAGATTACATCGAGCGTCAATAAAAATTTCTCCAACTCTTAAAGGATAACCTCACTTTGGCACAGAATCGAACGAAACAACAGGCAGTTCAACATCGCAGCGAAAGAATTTTTGATGTAGGCGACTGGTATTTTTACGGCTATAACCATACACACAAATTTCCCTCGAGCAAGCTAAGAAGGATAATAAATTATCGCCGAAGTATTATGGTCATTACAAGGAATTGCAAAATATTGGTACTATGACATATAAATTGGAGCTTCCTGCATCATCTCGAGTGCACCCAGTTTTCGATGTTTCATGCATTAATAAGGTTATAGGTGACAATTTCCCAATTCAAACAATATTGCCAGAACTTAACAAGGAAGGAAAAATCATATTGGAACCTGAAGAAGTCACGGAAATAAAAACTTGAAAGCTACGAAATCAATCAATTTTAGAGTATCTGATCAAGTGGAAGAACTTACCCGCTGAAGATTTGACATGGGAGGAAGAGAATTTTATACAGAAGCATCCAAAACTACTCAAGCATTGATGACAACACCTTTTTGAAGGAGAGGGGAGTGCTAGGTCCCTATAATACTAGTGTGTCCCCTTATTTTTATTATTAGTGTAGCCCCCTTATTTTTATTTTCGTGCCCATGTAGTCCCCATATTGTTATTATTGTGTCCCATAGAAGCCCACTATTGTTATTATTGTGCCCTTACATTGTTATTGTTAGGTCGGCTAGGATTATACTGTGACCCCTTGGAATCCTATATCTAGAAAGGAGGTTTTATCATTTGTATCATCCAATAATTGTTCATTTATGTAATGTAAAGGAGGTTTCCCCCTCGAAGAGACTGATTTCTAAGTCATTGATATATATTTTCTTCTACTTTGTGAGTTGGTTGCATAACATATGCAATCTATGAAGAGTAAGTCCATTCGACACAAGAATTTCACTTGAATGGTAAAAAAAACCTAACTACCATACACAGGTAGCTAATTGGAATGTGCAACAAACAATGGCTACCAAGCATGTGGAGGCTACCACTGAAGAGGAGGATACTAGGGAAAAGGGAGAAGAGGAGGAGGATGACTCATGAAATATGTAAGACATCAAGGTAGAGGTTTAATGTATTACTTCATATTTTGGAAAGAATACCATGTAAATCCCACATTCCTATTGAAATAATGGATTGAATTAAAGTATTGCAATATATTAGTTGTCAAAAATAATTCTCTAGAAGATTTACCAACCATGTTGGAGAAAATAATGCACAAAAGAAATGCAAACATAGTACACAAAATTCCAAAGCAGTAAGCATTGAATCATAATATATTTCATGTCATAACCAGACTAGGAGATATCCATCCAATTTATATGCAAGGGGAACGTTCAATCCAACCTTCAAAAACTAAAATTATATACCTAGACCCATAACAAGAACAATGACTAGTGAATGAGTTCTTATAATTCTTTAACAATAAAGAATACAACAATAATATAAACCATGAAAATTCAATTGAAGAGCTCTTGCAACTACTCAAAGAAAAGGAGTTGATTGGTCGAATGCTAGAACGATTGAATATTCTAAAGAAGTACAAATAAGATCGAAAACCATACAAGAACCTTGAAAAACTTTCACAAAATAAAATGTGAGATGATTATGATCTGTAAATCAACATAGAAATCAATACACATATGCTAAATTAGGTTATTTTTTACTCTATCTCCCAAGGTAGACCTCGATAAAATTGGGAAGGCCACAATTGCATCAAACAATGAATTATTTGATGCTAACATATTAATGCTTTGTTGAACCAAATGGTACTTATTGTTTTATAACGACAGTGATAATGGGTATATCAACTAAAGTTGAATTCATAGTAATTCGCTTAGTACAGGGAATACCAGCTTATACAGTGCTATTTGGTCATCCTTGAGAAGGAAAATTAAGGTTGTTATCTCTTTATAAATAGATAGAACTAAAACAAAGGGTAAAGGTCGAAAATAGCATTCTCTTTGGACAAGAATGCAAGCCCTAGGTTGAGTCTTGGAATCAAGAAAATGAGGTTAAAAAGTTGTACGAAGTCATGAATCAAAATGAAGATTGCATTGAACTGAATTGAAATGGGGAAATATTACAAAGTTTGATGTTATATATGGGCCATAACTCTGACACTACACTATATGAGTGAAACTAAAAAATTGTGAGTCAAATTATAAGGAATATTGGTCAATTGAGGCAATCCCCATAAAAAAATATTCACTTATGCTTTTCTATAAAAGTAGTGTTGATAGTATATGAGAAGAAGGGCAGAAAAACAAGTAGTATTCGTGTAGAAAATATCTAGTGAATGCAGTAATAAGGCTAAAAATCTTGAGTTCCTTCTAGCATACAATTAAATTATGAATGGAAAAAGAGAAATATATGAATCAAAACCATCAAAATTGATAAATGTTGAAACAAAAAAAAAAATATTATAATATATCCATGGAAAACCAACCAAATATGGCTAGTACAGGTGAATAATATTCGAAAAATAAAATGACAGAGATAGCTTACTTACTCTCAGAATATCAACATTTTTTTACATGAGATTACAAATATCTAAAAGGAATAGTAAAGGATATAGGGGGTGGGGTGAAAACCAACCTCGTCTTTGGTGCTAAGCCAATTTAAAAATGGTCATACAAGATAGTACATAAGTATAAACCATTTATCAAAAAGAAATTGAGGAGATGTTATCCACGGGGAAAATATACCCCATTGATAAATTAGAATGGGTCTTTTTAATGCTTTTTCAGACAATAAAGTAGCACCCAAAAAGACTCAAAATTTGTGTTGACTTTTGAGGATTCAACAAAGTAACAATAATTGATCCATTCTCAAAGTATTTTACCAACATGATAATAAATGAGGTTGTGGGACACAAAAGTTCTTCTTTCACTAATGGTTTATCAAGGCAAAACCAAGTAATAATTGCTACAAAAGATCAAGAGAAAACAAAATTGGTATCATAATTTATTTCTTTTATATACAAAGTAATGTCATTTTATACTAAAGAACACTCCAATAGTGTTCCTGAGGATAGTTGTGAAATTATTTCAAGAACATATTTACAAAATCATGGTCGTATAATGTGATGATTGCATAGTATAAAGCCTATTAAAGGGCACATACATTGGCTTAGGATGATGTTGAAAAGGTATATACATATACAAATTTCCCTCAAAATTAATAAATGTATTTTTGAAACACCTATTTGGATAATGCTTGGACATATATTTAAATAAAACTTCAAAGTAGAAATTGAAAAATCAAAATCACTCTCAATATTAATCCCCTAGTCAACCAAAAACAGATAAAAATATTTTTGGGGCATATTGGGTATTACAAAATATTTATTCATCATTACTCCAACATCACCTTTCCCATAGAAGAACTACTTCGCAAATATGTTGTGTTTATATGGACCAATTTATGCAACCCATGTTTTGAATTTCTTAAAATAAAACTAGTCAAATTCCCAATAATAATATTTCTCAACTAGAAAAATAAGTTTCACGTCCATGTCAATGCATCTAATGTCATCGTTGGAGTCATCTTGGATTAACCAAGTGGCAAGACAATTGACCATCCTAATAGGAACTTATAGATACTATAAAAATATATGCAGGATGAGAGCTTTAACAAAACAAAGTTTTAAAAATTGAAATGAAAATTGCATGGATGTTAGGCATGTATATGCAGTGTTTATTATAGATCTCTTGATTTAACTTTGAAGCACTATTTTTCATTGCTCGTGAGGCAAGTGTTTAAGTGCTCAATGCAGTTTTAATATAAAAGATAAATGGTTCTAGTTCTTGATCTAATTTATTGAAAATCAAAATTGAAATGAAAATACATAACATGTAAATAAAATATTAAAAAGGAAAATCTCGTGTAATTTGATCTGTGATAACTAAGTAAAAATTACTAAGTGTTGGTTACTAAATTACTAGACTGCTAGATTCTAGATGCTAGATGCTTAGGCATGAAACTAACCTAAGTCTAAGATTTTCTTTCCATCCACATCCACCAGAAACTTCAAAAAAATCTCTACATAACCAGGACACTCATAATATTACTTTGCATTAATACCAATCCTCACACTTACTATTGTAACTTATTTTTTATTTATAATGTTCTATGTATAAATTCATTTGACAAATCATTATGCATTTATACCATAGTTCATAAATCATGGGGTAATCTCAATGCACAACCTATATAATTGTACCATGAACTATATAAAGGACAAACATTGTGTATGAATACAACTTAAGTACAAGTTCTATTATGATTCAAGATATGTTAACACACAAATATGTATTACCAAGTTTGAAAACATGTTTCAATATGTGTCTCGATATATTGTCAACGAGAGGGGTGATGTTGTTTGCATATGGATCCTGAGTAAATTGTATAAGATTCAAAGTATGGTAGACTATGATGAGATACTTTGTACTGAAACCCACTATGTGTAAAACTTAGGTTTAACATATTTCATCCGACCATAAATTCATGGTCAATGGTTACAAATAGAAGTAGGGTTTTGATACAAATAAAGCTTCAGACCATAACACAAATCTCAGAGTTACAAATAAAAACTTTGCATGAAAAATATTTTATTATTGAAGTCTCTATTCATAATAGAGCTTGTTAAACAATCTCATATCCTATACTATCTCACAATCAAGATAACTAGAAATATTATTTATGCATGAATGAAAATCATCCTTCATGTGGAGCTAATATATATATATATATATATATATATATATATATAGGAGGAGGCGGGGGAGGCATATATATATATATATATATATATATATATATATATATATATATATATATATATATATATATATATATATATATATATATATAACACATCCAAGAAACAGAAAAAATGATACCCATAACACAATAAACTAAATGGATACTATAATATCCATAAATAAAATAATATTTACAATGATACGATCATATAGACAAAATGGGAATACTTCACAAAATAAATCACTCCTATGAGAGTGATATGAATCTGGATTGTTAAGTTGATCTATAAACCTTTAAAGGTGTTTTTTCATGTATTTAAATCACCATTAAAAAGCTCAAACTTAATAAAATGTGAAATCTGTAGAGAAATTTGGATCAAATAAATAGCAACAGAAAAACACACACAAAGAAAAATGACACCAAGAATTGATAATGAAGTTCAGCTATCTTAAAGCCTACATCTTCGGGCCCGATCTTCAATGGGGAGGCCTCTTTATTAATTTTTTAAATCCATCAAAGTGCATCAAAATTACACTGAATACATTCATGCCTAGTCATGTTGTGTTATGCTCGACCTTGGATTCCAACGCAACTGACGACACCAAAAAAGGCCTCTCGAAACTCCCATAATGAACCTCCAAAGTTTTGTTATCTCATTGGTTTGTCACTGTCTCTGCATAAAATCAATTGTTGCATAAAAATTTTCAACTTATGTCTATGTGGCGCACTAGCATTATTTTATAATAATAAATGAGAGGTCAGGGGGGTCAAATCTTGACCTCCCCGTCGGTCGTTGTGATACGATATACATATAACAAATTAATATATATATATATATATATATATATATATATATATATATATATATGGTATATCACCATATCCTTACACTATATTAACCTTATCCCTTCAAACCATACATTGCATTTCCATTTTAAATACACACCATATATAACCCTTGATGCCATAACATTTTCGTTTAATATGGTGGAAGTTATGATGTGTGGAGTCGATACACATGTTTTTTGGAGCATCGATAGATATGGTGGAGCCACCAACAATGGAAGGCTCTGCCTTTTTTTATGCCATATAAAAATGTTACCACGATAAATATATTTGACGGAGATAGTTATAACAAGGAACGAACGCGTGGTATAACGGTGAGGCTTGGAATTCACTAAGTTGAGGTCTCGGGATTGAGTTCTATCTAGTCTGTCAGTGCACTAACAATTTTTTTTATGAATAGGACAAGGCCACATGGCCTTTCTCAATTGGGCCATATGGCACTCTCTCATTGGGCCACATGTATCCTTGGGTTTAGCCCAAATTCCACCAACCACAGACTTCCACTTGTCAAACTTTCATTGGTGCTAGAACCCTAACCCTGGAACTTTGAAGTGGAACCATGAAATGAAAGAACCATGAACTTGACCTTTGACCAACTTTGACTTTGACTTTTCTACCTCCTTTGACCAGAACTTTGACTTTGAATAACTTTGCATATGGAGTCGGATTTTTCCCATTCAAGTTGTCTTCGATTCATTTTTTTGAGCTCTACACAATGGAGATAGTTTCGCTTGAATCTGATGAATTTGAATTTTTGGCCATTTTGGATCATTCCTCCCCACTAAGACCTTTGGATCGCCAAAAGGTTTTTTAAAATATTTTGACGTGGATACAATGTTGTTGTCTCTCCACCTATCATGTGTCACTAAGCCAATCTTTTCTATGCACCTGTCTCGTCATAATCAATTGTATAATAACCATGACAACTGAAAACATATTGTTAATCATTTTCATTTTTTTACATATTTTTGCATTCTTTACTTTTTCTACCACCCATGTAGAAAAAATTAGCAGAGATAATAACAAATACAAGAATAATAACGAACTGACATGTTACACATTATTGACAGGTTCGCTTGACAAAACCTCATGTTGCAGTGTTGTTGTCTCCTGAAGCATAGCATGGTCAGATCTACTTATCGCAACCATCTCACTTTCTTGATTCACATCAACTACTTTGCTCACTTTCGCAGACATGAGCGGGAAAATTTCACTTCTCATTCCCACTACTAAGATTTTATTCTCATATTCGGAGTCAGATCCACGATTCTCCTGTGTTATTTTTCCCACTTCCTGCTTTCTTTTCTGACCTTGCAATTGCTTAGTCTTCAATTCAGGGTGTAGCTTCTAGTAGTGTTCAACATTTTGTCATTTCTTCTTGCAGTGTGAGCAAGATGATTTTACAATCTTTCTTCTTGCCACGAAAACTCAGGATACTTTCTTCATACTTCACCTCCTTCCTAATGGTCATCATCCTCATATAAAAATTTATTCTCTTCCAGCACTTAATAATGCAATGGTTAGATAACCCACAAAAAAGTGCATGGTTTTCTACGCCATAAACTCTTCACATTGCCAATCTTCCTAAAATCAAAAGGAATTTTGGAACAACTAATTTTATTATACCTTGGATGATTTTCCCTGGCGCATGCATTTCGTGAAGATTCTATATCCATTATTCACCTGAAATCTCGCATGCCTTACTGCTAGATGAAGATTCTTGTCGATCTCCTTGAATGATTGGCACAAAGGAGGTATCCCCAATTTCATCATGAGTGGCTAGGACATATGATGTATCCTATGAATTTATACACCACTCATCATTTCTGATTACAAGAGAACTTGGTATAGAATAACTTTCTCCAACTTTCTCTTTCTTGGCCTTCTGCAACTTGAGACACAATGTTCGCTTCTCATCATTTGAGGATTTGAGTGATTTCCTAAGCTCTACATTTTCCAGTCGAAGACTATGGGTATCATCCTCCAACTCTTGCAACCTTTATGGTTTCAAGCCTTTAGCCAAATCTACTTTCAAAAATACTTCTTCACCTAGTGAACACACACACTTATAAACCAAAGTTATCAAAAACTGTTCTAATACCACTTGATAAAAATCTCGATCATTAAATTGATACTTGGTATATCAAAGTTTAAAGGTGTTTTTTCATGTATTTAAATCACTATTAAAAAGATCAAACTTAATAAAATGTGAAAATTGAAGAGAAATTTGCAGCAAATAAATAGCAACATCAAAACACACAAAGAAAAACAACACAAGAAAATGATAACGGAATTTGGCTATCTTAAAGCCTACATCTTTGGGCCCAGTCTTTAATGGGGAGGCCTCTTTATTAATTATTTAAATCCATATAATTACATCAAAATTACACCCAATATATTCTTGACTGGTACTAATATGTTTTTATCAACCTCAAGATTCCAATGCAACTAACGGCACTGAAAAAGGCCTCTTGGAACTCCCGAAACGAGCCTCCAAGGTTTTGTTATCTTGTTGGTTTGCCATTGTCTCTACATAAAATCAACTAATGCATAAAAAATTTCAACTTGTGTATCTGTGGCGCATTGGCATTATTTTATAATAATAAATGAGAGGTCAAGGGGTCAAATACCGACCTCCCCTCCGATCATTGTGATACGATATGCATATAAAAAATAAAAATAAAAACTATAAATATGATATGGTGTATCATCATATCCTTACACTATATTAACCTTATCCCTCCAAACCATATATTATGTTTCCATTTTAAATACACACCATATATAATCGTTGATGCCATGACATTTTCATTTAATATGGCGGAAGTTATGATGTGTGGAGTCGATAGGAATGTTTGTTGGAGCGTCAATATATATGGCAGAGCCACCAACAATGGTGGGCTCTACCTTTTTTTATGCCATATACAACATTACTACAATAAATATGTGTGGTGGAGATAATTATAACAAGGAACTAATGCATGATTTCTAAGGTCTCGAGATCAAATCTCCTCTGATATGTCGGCATACTAACAAATTTTTTGATGAATAGGACAAGGCCACATGGCATTTCCCAATTGGGCCATGTGGCACCCTCTCATTGGGCCACATCACTCCTTAGGATTGGCCCAAATTCCACCAATCAGAGACTGCCACTTGTTGAAATTTCATTGGTGCAAGAACCTTGAACATAGAACTCTGAAGTGGAACCATGAAATTGACCTTTGACAAACTTTGACTTTGACTTTTTGACCTCCTTTTACCAAAACTTTGAATTTTAATAACTTTTTCATACGAAGTTGAATTTTTCCCGTTCAAGTTGCTTTGAATTCGTTTTTTTTATCTCTCTGCAATGGAATTGGTTTCGCTAGAATCCAATTAATTTGAATTTTTGGCCATATTAGATCCCTTTTGGATCATAGAGGCCCTCCCATAGTTGTGTTTGGCTCTTCTACAACTTCAAAGACTATGATTCACCACAATAATAGGTCAAAGATAAACTTTCATATTAAAATGAAACCAAAGTTGCATCCACTCAAACATCATGGAACTTTAGTGCACAAAGGCACAAGGTCTAATAGTACAAGTTATATATAATACCAAACTATCAGCCAAACCTCCGTGACATCAAAGTGCTTCATAGATTTTTATAGGTTACATCTTTGATTTACAATGAATACATCCTCATAAATGTTTGATTCAATCATGAATTCCAATCCCTAAATCTTAGGAATGGGACTTCTCATGTAATGACCCAACTCGAGTTATAGGAAACATAGAAATTTTAGCATGCATATGAGACCTACATATGATAGCTACATATGCATGTATCACGTGTACTGCACTAGTATATGCACTAATCAATTATAAAAAGTCTCATTGTAGTGTGCTGAGTGAATTATTGAAGTATTGAGTAAATACCTAACTCACCAGAATATAATGAATGTATTATGAAGTAAAAGTTATACCTACCACTATCATAATATAACTAATATTTTTTTTTGTTCAAAGGAAAGTAAATGCATTGACTTATGCAAACAAAATATGATGTTTTAATAAATCTAAGATATTTTAGAAATCCAAGATATTTATTAAATAATAATATTTTAATAAATCTAATATATTTTAGAAATCCAAGGTATTTTAAAAAGAAGATATTTTAATAAATATCTTGAAAGGATATTTAACTAAGATATTTATTAAAAGGAGGATATTTAACTAAGATATTTATTAAAAGGAGGATATTTTAATAAATATCTTAGGGGATTTGTGTATTAAAAGAGAAGAGGAGGGAGCGGGAGGTGGTGGTGGGGACTTGATGGGGATGGGTAGTGAGGTGGGAAAACTGACCCAAATGCTGTCAGAGGAGTTCTAACTGCAGGAGACATGAGCAGTGAGTTCTAACAGAGCCATGGAATGATCTTGATTTTTATTGGAGTTTTGGGCACGGGGACCAGAAGACTTGTCTTCTGGATCTGGGGACCAGAGAGGTTGACCTCAGATAGGCTAGGAGGAAAACGGTGGTTTGGTAACGGGAGCTGGAGCCATGGCGGATCAGGAACATCTTCAAACATGGTTCCAGGTAAGTATTAAATAGTCAACTGATATGTATTCTACTTCAAAAATCCCACTCTAGATTGTGTAGTATAAATTTTGTTAATGATTGTTAATTGTGAAAATTATGGTCCTTACACATGGTATCAGAGCACAGTTTCAGACTTTGTGGATATTAGGGTATTTTAAATCATTTCTATGAGTTTCCAAGCTTGTATTGCCTCCATCTCTTGAGTTTTGAGCTATTGCATTAAAATTTCCTTCTTTCTCTTGAAGACACTTACCTTCACAGAGCTGGGAAGTCCACACAACCAAGCTAAAGCTATTCTCATAAGGTCTCATTTTCAAGTATAAGGACTCCTTTCATGATCAATTTCCAAGAGCAATATTCAGTAGTATTGGATTTTTTTATGGGTAATTTGACAGCAGTATTAAATTTAATGAATTTTCCATACAAGACCGTTAGATGTAAAGTAAGATACAACCACATAAAAAACTAAGCTAGTTTGAGGTAAATTGATGGATGAAACATATGTTAAGATGGTAAGAAACCACCCTATAGGGTAGTAAACACACTATTAGAACCAGACAATATAGTTACCAAGAGAGTGTAGTGGAAAATTTCAAAGTTTGATCTTCATTGTTACCATAATATAATCAATATAGTATCTAGGGAGGATGGGAAAAGAACGAAATTGCAAAATTCTGATGATGATAATAAATGTTAGTTATCATAATCAACTTAGAATATTGAGATCGACAAAATAGAACCAAAGGTGAGTGAGTGGAAGTTTCACTAACATAAGAAGTCAATGACATTAGATTAAAGAGTGAATCTATAATAAAATTGATCAATTATAGGATAATTTATGTGCATGGAAACATCTATAATAGTTTCTCCCTCTAATGGGAGAGTCACATTATAAAATTTTCCTCAAGTGACTAAATATATCCATGGATTATGGACATCATGGAGTATGATTAGGAAATTCTATCCCATGATGCCTTAAAATAGGAAATGATAAGTAGATTACATTTTATATCCACTTTATTGAATTTATTTATTAGGTCTTACCCAAGTTGGGGAATAGTAACGAAATTTCCAAATATAATAATTTTATGCATAAAGAGAGAAGGAAAGGAAACCATGATGACTAGAGGTGAGAGAACAAAGTTAATTGGATAATATGTTATTTTTCAAATTGAAATAGACGTGGAATATTAGGAATACTTGGTATAAGGAAGTGAAGGGATGTTTTCTATCAAGAAGAATTTTATTAAGGATATGAGCAACATGATTTGGTAAGGGTCAAAGCAATGACCTATAAGGAGTTATGAATACTCCTAATTTGTTAAAAATAACAAGTGACAAACTAGGAAAATGTTTAAAGATAAATATTAAAGATAATAAGTGTACACCATTAGAAAAGAAGATAAATTTGGCGATAAGATGAAGCCTAAGGACTAATAAGAAAATGATTAATGTGAAGAAAAAGAAGAGGGTATACCAATGATGTGTTATGTGTTTGGATTAAATGATTCAATATAATAGAAATGAAACAATGGTTTAAGGAATGGTGGTAAAGCTAGTAATATCCTAGCTAGAGTTAAGACTCTAAATAGTGAAACTTGCAAGTAAAGAGACTATAACATACTAATAATGTGACTATGCATATCTTGTAAATGGTGAATTTCTTATTAAAGGAGGGAATTAGATGTTTGTCAACAATTGACATCTTGTTGAAAACATGACACTCTTAGTAAACCAAGTATAAATGAAAAGTGAATAATGCATTTTCAAGCAGTGACAAATTCCTTCTATGTAAATAAACCTCTCACTAAGGGATCTTTAGAGTAGTCAATCAACTCTTCCTCCATCTCCAGCATAACCCTAATTATTAGCCCTACAAAATCCTACCCCTTGGCTTCTAGATTTTAGGCTAAAGATGAGCTGAAATAACATGATAAAGAAGTTAATGTTATTATTATCTCTTGGGATCTAGATTACAGATCAAAGATAACTAGACTTAAAAGACAAATAAATAACAAGAATTAAAAGATTGGCTGGATCCATATGTAGTTTTGTGTTTTAGAGTTCTTAATCAACCTATATCAAGAAATTAGATCATGCTTCGACTAAATAGTAGGTGTTTTGTGATCTTGTTTCAATTCGTTTCGTTTCTATATATGAAATCATAAAGGTTGGAGCATCCCCCCATTTAGATTTAGAATCTCAACTTGTGACTTTTATAAAGTTAATCAGTTAATATAGTATAGAAAATAGTAGCTACATGCTTATTTGTATATCTGTGTTCGATTATTCTATGTGACATTTATAATTGTGGGTTATATTTATAAGAATTTAAAAGCTTTTGTTGTTAATCTTACCTTATTTTGGATGGATACTTAAGACTATCATTTTGTACTATGAAATTTGAGAATATATTAATTGCTTAAACATTGTTTGTACATGGATACCAATATGAAGAAAGTTTTGCTTAAACATTGTTGGTACAGGGATACTAATATAAATTATGAATTATGTTATGGATATGGTATCTATAATTTTACATATCAACATAAATAAATAAAAGTGATTGCACTTGATTATTCAAGGTGAAAATGAATTTACAGACCTATTGGATAAACATAACCAAGTATTTTATATGAACTCAAGGATCAACATCGTAGATAGCAACATATTTGGAATGTGTAGAAATTGTTATGTGGGTAACAGTTTTATTTGAACATATTGATACATATGTTATAATTTGTAGACAAGGGTTTTACATCGCAGATGATATCGTTACCAAACTGACTGCGTGATGACAAAACTTCGAGAACAATTGAGATGCACTGAGATTCCATGAGATGGTGTTAACCCTGGTCCTACTAGAAGGGATGGAGGTGTTGCCCACCGTTTAGCCTCCAAAACCTGGATTCATGGGAGGGTTGTGTGAGTTGCGCTCCCCTAGACGTGTGATGATGACTATCGGATGCCTACTGGTCAATCAGGTCGACGTAATCGACGCTTACACCCTTAAGGTCTATGAATGGTTGGATCAGTAAAACTAATGCCATGGCATATTCCTGTAGAGGACTGATAGGATGGGAGCGGAAGAGATTAGGGAGGATAGGATGATTCTAGAATAGCTTGGGAACATTGTTGGGGCAAGACGTGACTACTAAATTTGTAAACCAATAAATGATCAAAACATAAATGTTAAAGTGCTCTCACACATTAAACGAAAATTCAATTATGGTACACCACCCTTATATGATTATACTAATCACTTATATAATTAATGATATACGACATAAAACTTAACTTCGAGACGAAGTTTTCTGAAGGAGGGGTGTATGTAATGACCCAACTCGAGTTATAGGGAACATAGAAATATTAGCATGCATATGATAGCTACATTTGCATGCATCACATGTACTGCACTAGTATATGCACTAACCAATTATGAAAAGTCTCAGTGTAGGGTAATGAGTGAATTATTGAAGTATTGAGTATATACCTAACTCACCATAATATAATGAATGTATTATGAGGTAAAAGTTATACCTACCACTATCATAATATAACTAATATTTTGTTTTGTTCAAAGGAAAGTAAAAGCATTGACTTATGCAAATAAAATGTGATATTTTAATAAATCTAAGATATTTTAGAAATCCAAGGTATTTAGTAAATAATGATATTTTAGAAATCCAAGATATTTATTAAATAATAATATTTAATAAATCTAAATAATTTTAGAAATCCAAGATATTTTAAAAAGAATTTTTTTTAATAAATATCTTGAAAGGATATTTAACTAAGATATTTATTAAAAGGAGGATATTTTAATAAATATATTAGGGGATTTGTGTATTAAAGGAGAAGAGGGGGGAGGGGGCGGAATTGATGGGGATGGGTAGTGAGGTGGGAAAACTGACCCGGATGCTATCAGAGGAGTTCTAACTGTGGGAGACATGAGCAGTGAGTTCTAACAGAGTTATGGAGTGATCTCGATTTTTATTGGAGTTTTGGGCACGGAGGCCAGAATACTTGTCTTCTGGATCTGGGGACCGGAGAGGTTGACCTCAGATAGGCTGGGAGGAAAACGACAGTTTGGTAATGGGAGTTGGAGCCATGGCGGATCAGGAACATCTTCAAACACGATTCCAGGTAAGTATTAAATATTCAATTGATATATATTTTTCTTCAAAAATCCCACTTTGGATTGTGTAGTATAAATTTTGCTAATGATTGTTAATTGTGAAAATTATGGTCCTTACATCCCATATTAGCCATAGATACAAAAAAAAATATCTTTTTTCTCTTTGAAAACTTCGTCGAATGTTTTGTAATGCTAGTAGAGTTTACCAAATCCTTCATCCTCTATAAACATGAACAAAAAATAGGGTTTGTTGAACTCGTTGAGCCTTTGAACCTTCTTTACTTGACTTGGAATCCATATTGTTTGAAGCTCCACGTGAGGTGTAATCTCGTACATGGAAAACCATGAGTGCACATTCATAGGTTGGAGGGACCCTTTGGGTACAAAAATTCTTCATTTGGTACTAAAAATATACTAGAACTATTTCATTAGCATAACACTCTCTAAAACACTTAATTATCTACCTCAAAACATAGAATTTAAAGAAAGAATCATAGAGTACATGACTAGCTTGTTGATAGGTTTTAGAGAGTGACATTATAGGTTTAAAAGGGTAAAAAGGGGTATGATAAGTAATGAAAGAATGAAAAAAAGTAGTTGAAGATGAAATTTTTAGGTTTCAACAAGGCAATTGTTCGACAAAATTTTCAATGGTGCCTGACGAAAAAAATATTACATATAATCAACAAGAATAGGCATAATAGTGAAAACCTCTTTGGAGGTTCCACTAGACCTGTGCTCAATTTAAAAACACTTACCTAGTGCTTGAGAGTCCTATATTTTCAACAACAACAAAAAATTGTTGCTTATACAAAAGTAGTTAGTAAAAAAATTGGTTATAAGAGGTTACATGAAAAAACTTCCTAAAAATTATCTCATGTGCGATTGATACCTAAATTAAGGATTATATCCATCATTTATTCAAAAAATATATGGAGAATGAGTTGAGTCTCTTGAAGACAAACATGAAAAAAAGAGAAGAAAAATTGAAAGAGCATACACCTCCCATAAGTAAAGCACAACCAAAGGGAAAATATTTGTGACAATATATGAATAAAAAGGTGAAGGAAGTAATAAAATCAAAGGAATTAAGTCATTTAGAACCAGTGAAAACAAAATAATATCATCAAAGTTCAAAGGAAAATGAAGCAATCTATTAGTTGAAATCAAGTGATGAAGATATGACCCACGAATCAACGAGAGAAATAAAATCGATCGGGTTAGGAAATTATATTACAAAAAAAAAATGAGATTTCAATATCAACTCTACATGAATACATAATTCAACCGAACATCAAATTTCAGCTGACTAAGAAAAATTTATCAAAGAAGTATAATCGACCAGTCCATAGAATTAAAACCAATAAGCATTCGAAATGATCCAAATGACCCATCAATAAATTCAACTAACCTTTGACTTGAATCTATTTTCCATCATAAAAGTTGAACATGTGCATCACCTTTACATGAGGAAACATTTAACATATTTGTAAATTCGAAAGACTGCCAAACTAACACATCATCACAAGAATTTATTACTTCCTTGTAAAATAAAACTATAAATACGAAGGAGGCATATGACTTTGTTTCATTATTTTGCACACTAGAGTGATTGAGTAACTTATTCTTGGAAGTCAAAATCAATCAACCGAAATTTCAAACCAAAAACGAGAATCCAACTTCTACCCTACTAAAAATTAAGAATATGTCAAAAATGAAAGGACAAGTGTAGATAGGGAAAACCCTAATAGAACCCCAATCCAAGTAAAAATTTTACAAAACAAGTGTGGCATAGTTATAACTCAGACTTCACAATATCAAACACGCCAAAAAGGAGGAAACACAATGGGAGAAACATTGGAAATAACTCAACCAATGGGTATAATAGAAAGCAACAAAAGTCATAGTGCTTCAACAAGCACAGATAACGCATTACTTAGGCACACCACTAAATGATGATTTTGGTGGTTGGAAGGAAACAACAGTTAAATTAATTGTGAGTAAATACCAAGGAGGTTCCTTATGGTTGGAAAGACCACTGTCAATTACCCCTAAATTGATTCACAAAATCACTGGGATGCCCTAAAAAAGAGAAAGGATTCCAAAAACAATCGACCTTACATATTGGATATAGAATTTCATAGGGTCAACAATGACCAAAAATTCAAAAGGTTTAATAATCAATTGGGTGACTAACCAAGCTACAAAGTGGAATTGTATTATAGTATCCCTACGCTTCGCAATTGTAGGTCAAGCATCATATGTCAAGTTGAACATCATTGGAGGCAATCAAACAGAATGCATCAGAAGGAAAGTTATTTAACTTAGTAGAGAACTTGCCAAATATTATAAAAGAGATTTTCCAAGAATGGAATAATACAATGAAGGTGATCAAATTCCCTTCCCTACTAATTTGGCTTGCAATGAGCCAAGTTACTCTATTTAGAGAAGTGACATTCACAAAAGGAAAAACATTGACTATACAAAACCACTAATGCTTTGCAACAAAAACGCTTGCTTCAACACATTCAATTCCTCCAAAAATAATGTTCCAACATGGTTCATGAATCTAAAAAATGTTTCCACAGATGAAGATTATTCCAGAGGCTTCGTCGAGTGCTCCCAACTCAGTGCATATACAACTTTTCCTAAACATGACCAAGCTACGGTATGTTGAAGGAGACAGTATCAACTCTAAAGGGTTTGGCCTATTGTTCATGTATTTCCATGTCATACATAAAATAGAGTTACGCTTAAAAAAAGAAGAAGCTTTCAGTCATTTTTAAATTTGCAAATATTCACATAAGTCCATCAAGGATGATTTCTCCTTTGAACGGAGAGAAGAAAAATTGCCATAAATACTAAAAAATAAATAAAAAATAATAAAAAATAAAAATTCATGTTGATCCTTTCAATTGATAACCCTATGTCTCAACTGCATATAGCACTTTATAGAATCTAAACAGAGGTCATTTTCCTAAGATATTGCCAATTTGATCCAAGAACCCAAGAACTTATCCATATACACCATTTTCATTCTACCTTCCTAATTTAAGCCATTATATTATTTCTTCATTTTGTCATTTTATCATTCACCTTTTGCATTTACCATTCATTATTTTACCTTTTCTATTTACCATCAACTATTATCCATTTTTCATTTTTATATCTACCCCTCGAATTTTCCATACTTATCCTTTCCACTTTTCTCTCTTTATTCTTTTTACCATCTCTATAAATACTCATTCCAGTTTCCGACTAGTTTTTATATTCCTACATTTCTATTTTCCGTATTTCTAAGAAAATCCATTTTATTTTCCATATTTAGAAATATTTTTGTATTACTTCTACTTACCCTCATTTCTAACATCTTCATAACGCCTTTTCAATTTCGGCCTATATGTTTTAACACATAATTTATCTTATTTATCATCCTTTGTGTGGAATTTTTGGTGTGTATTCCTTTGCACGCAATTTCCTCTACACAACCCTTACCTCTCCGTGCCTCTGCACGCCATTTTCATCCACACATTCCTTACATCTCCTTACTTACGCACTCTTAAACCCCCACACAATCATTTTCTTCACACGCACTCACTCTCCATTTTTTGCTAATTAGTCAATTTTACCTTTATTTACTTTTACATTTTCACACTTGACTTATATTCTAGATTCTAGCATTTCACCTTTGGATTATTAAGATTTCTCATATAATTTTTATCGTAAGTTCTTTTGGAATATCTTCCCACGACATGTGGCAGATTCTTGGACATATCATGGGATGACATTTGGAAGGCATTGATTGCTCAATGATGATCGAGCAATGCCTCAATGATGATCGAGCAATGAGTTGGCAGACAAAGGATAGAAGTTTATGCTCTCCACAAACTATGACTCTTTATGCTTAATATTTGAATAATGTTGGGAAAGTTAATTTTATAGATGCATTGAAGTATATTAACATTATACATGTTGATTTAAAATATGGATTCATAAATCAAAATGCCAAGATCAACAGTGGTTGAGACACAAACTTCTAGAGGCCATAACTTGAGTTCAAAATGTCTAATTTGGGAAAATGAGACCTCATTGGAAAAATTGAAACACAAACACATTGGGAGTGGTTTCTATGATAAAAATATATATATCAACTCAAAAAATTAAAAGAAAAGGCGTGATCAATTTTTGGCATATCACCAAATTATTATTTAAAATTATTTATAAAAAGGAAAATATGGAATATTTGAAGTGAAACCTAGCTTGGAAAACGAATTCCTAACTTGATATTTTCAAAATGGATCTTGATTCAGTTAATTCAAAGAGGAGAAACCTAATTTTCAAGTAGTTGCAAAGATGAAGACAAGATTATAAAAGGAGAAAATCACAATCAAAAAGTGGTTGTTGCGAGAGAAGATTCATTCCATAGGTCATCCTTCTACAATTTTGTGAGTGTCCTTTATTTTGTTTTGAATAAATTCCCTTCTTTCTCCCTAGTATTTGATCCTCTAGATTTATGAAATGCCTTATTAGCTTGTAAAGTTGATCCCTCACTACAAGTTCCATTTCTCTTTCAACTAACCTCAAAGTATTTGGTCCATGGGAGCCCAACCCAGTCCGTAGGGATGGTTGCCTTTACTTTTATTATTAAGTATTATGATTTTGCAAAGTGATTAGGCACTTACTTTATTCAAAACTCAAAATCCTATAAAACTATTCGTTGACTCATAGAGAGCTCATTTTGGGAGTGAATTTCATGTGTGGTTTCGACACTTTTAAACAAGCAATGAGATCTCGTGAATTTTATTCCATGATTCTTTATTATCTTTGAATGAATGAAATCATTTTATAATTCTTTGAATATTTGGAAAAAAATCGTGCTTTTTGTCATTGACTTGCCTCAAATGTGTTTTCCCCATAATGCATGAATGTATGTGTGCAATGAAATAAATTTTCAGATAATTATTTATTCCAATATCATTATTTCATTTTCCTTTTAAAACACTAGATCCATTCCTAGGTGAATGTGTTGATTGGTCATATTTTTATGCTTTCAATTATTTTGAATATTTGAGTGAATGAAAAGAGGAGTGCCATCTCTATAAAACGCAGAGGGAACATGAACAAGGCCCTAGGAGGTTGACTATTTTCCTTGATTAGGCAAAAAATAAGACTTGTGAGTAAATTTTCAAAGAGTTGGAGGGGTATTTAAGAACTAGATTCTCGATCTTAGCTTAAAAATTAAATGATTCATCCAAAGTAATATTACCTTTCACAAAAGCAGAATTGGAGGAAGAAATGGAAGTTGAGATGTACACCCAACCATTTGACGAAAGTTTGGACAAAATGGTTGGGTTTCCATCCAAAATTCCATTAGGGAAAAAGCGTGAAGAACTAGCAGTAATAGTGGAGCTCGGTCAGGACAATGAAGAAATTACAAATTTCCTCAAGGAATTCCAAATTATTAATTTTGATAACCCTACAAATTCAGCACAGTACAATATTTCGCTAAAAAATTGGCCACAATAGCCAAGTAATTGGATAAGGCTTATCGATGAGAGATGACAAGAATAAAGGGAACACTAAGTTCAAGTGTCATGCCCACTTTTGCAGAGGCTATGGAAAAAGAAAATGAGAAAAATTCACATGCCAAACAAATTAGTCAAGCTGGAGAGAAAGATGAGTAGATGGAAACCAAAAAAATCCACCACTACACCATTATCAGAACTAAGAGAAGTAATTTGGAAATTTGATTTTTTGTCTACTAAGACTTTGAAATTTTGCAATTCATTAAACACTTCAAATTTTAGTTTCAAAACACATACCCAAATTTTTCCTATTGTAATCATCAACAAACAAAAGGAAATTGCTAACACCAATGATTGATGTCATGTTCATTAGTCCACAAATGTTTACATGAAAAAATTGAAGGACTCTATGTGTTTTCCAAGATTTTCCTTCATCAAAGGGCATGTGATGTGTCTTCCCTACCTAGCAAGCTCTGAAAACTCCTCGGATCTAGTGCTTATTGTCCATAAGTTCAGTTGTTAATTTATCTCTTTTCAACTGAGAGAGGTTGGTCAAGGTGACCATAATTCTAACAGCATAGTGAATTGATGTCATACACACTCTTAGCGGCTAGTGTGTGTTCTTTGGCCTATCTAGTATCACTAGTCTGAAACAACCCATGGTCCTCCACACCAAGAGAAACAGTCTTCTTAATATCCCTATCAACTATGTAACATTTTTTATTGTTAAATTTGACATAGAAATGGGGGCAATGCCTCATTATCTCACTAACTGAAAATATATTAAGATCCATATTAGTCACATAGTAGACATTGAGGAACATCAACGCAGTCCTCCAAAGGAAATATGGGCATTTCCCTTACCAACTATTGTTTATTCTTCCCCAACACCAAAGATCGCTAAATTCTTGGATGAACAAGATTTTTACTCTATGAATCAACCCTACCTATTGATGAAATGGCGTAATATACTTAAATTGATGAACTAAGAAGATGATATGGGTTTATCCACTTGTATTGTGGCCATGAATGCATAGAAGTTTGAGTCCTCCTCTATTGGTCCTATGACATGAGCCTACTACTAAGGCCCTCCCTAGTTGGTCGTATGGCTGACCAACCTCTTTTTAAAATGCTTCTTCATATGGCCTACCTTCCCACAATAATGACAAGTAATGGAATTACGACCCTCGGCGTTGTCTTCACCACTACTCTAGCCTTTCTTCTTGGCCCATTTTCTTTTCCCTTTGAAACTGGAAACAAAGGCTAGCTTAAAACCCTATGTCTCACTATTGCTACCAATCTATTTCTTCCATATATCTTAGTATCATAGCTTATTGAAAAGCTCTCAAAAACTTCAAGTCAACATTTGTAGCAGTGATGTTTAGGATCTTGATGAAGTGTTGATAAGAATGTGGTAAGATTATTAGTGTGAATACAGCCAATGTCATGTTCTTCCATCTTTCGACCAATGGCCTCCAATAATTCTTGGATGTCCCTGAACTTGAGTAAGTCCTCATGTAACCATGTGCCCTCACTCATCATGATCAAAAATATAATTTTCTTTAAAAGTAATAATTTTACTTTGTATGAATTTTAATAAAAATCTTTCAAATGCTTCCAAATTTATACTAAAGTATTCCCTTCTTGAACCTCAAGAATCATTTCATTTATCACATATAATTTGATCATCATTACATCTTCTTTATCTTAGCCATCAAACTTATCCTAGTATCTACTCGTAACAATGGGTTGGGTATTCTTGCGAAGAATGGTTCCTAAGAAACACTTGTCCTTGAAAATGGCCAACACATATTGCTTCCACATAGTGTATTTATTCTCAAATAGCTTCTATATTACTTCTAGCACATTAGAGGAAATTTTAGCCTAAAAGTGGCCTCCTAAGGAAAAATAATAAAATAAGAGTTATGAACTTTAGAGGGAAAATAAGAAACATATTTTTTTAAATTTTATTTTTGGATTATCTCCTTATATGTTTACTCAAATTTCAAGTGCAGACATTCATTGGATGTGGAATTAAATTCCACATCCAACGAGTACCCATTACGCATACTTTTGAAAAGACCCACATTGATAAAATTTGAAGATACGTTAAAAAACGTGTAAGATATAAGTCAAAAATACTATTAAAAAAATTAGTTTTTCTTCTTTTCCCTCCAAAATATTTACATGTACCTCTTTTTAAATTTAAAGGAATTTGATTGATTTACATATTATGACATGGAAATTACACGAAAATTTCATGGCACTTTTAGGCTAAATTTCCTCGAATGTGATGTTGGATAATCAATCCATAGATACAATTCAAGAGTATATAAAAATATATGGCTCTAAATTGCTATGGAAGCCACATACTACTAATTAACGTATATATTTGCGAGAAAACTATCTGAAATCATTGCAAAAATACTTAAATCTACATACCAATCGATGAAACTTCACATATCTAGATAGGCATGACCTCAAATAACTCAAAAACATTTGGATATGCTAATAACCAACATCAAAAGAGCCAATTTCTCCTTGGATATACCGAAACATAATCAATCAGTAGCTAAACTTTCATATCTACAAATCTGGTTTCAATGAAACCCTTTTGGCTCTTCAATGTGCTACACTAGTGATCCCTCGAATCCATCTCTTTCAACAATAATACCTAGGTATTAACGCTCTTACACACTCATCAATATAATCATGCTTTTATGGTTCTCCAAATCCTCATACATTTCAAGAGAAGAGCATACTTAGTAGATTAAATTGGCTCTAATACCATATTACAAAAACACAGCACATAAAGTAACCAAGAGAACTCGAAAAAGTTCTTTGTATTGAGTAAATAGTGAGAAAGTTAAAGCTTTCTTATATGTGTTATAATTGAGACAATTTATTCCACTTTATATGTATTTGATATGCAAAATGTTAAATTTTCAGATTGTACTATGTTGTATCAATTACTTTAGCCCAAATTACTTTTTCATAAACAATGCATCCAATTATTAGCAGTGTAATCAATCATAAATTGTAATTAAAGGTAGAACAATATACGCAGTGATAAAGAAGACAACAACACAACCATAAGAAGCAGCAAATTGGTCCAAGACCAGGGAAAAACCCCACAAGAGGGAAACCCTTTCAAATCTTCTTCTTCAATAGATCGTCATAAAAAAAATTCAACAGAGAGTACAATGAGTCCCATACATATGTAGTGAAAATACACAAAACAGATCTACAGATTTGCACCTCTACAACATCAAGAAACACGGATCCAATAGATCACTAAAGCCAACTGATATCAATGTTCAAATCCTAGATCTAAATCCAATATGTTATCAAAGACTAATCGCAAACATATGTGACTGAGCGAATGAATTCTGGAAGCACTGTGTGAGAACCTCAAGATGACCCAACTCATATATGCTCATAAAAACCCTTACCCACAACCACAAGACATTATTCCTGTGGCTATAGCTCCCTGGCTGCTGGAAGGACACTTTCTATCTGTAGCTCTGGCCCAACAACCTGATCTGGCCTCAAAACCCTAGCTGCTACCTTGCCACACTGTTAGTTTTAGAACATGTTCTATGCCATTTCATATTAGGGCACACAATACTGAAGGAGATAGAACATTCTAATAGATCGATGGAAGACAAGCCAAAACATAGATGAAGAATGGTGGCGTTACGACAATCAGCAGGATGCTTCTACTAGCAAAGTCTCCAATAGGTCATTCAGCCAAGCGTGTCACACATAACCCCAAAACAACCCAAACAAAGAATACGCAGCTCCAACACCAACAAGAGAGAGAATTCCTCCACACCAATGTGTGTCAAATGAACTCTAAGTCTCTCCAATATATAAGAATCTTTGGGGGTGTGTGACACGTCCTTTAAGACATTTAAGTCTATATTTTATTCCAGGCCGACCTAGCACATAAGTGGAATAAATTCAAAGTACATGTTCTGCTCATCCGATCGAGATGATCTTTAGATCAATGTTACACCTCTCCGAAAGAGGAATCCAATAAAAATATTGCGATCGTCATCTGAGCAGCACAACCTAGATTTTGGACCTAGTTGTCCAATTTTAACACTCCCTCTCAACTAGGGAGAACTCCGTCCACAAGTGCAATCCAAACATCGTACTTCATCCCGTTGTAACTTGCTTTGCTGGCCTCTTTATTTCAAAATAGAAGTGGGTCAATCGCAAAGACATCATACCTGGCTGACAGATTCAGCCCAGAGGTCAAAACCTCTATCGAACTCACAAAGAGTCTCTAACCAACCCGACGTTGGTTCATCTGACCCAAAGTCAGGCGGAGGTCCGAGACCTCACAAGACTTGATCCCAGATCAAGTGGTTGGACTGTGCCATCCTAGATAGAGAGTACGACAATCTCTAATGCGTCCATCAGTCTTTGTTACTATTCTCTAGCTTTTCCCACCTCATTGGCCAAATGAGAGGTACTTCCCATGAGCCCTGAACTCAATGTGTAGGATGCATATGGGGCACAGATAATGAGAGGTGAACCAACTCAATAATCACAACGGTGGGGTCCAAGCACACCAACAAGGTTTGGCAAGCCTAGCCTTGTGGTTGCTCATAGTTTCGAGAAGCTATCCCCAAAGCCCCCTAGAGCTCCCAGAGCTCATCGTCCAACAAGACCCTCAGAATAGGGTTGCTCCACGATACCAAGATTCTCACGGAAGGTTAGGAACATGACCTTCCCCAAGGGCAATGTGAGAATATCCGCGACCTGCTCATCAGTTCCTATATGATCGAGCCTTACAGCGCCTCGCTGTACCATATCCCGGATAAAGTGGTACCAGCCATCAACATGCTTGGATCGTTCGTGGAACACGGGATTCTATGACAAATGAATCCCCCTCTGGTTATCACAAAGGATAACGGTGGCATCTAGCACATGCTCGAACAGCTCACTGAAGAGCTTTCGCAACCAAGTGACTTCACAACGGGTCATACATGCTGCAATGTATTTGACCTTAGCGGTGCTCGAGTCTACCGACTTTAGTTTCCTACCCGAAGCAAATCTATATGTGAAGTAGCATCCAGATGTGCTCTTGCGATCCACCACACTGCCAGCCCAATCAGCATCAATATATCCATGGAGTGTCACACTCCCGACAATGTATCTCAACCCATGGTCTATCGTGCCTCAAAGATATCTCAAGAGTTTCTTGGCACCAACCCAATGAATGTTATGATCAACCATGTGTTGACTCAAAGTGTTCACTACACAACATACGTCCGAACGGGTGTTCACTAAGAACATCAACGTCCCTACGAGTTGACGATACTTAGTAGGATTTGCTAACACGGGCCCAACAGTGCTGCTGCTCAACTTCTTAAAGTTGAGTTCCATCGGTGTCGACACGGACTTACAGTCCATCATACCAGAAGCTTCATAAGGTATTTTCCTTGACAAAATAAAATCTCGCCAGGTCTCCGCTAGACCTCTAGGCCTAGGCATCAGTCCTAGGTCCTTCATCTCGAACTCAGCAGCGAGCTCCCTCTTACACTGATGAATGAGAGGGTCAGCACTTGTTAGGAAGAGATCGTCCACATATAGCACCAGAATGAGAGGCTTCTCTCTATCAACCTTGAAGTAAAGGTTTGGATCAGCATTACTACGAGTGAAGCCCAGCTTCATCAGGTAGCTATCTATCCTTTCGTACCAAGCTTTGGGTGCTTGCTTCAGCCCATAGAGGGCTTTATTCAACCAACAAACATGAGTCTCTTGATCCTAGACTTCAAACCCCAGAGGTTGTTCTTCATACACCTCTTCCTTTATCGCTCTATGCCAAAAGGCGGTCTTCACATCCATTTGGAGGTTGCTTCCATCCTTGTGTAGCAGCAAGGGTAATAATAGATCGAATGGTGGTGTATCAGGCCGCAGGTGCAAATATGTCATCATAATCTATGCCTTCCTTTTGAGAGAAGCCACGGGCAACGAATCTTGCCTTGAATTTTTCAGCGCTTCCATCAGCTCCATGCTTGATCTTGTAGAGCCATTTCGAGGTGACAACTGCTTTGTCCTTCGGTCTTGGAACCGCATCCTAAACATCATCCTCGCATCCTTCCAGGCTTGATGCCTTATAGCTTCTTCAAATGATCCAGGCTCATATTGTAATTATGGTTGATAGATACCCCTGGTATTTATATGGCTTCTTGGTTTTCCTCCGGAATTTCCCCCTCTGAAGCCATATGTCTCTGAGCCATGAGGATCTTATTTCGTTCAGCGATGGTATCCACTCAGAAGCATATACAGATATATTATCCCTCTTAATGCCAGCTTCTCTTGTGAGAGAAGACATCTATATCAAATGAGGGCATCCCAGACACCAACTTGGAAAAGGACTCTTATTCTCCCACAGTCAAAGCCATTCAAGACCACAAGCTTTTGCTGAAGACTCCAACAACGTGACTGAAGGCTGCAGAAACTTCTCAGATCACACTTCCAAGTTTATCATTACGCTCTACTGAAAGACTAATTGCAGTCACAAGCTTACTGCTACTATGAATCTTATAAACATGGGTGTTTGTTACTGTCATAATGACAGTGACACAGATTTGTTTCTCAAATTTCCGGTTACAGAGATACCTTCTGAATTGTCATCACTGTCATTTCGATGATGCCATAATTTTATCTTACCCATCACTATCTTCTTCATCATGGTCATACTGCCATATAGTATTAAAAAAATCAAATTTCATGGTCATACATATTCTGCCATATGTCATTGTTTAGGTTAGGGCACCCACAGGTTTTTCTGCTCTAAACGCTCCAACAACTACCTAGACGATTGCGGCTTCACTTCCACAAGATCCTCCTTCCTTTGCTGTTATAAATGGCACTCTGTCTCTGCTTTGAAAAATACAAGGTTGTTATCAAGGTCTTGATTCTGAGATTAGTGTTGCGGCATAACGAGCTGCTCGAAAAAGTTCTACTTCTCCAAAACAAAAATCCTTGCACACTTCAACTTCAATACATCTGTCTTCATACAATAGATTTCCAAATCACTGTACTTAATGCTCAAATATCAATTCAACAAGTCTGCCTTTGCATAATTCACTTGGAGATATGATATGCCATGCATTATTTCTAAAGGTTCTGAGTAGATTTGCAGTAAATACATTGTCCAATAACTGAGCTAACAACATAGCGAGATGAATAACCCTGCAACAACTTAGCCACAAATGCAGTAAAGGTAGCATATCCTCCAATACATTTACCATTCGTTGATTACTTGAAATTGCTACTGCAGGGCCTGTAACAAACGTCGTGACCTGTCGTGGACTCCGTATATGCAATGTTCTATTAATGTGTCTTCTTTGCTGTGAACCTAGTTAAAAGAATCTTGCTCTCACGTTTCGGTAACTACAACCATATTTCAAATGCATCTGTTTTTCCTGCTTGAGATTATTTTGGCCAGGCTAAAGATAGCCTATGGGACTATGGGACAAATGCCAAATTCTTTCTATTCAAAACGAATTTGCTTAACTACCATATGCTCAACCAAATGGACAAAGTAACTTTTGGAACTGTTGATGCCTCAGAAGTGGTGAAAAATTATGTACAGGAGGTCCCCACTAGCTTCAACATCACAAATATTCTAGAATCGTTCATGCATAGTTCCGATGTAGGAGAAGTCGTTATGAGTGAGAGAGGAAATGTCATTGACGTCAGCCTGAGGGAGTCGGTGGCTGTAGGGGGGCATGGTACAGCACCATTTTATCTACCCGGCTCGGACAAATCGGCAACCTAAAAAAAAATAGCGGCTCTGCAAACTCGACGGCTCTAAAAAAACAACAGTGGTGACAGAACTACGGCGTAATAGCTCTCCGATATGCCTTTCTCAGCTTCTATCCAAGCTTCCGCTGTGGAGATGTGGCTCAATAGTCACGGCATCGTGATCATCAGAACCACCCCTGCCGTCGCCTTTTCCCCATCGTCGTCATGCCTGACTGCACATGCCCGGTCACCGGATAGAATCACATGCCCGTCGTGGATCTAGAGTGCCTGAATTGACTCGAACTTGTCCATCAGGTGCCGCTGACCTAGACCAGAAAACTTAAGGCAAAAAAAAATGTCAATACTCAACCAACAACGATGATTTAATATTCGTCATTCTTTTTGGTGACAGGTCCCGAGCTTCAGAAAATTTTATTCACAAAGACACTTCTCGTGTATATCACTATCTTGCACAGCGGACACTTTCTTCCACAGATAGTGTTCGGCCTGCATAGAAAACTATTCGTATAGTCGGCTAGATTCTTCCTTGATTTCCATTTCACTCGGATGTTGTACAGGAGAATACCTGTTCCACAGAAAGATTCCCAATTTACACAGCGTATGTTCTGTTTGGGAACACTCCTCAGACTTCTGATTTAGTCGCTAGTGCTTGGATAGAGGCGGCGGGTTCATACGTTGTTGCTTGAGAGATTTTGCTTGGAATTTTGATGAAGTGACATCGAATTTCGGGTATCCTCCTCATTGTTCCTTTTTGAACCCCAGATCATGAGTGATAGCCACAAAGGGTCTCGCTGTCTTTCAAATGGTACATCTGTGCCCAAACCAAAAAAAAACATTATTTCCCACAGCAGACAGATCATCAAATTGAAATTTTAGAGATCTACTTGGCCACAGTCGTGCGGTATTTTCCAGCGCGAAAGCAGACGGAACAATGGAATGCTCCTCGCCTTCTTCTACGGCGCACTCGCTAGCGGTAAGACCATAATTGCTAGAATTATGTTGTGTTCCCCCTTTTACCTCAAATCAAATCAAAGGATGACTAATTTAGGTTGCAGATCTATCAAACTGATTAAGATAGCCTAATACGCAGCCTTAATTGACAAAGTCATACATAGCTGAAGAGCTTCCTTTCTCCTTGGCCTATATGCCCAACAATATCGGTTACTTGAGACAACCTTCATAGATCTATTTAGACACTAAAACAGTGGTTCAACAGATCCATTGTCACTCACAGCTCCTCGGCCTTCTCTCCGACGTTGATTTGAGAAGACTTCTTCTTCAGCTGAAAGCTAGGGCACAATCACCTGCAGTGGTGGTATGGCTTGCGGCCTACCACACAGCCTTACGTCACCCTTATTTGCTTTTAGGGCTTTGTCTTCATGTCAGGCTCCGATACCATGTTATTTTTAGAACATGTTCTATGCCATTTCATATTAGGGCACACAATACTGAAGGAGATAGAACATTCTAATAGATCGATGGAAGACAAGCCAAAACAGAGATGAAGAATGGTGGTGTTACAGCGATCAGCAGGATGCTTCTACCAGCAAAGTCTCTAATAGGTCATTCAACCAAGCGTGTCACACATAACCCCAAAACAACCCAAACAAAGAATACGCAGCTCCAACACCAACAAGAGAGAGAATTCCTCCACACTAATGTGTGTCAAATGAACTCTAAGTCTCTCCAATACATAGGAATCTTTGGGGGTGTGTGACACGTCCTTTAAGACATTTAAGTCTATATTTTATTCCAGGCCGACCTAGCACATAAGTGGAATAAATTCAAAGTACATGTTCTGCTCATCCGATCGAGATGATCTTTAGATCAATCTTACACCTCTCCGAAAGAGGAATCCAATAAAAATATTGTGATCGTCATCTGAGCAGCACAACCCAGAGTTTGGACCTAGTTGTCCAATTTTAACACACACTCTGTCATAGTTATGTCACCCTCGTCACTACCTTGCCACGTTGTGCCCGTGGCTAGAGCCTGATTTCACAAGTTTTGTGCCTGCATCTATGGCCCAAAAGCCCTAGATCAGAGCAAACCTCTCGCATGTGATTTCGAACCCTACGCAATCTTATTCCGTCAAATTTGTGCAAGCCAAAACAAAAATATATGAACCAAGACAAAGAGTACAAGAATAAAATCTCTTGAGCAAGTGTGTGAGAATGAGCTTGAGGTCACTTTTATTTTTAACTTTCGTGAGGGTCTACTTGGCATTGAGGCTGACTTGACTAAATCCACATGTGCTTAGGCCAACCTGTTGAAAAAGTGTAACTAGTTTCGGTCTTCATAATGAATAAGTAATTATGAATTTATGTAATTGTTACACAGTAATTTGTCACCGTCCCTACCATTCCCCGTCCTGCACAATGGAGGACCCATTTTGTGACCTGTGAACATTTTCATGCCTTGAAATCATCATCAATGCATTCCTCTAAACATGAGCTTCAATTGCCCTAAAGACATCTCCTTGCCGAAATCATGAAAAACATCCCTTTTTGCATTGGCGCGGGTATACAGTTCAGCACTCGCGCCAATGGGGAAAATCCTACAAAGAGGCCGCGCCAACTGGCGTTCTGTCCCAGCGCATTAGTTGCGCCAGCCAATTTAAGGAGTGTTTTTTAAATAAATATGGCGGAAGTTGTGTTTCAACAAACTTAGAAACCATTACCTATCTTGAGTTGGGAGGTTTGGCTGCGGGATTTCTATGGAAGGGAAGTGGTTTGCCACCTCCCATGGAACCTTCCTTGTTGATAGGGCCAATCCCACAATAATAGGGATCCCAACTCCCTCATTTCCCATCTATAAAAGCCTGCTCAATTCCATGGCAAGCTAGTCTTGAAGTGCCTAAGCTTTGAATCTCCAAATTCCCAAGAGCCTTGTGCCGTAAGAGCCCTCTTTCTTCCCTTAAGGCCGACTCAAGTAAGGAGACTATTGTCGAGAGACTCAGGAGAGGTTTGCCCTTTCCCTGGCGAGCTTTGTGAGACGTGAACGACTGGAGACCCTTCCGAAGGGGAACACGACGTCAGAACATTGGTTGTAATCTTTCTTCGATTGTTATTTAATGAATGATTACGATTATGGTTCCACCATGTTTTCGATTATGTTAATATGAGTAATATCCTTTCTGACTGATATTTAGTTACGTATGCTGGATTTTATGCTTGTATCTGTTGGTTTCTTGCATGTGCAGGTGTCCATCCGCGGAGATCGTAGGAGGATTGTGATCTGCCGAGGCTAAGGAACGGGAACACTTTCTTCTTCAGATCATAGCATTGGATTCCAGGTAGGCTTCCATCTTTAGTCTTTTCATTCGTAACTAGGAACTTGAGTCGCCAAATTGTTGAGAAGGTAAATCCCCTCTGCGGACAGAGGCGATCCCTACTAGCCCAGCAGGGGTCTAGCAACAATCAAAAATGTTACAGATGCCCCCTAAAGTATGAGGCCCGAGAGAGAGAGAGGGGTGAAATGCTTTACGAGAACATGTTCAACTGAAGGCCCGCCGTCGAAAAACCTGCGCAGAAAAATACAACTGATATCTCAAGTACATGATGTAGATGTGGTATGGGCGCAGCCATCCGAAACAGAGTACACTATAATCCGGATCCAGGGTATGGGCGCAGCCATCCAACAAGGATCAAATAAATAGACTCAGGTATGGTCGCAGCCATCCAATCAGCGAGTCATATACATAATGATAATAATCCACAATCGCAGCCTGGATTACCACAGACACAATCCAGGGTCTTGCGCTCCATCTCGACCCAAACAAAGTACAAGTTCAAGCATGCGAATATGTGCTCTGAAGTCGAACATGCAGGAACATCGTCTGATTACCAGCCAATGATGAAAGATGTTAACAGACGCGAGAGAAACCACCAATAATGACAATGGTCCTCAAAGTACTACAGGTACAATCTACGGCGTGTGAATCAATGAGCTGGCGTCGAACACCCGCAGAATCACTCGATCGGAGGCCAATGATGAAAACCTCACGTCGAATGCAACGACCCTGCCATTGAGGCATGCAGGCTCCAAGGTACCGTGAAAGAGTCTCTAGATCAGCTACCTGGATAATGAGCTGAAGTCGACAGGAAGTGACCTCGATCGAAGGTGGGCCATAATGTTTCCCACATCATCGACACGAGACAGAGGAACATGATGTTTTTGTTGTGAATCAGGATCGTATGAGAATCAGAGGAAGGTTGATATTCGCAGAGGCCAACTTCTCTTGAACATATAAACGGCACGATAGTGGACTTGGCAGTATTTGACATCAACGGATCAGAGGTCATGGTGACGAGGCAATGAGCAGATGAGAGGTCAAAAGGGATTATCCAAACCCACGGAGGCAAAGTGAAGAAACGAGATGAGATGTCCCCAACCCGACACGAATGCGGACAAGTGCCATGTTCAAGAGCGACATACTGCCGACGATAACGACGATGGTTCCATTTTTTCCCCCACCATTTCTGGCGAGTACCCCAATTATTTTTGATGACAAGCTTGAAGGGGATAGCATATGCTTGTAATATAAGTCCGCCCTTCGGGCGAATCCATCCTAGTGCATTTAACGAGTCTTAGGAAGGAGAAACTCGGAGAACGTCATTGCGACGGAATCCAATGTCATCAGGTTTAACGAGTCTGCAAGGTTTAACGAGTCGACAAAGGAAAAAACTCGGCGTCTTTTTCATGTTTAGAGAGTTTGAAAAGACAACGGAAAAATGTAAACTCCCGGGGGGTGTCCTTTTCGTAAATAGTTCCTCGGATCGAAAGGTAGAAAACAATATCCAAGAGAAACTTTTATTCATGTCTGACTAAGGTATTCCTTTTTTTCGTAATTAGTCTATCTCAGTATGGAAAAGGGTTAAAATTGTATTTAGTATATGTCAATTCATTTACTTTTACAAGCTCGAAAGGACAAGTGCTCAGCAATCTTTTCATATTTTGGGAGTCTAAAAGAGCTAAAAGAGGACTCCTCCTGGAGGATCAAGTGGTATAAAAGGTAGCAATTGGTTTCAATGATGATGGAAATGCTCAAAACACGTAAATGTCAAGAGGTTGGCTAATAAGACGTTAGCTAACAAGACCACTCATCACAACGGTACTTCAGGATGGGGTGAAACAACCAAGTGAAGGCATATGATCGGCCATGCAGATAATGACGATGGAGTGAGAAAACCAAGGCTCATATGGCAGAAATAGGCTGATAAAATGGCAATCACAAGAGGTAAAGGGAAAGGTTTCATTTTTACACAAGCTTGAAATCAGGAAACTCTGCTTGAAGTTGGTTTTATTTTTACACAAGCTTGAAACAAAGATAAACTATGCTTGAAACCGGTTTCATTTTTACACAAGCTTGAAACAAAGATAAACTATGCTTGAAATAGTAAGCATGCCCCCAGCATGGTGACTCAATTCGAGGTACATGCCCCCCAAGCTTCAGTCAATATGAAAGGCGGATGGAGTGAAGGTTCAGATTACGAGATCTAAGAAAGACTCGACTGGGATTTTACGAGATCTAACCAAAGACTCAAATTGAACAAGAACGTGTTTCATTATTTTAACGAGGTTGACACATTAAAAGAACTATCCTCAGGACACCTTGTTTCATGGTTTAAGGAGCTTGGCACAAGACAAGGAACTCTGCTCCGACAACCTGGTTTCATTTTTAAGGAGCTTGACACAAGAAAACGGCTGGACTCCGCCAACCTTGTTTCATTTTAGAGCTTGACACAAGCAGCCGAACCATGCTCCAACAGGCTTGTTTCATTTTTAAGGAGCTTGACACAAGACAAGGAACTGCTAACAAAGAACTTTGGTTTCATTTTTTAAAATAGGCACGGGGAGAAGCGAGTGCTCCCTGGCAAACTTACATCAAAATGAACAAGAAGGCGGTGCTTCCAAGAGTTCCACTCCGGTGGAAGGAAAACATCCTGGAATTCGGGACCCAATGCCCAGAGTACACTATGCCTGACGTCGTCCGCGGAAGTACAGGCGCGGGGTAGGTAGACACATAGTTGACCTGCGGTGGAGCAGATACAACGGGTGAATAAAAACCAGGAGGGGGTGATGGCGGACCAGCTGCCACATTAGGACCAAAAAACGAAAGCTGATCAATGGTCACAATCCTTCCTTCATGCGGAAAAAAGACCACACGAAAGAGGGAGGAGACGAGCGCTCCCATGGCATAGGTGTAATCGCGCCCCAGGAGCAGATTGAAATCCAAGTGGCCTGGAACGACCATCACGTCCATATGGACGGTTTTGCCTCCCAAAGTAATCGGTAACCTTGGAAGGATCCCCAACGGTTGACTCGTCATTCTGTTAAAAGTCAAAATATTCTGCGTAGCAGGCGCAAGCGGCGGCGAACCGAAAGCTTGCTAGGTAGTTGAGGATAGAATACTAACATAGGCACCTTCGTCTATAATGGTGTTGGGTACGACCAAACCAAGAGCCTGTATTGTGATCTCAAAAGGCACATAAGACGGAAGGCGGAATCTTGCAAATCGACTCCAATCAAAGGAGGCGACCAGACTACTCGGAGGGGATACCATCGAACCAAGAAGGTCTTCCCCTGGTGTTATGGAAGAAGGAGCATCCTCCATAACCTCCATCTCGAAGGCGGGAGGGATATCCTCCGTAGCCTCCATCATGGGAGGCGGAGGAGCAGCTTCTTGAAGTACGGGGACGGGAGAAGAATCTGAAGAAATCAGAAGGACATGGGGGGTGTGAGATCCACTCTCGACAGAAAAGACCTGGTGCAGTGGACGAGACGACTCAACGAAGTAGGCGCGGTTTCCTCCCTGGGTCAAGCTCTTTAAAAAATGAAAACAAGATCTCGGAGCATAGTTCTTTTACTTGTGTTGAGCTCCTAAAAACAATGAAACAAGTTGTTTGAGGATAGTTCTTTTAAGTGTGTCAACCTCGTTAAAATAATGAAACACGAGCATGTTCAATTCGACTTTTTGTTTTTGAACCTTCACTCCATTTTCAATGGACTGAAGCTTGGGGGGCATGCACCTCGGATTGAGACACCATGCTGGGGGGCATGCCTGTTTTCCTCATTTCAAGCATAGTTTGCATATGTGTGTGTTCATGTGTGCTTTTAAGCTTGTTTAAAAATAAAATTCAATTTCAAGCATAGTTTGCATATGTGTGTGTTCATGTGTGCTTTTAAGCTTGCGTAAAAATGAAATGTGTGTGTGTAGATACATTGTCTGAATACATTTCGCATTGGGTCATTTGTTATGCAACTGATACATTAGATTACATTTGTATTAGAAATTTGCATGACATATAGAAAACATCATCACATGTAAAAGATCCATCTAGAAATAGTCATATGTATATATATAGATATCGAAATTTTTACATAGAGTGTGTCACATAAAGTCAAAAATATACATAATCATCTTAAGTACATCCGGAGATGGTACGTCTCTCAAAAAATAGGTGTGGTATAAATCCTAAGGGCTAATCCGCATGGTGCTCATAATAGCATGTGACTACACGCACTAAGCATCTCAGGATTCGGTGGATCTGACTCGGAACTGCCAGCCGAGCATAGTCTGGGATCCCGTGGGCAATGCCCTCGAGATTCTGGATCAACTCCTATCCTCTGGTGCCCTCCCCCTGTGGATCAGGGGCGAGTTGTGTCCTTCGTGAGATTGGAGACATCCCATCTGGTCTCTCGGGTCCCACATCTGCATACATATATGAAATGTGTTAGGACGAATGTGTATTAACAAAAAAAAACATAAAACATACAAAATCAAAAATATGAGGTCTTACCCAACTCCTCGTCCCAGTCATCTCCTTCTGGCAGTGGGAGATCTGGGTCTCTGTTGAAGTCAGTTCCTACATAGGGCTAGTCTTCCACTATAATCAGCTGGCGCCGTAACCACCTAAAGAACTCCGGCCTCCAGGACATCTGTTGGCCCCCTCCAGCTCTGGGCATTAATGCTGCCCAGCGAGCCATTCTTGGCTCTCGTGGTATCGGATCTGCTACTGAGGCCCCTTGGCCCTGGAATATTGGTAAGCATTCTAGAATGAACGATACCAGGATGGAACCATAACCAAACTGTTTCAGTTTTCCTTGTTTGCATTTTGTGAGCTGCCTTTTCATGTTGATTGTTACTGCTGTTGCCCAATCGAACAGTAGGGGACTCATGCATTCTGAGGCCAGCAGGAGTTGGGCCTTTGTGGCCTCGTGCGGTGCCTGCGACCCTGCAGCCCGCGTGATGGTATGTAGGACAACTCTCAATTCCAGATCAGGGATAGTGTGGATATCCACCTTCTTGCTTCCTGATCCCATTTGTGCTCCTCGGCACACTCGTGCCATCACTTCTTCCATCATTTCCCCAGATGGTCTGCTTCCAGTCAAGACAGGGATCGGACCTCTGCGGGACAATCCAGTGATAAAATAAACGTCATAAACCTCCAACTCTAATACCTGATCTCGTAACCTAAACACCTGTTCATGTTCATCCCAGATACTAATCAAATACTAGAGGAGCTCGGGCTGAGCTCGTAGACAGGGTGTGAGGAAGAACTTTTTCAGCCCACATTTTCTGAGGGCGTTCATGCAAGCCTTGCTTTGAATGGCCTGTTCATCCTCTTCTCCATGCTCTCGTTCTTTCCATTTGATCGCCATTTTTCTTGATTACCTGCATTCATATGGTCATAAACCCTTAGTTAGATCTCTGATAGGTCTCAAATTCCATGCAATTTGGTCTAAATATCGATTTTTTAGGCGGATTTTTAGGTTCGGCCGCTGGCGCGGCTGTTTTTTGAACAGTCGTGCCACGTGGTGCGAGCCCTTTGTATAAAAGAGCCCATTGGCGTAGGTTCGTGCTCGATACCCGCGCCAATGAGCGCGGCCCTAAATTTTCAAAAGTGGCCCTAGAGAACTGATTTACAGGGTAAAACTACTAAAAAATGGATGAAAATGTAGAGCAAGGGAGCGCCTCTTACCTGTAGCAGACGAGAAACTAAATGGTAAGCCGAATCTATTGAAATCGCCGTCAGAAGTTCCTGCTCCAAATGGATCACTGTTGCTTTTTACCAAGGTAAATAGTAAATGTAATTTTATTTTTACCATTTTGACATATTTATAACTTTTTCGACTTTAAATAGGTTTTAAAAGTTATTTTTATCAAATATTTGAATATGTTACGTCGAAAATGGATTTTACGCTTGCTTGGTATGTGCAACAGTAGGTTTTTGCGACTTTAAACGATGGAAACGAGTTGTATTTTATACTTTTTCGGACTCGGTAAATACATGAAAAAGTCACTCTGGAGTCATCTTTCAGCTCTTTTCTGACTCTCTAAACATGAAAAGATTGCCGAGGCCCTTGTCGTTTCGATCTCGTTAAAATGGACACGAATCGACATTCACCCGGTATAAGTTTAACCCTTTTTCGGGCCGGGATGGATTGATTACGAAAAAGGAATACCCTAGCCTATCGCGACTAGGAGGTTTTCCCGGATATTGTTTTCTACCTTTTCGGATCTGGGGAACTATTTACGAAAAGGGACCTGTGGAGTTTTCTTTTCCGCTGTCTTTTCAATCTCTCTAAACATGAAAAGACGCCGAGTTCTTCCTTTGTCAGACTCGTTAAACCCTGATGACATTGGATTTCGTCGAAATGACGTTCTCCGAGTTTCTCCTTCCTAGGACTCGTTAAATGCACTAGGATGGATTCGCCCGAAGGGCGGACTTATATCACAAGCATATGCTATCCCCTTCAAGCTTGTTATCAAAATAATTGGGGTACTCGCCAGAAATGGTGGGGGGAAAATGGAACCATCGTCGTTGTCGTCGGCAGTATGTCGCTCTTGAACATGGCACTTGTCTGCATTCGTGTCGGGTTGGGGACATCTCATCTCGTTTCTTCACTTTGCCTCCGTGGGTTTGGATAATCTCTTTTGACCTCTCCTCTGCTCATTGCCTTGTCACCATGACCTCTGATCCGTTGATGTCAAATACTGCCAAGTCCACTGTCGTGCCGTTTATATGTTCAAGAGAAGTTGGCCTCTGCAAATATCAACCTTCCTCTGATTCTCATGCGATCCTGATTCACAACAAAAACATCATGTTCCTCTGTCTCGTGTCGATGATGTGGGAAACATTATGGCCCACCTTCGATCAAGGTCACTTCCTGTCGACTTCAGCTCATTATCCAGGAAGTTGATCTAGCAGACTCCTTCATGGTACCTTGGGGCCTGCATGCCTCAATGGCAGGTTCGTCGCATTCGACGTGAGGTTTTCATCATTGGCCTCCAATCGAGTGATTCTGCGGGTGTTCGACGCCAACTCATTTATTCGCACGCCGTAGATTGTACCTGTAGTACCTTGAGGACCATTGTCATTATTGGTGGTTCCTCTCGCGTCTGTTAACAGCTTTCATCATTGGCTGGTAATCAGACGATGTTCTTGCATGTTCGACTTCAACTCACATATTCGCATGCTTGAACTTGTACTTTGTTTGGGTCGAGATGGAGCGCAAGACCCTGGATTGTGTCTGTTGTAATCCAGGCTGCGATTGTGGATTATTATCATTTTGTACATGACTCACTGATTGGATGGCTGCGACCATACCTGAGTCTATTTATTTGATCCTTGCTGGATGGCTGCGCCCATACCCTAGATCCGGATTATAGTGTACTCTGTTTCGGATGGCTGCGCCCATACCACATATACATCATGTACTTGAGATATCAGTTGTATTTTTCTGCGCAGGTTTTCCGACGGCGGGGCTTCAATTGAACATGTTCTCGTAAAGCATTTCACCCCTCTCTCTCTCGGGCCTCATACTTTAGGGGGCATCTGTTACACAGTAATTTGTCACCGTCCCTACCATTCCCCGTCCCGCACAATGGAGGACACATTTTGTGACCTGTGAACATTGTCATGCCTTGAAAACATCATCAATGCATTCCTCTAAGCATGAGCTTCATTTGCCCTAAAGACATCTCCTTGCAAAAATCATGAAAAACATCCATTTTTGCATTGGCGCGGGCAGACAGTTCAGTACTCGCGCCAATGGGGAAAATCCTGCAAAGAGGTCGCGCCAACTGGTGCTCTGTCCCAGAGCAGTAGTCACGCCACCCAATTTAAGGAGTGTTTTTTAAATAAAGATGGCGGAAGTTGTGTTTCAACAAACTCGGAAACCATTGCCTATCTTGAGTTGGGAGGTTTGGCTGCAGGAGTTCTATGGAAGGGAAGTGGTTTGCCACCTCCCATGGAACCTTCCTTGTTGATAGGGCCAATCCCACAATAATAGGGATCCCAACTCCCTCCTTTCCCATCTATAAAAGCCTGCTCAATTCCATGGCAAGCTAGTCTTTAAGTCCCTAAGCTTTGAATCTCCAAATTCCCAAGAGCCTTGTGCCGTAAGAGCCCTCTTTCTTCCCTTAAGGCCGACTCAAGTAAGGAGACTATTGTCGAGAGACTCGGGAGAGGTTTGCCCTTTCCCTGGCGAGCTTTTCGAGACGTGAACGACTGGAGACCCTTCCGAAGGGGAACACGACGTCAGAACATTGGTTGTAATATTTCTTCGATTGTTATTTAATGAATGATTACGATTATGGTTCCACCATGTTTTCGATTATGTTAATATGAGTAATATCCTTTCTGACTGATATTTAGTTACGTATGCTGGATTTTATGCTTGTATCTGTTGGTTTCTTGCATGTGCAGGTGTCCATCCGCGGAGATTGTAGGAGGATTGTGATCTGCCGAGGCTGAGGAACGGGAACGCTTTCTTCTTCAGATCATAGCATTGGATTCCAGGTAGGCTTCCATCTTTAGTCTTTTCATTCGTAACTAGAAACTTGCGTCGTAACATTTTTGATTGTTGCTAGACCCCTGCTGGGCTAGTAGGGATCGCCTCTGTCCGCAGAGGGGATTTACCTTCTCAACAGTAATGAAGAAGAAAAACATAATAAAATGTATTTTTTAATGCTTGCTTCATGGGTTTCATGAGCAGGGACTTTTTATTATAGGTCAAAGACTTCTTCTTGATGTCTTTAGGGGTTTTTCATCTTGTCAAAAATATGTAATGTAGAGTCATGTATATGAAGTGTTGTTACATGTGTAAAAGACAATTATTGATGCACGAGTATGCCTCAATACCTTGTCATAATACTCCTTGAAGTCGGCTCAATTCATATTAAAGATCCCACCTTATGCATGTCGGCCTACACAATTACTCAAGTCGTCTTCCCAACAAAAATTCTTGTCGAACTAGAAGGAAATAGATAGACTCTATATATAAGGATCTACGGCCTCATTTGTAATCATGAATTTCGAATCAGTTCTATGATCAAGTACGAAGGAAGAGCCTTCGTTTTTGGTTTGAAGGGAGGAGATTGTCCAGCAAAGAAGAAAGTTTATATCATATATATGTTTTGGGTCGAAAATACTATGATCACTTGAAGAAGGCTGAAGGATACCACAGGAAGAAACAGGGCCATGATCAAGTGTGTGTAACAGTATGAGAAGATAAGCACTATACATCACAGTAATTGGGTAAAAATGTTATCTATGTCTATACTTTATAAGAGGTCGAAGATATACAAGTCTACCATATAGTGCAGATTGAAAGGTTGCAAATTAATCTTAGTCTTGGGTTAACAAGATATCAAAGAAGAGCTAAAGATGTGCGTCCAAGCAAGTAGAATCTTTGTCTTGAGATCAAGGGTACAACTAGAAGACATTGGAAGAATCTCTAGAAGGCCGAGGATATGAGTTCACTATGAACCGAGCTTTCCTAGGGCTAGTGCAAAGTGTTGGAAAGTGTAACTCGGTTCGGTCTTCATAATGACTAGTAATTATGAATTTATGTAATGAAGAAGACAAAGATAATAAAATGTATTTTTGTAAAGATTGCTTCATGGGTTTCATGAGCAAGGAGTTTTTATTATAGGTCAAAGACTTCTTCTTGATGTATTTTAGTGATTTTTCATCTTGTCATTAATTTATAATTTAGAGTCATGTATTTGAAGAATTGTTACACTTTTAAAGGTCAAAAAGTATCCCTCGGGACCTTGTCAAAATGCTCTATAAATATGCTGGAAGATATCCCTAAATAAGTCGATTCAATGTGCTGGAAACACTCCTTCTTAAGTTGGCCTAACATTCATGTCGGCTCATAGAAATAGTCACAACAGTTCACAGGATAGGTCGGCTAATTACAGTGGAAAACCACTATAAATACCCTAGTGGACTGCGCAAAAAACACAGTAAGTACAATTCGGATATGTCTCAAATTTCAGAGAGCATCTATGGAATAACAGTGATAGTTAAGGACTACAGTGACAGTGGAATGGAAGAGAAAAATAGCGAAGGAAGTAGAGAGATAAACTACCTCTGTTTTGGGTCCATTCTACCTCATCTAGTCCTGTGATTTGGTGCGAGGAAAGGAGACATTCCAGTGAAGCAATAAAGGTAGTACATAAAAGAATAGAGGCTCTTTTTTTTGGGTTTAAGTCTGTGATTTAAGTCTGAACTACAGTGCGAGCAAAGGAGGAGATATACCGTAGAAAGAAAGACTATAAAGGCATGCTTAGAAAGGGATAAGTTCTATACAACAGTTGTAAGGAGAAGCCTTGGCAACTAGAGGAACTATGTAAAGAGTATCAAGCAAAGGAAGGATTTCAGAATTGGTAAAGGAATCTCTTAGAGGCTGAAAAGGAACAATAGTAAGGGCTACTAGATAAGGGATCGATCTTCCCTAGTGTTGGTGCAACACAGTGCAGGAAGGGAAGATCAACATAAGGAGTCATGAAAGAGCAGTGACAAGGTCTTGAAGGCGTAGTGATGTCAAGCGTCTGTGTCATGGTCATGGTACTTGTCAATTGAAGATATGTAAGAAGAATTACTTGCGGGTTTTCCTCTCCAAGAGGGAGAGGTTTTGGCCCTGGCTTGAAGAGCCTAAACTTTGTGTCTCTTTTGTTTTGATAATTGACTTGATGAAAGACATAACAAGCTAATAAAGAGAATATCTAAGTAAGAGAAATAAGTTCACAAGTATTTATGAAGTAGAGAATTTAATTAAACTCTGTTGTACCAAATTCTCAACATGGTATCAGAGCTAAGGTGTTGAACCCTAGGGCTACTTGACAAAGAAGACACTTCAGGAAGCGAAGATCAAAGTTTGGGTGAAAAGTCAAATTAGTTTGCAAGGAAGACTCTCAAGATATTTCAAGAAATACCTTCATCTCATTCAAAGGATCAACTCATCAAGAAATATAATATTTTCCATCAAAGATTTATATTCAAAAACATTGTTGGAAGAATCATCATCTTTTGAAGATATCCTTTATCATCAAGGATCCAAGAACACCTACACTGGAGATTTCAATCTTAGAAGAAGCTCCTGAATTCATCTTCATTAAGAAAGCTACAAGCCAATCTACTCAAGTAAGTATCTATGACCTTACTTGAATCTGTCGAGATGACTTATTGTAAAGAAAGAAACAAGTTGGTTGGGTCATCAAACTTTAGTGCATGGAAGAAGAGGACATATTTGAATTTAATTGAAGACGAAGTTATGAACTACATCTAAGGATCTACAATTCAACCACCAAAAGAAGATGCTTCGGCTCATGCCAAGTACATGAAGGGAGAAATAAAATAAAAACTAAAGTTTGCAAAAGAAATATATGAGAAACTGGTGGAGCTATTCTCTGTGAGTACTGCAGGAGAAGCAATCTCTCTAAGACAAGAACTATACAAAATGAAATTGTCAAGAGAAGAAGGAATCACTTCATACTTTATGAGTATTTTTGAAATAAGAGATCAACTGCGAGAACTGGGAGAAGTAATGTCTCACACTGAGATGACTACAGTGGTGTTGAATGCTCTACCAGAAGAATGGGGAAACTTCACTTCAAGTTTATACGGGAAGAAAAAATCCAAACCATTCCATGATTTATGGTCTCTATGTAAAATAGAGGAAAGAAGATTGAAAACCAAAGTTGATACAGGATCAAGTGAAGGGAATCAAGCCTTTGTAGCCATATCCAAGAAGAAGGGAAGATTCAGAAAATTTGGTCCTCAGAATAAAAGAAGAAATATGGAAAAAGTATGATGCTTTGGATGTAATGAACTTGGGCATTATAAAAGAGATTGTCCTACATCTGGAAAGGACGAGAGGAAAAAGGAAGAAACCCGTATCGGAGATATGAAGGAAGAACCTGATGCAAATAAATCTAAGAAAGAAGAAGTGAGCGATCTCTATTATGATTGAGGTCATCTTTTTCTTTAAATTATTTCTGTTGGTTAGTATGATAGGAAGCAATGTATGTTAATAGCATCATGATAGAAGCATGGTAGGAGCTCCTGGTGAATCAACCCCTGTAAAACCTCATTGGTAACAATATTGATGGAAGGCAGTCATCAAGATCAAGGGACATCGTGGAAACTGGTGCTGACATTTTCTAATGGATTTCTCTATGAATTCACTTATTAGAAAAAAAGCAACATGGTTTCATCAAGAATTCTATGCTACAAAATTATGGGATGTGATGACATATTGATGAAGCAGGTCAAGGGAATGAAGCTCTTCATTCTAGTGAAATTGCTAAAGGATGACTCAAAAGAAAAAGGTATGAGGTATATATATATTGACACTGGATGTTGTGAAGTCATGTCATATGGTTGCAAGCAATGGACTTCTATATTTAGAAGTATGATCTCTGGAGGAGGATATCTCTCGGTGCACTAATAGATGAAATCAACATATTATATCCTCATGCAATATGAGGTGGTTGTATATGAATAAGGAACTGAAAATTGTAAGTTCCTAGGAATGAAGATGTGCAGAGGGGAAGAGATCATGAAGTGCAACCATGTCAAGAGGCAATTATCATTCGGAAGCCAAGATGTGACTGGAATATCTCCTAGAGGATATGTAGACTCTGATAGAAGTCTGGTAAAGAATAAGACCCTTGACAAGACATATCATGAGGAGATGTGTCAATCTGAATAGAGGATGTTGATGCCTACAGGAATATGTCATGGTGAGAGATCATCACTGAGGTAACTTTTGTTTTTAAAAGTTCATACGTATATGTTTATATGGATAAATTTGTGCAGGACTAGTAATCATTTGAAAGGATGTAAGATCCTTGGAGATGATTCGAAAGAAACCATCATGGCATAAAAGGTGGACCATATAAGAAAGACAGATGAATCACTTTCTGGTAGATGACCATTAGGGGAATTTTGAGGTCTAAAATGAGCCTCCTAAGGAAATAATAAAATGATAGCTAAACCAATAAAATAATATTTATGAATTTGCATTTTACTTTTTGCACCACAATCCATGAAACTATGGTTAAAATCCAATTGAAAAAGTGTATCAAAACAAATTAATAAAAAAATTGTATTGAGGTGACTATAAATAAGAATGAGCTTTTCAATAAAATATCATTATCATTGAACAACTAATGCATTTGATCTTTGTACTTAATAACTTAAAATATATTATAAATATAAATTCATAAACTCTTAATTGTATAGTATACTATTAATTAAATTTTATATTATTTAAATTATATAATAACATGTGAAATAATATAATATAATAAATGTAATATATTATTTTATGTATTTTTTTTTATATTACATATTGAATTAATTTGATTTATAACATAAGAAAAAATAATATGTAATATAATATATATTTTTTAACATTTAGATTATTTTTCATAATATTATGTATAATAATATATAATATTAATATAATCATAATGAAACTAATTTAGTTGTATTTAAAATTAAAGGAAAAAAAAAATAGATTTAATTTATATTTATAAGTATAATACAAGATCTATATACATAGAAATTTTAGACTTTTTTCCCCAAACTATGTTGAACCTAATATACATTTGCATTTTTTTTAACATACAAAATTAATGTACATTTTTTCATCGTATAAAACTAATATACCTTTTTTCTTTAATTTTAATATGTTTTTATTGTTATTAATATAATAATATTATTATTTGTAGATTTGATTTATCATAAAATTACAAGGTTTCATTTTTATTTATTTTTATTTCATGTGTATAATATATATGTATAGATATTAACTTATAATTAGTTTGAAATTATAATATTAAATAAAATGAGATGAATATATAATTTAAAAATAAATATATGAAAATACAAATATAATATTTATTGGAAAATATGTAAATACATGAAGATTATGTAAGGATATGGATTGTTTCTTTCAAAAAATATGAAATGACAATAATAATATTTTATTCAAAAAGTGTGAAATGACATTTAGTATTAGTACTTTATGACTTTAAAAGTACTGAGAGCGCTACCATGGTTAACCATGAGTTTTTATCCACCGTTGAGAATGTAACAAGTAAGTACATTTAACTCAAGCAATATCACCTCAACCACTGGGGATGATGGCATCCCCTAAAATGTGATTGGTTCTCATAAAGTGAATTTTGATTGTACATTTTCCTTAGAAGGCCCATTTTAGACCTCAAAATTCCCCTAATGATGACTCATGAATGAAAGTGACAAATGATATGTTCCCTATAGAGCTAAAGTTGAAAATTCCTCAATATCGAAATCCATGACATCGAGGGGAGGAATTCTTCATGAGCAGCTAGGTGTCACACCATTGTTGTTGCAGGTCCCTGATTCAAAGGGATCCTAGTGATAAGTTTCTTACTTGTAAGAAATTGGGTAATTCCTAAGAATGAGCTTAGGTACATTCCTTATACAAGAATGAGTACATTCCCTTGTGGAATAGATCCTCCTTGGCTGAGAGGGAGAGATACACACATCATTCTAGTCTTCACTTGGGAAGACAGGATGGAGGGTTGGGTAATCATCTTGCATTCGATACTCTTTGAGAATGTGATAGGGAATTCAAGATAAGAATAGTCTGGAACCAATATTCTTTGAGGGCTAGCTACCCAAGAGAATAATAGTTCAAGAAGGACATACTTTGGGAACACCTGGGTGGAGTATGTACCTTGGAGAGACAATGACTATGGTGTCTATAAGTCATGTGTCTCGCCAACATTGTAGCCCATTGTCTCGTTGAGAGATGAAGTTGTTAGTCAAGGCCTTGCACTAGGACAATTCTGGTTGATATGATGTTATATAGATGTGATTACCAATCTGATTCTTCTTATGAGATTCTTCAGATTGAAAGTAACCATGTACCATTATGAATACCTCCCTAGTTAAGAGGGAGTGTTGGAAAGTGTAACTCGGTTCGGTCTTCATAATGACTAGTAATTATGAATTTATGTAATGAAGAAGACAAAGATAATAAAATGTATTTTTGTAAAGATTGTTTCATGGGTTTCATGAGCAAGGAGTTTTTGTTATAGGTCAAAGACTTATTCTTGATGTCTTTTATTGATTTTCCATATTTTCATTAATGTATAATTTAGATTCATGTATTTGAAGGATTGTTACACTTGTAAAGGTCAAAAATTATGCCTCAAGGCCTTGTCAAAATTTTCTATAAAGATGCTAGAAGATATCCTTGAACAAGTTGATTCAATGTGTTGGAAACACTCCTTGTTAAGTCGGCCTAATAGTCATGTCGGCTTACAGAAATAGTCACAATGGTTCACAGGATAGGTCCGCTAATTACATGGACAAACCACTATAAATACCCCAATGGACTGCACAGAAAACACAGTAAGTACAATTTGGATATGTCTGAAATTTCAGAGAGCATCTGTGGAATAACAGTGTGGTTTAAGGACTACGGTGACAGCGGAATAGAAGAGAAAAACAGAGAAGGAAGAAGAGGGATAAACTACCTCTGTTTTGGGTCCATTTTACCTCGTCTAGTCCTATGATTTGGTGCGAGGAAAGGAGACATTCCAGTGAAGCAATAAAGGTAGTACAAAAAAGAATAGAGGCTCTTTGTTTTGGGTTTAAGTCTCTGATTTAAGTCTGAACTACAGTGCAAGCAAAGGAGGAGATATACCGCAGAAAGAGAGACTATAAAGGCATGCTCAGAAAGGGATAAGGTCTATACAACAGTGTCTAAGGAGGAGCCTTGGCAAATAGAGGAACTATGTAAAGAGTATCAAGCAAAGGAAGGATATCGGACTTGGTAAAGGAATATCTGAGAGGCTTAAAAGGAACAATAGTAAGGGTTGCTAGATAAGGGACCGAGATTCCCTAGTGTTGGTGCAACACAGTGCAGGGAGGGAAGATCAACATAAGGAGTCATGAAAGAGCAGTGACAAGGTCTTGAAGGCATACTGGTGTCAAGGGTATGTGTCATGGTCATGGTACTTGTCAGTTGAAGATCTATAAGAATTACTTACGGGTTTTCCTCTCTAAGAGGGAGAGGTTTTGGCCCTGGCTTGAAGAACCTAAACTTTGTGTCTCTTGTGTTTTGATAATTGACTTGATGAAAGACATAACAAGCTAATAAAGAGAAATAAGTTCACAAGTAATTATCAAGTAGAGAATTGAATTCAACACTACCCTACCAAATTCTCAACACAAAGGAGTGCAGAAAATAAGATCAGCATAAGGAGACTATTGGAGCGAAGACAAGGTCTTGGAGGCATACTGAAGTCAAGGGTCTAGGTCATGGTAATGGTACTTGTCAATTGAAGATCTATAAGAATAATGATTATCGATTTTTCCTCTCCAAGAGGGAGAGGTTTTGGCCCTGGCTTGAAAGCCAAAATTTTGAGTCTCTTGTGCATTGGATAATTGACTTGATGAAGAACATAATAATGTAACAAAAGATAAGTGAAAAAAGTTTTAATTAATTATCATGAATGAGAAATTTGAATTAAATACGGCCCTACCAAATCCTCAACATGGTATCAGAGCTAAGGTACTAGAAAGGGCATAGAGACACTCAAGGATCAGGTTTCATGGAAGGCATCAAAGCAAGGTGAAGGATTGAAGAATCAAAATCAAAGAAGGAAATCTACAACAGCAAAGGTTTCTGATCTTATAAAAGGACCATAGAGATCCTCATCTACAAAATAAGAAATTCCTTAAAAAGTTGAAAATTATATGAAAGAAGGCAGTAATGGATTCAGACCCCTAGTCACACAGCAGTTAGGATCTTTGTATTAATGAACAGCTTTGGATCACAGTATACAAAGCAAGGATTTGATTATAAGAAAGTTTAGTGAAATAAGCCTGATTAGTATAGTGAAAAAAGATGTATTACAACATCTTGAAAATAAGACAGTTTTTTGTTAAGACAGTGTTATAGTACCATCTTAAATGTTCTAGCAGTTCCATCTCAAGGTATTGCAATCAAAAGTTTCAAGGCAAGTTACCTATTATCCTTGATCATTCAAGGAAGCAACAAAACATCCTCATCAATCACCATAAAAAGGTAAGCCAGATCTAAAGGCTTTGACATCATAAAAGGAGCAATCTCCTCCATTGAAGGACTTTTCATTTCGAAGAAAATCATTCAAAAGGAGCTTCAACCATCATCAAAGTAATCAAGCTGAAGATTTCATCTTCACTTGTCAAGTAAGTATCTTTTATTTTATAATCAAATTTGATAAAATGACTTCATGTTTGCAAGGAGATCTATAAGTTGGTTGGGTCATCGAACTTCCTTACATGAGAAAGGAGGATAGATATATTTCTCGAAAGGGAAGTCATTGATATCTATGGAAAAGTCTCTGAAGGCTAAGTATTGTTTGAATACATGGGAAGGGATCAAAGGACTCAAATGATTCTTATGAAATCATTCAAAGGTCCTCTCATCTCTATGTAGCAGGATTGGAGATATCGAAGAGATGTGATAAACTATTCTCTGAAAATACAGTAAATAGAATCTCAATTATGAGATCTGAAAGAAATGATAAAAGTTAATCATCCTTATTCTAACTTGTGAGCAAGGTAACAAGTGTACATGGGACAAGAAAGTTACCTCATTCAGCAACTTATGGTTTCTATGCAAGATATAAAAAGACGAGTTGTGGGAAAAAGTATTAAAGGTTAAAGAAAGCTCATATCGCCGAAAAGGATGGAGGAAGCTGAAAAAAGGAAGTTCAAGGAAAGAGGGAATAGAAGATCTTTACTATGGTTAAGATAGTCTCCATCACAAATGGTCTTTTCATGGCTCCTAAATCCTATATAGGATATGACTACAATAAATAGATGTGGTGTGACATCATGAAAGTATTAAGAAGCAAGAGCTTGTGACATCACCATGGGGAATCATGGAGGATAAGAAGAACAAAGTTTATGGAAATCAAATACGAAAGATATAGCTCTTGGGAAACTCGTCGAAGAAGTCATCCAGGACGAGGCTCATCATACATCAAAATGAAAGATTTTCCAAAATAAGGATATTCGAGATCCTAAAAATTCTCTGGTAGAATCCTCATCGAAGGATTCACCAATATAGAGAGGAAGCAAGTGTTTCATCAAGAACTCCAATTTGTGAAGTTCATGGAAGGATGGTATGATGACATAAGAGATGAAGCAGATCAATGGATTGAAGACATTTCAATCAAGGAAGTTTTTGAAAGAATACTAGATGACTTGAAGGTAAATGAGGTATGTATGCTTGTATTTAATATTATAATGTCATGTCATATGGTTGCAGGTAACATTGATCACTACTTCTATCCTGAGAAGCATGATCAAATCAAAGGGATCTCCTCATCTAAAAGGATTCCAAAAGGCATGGTTCACACTAGATGAAATCAACATAATAAATTCTCATATCAAGTATGAGATGATTGGAAACCATTAAGGAACTCTGATTGGAAGCTCCTGGGAATAAAATTGTGTGGAAGGAAGAGATTGTGAGAAGTACGACTATGGTAAAAGGCAATCAACATCCAAGGAAGAAGAGTTGACTAGGAGATCTCCTGGGAAGATATGTGGAAAAGATAGAGACCCTTGACAATGCATATCTTTAGGAGACATGTCAATCTGTAAACAAAGGATTTTGATGCCTACAAGAAGATGTCATGGTGAAAGATCATCACTAAGGTAACTTTTTATTTAAAAGTTCATTTTTATAATTAATCAATATCTGATAACCTTATGCAGGGCTACTAAATAGAAGTATTGATAACCATATAGCGGGATGAAATATCCTTGAAATAAATATGGTTCGAAGGAAAGCAACATAACATGAAGCTAGATCAGATGAGAAGATTGATGGATCACTTTCTGATAGAAGGTACGACTCATGGATGAAAGTGATGGATGATATGTGCCCTATGAAGAGATCCCAAAATTGAAGCCTCCTCAATTCATGACATCAAAGGAAGGAGTCCTTCATGAGTGATTGGATGTTCTCATCATTGTTGTTGTGCGTCCCTGATTAAGAGGGAGCTTGATAATAAGTTTCTTACTTGGAAGAGACTCCATGATTCCTAAGCCAGAAATAAAGCTTAGTTACATTCTCTATATTCCTTTGTGGAATATGTTCTCCCTAGTTAAGAGGGAGAGATAGACACATCATTCTAGAAGACAGAATGTGGATTGGTTAATCATCTAGCATCCGATACTCTTTGAGAATGTGATAAGACATTTCGATAAGAGTAGTCGTAAAAGGATGGATATTCTTTGAGGGTTAGCTATCCCGATAAGAATAGTCCTTAGAGGTCATACTTAGTGAACACCTAGGTGGAGTATGTACCTTGGAGACAATGATGAAGGTGTCTATAATCATTGATCTCACCAGCATTGTAGCTCACAGTCACGTGGTGAGATGGAGTTGTTATTCAAGGCCTTGCATTGTAACAATGTTGTTTAATATGATGTAATAACAAATGGATTACCAATCAAATTCTTCTTATGAGATTCTTCAGATTGAGAGTGACCATGTACCACTATGAATACCTCCCTAGTTAGGAGGGAGTGTTGGAAAAGTTTAACTAGGTTTGGTCTTCATAATGACTAAGTAATTATGAATTTATGTAATGAAGAAGACAGATAATAAAATGTATTTTGTAATGCTTGCTTCATTGGTTTCATGAGCAATGAGTTTTTATTATAGGTCAAAGACTTCTTCTTGATGTCTTTAGGGGTTTGTCATCTTGTCATAAATATGTAATGTAGAGTCATGTATATGAAGTGTTGTTACACATGTAAAATACAATCATTGATGCAAGAGTATGCCTCAAGACCTTGTCGTAATACTCCTTGAAGTCGGCTCAATTCACATTGAAGATCCCACCTTATTCATGTTGGCCTACACACTTACTCAAGTCGACTTCCCCGCGAAAATTCATGTCGGCCCAGAAGGAAATAGACAGACTCTATATATAACGATCTACGGCCTCATTTGTAATCATGAAGTTCGGATCAATTCTGTGATCAAGTACGAAGGAAGATTCTGTGTTTTTGGTGTGAATGGAGGAGACTGTCCAACAAAAAAGAAAGGTTATATCATATATTTGTTTTGGGTCGAAAATATTTTGATCACTTCGGGAAGGTCGAAGGCTACCACAGGAATAAACAGGACCATGATCAAGTGCGTGTAACAATATGAGAAGACACGCATTATACATCATAGTAATTGGGTCAAAATGTTATCTATATCTATACCTCAAAAGAGGTCGAGGATATACAAGCCTACCATATAGTGTAGATTGAAAGGTTTCAAATTAATCTCAGTCTTGGGCTAACAAGATATCAGAGAAGAGATAAATATGTACGTCGAAGCAAGTAGAATCTTTGTCTTGAGATCAAGGGTACAACTAGAAGACGGTGGAAGAATATCTAGAAGGCTGAGGATAGGAGTTCACTACGAACCAAGCTTTCCTAGGGCTAGTACCAAGGAGTGCAGAAAAGAAGATCAGCATAAGGAGACTACTGGAGCAGAGACAAGGTCTTGGAGGCATACTGAAGTCAAGGGTCTATGTCATGGTAATGGTACTTTTCAATTGAAGATCTGTAAGAAGAATAATTATCAGGTTTTCCTCTCCAAGAGGGAGAGGTTTTGGCCCTGGCTTGTGCATTTGATAATTGACTTAATAATTGACTTGATAAAGAACATAATAATGTAACAAAAGATAAGTGAAAGAAGTCTCAAGTAATTATCATGAATGAGAAATTTGAATTAAACATTGCCCTACCAAATTCTCAACACGACCCATTCAATTTCATATTAATAAAAATAATTCAAAATCTAACTTATGCTTGACCTAGGTGATCTATAGGTCGATTTTTGTCCTCTCAAAAAGAGGAATCTAATGAAATTGTAATCTCGACCATCTGAGCTGTCCAAAGTGGAATTTTACCCTAGTTGCAAAAATTAACACAAAATACACAATAAAGTGAAATAAGATATATAAAGCATAAAATAAAATAAAGTCTAGTTGACTTTATTAATGCCCAAGTCTAGTATTGAACTTATTATTATTAAGCTAATATTTACTTGATAAAATCAACACTTGAAAAATATCAAATGTAAGAAAAAATGGTTAAGACATATTACAAAGAATAATAGAGTTTAGGGTGAACAAATTATTGAAGAGTTGGAAGAAACGTCATAAAATGTGAGGGGGGCAGTCAAACCACCTACATTAAGCATTGAATCAAGAACAATTAAGCCATGGATGAAGAAGAGGTTCAAAAATTAGCCATTCATAGAGATGGAGGCTTACATGCAACAAATAAAGGATTTAAAAATGCAAGAAATAAATTGGAACAATAGTTAGCAAAGTTGCATATAGTGTGCATTATTTGGAGAAAAATGAATAGATTTGGAGGAAAATGAAGAGATGAAACTCTACATCTTGACAATGCTAGAATTAGAACATATTGGGACTCTCCTCAAATTGCATTGTTTTTAGAAAATATAAGAATATCACGTTGAGAAAGCCATGTATGATTTGATTCCACAAATGCATCTAATACCAAAAACTAATTGTTACATATAACAATAAATAAATAAACTAGAGCAATAAATGAAAATAAGAAATAAATAATGCAATGCAACAACTAAGAAGTTGAGAGAGGAAAGAAAAGGAAGTGACAATTTGGAAAACTTATAAGGAGAAAGAAAAGTAAGAACTTTGAATACCAATTTTAGGCCAAAAATGGACTAAAAGTAAATTTTGTGGTTATTTTCCTAGCCTATATTTTGTTGTTAGATGCATAGTGAACTCAATGGATATGTATATTGATTATGCTCTAGTGTGAAATTTGTTGTTTACATGAAGAAAAATAGACCAAATTTACTAGTCGCATCCAACTAGTGTAAACCAACTGCCAAGTTATCTTCATGAAATCAAACCAATTGCAGAAGTTGAACAAGTCACCAAACTCTGCCTATTGATAACAAAATTAATTTTAAGGTAATTATGGATGTCAAATTAGATTATTAAAATTGTCACCAGATGCAAGTCATAGCAATTAGTCTAATGCATGTGTTATTCAATAGTCAATACTCGGGACTCGGGCAGGGTGTAGGGTTGGTAATGTCGTTGGTAACCAATGGACAGTCAATAGATTTACCTCGTAGGTAACACCGCCACCCCCCCTGCCTAGATCAAGATCCTGTATCTTAGTCCCTATTGTAACAGTAAAGGTAACTTTGCAGGCAGCAGGGGCGTAGCGGATCGTTAAGTTCAAAGTGCCCAAGCAAGCGTGTTTAAAAACAAAGGTTGGGTGACAAGTCCTTGTATTGGGAGATGAAACGAATTCATTTACATAAAAGTTAGTCAAGCCAATTAAAATCTCTTGAAAACTAAATCATGAAGAAAGTGACATTAAGTCTTTCAAAGATTGTGTATGAAAAAATAAAATTGTTCATCATTGTATTGAGAGCTTCAATGGATATGGAGTCTTATATAAAGGGTGTTACATGGAATGATGAAGTTATTAGTATCGAGTTCTTCGTATATCATAACACATCTAAAAGATGTTGAGTCACATGTATAAAAAGCATTAACTTGAATGACAACTTCAATTTGTTGAGAATTAAGTTTATGATAGTCCAACCAACTAAAGTTACTATAGTTGAAAAAGAAAAAAAAAAATGAGGTCAATTGTGTTCGTTAAGTGGATTAAAGCCACTACAAAATAAAACATAAAAATAAAAATAAATCAAGTTTACACCGTAAGTTGTTTTCTCACCGACAAGGTTGATCCTTCGTCGATGTCAACTGATACCTAGTCAACAACATTTCGGTCAAACTAGCAAAACCTTGATACCAACCAAAGAGTAATATATGAAAAACTATTTCAATCTTACTAACAATTAAAGTCAGAGAGTTGTACCCACAAAGTTTAATTAGTGATTCATTTCTTAGTCGAGGCAACTCTTGATCAAACATTAATTTAGAGTGTTAACAAGTCAAAGCCATCATTGATACATTGTAAATGTGCAAACTTTAGTACATTGACAGATTCTTTTAGATTACTTTGACAAACATTAAAGATCTAGAGAGAACACTAAAGAAATTTTTTGACTAGTAGAGAGATTTCAACCAAGCAATGCGAAAATGTGGATGGAAGCAAAGCATCTTGCGGAACTAAGGTTGAGCATTCTAATGGTGCAGCGAACATATAAAAACATTGAGCATTCAACTAGGCCCTTGATTGGAAGATATGGAAGCATTGCAATGGACCAATTAATTGAGAATTTGTGCAACGTGATTATTAGAGTGTTATGATTGGAGCACACACTTACAAAGATTATTCATTTTGAGATTATCACTACATCGACAAGTGAAGGAAGCATTTAAGAAAGAGACATTATATGACACACACAAAGAACATCAAGAAAATATAACGACAAAAGAATAAATAAAATGATTAAAACCCTCATATATCAATTGTAGGACATAGTCACCTTGGTTCTGACTTCAAAGGTCAATTAAATTAATAAAGATAACACATAACCTATTATGTTGAGCCATACTTCCTTTCCCTAGGTCGAGCCACGTCCTCACCTCACTTAATTAGGGTGAACCATCCTTCCTCATCCTCAGCGGACAAGCTGCGATTCATCCTACTTATCGTATCCTTCGCAGATTACTAGTATTACTAAGGGGAGAAATAGGGCATTGAGTGCACAAGCCACATTTAGGTAGTCTTCAATTAATATAGATAAGGAGAGGTAGACTACACAACAATATTTGAGATGGGTTATAGTGGATTGTAGGTCACCCCATCAAGAGCATTTCATACAATCCCACCAATATCGGGCAACTAATCCCAACTCTAATCCCTTCATTGGTTGCTAATACACCCATTACCCCTGCAGCTCAGTGATTGTCACACCACTAGAGCATAGGGATAGACCACTAGCCTACTAAAGGCACACTATGAGAAAATGGTGTAATAGTGAAGAAAAGAGATTCCATTATTATGAGGTTTCAAGATAGGCACTGAGGACTCTTCAACTGCACCAAAGACACATCATGGATGAGAGAAAGACCAATGACTAACATCACACAATAAACCTTGTGTATGTGTATCTTACCACAACTATCCATTGTTTCCGCTACATTTACCTATGTAAACTGGGATACATTGTTGAAGCATAACAGAGATACTTCGATAAGAGCAAATACCCAACATGTCGTTGCATAGTTGATTCAAGATTAATCAAATTTTAAGGTTGGGGGAGATGTTAGAGGGGCCTTTTAGGCATATATAAATATTATATAAATGTTATCACTTTTTGCATACATGAATATATGAATGAGTACACATAAAATAAAGGACAAATAAATGTTTAACACAACTTAACATTCATGGGTTGCTAGAAAGTAAAATTATTCTAAGCACCCCTATCATTGTACAAATACTCATGACTATAGGAATAGAACATGGTCGGTTGCCCTTATCCATACTATATGTGTGTATGATGCAATGTAATCCTTTCCTGAATGCCACTAAAACCCTAGTTGCAACAAGGTTATATAGGTATACATTTAAAAATGGGTTCATAGCCCAATATAAATTGAAGATTTTTCCTTTTATCGTTAAAATACCTTCAATGTGCCCCATTACCTGTTAATCTAGAAAAAATAAATTTTGGGCTCGAAATTCAATGTTGCACATTTAGCTTTGAAGGCACCTCATAATAAGTTTATGAATTGTTGACAAGTGATAGATCACAAGAGCCATCTCCAAATACCATGTCAATTGTGCTATCAACCTTTCACTATTGGGTATTGGGTGTTTTTTAATGGCTATAAACTACCCTCTCATTTAAAGCTCCTAAAAACATCCTAGTACGATGTTGGTTTTCTAGAGATAAATCAAAGGCCCCTAATATCGGTTGCACTAATTCTCGGTATTTCTTACCGCATAGTACATAAAATTTCAACAAATAATGGAATCATTCTTTAGCAAAAAGATATGCCAACACGAATAAAAATTAAAGAAACAACAAAAAAAAATTGGCTTTCCACTCTAGAACTGTTGCTTCCTTCTATGTGCCCAATTAAATATGGACATTACACCTTTACAATTAAATTTGAGTTCTCTCACATTAAATAATAGATATTTTGTTAATGAACAAGAAACTTTCCATAGCAAAGCAATTGACTATAGCATCAACCCATTAGGAAATTTGCAAGGCAAGTTTCGACTAGGCTGACCTGAATGCACCAATCATAAGGTGCAAGCACCATTTAGACATCATAAGCTAGTCCATGGGTTGTCAATCTTTTGTCCAAATCTAATTTATTTCATATATATATATATATATATTTTGTAGATGGAAGCTTCTTTTCCATTTGACTTTTTTTTTATAGAAATTCTCATGGACATGTCAATCTTTCCTTGTAAGGAATGCTCTCTGCCAACTCCACCCCTTTTTAATTAAAAAAATATGTTCAAAATTATTTACTATCTAGATTCTTGCACTAGTTTGAATCTACGATTAAGGAAATTAACTCTTGTACCAAGCATTTTAAATGTGTTCAAAGCAATTTACTCTCTAGCATACTGTACTAGTTTGAACCTACAAGCTAGAAGGTCATTTCTCGTACTTAGCATTTTTTTACCAATACGATACAGAGAGCTCTCAACTACTCCGATTTTCTATCAAATCGGAAGTAAATTGATGTAGTTTCACATTAAAAACTAGTTTTATAATTCTTGAAATATCAAGACCCAAGATTTGCATCATCGTGTTTATTCAATACATTTTTTAAGTCGGAATTCATTTATTGTTTGGCACTACTGGGTGCCCTGAAATTATCCTCTTATAAAATCATAATCATAACGATGTTATATGTAAAATTTGGTCTTTCTTCATGTCATGTGTAATATAAAAATAATACTAATAAGTCTAATAACAAATGAAAATCAATTGATAAACTTAAATTAAATATTAGCCTCCCCATCTATTTTAAGAATTACCATGAACAACATTTTCTTATTCCCTATAAAACATTTTCATTCTCTTTCCTTCATCTATACATATTTTTAATAACCTGATCATTGAAATATAAAATCAGTGCAGCGAAGGACTTGGCACTTCGTATATTTCTTGGGAAAATGCTGAATATCTGCTACTATTGCATGCCACTAACAAGAAAGCATGCTTTAACAAACAAGGATAAAAAAATTCGATATGATTCATCTTGCAAGATATGTACCAAGGGTACACTCACTGCTACTTTCCCTTCTTTTGAAGGCGAGTGGGGGCAAAGAAAATGAAAATGTTATTGTACAAACTTCATAAATATGCTATTGGTTGTCTCTCCAAACAGTTGACGATGCCTATGATTTTTGAGGCGACGGCCCGGAATAGTGCTTTTGGATGTCTTTCAACCGTTCTATAAGTTCTTGGAATGTTGGACGGCATTGTGTATCACTGCATAAACATGCAAAATTATGCCGTTAAATCTAGCGGTATATTGTCTATAAAAACACCGATATCAAAAAAGTCATCTAAAATCTGTATCTGCACCATCAAAACAAGCAACTAAATTAAAAATATTTATATATTACTCCTGCCAACAGCTTTCAATAATGGATGCCCAATTAGAGTCCAAGCCTTGTGGTATCTCTAATCGCTGGTTCATGAACCCCACAGCTCCAACCACCTGCAAAAATATTTATAAATATTACTAGGCAAAATCAATAAAATATAAGACGAAACTTATTCCACTGGAATAAGAATGCAAAATGTGCATGACAAACTAAATATTTTAATGCACGCTGCATGGACTGTCAGTGCTTTGTCTCAATTAACACGTTACTTAAATGCATGCTGTACGTAAACTTCTATGGAGAAGATGTTTCTGGCAAATTCTGTTTAATTTAGACCAGATTCATCTGAAACAGTGAGATGGGGCTTAAAACGCAACTTCATAATTTCATCTAAACCACGAGAATATCCCACCAAGGTCCCAGCATTCAAAAGAATGCAACATGGTGTAACCATTCCAATTCTCTAAAGACCCTCGTTCCAAAGTATCATTCCAGCCATGGGTGTTCAAAATTAAAATTTAAATGTAATATGCTTCAGCATCCCTACCCCAATGTGATACTCCTATTTCACTGTTGAAACCATAGTTTGAAAAACCAGCCGGACTGACTCTGATTTGGCCGAGCCAACCGAGCTAACCCACTGGTCAGACTGACTAGGTAGAAAAACCAGTCTGGAGGCCAGTTTGTGACCGAACCGGCCGAATAAGTCACTGATTCGGCTGGTTCGGTCACAAACTGGCTGGCTCGGCCGAGTCCGAGTTAGATTGGCCGATCCGCGGACAACCGGCCATGGACCCCACAAACGACCCAAAACGGACCTCAATTCGGATTTTAATTCGGTTTTAGGGTTTTGGTATGCCCTCTAACCCCTCCCAAGCCCTATAAAAGCTACCCAAGCCCTCTCATTTCCTCACAGCTATCTCATTGCATTTGAGTGAGCATTTGTGAAGAATTTGTGAAGAGTTGTGGAGTTGATTTTTGGCTCAGCGTGCTAGTACAGTTCCAGTTGAAGATCTTGATGAGGAGCAATGGGTTCCCCCCTCTGATTCAAAGTCTGAGCCAGAGGATCTTGCCTTGTCTAGCAGTAGTGATTAGTCATGTTTTGTTGTAGAGGCCATTTAGAGCCTCCTTGGTTGTGTTTTTGTTCTGATCTCTATATCATGTATGTATTGGACAATGCACTTGGTGCCATTTTGATATAATGGATATATTCATGAGCTTACTTTGATCATATGTTGTCTTTTGTTTATATTCTAATGCTCTGTGTTTGGAAACATAAATGAAAATCTTTAAAATTATGTTTTTCACAAAAAAAAAAATATTTAATGTATTTTTTACAAAGACCGAGTCATTGAAACCAAACCGGCCAGAGTCGATACCAAGTCGAAGTCGAAGTCGACCCTCGGCCAATTCGGAACTCGAGTCGGAGTTTTAAAACACTAGTTGAAACCATAACGCACTTGCAACTATTTGAAAACCAAAAAGGGATGAATGGATGAAGGAAACCTCCGACTTTATATATCACAGCGGATTTTTAGGCTTTAGACAACTATAGTGTGGTATGGGTTGCAAGCCTCGTGGGGAATCTATGAAAGGTTTAAATTAAAATATGACCAATTTTTAAGTTCCAGTAATCGCCATCAATGTTGCACCAAATTCGTGGATGAGGGAACATGGGAACCGGGTTACACATCTGGGGAATGTATGGAGACACCCCGAAATTTTAGGAACTCCATGGGGATGTGAAGGCCTCGACACAGGGGACTTTGCTAAAAATCCAACAAACAAGATTAAATATGTGAAAAAAAAAATGACAGCGAAAAGGTGAAATCATGAAATAAATATTTGTTAATTTTAGTTAATGATGGTATGTTCTATGCTTAAAGCAAATTACTTCAATCTTTCTTATTAGCCCAATTCAATTTCCTGTTATGCAATCACATTAACATTGACAGTAAATGTTGATAGAACGTAAATAAATAACCAGAGGACAAGCTAAGACAAGAGGACACAATAATTTGGTGGATGCCAAGGAAAAACCCAAATACGGAAAAACCATTTGATCAAATTCGGCAAAGAGAGAAAGTACAATTTTCAGTAGTGACCAGGATGCCCTAGCCAGCAAAGTCAATGCTAGTCAAGCCAGCGAAGTGTCTCCCAATGGAGCTCGGTCAAAGGCAGTCAAACTGGGCCTCTTGAAACAGTAAAAGTCGGCCCAAAACAGTCCGCAATTCCTAGTCAAACCTGGTCAATGCTACGGTCAACTTTGATCAAATCTGTAGTCAACATTGTGGTCAACGCAACAGTCCAATCAATTCAGATTTCCTCGATTTTTGTGCCAAAAAATTCGACCTCCCAAAATCACAATTTGTCCCAAAAATCAATGTCAAATGATGTGAGTTGACCCAAGGTCAATGTTGGTCAGCGCTGCAACAGAAACCCTAAAATAGTCCAAAATTTCCAACTTCTCTTTCACAGGTGAGGAGGAGAGAGAATGTCTCCTAAGGCTTGTACTAACCAATCAAAAGGAGAGAGAATGAGTGAGGAGATGATGTCCAAAATGAGGATTTAGTCTCTCCTATTTATATCCATCAATGAGGATGTGTGACACCTCTGTTGGGGCTTGTGAGCCTGCATTACAATTCTCGCTGACCTTGCCAAAGTGCACGTGTGGAAAATAAATTCAAAATCCAACTTCTGCTCATCCAAACAAGATGATCTTTAGATCAATCTTGCACCTCTCTGAAAGAGAAATCCAACAAAAATATCATCTCCATCATATGAGCTAGAGTTTGGCCCTAGTTGCCAAATTTAATAGTCCCTCTCAACTAGGGAGAACTCCACTTATCCATCCATCTGTCAACTTGTGAAATCTTGTCATCCAGTACCACCATGTACTATCATATATCATCCTGTCATCTTGTTGTCTCTGTACTTTGCCGGCTCTGCTTTGTTGTAGAAGAAATAATAAAGAAGATGTGATCGAAAGTGAGTCACAAAGACCTTGCCACTCTCCACTAACTCGAAGTCAATTTAGAGGTAAAAACCTCAACCAGACTTAATCCCAGATCGAGTTGTTGGACACAACCCATCTGAGATAGAGAGTACGGCAATACACGATGTGTCCATCTGTGATGCTATGGTCTCTATCCTCATTTACCAACTCATTGGCCAGATGAGAGGTACTTTCCATGAGTCCCAGACTACATGGGTAGGATGTATGTGGGGCATAGATCAAGAGAGGGTGAATCAGCTCAATATCATAACGGTGGGGAAATAGCACACCAACAAGGTAAGGCGAACCTAGCCCTGTGGTTGCTTATAGCTCCAAGAAGTTATCCCCAAGCCCCCTGAAGCTCCCAGAGCTCAAAGTCCAACTCAAGCGAGGCCCTCATAATAGGGGTTGTCCACAATAACAAGTTTCTCACGAAACGTTAAGAATTTGATCTTCCCCAGGGGCTTTGTGAGAATATTTGTGACCTGCTCATCAGTCCCAATGTGATAGAGCCTTACAGCGCCTCACTGTACCATATCCCGAATAAAGTGGTACCTGATATCAATATGCTTGGAGCAATCGTGGAACAAAGGATTCTCTAAAAGTCGAATCCCACATTGGTTGTCGCAAACAATCACGATGTTATCCAACACATGCCCAAACCATAGTTTTAAAAGCCGGTCATCCAGACTCAGAACCAGCGGAGTTGACCGAGCCAAAGGGATGGCCGGTCTGACTCGGTGGTTGAACCAGTCCGGCGGCCAGTTTGTGACCAAGCAGGCCGAGCCGTACATCGACTCGGTCGGCTTGGCCGAGCCCGAGCTAGCTCGACCGGACAACGCCCAACCAACCGCGAGCCCCAAAAAATCCAAAAAATCGAACTTCAATTTCGTTTTAAATCTGCTGTTAGGTTTTTTTTACCTTATCTAGCCCCTCCTCATCCTATTTAACCTACCCAACCCCTCTCAATATCTCACATCTATCTCATTGAATTTGCTTGAGCATTTGTGAAGATTTTGTAAAGAGTTGTGGAGTTGGTTTTGGAGCAGCTTTGAGAAGTCTTTTGGACAAGCTTTGGAGTAGCAGTGACGAGCTTATTGGGCAAGATTTTGTAAAGAGTTGTGGAGTTGGTTTTGGAGCAGCTTTGAGAAGTCTTTTGGACAAGCTTTGGAGTAGCAGTGAGGAGCTTATTGGGCAAGCTTTGGAGAAGCATTGAGAAGATGGTTTGTTGGAGCTGCATTGAGGAGGCTAGAGGCTAGAGGTATTTATTTTTTCTCTTCTAAAATTTGTCTTTGCTTGTTTTATTTATTTTGCAAATCTGAAAATGGTAAACATAGTTTTTGGTGAAAGAAATGAACATAGAATTAATAGTCTTTTTTTGTTTTCATTTCATATTTAAACCTTTTCTTTCCAAGTCAAAAACTCAGTCCAAAATGGGCATATGCTGAAATGGTTGATGATCAAATGTATTACAAATTTTGTAAGAAAAAAATTAAGGGGGGTGGAGGGGGCATTCATAGACTAAAGCTACATTTAGTTGGTCTTAGAGGCCAAATTACTCCATGTGAAGCACAAAACATTGGGGAAATTAGGAAGGAGTTGAAAGAGCAATTTCAGAAGTTTGAGAAAGACAAAATTAGGCAAAAAGAAATACAGGTTGAAATTGGGAGGAAGAGAAATCTACAACATATGATGGCTACTAACCCAAGTTTTGATTATGAGGGTTCTTCATCTATCCCTTGCACTGATGCATCAAACCCCTTTCGCTATGTTCCTCCCTCTATGGAGTCTATTTCTGAAAAGGGTAAGGGTGCAATGAGAAACAAGGGTACTATCAAAAGTTTTTTCGTGCCCTCTTCCCCCTCTGATGGTGCAACTGCACATGGTCCTAGTCCTCCAAGTAGAGGTCAAGTGTAACCCACTTTGGATGCTCATTGGAAAAAAGAATTGAGAGATGTCGCTTGTGATTACATTGCTAGATGGTGGTATGACGTTGATATTCCCTTCAATGCTACTCGTTCAACATATTATGAATCTATTTTTTATGCCATATATGTTGCTGGAAAGGGCTTCAAAGGCCCTACTATGCATGAGTTAAGAGGATCTCTTTTGCAAAAAGAGATTATGTCCATTGATGATTATTTGAAAAAGTTCAAAAACTCATGGGCACATACAAGATGTACCATCATGTCAGATGGATGGACTGATCAGAGGAACCGTACCATCATAAACTTTCTTGTCTTTTGCCCACGGGGAACCATGTTTCTAAAATTAGTTGATGCATCTGATAGGGTGAAAGATGCACATTTGTTGTTTCATCTTTTGGATGAGGTTGTTGAAGAGGTGGGGGTGGAAAATGTTGTTCAAATCATCACAGATAATGCCTCTAACTATGTTCTTGCTGGTAAATTGTTAGAGGAAAAACACCCAACCATCTTTTGAACCCCATGTGCTGCGCATTGCATAGACCTCATGCTTGAGGATATTGGCAAAATAGACTGGATCAAGAACACTATAGAGCATGCCAAAAGCATCACAAAATATGTTTACAATCACTCATGGATTCTGAATCTGATGAGGAAAAACACAGGGGGCAAGGAAATTATTAGGCCTACCATCACTAGATTTGCAACACATTTTTTGACATTGCAATCTATGCTTGCCCAACATAGAAACTTGCAAAAGTTGTTTTCTAGTGATGAATGGAATGAATGTCAGTGAGCTCGCAAACAGGATGGCAAAGATGTGAAAAGGAAAGTCAATGAAGAAATATTTTGGAAAAAGGTAGCAGAGATAGTGAAACTTGCTGAGCCACTGGTTAAGGTGTTGCGCTTGGTGGATGGGGAAAGATTGGCTATGGGCTTCATTTATGAGGCTATGGATCAAGCAAAGGAGCAAATAAGGGCAGCATACAAGGATAGAGTGGGTAAGTATGGGCCCATTTGGGCAATCATTGATCAAAGATGGAACAATCAACTCCATCGCCCTATACATGCAGCTGGGTATTTTCTGAACCCAAGGTATCATTATAAAGCTCAGGAAACAAGAGCTTTGAATGGGGAGGTTAGAGATGAATTGATTTACAGCATTGATCGCATGATCCCCACAGAGAGTGAGCAATTGAAGATACACAATCAGATCACTGTGTTCAACCAAGCCACAGGTACCTTTAGCAAGAACCTTGCAAGGATTGCAAGGGAATCAGATGAGCCAGGTAAACAAAGAATTTCAATTTTCAAATTCTTATTTTATTATTTTGTATAATTGTTTATAATTTCAATTTCAAAGTTGGATATAAATTGTTGAGCTAACTGAAACTCATTTTTTGCAGCACAATGGTGGGAGGCATTTGGTAGCCATTGTCCTGAATTGGAGAGGTTTGCAATCCGCATTTTGAGTCAAACTTGCAGTGCCTCTGGGTGTGAGCGCAATTGGTCTGTCTTTGAGAGGATTCACACAAAGAAGAGAAACCGTTTGGAGCAAAAACGGTTAAATGATCTAGTGTATGTCCAGTACAACCTCCAACTAAGACGCAACCAATTGCTAAACAAAAGACCTGATTCAGATCCCACTGTGTTGGAGGATATTGATCCAACATCAGATTGGACAGTGGAGACTTGTCCACCAGAGTTTGACTCTGATGAGGATATTGGTGTGGGGGTTGACTTCGATACACAGGTAGAGGCTATGCTCAATGCAAACTAGTAGCAGACCCAGTCCCAAGCCCTCAAGTTGCAGGCACAGGCACTTCCTCTAGTCAGCCACAACGGAGGCGCATAACTCGTCTATCTCAAGGTGGTAAGGGCAAGGGTATAGTTCCAGTTGAGGATGTTGATTCAGAGGAGGAGCGAGCGGTTTCCCCCTCTGGTTCAAACTCAAAGTTTAAGGAAGAGGATATTGGCTTGTTAGATGTCTAGCAGTAGTGATTATTCATGTTTTGTTGTGGAGGCCATTTAGAACCTCCTTGTTTATGTCTTTTGTTTTGATCTCTATCTCATCATCATGTATTGGACAATGCACTGGGTGCAATTTTGATATAATGGATATATTCATGAGCCTAATTTGATCATATGTTGTCTTTTGTCTATATTGTAATGCTTTGTGTTTGGAAACATGAATAAAGATCTGTAAAATTATGTTTTTCTACAAAAAATTAATATTTAATGTATTTTTTACAAAAACCGAGTGATTGAAACTGAACCGGCTGAGTCGATACCGAGTCAGAGTTGGAGTTGGAGCCGACCCTCGGCAGAATCGGAACCCGAGTCTGAGTTTTAAAACACTGGCCCAAACAACGCACTGAAGAGCTTTCTCAACCAAACAGCTTCACAACAGGCCATACTTGCTGTAATGTATTCGGCCTCGACGGTGCTCAAAGCCATTGATTTTTGCTTCCTGCTCATCCAAGAGATCGAAGCAGAACCTAAGGTGAAGCAACATCCAGATGTGCTCTTATGATCCACCACACTGCCTGCCCAGTCGACATCGGTATATCCATGGAGCCTCATACTCCTGGCAGTGTATCTCAGCCCATGGTTGATTGTGCCCCAGAGATATCTCAAGAGATTCTTCGCACCAATCCAATGAATGTGGTGAAGCTTGATCATGTATTGACTCAATGTGTTCATTGCAAAACATATGTCCAAACATGAGTTCACTAAGATCATCAGGGCCCCTATGAGTTGACGATACTCGGTAGGATTTCCCAAATCAAGCCACAGCAGCACTTCCACACAACTTCTTAAAGTTGAGTTCCATTGGAGTAGTCACGGACTTGCAGTCCACTATCCCAAATCTTTCAAGCAGCTTCACAATATATTTTCCTTGAGAAAGGAAAATCTCACCTAGCTTTTGCCAGACCTACAGGCCTAGGAAGTAGTGCATCAGTCCTAGGTTCTTCATCTCGAACTCAGAGACTAGCTCCCTCTTACAATGATGAATAAGTGGGTCAGCACCTGTCAAGAAGAGATCATCCACATAGAGAACCAGAATGAGAGGCTTGCCATTATCACCTTAAAGTAGAGGTTTTGATCAGCACCACTTCGAGTAAAGCCCAGCTTCATCAAGTGGCTATTGATCCTCTCATACCAAGCCCTAGGGGCTTGCTTCAACCCATAGACGACTTTCTTCAACCTGCATACATGTGTATATCTATCTCGAACTTCGAACCCCAAAGGTTGTTCCACATAGCCCTCTTCCTCGATTAAGCCATGTAAGAAGGCAAACTTGACATCCATCTGATGTAGACTCCATCCTTGTGATGCAGCAAGGGACATGATCGAACAGATGGTGGTGTAGCAGGCAACAGGTGCAAATATCTCATCATAATCTATTCCTTCCTTTTGAGAGAAGCCTCAGGCAATAAATCTTGCCTTGAATTTTTCAACACTTCCTTTAGGTCCATGCTTGATCTTGTAGAGGCATTTCGAGGTGACAACAGATTTGTCCTTCAATCTAGGGACCACATCCAGACATCATTTTTAATGATTGACTCATATTCTTCATTCATAGCATCCTTCCAAACTTGATGTTTCACGACTTCTTCAAACGTTCCAGGCTCAAATTGTACGATGGTGCTCATGGCTACTAAGTACCCTTGGTACCTATTCAGCGTCTTACTCTCACGAAATGTTCCCCTTGGAGCAATATGTCTCTCGGCATCTTCGAGAGTGTCTCTAAGCCATGAGGGTCTCCTTTTATTTGAAGAAGGTGGATTTTTAGGATCCATCAGACCTTCAACCCCGGGCATTGGTTCATCCTTCAGTTCTTCCTGCTTTCTTGCTTCTTCTTCTTTGTCTTCCTTTGAGATAGGAAGATCTCTAACCTTCCGGAGGGTAGCATCTTCATCGAAGGTGACATCATGACATATCTCCACTTCTCTTTGACCAGGCACATAGATTCTATATGCCTTCAAGGTTTCACTATAGCCCACAAACTTTCTCTTCTTTCAAGAAGCATCCAATTTGCTTCTCTTTTCTTTCGGCATATGAAAATATACGAGACTTCCAAAAATTCTAAAATGGAAAACATTAGGTTTCTTACTAGAGAAGACTTTTTCGAGAGTTTTGGAGTCCAACGCTGAATGTGGGCATCTATTTTGAACATACACAGCGGTATTGGCAGCTTCTCCCCATAGGAACTTCGAAAGACCTTGGTCATAAAGCATGGCACGGGCAGCTTCTAGAATGGTTCTATTCTTCCTTTCGGTAACACCATTTTTTTCGGGAGTATACGCAGTAGTTGTTTCCCTCTTAATGCTAGCTTCCCTACAATAGTCATTGAATTCATTTCACTCATATTCGGTTCCATTATCGGTCCTCAACATTTTCATCTTCTTCCCTGTTTGATTTTCAACCAAGGCCTTGAAGTTGTGGAACCATTTGAATACTTCGTCCTTTTTCTTCAAGAAGTATATCCATGTCTTGCAGGAGAAGTCATCTATAAAAGTGACATAATATAGGCATCCTCTCAAGGATGTTATGGGCAACATACCAGATAGATCAGAATGAATTAGTTGTAAAATATCGGAAGTCTTGGTGACACTTGAGGGGAATGGTCCCCATGTATGCTTTCCTTCTGCACAACCTTGACATACACCTTCATGATCATCTTTCAAGTCAAGCATACATGTGACCACCTTCCTTGCTTTGGGAAGGGCTTTATAATGAAGGTGTACAAACCTCTAGTACCATAACTCAGATTGAAGAGTTGTGTTAAATGTCATGGCTCCCAACGGACTTCCTCCAACCTGATAGAGTGTATCAACCCTGAAACCAAGAATGAATGCTTCTTTGAAGTCCCTCTTCCAAATGTGTACCTTTCCATCGATGAATACCACCTTGAATCCTTTGTCTTCCATCGCCGAGATAGACACTAGATTCTTCTTCAAGTCAAGTACATACAACACATCTTGCAAGCGGAGGACTTGACCTTGATTTAGATGAAGGGTCACAGTCTCTGTCCCTTTCACAAGATAGGTGGCATTGTCTCCAAGGATAATTTCCAAGTTAGTGTCTTTTTCAATCAAATCAGAGAGGGCCTCTTTATATCCAGTAAAGTGCCTAGAGGCACCACTATCAATCAACCATTTATCCGGGGTGTCGAGAGGAGATGCAGCGGAGAGGGCAGATATGAGAATATATTCATTTCTCTTGTTATCAACAACATTAGATTCATCATACCTAGAGTTCCCTGACAATTTTAGAGGTTGACCATTTCCATTTCCATTTCAATCAAAGGGAGCCTTCCTCTTTCATTTGATCTTCTTGTTCCTTTGATTTCCATTCCCCCTGAAGTTGTTGTTGTAATCATCATCTCGAGAAGAGTCCCTTTTATTGGGGCACTCTCTAGCATAGTGACCAAACTTGTTACAATTGTAACATCTACCCTTCCTTCCCTTGGGACCCGCTCTTCCTTGATTTTGATTTCTCGGACCAGCATTGTTTCTCTTCCTTGCATGAGCAATTAAGGCAGTAGGTTCACTTCCATTTCCATTTGAGGGATAGTCTCTCTCCATCATCCTTGTCTCCTCTCGAGTGCATCTCGTCAATAATTCATCAAACTCAGGAATTATATTATTATTGAGAATAGTGGTATTAAATACATACCATGGTCGAGGAAGTCCTCCAAAAGTGATGAGAGTGAGCTCTCGGTCAGCTATGACCTCTCCAATAACTAAGAGATCATTCTTGATTTCGGTGAGCCTAATGAAATAGGATTGGATGGACTTCAACTTGTTCTTCAAAAAGTGAATTTGATTAGCATTTCTAGCCACGAATATCCCAACCAACTTATCATACATCTCCTTAGATGCAATGTTCCACCAAGTCCCCTGGAGGTGGGAGCGAGGGGGCGAGGGAGCATGGGAGCAGCCTATGCAAAAGCTCCCTACCAATTTCCAGGAAACGTGGGGGGACGTCGGGGTCATAAAAATTATAAAATTTAGTATTTATAATGCAACTGTATTTTTGCAAGGAATGTATATACAGTCATTGTAGGAATTTACAGGGTAAGTTCCGTAGATCAAGAACCAAAGGTCACCGCTCACAAACAGATCACAAATCAGTACACCTGTATAATCACGTGGTTAAAACCCTCAAAGAGGGAAACAGTCCACGCCCTGAGCCAACGTGGCCACTTCAGAGAATTTATTAATATAAAAGAAAAGTTACATGTGTTTCTCTCATAAACGGTTACTGGACAAATGACCCTCCATGCTCTTTAAATAGAGATCATGGACGAATCGGTTGTTAAGCCACGGATCAAGTGTCGTTAATACCGAGGTGAGAGATAACCGTCGGATCATTACAAATCGTGACCGTCGGATTATAAGTTACAAATGTACATGGTAAAGAAACACACTTTACCTAACTCTACACTAGACTAAATTATTCTTAACTATTTCCTATGTGTCGGAATATCCTAACAACCCCCCTTAAGAACAACTTGGGATAGGATTGAAGGATTTACAAAGGTGACACAAAAGGAGTCTATTTCCTATGTGTCGAAATATCCTAACATCCCCCCTTAAGAACAAATTGGGGTAGGATTGAAGGATTTACAAAAGTGACACAATAGGAGAAGGAAGGAGGCATTAGACCCTATCCCCCCTTAATGACAACTTTCCTGAACTCCAAGCATGGATCGAAGTTTGGTAAACTTTACTTTTGTGAGAGCCTTTGTAAAGATATCGGCTACCCGATCATTGGTTGGACAATATTGCACTTCAAGAACATGATCATGAATGAGCTTTCTGATGAAGTGTATGCGGAGTTCAATGTGTTTCATACGTTCATGCTGAACTGGATCTTTACATAGCTGAATGGCACTCTGATTATCACACCCAAGTGTAGTTGGATGTTGCTGATGAAGACCAAATTCAGACAGGATCTGACGAAGCCACATGGCTTCCTTGCTGGCTTCAACTGCACCACGATACTCTGCTTCTGCTGAAGAAAGGGAGATGGCACTTTGTTTCTTACAAGACCAAGCAATAGGTCCTGAACCAAGAGTGAATACATATCCTGCAGTGGACTTCCGATCATCAGGGTCACCAGCCCAATCAAAATCAATGAAACCAATCAACAAGGGAGATGCTCTTGCACTGTAATGAATCCCGAACTGAATTGTACCTCGAATATATCAAAGTATTCTTTTAGCTGCTTTCCAGTGACTTTCATGAGGTTGGTGCATAAACCGAGCGACAAGACCAACGGCAAAGAAAAGGTCAGGACGGGTATGGGTTAGATACAAAAGTTTAGCAACAAGTTGACGGTATAAGGTAGCATCAACTTTAGGGGTAGTACAGTTGACTGAAAGCTTGACTCCAGACTGAAAGGGAGAAGGGGTAGGCTTACAGTCTTCCATGTGAAAGTGGTGTAGAAGATCACAGGCATACTTGGACTGAGAAAGGGTAATGCCTTCCTTGGATTGCAAGACTTGAAGACCAAGGAAATAATGCAAGTGTCCTAAGTCTGTCATTTCAAACTTCTTTTTGAGGCTAGACTTCACATGGTTTATATGGTTTGGATCACTACCAGTAAGGATAAGGTCATCAACATAAAGAACGAGGATGGTGAAGGAATTACCCACCTTCTTGGTGTAGACAGTGTTGTCAAAATGACACCTAGAAAAGCCATTATCTAAGAGAAATCTATCCATTTTGGCATACCAAGCCCGAGGAGCTTGTTTGAGACCATAGAGAGACTTCCTAAGGCGAAAAACAAGGCTGGAGTCTTTTTGGATAAAGCCAGGGGGTTGTTCCATGTATATTTCTTCATGCAAATCTCCATGTAAGAAGGAGGATTTAACATCCATCTGATGGACTTCCCATTTAAAGGAGGCAGCAAGGGAAAGAACAAGGCGGATAGAATTCATTTTGGCAACAGGGGAGAAGGTTTCAGTATAGTCAATGCCTTCAACTTGTGAAAAACCTTTAGCAACAAGACGAGCTTTATGTCTATCCACTTTTCCATCTGGTCCAAACTTTGTTTTGTAAACCCATCTGCATCTGACAAGTTTTCTTCCTTTTGAAAGAGGAACAAGATCCCAAGTATTGTTTTCCAACAAGGAATGATACTCTTCATTCATAGCTTCATCCCAATTTGCATGACCGGAGGCTTCTTCAAAGATTTCTGGATCAAGTTTTTCTGGAACTTGAGCCAATAAGGAAGCAGCTCTTTCGAACTGAGAACGTGTACGTCGTCGATCGGCAGGGTCACCTGCAAGAGAACCTGCTGCATCCCGAGTAGAGCGGACCCATCTTGGAAGCGGTGGAGTATAAGGACCAATTTCACGAGCTGGGAGGAGGATTGTCATCCTCGCTGTCATCATCTGAACTAGAAGGAATGCTATTAAAAATAGAAGAGAGAGAGAGAGGTGGCACATATGCCGAATCAGGATCGTAGGCCAAAGGAGGCACACCTGCCGAACTAGGCTCGCAGGCCGATATATTTTCATCAAACTTTACATCTCTTCTAATGATAATATTTTTGGATTTTGGTTGAAGAAGTCTATATCCTTTGACATCTTCAGAATATCCAACAAAAATACATTTTTCACTCTTAGGTTCTAAGGCTTTATGTTTCGCATTTGGAATATGGGTCCAAGCATCACTTCCAAAAACACGAAAGTGACTTACATCTGGTTTGATTGAGCTCCAAGCTTCTTTTGGATTTATATTCTTTAAAATCTTAGTAGGAGTGCGATTTACTATGTAATTTGCATAGTTAATGGCTTTTGCCCAAAAATTGAGACCAAGTCCTTTAGATTGAAGCATACAATTAGCCATTTCTTTTAAGGTGCGATTCTTCCTTTCAGCTACACCATTTTGTTGTGGAGTATATGGAATAGTATGTTGCAATTGAATGCCATGCTCAGTGCAGAAGTTGATAAATTTGTTGTTAACATATTCTCCGCCATTGTCTGATCTTAACTTGAGAATTTGATGTCCAAATTGTTTCTCAACAAAGGCCTTGAAGGCCAAGAACATGTTAAAAACTTCACTCTTGAGTTTTAAGAAATATACCCAAGTGCATCTGGAAAAATCATCAATGAAAGTTAAGAAGTACTTGCAACCAAAGAAACAAACAACAGGAAGAGGACCACATAAATCACTGTGCACAAGCTGCAAAGGGGCTGAAGCGTGCCAAGAGGCACGTTTGTCAAAACTGTCCCGATGATGTTTTTCGAGTACACATCCGGAGAAAACACCATCTCAACAAGATACCATAGGAAGGCCCGTCACCATATTTTCCTTACATAGAGTTTGAAGAGAGCGATAGTTTAAGTGACCAAATCGCTCATGCCAAAGTTTGCTCACATCATCATTATGAGCAACAAAAACCGAGGGAAGAGATGATGACCCAAAGTTGTCAAACTTATACAACCTTGTGGAATCACCAGTAATGCAGTAGCTAAAATATGTTTAGGATCTTTGAGGTCCTTGATTACAACATCATGAGGTGAGAATTCTACTATTTTCCCTTCACCTAAATGAGTTATCTGATAAACGGATAGAAGGTTGCATGACAAGGTAGGAACACATAGTACATCATTAAACTGACCATTATCTAGATAAATGGTTCCAGATCCTACAACACTAAGAGATCTATCATCACCAACATAAATATGTTTGGTGTTACAATCATTTAAAGAAGAAAACATGGATTTATTGTTAGCCATGTGGTAAGAAGCTCCAAAATCAATGAGCCACTCATGAGAAGGAGAAGAAAAAGATACATTTAATGCATAACCAGATCTTGATGCTTGACAGCTACAAGCAGAAAGTGCCATGCCTGAAGATGAAGGTGAAGAGTGCTCCAAATTGATGTTGTGCTTCTTCATTGCTGCTTCTAAGGCTTCCATCTTCTTAAAACATTTGGACTCTATATGGCCATCCCGATTGCAAAAGTTGCAATGTCTATCTGCCTTCTTCCCTTTGCTTTGATTTGCCTTATTATTTTGGTGATTTGATTTTTCAGTTTGCGGCTGAAATTGCTTAGGGCCCTTGTTTGGTTTAAGACCATATTTTTTAGGATACTGCTTCCTGGGATTCTTTTGATATGGTTGTTGTTGGGCTGCTAAGGCTTTCTTAGAAGCGTTCCAGCAGTGATAAGACCAAGGTGTAAAAGTTTTTCTTGTTCTCTTATCAAAGAATCACAAAAGGCATCAAAACAGGGATTCTTGTAGGTGGTTCCTGAAGAAATGATGGCTTCTCTGGTGGAATGGAAGGCGGAAACAAATACAGAGTATGCAGGGCCAAGCTTAGCAAGAATGCAATAGATGATGCTACCATCTTCCTTTTTGACCTTACATGCTTCTAAAAGAAGTCTAAGGGTCTTGAATTTGGAATATCCTAACAGTCATCATACACTTACATCATGAAAGATAAATCATAAATGATAAAATTATAAATCGATGAATGATGAATCATATAACTGAAACAAATTTAAAAGTTAAAAGTTAAAACATACATCATACAATCATACATGTAAGTTTGTAAGTTTGTACCTGTATAATCATATCTGTAACTACTAACAATGTACAATGAAAATAAAGTTTAAGATATCATATGACATTATATCAAGATTCAAAATAAAGTTCAACCTGAAGTTTACAACTCAAGTCTGAAACATAAAACTTACAAGCAAATAAGTTATGTCTGAAACATAACATATGAATATCAAATGATATCATCATAATGATAAATGAGCATAAATGCTCAAGGTAATGCCCCACTAGTCTCTTCATCCAGCTGTTGCACCAATATATCAGGATCAACCATGTCACCATCTGAATCAGAATCACTTGGATTCTCAAACATGCTAAGTGGCACACCAACTTTTAACACGAAACCATAAACTAGAAGGGGCGTGAGGGGGCGTGAAGTGGGTGTGCAGGGGGCATGAGGGGGCGTGAAGGAAACACCCCCTAGAAGTCCCCAAGACCATAGAGCGTGAGGGGGCAAGGAATCTAGACCCCTAGGTGGGGGGGGGTGAGACCTCGTGTAACACTGCTTAGATGTGCCCAACTCGGAGATATAAGCAACCAAGTGCTTATGAATAGAATCCCTGATGATCTTCATCGCCTTGTTTTCCCCTTTCTTGTACTTTGTTTTAGTGGCAGCTAGTGCATTTGATGGAGGCTCAGTGATCTTTCCATGCACATAATCCATAACATCTTATTCCTCCAATGTCAGATCCAAGGACATTTTCCAAGCATGATAATCAGACTTATCATTGAGCTTGTCATCCGATTTGAAGTATGATGAGGAAGCCACTAACCCTGGTCCTTTTCAATTCAACTTTCAATGATTTCTCTTCTCACTCTTGCTTGGGCTTTGTCTTCACCTCAGCTCTGATACCATGTTAATTTTAGTTAACAATGGTATGTTCTATGCTTAGAGCAAATTACTTCAACCTTTCCTATTAGCCCAATTCAATTTCCTGTTATGCAATCACATTAACATTGATAGTAAATGCTGATAGAACATAAATAAATAACCAGAAGACAAGCCAACACAAGAGGACACAATAATTTGGCGAATGCTAGGAAAAACCTCAATGCGGGGAAAACCCTTTGATCAATTCTTCTTATTGTTCTTCAAATTCAGCAAGGAGAGAAAGTACAATTTTTAACAGTCAAAAGGATGCCCTAGCCAGCAAAGTCAATGTTGGTCAAACCAGCAAAATGTCTCTCAATGGAGCTCAGTCAAAGGCAATCAAACACGACCTCTTGAAACAGTCAAAGTCGGACCAAAACAATCCGCAATTCCTCAGTCAAACCTGGTCAATGTTGCGGTCAAACTTCGGTCAAATCTACAGTCAACGTTGCGGTCAACACAGCAATCGAATCAGTTCGAATTTCCTGGATTTCTGTGCCACCAAATTTGGCCTCCCAAAATCAGAATTTGTCCCAAAAATCGAAGTCAAATGATTGGATTTGACCGAAGGTCAAAGTTGGTCAACACTGCAACAGAAACCCTACAATAGTCTGAAATTTCCAACTTCTCTTTCACACGTGCGGAGGAGAGAGAATGTCTCCTAAGGCTTGTACGAACCAATCAAAAGGAGAGAGAATGTGTGAGGATATGATGTCCAAAATGAGGATTTAGTCTCTCCAATTTATATCCATCAATGAGGGTGTGTGACACATCTGCTGGGCCTTGTGAGCCTACATTACAATTCTAGCCGACCTTGACAAATTGCACGTGTGGAAAATAAATTCAAAATCCAACATCTGCTCATCCAAACAAGATGATCTTTAGATCAATCTTGCACCTCTCCGAAAGAGGAATCCAACAAAAATATCGTCTCCATCATATGAACAATGCAAAGTGGAGTTTGGCCCTAGTTGCCAAATTTAACAATATTCAAAAGTAATATGTAAGTTGTAGTAATCACGATTCATCACACATTATTGTATTTCTCATTGAAATTATGATAGTCAAAAATTCAAATGACAAAATGAAATACAATGCTACTAAATACTAAACAGTAAACATTGATGTATTTCTCATTGAATTTATTTTACTCAAAAGATCCAAATGACAAAATAAATACAATGAAGATTACTAATACCAAAAAGGAGTAAAAACCCTGGTCATCAATGTGTAACTCTAAAGAGTAATGTCTATAATAATTCATAGCAGTGTTATCGGAACCGAACCAGTTCCAGAAAACTGGCCAGTCCAACCAGTTTGGAGGCAAAACCGGTCCGAACCGGCCCTCCAAACTAGAAACGACTGGTTCGGCACCAAACCGGCCTGTTTTAGCACCGAACCGACCGGTTCAGTAACAACCGGTTCCACTGGTTCACAAGCCTGGGCATTAAAAAAAAATTAAATTAAATTTTTTTTATAATTATTATTTTTCCTAGTTACTAATGCTACCCTAGGCCCCCTACAGCTACTTAAACACCCCCACCCGCTCTATTTCACTCACACTATTCAATCAAGTCTCTTGCAATCTTGAGCTGAGTTCGGTGAGGAGAATTCAAAGAGTATTTTGTAGGGTTGTTCTAACATAGATTTTTTTGCAGATTTGAAGAGTTGATTGGAATCTTGGAGAGTTGCTGGGTTGGCAGATTTTCGAGCTACTTCAAAGATTTTTTTTCCCAAAGATCTTTGGGTTTTCTTCAGTGGTTTTTGCAACTGGTGGAAGATTTTTTTTTACTTTGTTGGGGCTGCTACATAGTTGATTTCAAAGGATTTTGGAGCTGATTTTCTCCAAAATTTTAGAGGGTAAATCAAGGGCCATGGGAATCAAGCCATAATCCCATTGCAGACTTGGATGCTACTCATTCTTCAGAAGAGGATAAGGAGGATGATCAAGATGATGATTCTGATGATCATTGATGATTTGATCATTGATTTGTTGTAGTTGTAGCTTGTAGTATAATACTATGATCTATGATGTTATTTTGGACTATAAAGGCCTTTTAGAGCCTGCTTCTTGATGTTTGTAACATTTTTGGTTCAACGATGTTTTGCACTAAGTGCTATTTTGATTGTATGCACTATTACTTGTTATATAAATGAGAACTTTTGCATATTTGTGTATAAATGGTTTCGATTCATATGGATGCACATGAATATATCTGGTTTTTCTTTAAAATATGAATATTTTGTGTTTTTGGTACACCGGTTTTTTCCGGTTTTTTTCCAGTTACAACCGGTTCCCTGTCCACAAGGTTTTCCAGTTTGATGACCCGTTTGGTTCTGATAACATTGATTCATAGCATATGGACATCAATGCTCAGGCCACAATTCATTTGCATCCATCCACTGTAGGAAGGAATCAACATCATCCCTGAGAATGTCAGTGTCACCATTGGTATTAGAGTCACTCTTAAAAGTGATCAACGATAAACTAGGGCAGGTAAAATAGGCTTAGAATGTCTATCTTTTAAGTTTAAATTTTTTGTGCACCATTTCCAAACCCATTGGGCAAATCTCTGATGGTAAAATCAGGTGTCCTTTTCAGGGGGATTGTGATGGCAACCCTGGTTTTTGGGGGAGGCACGCTAGAGTCCCACATAAAGGTGAAATGTTTAGGAAAAACATTTCGCCTCGTGTTTCCCTTAGTTTTCCCAAAAGGTTGGCATCAAGAAACATTTCACGACGGTTTCCGTTAGTTTTCCCAAAAGGTTGGAATCAAGAAACATTTCATAAGTTTTCCTGTTCTAAAAGCGTGGGAATCAAGAAACATTTCATAAGTTTTCCTGTTCTAAAAGTGTGGGAAGCATCCCACATGTGCCAGGAATAGGTACACATGCCAAGCACAAGCCAAAGACATGTGACGCAATCAACTCATTATTTAAATGATAACTCAGTGATGAATCACTAGTCAATCAGTGAACTTTAGTCTATACATATTACAGCTAAAAAAAAAAAAAAAAAAAACTAAAATCCCTAAAAATAGGAAATGTTGGAAACCAATGGTTAATGAAGAACAGAGTTCGAGCAACATGAAAACTAACAGTCAACCATAACATGTACAATGCATTTGAAAATAAGTAGAGATGGCCATAAGAATTCACAAAAAGTGCTCTGTCACACTAAAACAATTGACAAGCTCAATGCTGAGAATAGGAATCACAAAGAACAGATTTAGCATACTTGAAGAGCATTCAACCTTGTATTGTTTCTTTCCCATCCATTCCCCCCTTCACTGGTGTTAAAATTGGACAACTAGGTCTAAACTCCATGTTGTGATGCTCAGATGAAGATACCGATATTTTTATTGGATTCCTCTTTCAGAGAGGTGTAAGATCCATATAAAATTTATCTTAATCCGATGAGCAGAACATTTATTTTGAATTATTATTTATAATAAATTATATGTGCAGGTCGGGCCTTAAGGTTTTACACCCTCAGCAGATGTGTCACACACCTCAATGATGTATATAAATACAGTCAACTTTGGAGAGCATTTCACACTCACTCATCACATCATCTTCTTCTCTTCCGATCTAGTACGAGCTACTTGGAGGACAATTTCGATCCACACGTGGGAAGAAGGACGATTTACTACAGCCAAGGAGAAGGACGAAATTGCTGCAGCTAGGGTTTCCATGAAGGTTTGACCAACGTTGACTTTGGTCAACGCATGGTCCAAAGAGGCTGAAATTTATTGGAGACTTCGATTTTGGGAGGCCGTACACATTGGCACAAGAACCGAGGTCAAAAGGTTGACCGAAGTTGGAGCTGCGTTGATTTTGATGATGCTGCCCTGCGTTGACTTTTCTGGAGTTGACTTGAGTTGACTGGGTGACTGATTTGAGGATTGTTGTGACACATTCTGGGTTGGCTGATCAATGAGACTTTGCTGGTTGAAGCATCCTGTTGACCGTCGTAACGCACCCTCACATTCTCCTATTTCCGGTTTGTCTTCTATAGATCCACTGGTATGTTCTATCAGCATTTTACTTAACTATTTGGGTGATTGTTGTCATAAAAGTAAAGTTGCATCAAGCATAGAACATCTACAAAAATTTACATGGTATCAGAGCTGAGGTGAAGACAAGCCCTAACTTATAGCAATCACCATCTAAGAAAAATGGGTTCCACAAGTTATGACTTCAAGGAGAATGACAAGCTGACTGGAAGGGATGACTTCCATGCCTGGAAGATGATATTAGATCTCAAATTGGAAGACCATGATCTCATGGACCATGTACTGGGTAAGATACAAGACCCTCCATCCAATGCTACTGCTGCTGCTAAAACCAAGTATAAGAAGGGGGAGATCAAAGCAAAGATGATGATCAGGGAATCCATTCATAAAAGCATGGTGGTCTACATCTCTGAGTTGGGTACATCTAAAGAGATGTATGATAAATTGATCCTAATGTTCAAGGTAAACAATGTAAACCAAGTGCTATTCTTCAAGAATCAATTGAAGAATCTAAAGAAAGGCAGGGATGAGTCTGTCCAAACATACTTTCTGAAATTGACCGAGATTAGGAACAATTTGCTAGCTATTGGGGAGACAATAGCCGATCATGAGATGGTACTCACCGCACTTGGAGGACTCCCATATGAATGGCAGGTATTCAACACTACCATTCTCAATAATAGTACAATTCCTAACTTTGATGAGCTACTATCCAGATGCATGCAAGAAGAGACAAGAACAAAGGAAGAACAAGGGCCCAAGGAAAGAAGGGCAAGTGTTTCACTTGTCATAGGCCTGGTCACTATGCCAGAGAATGTCCTTTCAAAAAGGATTCTCCCGATAGTGATGACAACAACAATAACCGGAGGAATGGAAATCAAAGAAACAACAAGTCCAAAGGAAAGAGGAAGGCTCCCTCTGATGGAAACAATCAACCTTTCAAAAGGTCTAGAAACTCCAGGTATGAAGAGTCAAATGTTGTTGATAAAAGAAATGAATACATTCTTGTATCTGCTCTCTCTGCTGCATCACCGCCCGACACTATGGCTGTCTGGCTGATAGATAGTGGTGCCTCAAGACACATCACTGGGTTCAAGGAAGCACTCTCTGACATGGTTGAGAAGGATACTAATCTGGAAATTATCCTTGGAGATAATGCCACATATCCCGTAAAAGGGACAGGGACTATGACCCTCCACTTGTCTCAAGGACAAGTCCTACATTTGGAAGATGTACTCTATGTACCGAAATTGAAGAAGAACCTTGTGTCTATATTAGCGATTGAAGACAAAGGCTTCAATGTGGCATTCATTGATGGAAAAGTGCGCATGTGGAAGAAGAATCTCAAGGAAGCTATCGTGATTGGTTTTAGAGTTGGAACACTCTACCAGGTTGAAGGAAGTCCTCTAGGAGCTATGACATGTGATACAATCCGTCAAACTGAACTATGGCACCAAAGGTTTGGACACCTTCATTACAAGGCCCTTCCCGAAGCAAGGAAGGTGGTGACAGGGATGCCCGACTTTGGAAATAATCATGAAGGTGTATGTAAGGGTTGTGCCGAAGGAAAGCATACAAGGGGACCTTTCCCCTCAAGTATCACAAAGACATCTGATATTTTGCAACTGGTCCATTCTGATCTATCTGGTATGCTGCCCGTGACATCCTTGGGAGGATGTTCTTACTATATGACATTTACTGATTACTTCTCCCGCAAAACCTGGATATACTTCTTGAAGAAGAAGGATGAGGCTTTCATGTGGTTCCGTACCTTCAAAGCCTTGGTGGAAAACATGACAGGGAAGAAGATCAAGATTTTGAGGACCGACAATGGCACTTAATATGAGTCAAATGAGTTCAAGGACTTTTGCAGAGAAGCTGGCATTAAGAGGGAGACTACTACTGCCTATACTCCTAAGCAGAATGGCATTGCTGAACGAAAGAACAGGACCATTGTGGAAGCTACTCGTGCCATGCTATGTGACCAAGGTTTACCAAAGTTTCTCTGGGGAGAAGCTGCGAATACTGTTGTATACATTCAAAACCGATGCCCTCATTCCGCCCTGGACTCCAAAAATCCCGAAGAGGTTTTCACTGGTAAGAAACCTGATGTCTCACATTTTCGAATTTTTGGATGTCCTGTTTATTTTCATGTGCCAAAAGAAAAGAGAAGCAAGTTGGATGCTTCTGGGAAGAAAGTAATGTTTGTGGGCTACAGCGAAACTTCTAAGGCCTATAGAGTCTATGTACCTGGTCAAAGGGAAGTAGAGATATGCCATGATGTCAATTTTGACAAAGATGCTTCCTTGAAGAAAGTAGTAGATCTTCCAAGATCTGAGGAAAATCATGAAGCAAGGCCTGGAAATCAAGAAGAACCGCAGGATGAGACAATGCTTGATGTTGAAGGACCAATGGACCCTATTGATCCATCTCCTTCACTGGGAAAGAGACCATCATGGCTCAGGGACACCCTCGAAGATGCTGAGGGACATGCTGCCCCAAGGGGGACATTCCGAGAAAGCAAGAAGCCATGTAGATGCCAAGGGTATCTAGCTGCCATGAGTACCATTGTACAAAATGAACCCGGATCTTTTGAGGAAGCCGTAAAGCATCAAGTCTGGAAGGATGCTATGCACGAAGAATATGAGTCCATAATGAAGAATGATGTCTGGGATGTGGTTCCAAGATCGAAGGACAAATCAGTTGTCACCACGAAATGGCTCTACAAGATCAAGCATGGATCTGATGGAAGTGCTGAAAAGTTCAAGGCAAGATTTGTTGCCCGTGGCTTCTCTCAAAAGGAAGGAGTAGATTATGATGACATATTTGCACCTGTGGCACGATATACCACCATTTGATCAATCATAGCCCTTGCTGCTACGTAAGGTTGGAGTCTTCATCAGATGGATGTCAAGACCGCCTTTCTGCATGGTACAATAAAAGAAGAGGTGTATGTAGAACAACCTCTGGGATTTGAAGTTAAGGATCGAGACACTCATGTCTGCAGGTTGAAGAAAGCCCTCTATGGGTTGAAGCAAGCACCCAGAGCTTGGTACGAGAGGATGGATAGCTACTTGATGAAGCTGGGCTTCACCTGAAGTAATGCTGATTCGAACCTTTACTTCAAGGTTGTCCAGGGGAAGCCTCTCATTCTGGTGTTGTATGTGGACGATCTCTTCCTGACAGGTGCTGACCCTCTCATTCATCAATGCAAGAGGGAGCTCGCTGCTGAGTTCGAGATGAAGGACCTAGGACTGATGCACTATTTCTTAGGCCTGGAGGTCTGGCAGAGACCTGGAGAGATTTTCCTTTCTCAAGGAAAATACATTGTGAAACTTCTGGAAAGATTTGGTATGGTGGACTGCAAGATCGTGTCAACACCAATGGAACTCAACTTCAAGAAGTTGAGTGGCAGCGCTGCTGGGCCCGTATTGGCCAATCCTACTGAGTATCGTCAACTCGTAGGAGCTTTGATGTTCTTAGTGAACACCCGTCTAGATATATGTTTTGCAGTGAACACTTTGAGTCAACAGATGGTTGAGCCTCATCACTTTCACTGGGTTGGTGCCAAGAATCTTCTGAGATATCTTCGGGGCACGATAAACCATGGGTTGAGATACACTGTCGGGAGTGTGACACTCCGTGGATATACTGATGCCGATTGGGCTGGCAGTGTGGTGGATCGTAAGAGCACATCGGGATGCTGCTTCAATCTTGGTTCTGCTTCGATTTCTTGGATGAGCAGGAAGCAGAAGTCGGTGGCTTTGAGCACCGCTGAGGCCGAATACATTGCAGCGAGTATGGCCTGTTGTGAAGCAGTTTGGTTGCGAAAGCTCTTTAGTGAGATGTTTGGACATGTGCTAGATACCACCATGATACTCTGTGATAACCAGAGTGGGATTCGCATGACTGAGAATCCTGTGTTCCACGACCGATCCAAGCATATTGATATCAGGTACCACTTTATCCGGGATATGGTACAGCGAGGCGCCGTAAGGCTCGATCATATAGGAACTGATGAGCAGGTCGCAAATATTCTCACTAAGCCCCTGGGGAAGGTCAAGTTCCTAACCTTCCGTGAGAGTCTTGGTGTCGTGGAAAGACCCTATGATGTGGGTCCTGTTGGATGATGAGCTCTGGGAGCTCTGGGGGGCTTTGGGGAGAGCTTCTTGGAGCTATGGGCAACCACAAGGCTAGGCTTGCCAACCTTGGTGGTGTGCTTGGACCCCACCGTTGTGATTTTGAGTTGGTTCACCTCTCATTTTCTGTGCCCCGTATACATCCTACCCATTGAGTTCAGGGCTCATGGGAAGTACCTCTCATTTGGCCAATGAGGTGGGAAAAGCTAGAGACTAGTAGCAAATACTGATGGACGCATCAGAGATTGCCATACTCTCTATCTAGGATGGCACGGTCCAACCACTTGATTTGGGATCAAGTATAGTGAGGTTTCGGACCTCCGCCTGACTTTGGGTCAGATGAACCAACTTTGGGTTGGTTGGAGACTCTTTGTGAGTCTGATAGAGGTTTCGGACCTCTGGGCTGAATTTGTCAGCCGGGGGATGATGTCTTTGTGACTGACCCACTTCTGTTCTGAAATAAAGAGGCCAGCAAAACAAGTTACGGCGGGATGACGCACGATGTTTGGTTGCACTGGTGAATGGAGTTCTCCCTAGTTGAGAGGGAGTGTTAAAATTGGACAACTAGGTCCAAACTCCATGTTGTGATGCTCAGATGAAGATACCGATATTATTATTGGATTCCTCTTTCGGAGAGGTGTAAGATCCATATAAAATTTATCTTAATCCGATGAGCAGAACATTTATTTTGAATTTATTATTTATAATAAATTATATGTGCAGGTCGGCCTTAAGGTTTTACACCCCCAGCGAATGTGTCACACACCTCAATGATGTATATAAATACAGTCAACTTTGGAGAGCATTTCACACTCACTCATCACATCATCTTCTTCTCTTCTGATCTAGTACGAGCTACTTGGAGGACAATTTCGATCCACACGTGGGAAGAAGGACGAATTACTACAGCCAAGGAGAAGGATGAAATTGCTGCAGCTAGGGTTTCCACGAAGGTTTGACCAGCGTTGACTTTGGTCAACGCATGGTCCAAAGAGGCTGAAATTTATTGGAGACTTCGATTTTGGGAGGCCATACACATTGGCACAAGAACCAAGGTCAAAAGGTTGACCGAAGTTGGAGCTGCGTTGACTTTGATGTTGCTGCCCTGCGTTGACTTTTATGGACAGCGTTGACTTTTCTGGAGTTGACTTGAGTTGACTGGGTCACTGATTTGAGGATTGTTGTGACACATTCTGGGTTGGCTGATCAAGGAGACTTTGCTGGTTGAAGCATCTTGTTGACCGCCGTAACGCACCCTCACATTCTCCTGTTTCTAGTTTGTCTTCTATAGATCCACTGGTATGTTCTATCAGCGTTTTACTTAACTATTTGGGTGATTGTTGTCATAAAAGTAAAGTTGCATCAAGCATAGAACATCTACAAAAATTTACACCTGGCCTCCTTGTTCATGTTTAATCATTACCTCAATTAGCTTTGCCATTAAGGCACCTCAAGGAGTTTTTTTACTATGTTGCAAGAAAACCAAGAGAGGGTATGTTTCCTACTGGGAATTATCCCAGAAATGGGAACCCAGAAAATAACCTGGAAATGACAGGAAACACCATCAGGCCATTTTCTGAAAATAGTCTCTTAGTCATAGGCTATATTGTCCTGGTGTTTATAGCCATCAAAGGGCTGGAAAAATGTCTTTCTCTATTTTAATGAAAGTGGGTCCTACCCCTTGTAATATCCTCTTTTAAATATTCGATACTATTTCTGACAAATTCCTTCAAGATTTTTTCTCGTAAATGCTCAGCAAATTAAATTGCGAATATAACAAAGAATTTGCTGGAAATATCTCTTTCTAAATTATGATAATTTACGGACAATTTCTTCAATGAAAATACACCATAAAAAATTGTCAAAAACAAATAAAATTGTCAGCCTTTAAATTACCAATTTACAAAATTGAAGAGAAAATAGGGCAAAAACCAAATTTATTTATTGAATAATCTAGAGAGGGGATTACAGCAATAATTTTCAGGAAAACCTGGTACCAAAAGCTCTGTTGGTTTCTTTTGGATTCCACGCGATCTTCAAACCCTAACAACTGCCTCAATCCAATTCAACCTTCATAAATTCGGCCTCCTCCAGTGATGTGCAAAGACAAAACACGGCTTCCTTTTTTTCTCCTCATAAGCACTACTGAAGAACCTGAAATGGTTCTCCCTCTTGACTAGCTAGGGTGGAATATTTCACAACCAAAACTAATCACCACCACCCAGAGTGTGTATTTCAACACTGAAACCGGGAATATAATGAGGGTTTCTCCCTCCCACCATAACCTACTAGAGCTCTCATGACAATTAATAAAATATCAAATACTCAATCATATCACAAATGAACTCTCATTCTCCTTTCTATAATTGTTTTCCCACCCAAATAACATGAGTCAAATACCACGGGTCACTTTTTAATAATAGTGTGACTTTATCAATTTTATTTCTTAATTAAATCAGAAGTCACTTATAATTCCCTTTTTAATTTAACCATTCACTCTCACCTTTAAGATGACATTAAATAATTAAACTAATTATTTTTGGTCTCTTGTTATCGTAAAATGGCCATTACATCGCCCCTGGCAATAAAAATACACAAGAATTAAAATGCCCTAAAAACATCAAGTTACGTCTCAGCAGTTATAAAATTGAATTCACTATCACTAGGGTTTTCCAAGCAATTTTTTTATATAAATAAATTGTAGACGCCATTGGGTGTTCGACTTCATGATATTGACATGTAGTGTTTATTTTTGATATATGCGCTAGACCCTAATCTACTCTACCTTTTTTCCTGAAGGTAGAAAAACCCCTGATAACTCGGTGATCAACTCACAACTAGGACAACCATCACTCGTTGCTAACCATGAATGTGCACTGACTCATAATTGTTGGTCAACGAAAACCATGCCCACCTGAAATAACCCATAGGTGGTCCATGAGGCAGAGTTTCACTCCTACTATATGCCTCTAGGCTTTGCACAATTGACCCATTTCCTTACATTCAAGGAAGACAAGCTCTTAGCCACTCAACAACAGTTTTAAGTCCTACTCCAAAACCAAAAGGCCACTTAGCCTAAATAGTATCTACAATAAATCCAATATCAAAGTTGCAAGAAACGCCCTTCAAACCAGGAACCGCTTCCCGTATGGATCCGTGGGTTATCCATTGACGGAGTCGCAGTTTGGAAATCCAGAACCACAAATCGGGTTGGCAAAGACAGTTCCTGGAAATTCGGAACCGTTCCAGCTCGATCTGCGGTTCCGGATTTCCGAACCGCAGATCCGACAGTGGATCCACCTCGGATCCGCGACAGATCGGACACATATCTGTACGAATCCCGAGCAAATCTGGAGGGAGACAGGAAGTTCCACAGGGTTCTAATTTTTTTTTTTTTGTTGACTTGAGTTGGGTTGGGGCTTCTCGAAGACTCCCAAGGTGCTCCCTTGATGCTCCTTAGATGCTTCCTAGATGATCCATCATGGTAATGTTAAAGTGACATTCTCCTTTATCTTTCATTTTCATTCTTTCACTTAAATTTTTAACATTACCATGAAATGAGTCAGGATGTTTGAGAGTGGTTCCAGCCTCATCGGACTTCATATGGAGAAAATAGAATTTCATATCCTATTCAAAATTCAACAGACTTAACAGTTTTCAGGAATTCAGGATCAATGGGATTGTGGCATTTCATTAGATTATATCATGTATGATAGTAGATGATTGGTATTTAATCAAGAGCTCCAAGCCCTATATTTACCCTAGTGTTGGTGGTGTTAATTGTTGAACTCCTTTGACATGCCCTTAGCAAAAATTTACCCTTCAATCAAGTCAAAATCATCGAACAAGCATGTTAAGCTTTTTCTACCATGTTTTAAGGCTTGGGTAGGTAGTTTGAACAAAATTGAGCAATGTTGACTAATATCCCTAGACAATTGAGGTAGAGACAAAGGCTAGACAAGAGGAGTAGAATCTAGATTCTAGATGGTTGATGCTCGAATAATTAATCATTATTGTACAATGGATGCCATATCTATCTTGATTTATGTAAAAATATGCATGTTTTCATGTCTTCTACAACTAATTTGGTATTTGCGATTTTTTTTAATATAAATGCAAAAAAGTATAAAATATGTATATATCTAGTAGACACTTCAAAGACACTTCATTTCCTAGATTTTTGAGAAATGATGCTTCCGTGTCCCCACTTCCAAAAAACGTCTCTGCTTTGTCCTTGCTTTGTGCAACGTTGGCCAATATCCCTTATGATCATTATTGAGGCTACCTTGTTGATTTTCTAGTGGAATCAAGACTAGTATAATTTTTTAAACTGATAACTACTTCCAATGATACAAGTTGACTTCATTAGAGCATTACAATCATCAAGTAGTTATACATGAAAATTTTCAACCATTAACTATAGAGCACCAGTAGAGATCACAATAAACCATAAGAAAAGAGACACCAAAATTTAGGCCAACGGCCAAGGAAAAACCCACAAGGGGAAAACCCAACAAATCTTACCTTATGAGAGAATTAAGTTCATCAAAATGTACATCAGAATATTCCAAACAAGATTCCAATTTCTAACCTCAATAAATGCCAAGTCAAACTAGTCAAACCAGAGACAAATGGTCAATGCTAGTCAAAGTCAAAGTCTGCAATAGAGGGGTCGAATTTCGACTTGAGGTAGTTGAAAAGAAGGGGCCGAAATTTGGTCCTATAATCACCTCAAGAATTTCGGTCAAAGCTCTGAGTTCCACCTGGGGTCAACAACCCAGAAATAGAGTCAAACTTCGGTCAACAACCAATCAGTGAGTAGTGAATGAACCAAGGAATATTTGGCCTCCAAATCTAGTCAAAATCTTCATCAAACAAAAGCAAGAATGCCCAAGTCAATTTTGGTCAAAGACAGAAACAAGAGAGTTGGTCAACGCAGAAAATTCTCCTCCTTCGCATGCGTGGATTGTTCTTACTCTATTTCAGATCGAATGGATGAGTTGATGTGTGTTCCAAATGAGGTCAACGAACTTCTATTTATATGTAAGTTAGGAGGAGGGTTTTAACCTTGGGGTCAAACCCATTCAATGAGTGGGTTCAACTTGTCCAAGTGAGGCCGACTTGGTCAACAGTAAAAAATACAAATTTTCTCTTTTGATTTTCCAATGAAAATACCGACCGAAGCTACCAATTTTCAACACTCCCTCTTAGCTATGGAGATACTTTTCATTCTATCTCTGAAGATCAATCTCCCTCTTAGCTATGGAGATACTTTTCATTCTATCTCTTAGGATCAATCTCCCCGACCAATCCATTAGTCTCTTAGTAATAACCTAAGGGACAGATTAGATGTACAAATCTCATCATAAGGAAAGATACATAGCATCAAACTCATCCCATTAGCCAAAATCCAATGGCATCAAGGTCAGTTCAGTTCCCAACTAACCAATGGGATCAATCAATCAGGCCAAACTCACCAAACATATGGAATGTTTTCTCAGTCAAGCACAATGAACCGAGAGAGTACACAGAGTCCATCTCCTTGACCATAAATAAGGTCTCTCTGTCCATGACACAAGGGAGGAATCCCTATCTCAATCCACAACTATATAGTCTCTTATTTAAATACAATGACCCAACGGAGAGAACTCAAAATCAGTGTCCCCGACCAAACCCATTGGTCTCTCAATTGAACACAATGACTTGAGGAATCACTCGAAGCCTCAAGAGTCAAAACCAAACTCCCCAACCATATTGGTTTCTCAGTCAATCTCAATGACCCAAGGGAGTAACCAGGAGAATCTTCCAGACCATAAATCTTGGTCTCTTATTTGAGCCCAAGGAAAATTGGCAATCACATGATGTTATCCAATCAATGCTCCCTCTCACCCAAAGAGGGATTCTCAACAACTCCAAGTTGTTCTCTGAAATAAGCAAACTTCATCTAGGACAATGGTTTTGTCAAAACATCAGCAACTTGTTGATCAGTAGGCACATACTTGAGCCTCACAGCTCCTCTTTGTACAATATTTCGGATGTAATGACACTTGATCTCAATGTGCTTCGAACTGTCACGAAAAATCAGGTCCTCATAAAGCTTTACACAGCTTTGATTATCACAATATACAATGGTTGATTCCAGCACCTGATCAAACAAACTAGCGAACAGCTTTCGAAGCCACATAGCTTCACAACAGGAAAAACAGGAAGTAATATAATCAGCCTCAGTCGTACTAAGAACAACAAAAGTTTGCTTCTTGCTAGACCATGAAATCATAACAAAGCCCAAGCTAAAACAAAAACCAGATGTGCTTTTCCTATCATCAATGCATCCAGCCCAATCAGCATCAGTAAAACCATGCAGCTGCCATTTTCCATTAGAAACATATCTCAATCCATAATCATTGGTGCCACGTAGATATCTCTATATATTTTGTTGCAACTCAATGCACATGCCGGGTCTCAACCAAGAATTGGCTCAATGTGTTTACAACATAAAAGATATCAGGTCTATTGTTAACCAAATAGTTCAATGAGCCAATCAATTTGCGATACATAGAGGGATCAACTAGATCAAAATCATAATCTTGCAGCTTCTTCACCATAGGAGTGTCCATGGATTTACAGTCCATCATGCCAAATTTCTGAAGAATCTTAATGGAGTACTTGCCTTGTCCAGCAAAGATTTCATCAGGGTTTTGCCAAATTACCAATCCCAAATAGTAATGCATAAGACCAGGATCCTTCATCTCAAATTCAGAAATGAGCTCCCTCTTACACAGGGCAATGAGAACTTAAGCCCCTATCATAAACAGATCATCTACATATAGCAACAAAATCAAGGGCTCACCTTCAACAACTTTGAAGTACAATTTCAAATCAGCATCGCTCTTTTTGAAACCAAGACTCAACAAATAGTTATCAATACGAGAGTACCATGCACGAGGAGCCTGCGTCAGCCCATAGAAGCCTTTCTTCAATTTGCAAACAGTGTCTCTCTATCATGAATCTCAAAGCCTTGAGGTTGCTCAATACAAACTTCTTCTTCAATGACTCCATTCAGAAAAGCAGTGTTAAAATCCATTTGATGCAATTTCCAACCTGCAATAGAAGCAAGAGCAATAATGGATCTAATAGAAAAATACCTAGCAACGGGGGCAAATATGTCTTCATAATCCTCTCCCTCTTTCTAGGAGAATCCACAAGCCACAAATTTTGCCTTGTACTTATCAATCCTCCCATCAGTTGCATGCTTAATTTTGTAAATCCATTTGGAAGACACAACAGATTTACCTTCAAGTCTTGGCACGGTTTTCCATACATTATTCTTTAATATGGATAGGTCTTCAATCATAGCATTTTGCCAAACTTGACGTTCTACTATTTCTTAATATGTGAAGGGCTCAAATTCAATGATCTTACACATCATTGTTGCATAACCAGAATACTTCTTCGGCCTTTTTCTTTCCCTGAATGTCCCACGAGGTGCTACATGTCCTTCAGCTTCCTTCAAAGTTCTTTCAAACTAGGCAAGTCTCCTTCTAGTCTCAAGTACAGTGACTCTAGGTGAATCATGGATAATTAGACTCTTCTTGAGGATCCTGTTCCATAGGTTCAGGTTCTTTAGATTTTGGTTCCACATTCTTAGGAGCCACTTGCATCTCATCATCAGAGTCCAAGTGTGATCCCTTGGACTTCCAAAAAGCAACATCCTCATCAAAAATGACATCCCTGCAAGTTTCAATAGAACGTTGTCTTGGTACAAAGACCCTAAAGGCCCTTGAATTTTCATTATAGCCAACTAAAGTTTCCTTCTTCCCAGAAGGTTCCAACTCCGTCCTTCTCTCCTTGGGGCACATGAACATAAACAAGACAACCAAAAATTCTCAAATGCTCAACATTAGGTCTCTCACCAGTGAAGACTTCTTCAGGAATCTTGTAGTCCCATTAGGAGCCCTTATTCCACCTCCCTTCTTCGGGTCAATTGACCATTGCTACATTAGGATTTGGCATCCACACATCCTCATACCTCTATCATATGGCCATCACCCGATTCATGGGCCAATGTTTCCCTATCTCATAGAAGAGAAGGAACCCTTGCACGTCCCAACCCCTATTGGGCAATGAACTACCCCATGCTAAAGGGGGTAATAAATGCTATACATCATACAAAGCAAGATCTCATTCATCAAGCTACGAGCAGTAATACAAGGAAAAAGAGGGGTGGTAAAACAAAGGTCAAGGTAAATCATGCATCGATAATTGCTCCCTCCTCGCATCTATACACCTAGGATGAGATATTACATCATAATTGGTCCCTTTGACCATGGCACTTGGCCATGGAGTTCCTTTTCCCCCCTTTGTTCCATCACTACTCACATGGCACCTATTGATTACAGTGAGGATTGAGGACATGTCACTTCCCATTGGGGGTTGGAAACCACCTAATAGGGTCATTTATTAGTCGCTCCTACCTAGGGAGGTAACACTATTACATGACTAAAGCCCAAATTTTGGAAGAGAAACAACATATGAAGTGTTATTATGCCCATTTCTTTCAAGCTTGGTTCACTTAGATGCACTAACGATTAATGTACCTAATGATGAAAGTTGCAACACTGGATATTGTGTGTAATTGGTAGGAGGTTCCATCTATAGGTCTAGGCAACTTAACTGGGTCTAAGTCCTCTAGAGGGGCATATCAACACCCACAGGTGATGCGTTGAGAGCCATGGGCCTCCGAACATTTATAGAGCATGATTTATAGCCATAGGCACCTTTAGCGCCTACGACTTTAGCACTTTGTCGTATATTATCCATGGGATGATGCACCTGGACCAACATGTCCCCAGCCGACATAGCACTTCATGAGGGTCAAGTAGTTGATCCAGGGACCAGATGAGGCTTGTCTCAAACCTTGAGACATGGGAGGGCTAGCACCATCTTCCGTGCCCTCAACCTTGGAGCATAGATAGATATTTCACCACTTGGAGACACATGAGACCCAGTGTTGTGCCCTAAACCATATCTAGGGGTCCGCAGGATAATTTACACTAATACAAAGGGGCCAACCCCTTGATCATGATTTTAGAGGCCCTCTACACTTGACATGGCACAAGCAAGCCTCAACGTCAGCCCTATAAAGGCCCACACATGCATGACATCGCATTTCAAACCTCTTGTTGAAGATTTATCTTTATTTCACATTGGTTACTAGGTTGGCCTGTGAACTAGAGGCTTTGTTGCACATTATTTTATAACTATAGGTGCTTCTAGGATAAATTACACGTTTAGACCTCATATATACTTGAGAGACCTCATTTGATCTCTCGTCATCACACTTCTTTGGATTTTCAACCTCCTTAGAGAGACCCGCACTTCTTGTTCTCTTGGATTATATTGGGAACTTGGATGCAATTTGACATTTGGAGCTGAATTTTTCATATTCTTTAGAGTTATTCTTGGAAAATGGATGGATTTCTTGCATAATTGTAAGTAATATTAATTGTTGAATATCTTTATCTCTATGTATAATGTATGGAATAATTAATTGTGCCCTAATTTTGTTGAATATTTATTGAATGTTAGCTAGAGGAATATTGCATGCATTATTCATACATGACATTGTAAGAATTTTCCTAATGGTGAAACTCTTTGAAGTACTTCCCATAAACTCCATTATTCATTGAATGGGTAGGTGCTTGAAATTGGTGTTAGGGCATCAAATTTCAGCCTCCTTAGGAACAAGATTGGCTTATCCCTTGCATCCTTGAATCCATATACCCAAGAGACAAGGCACTAGTCCAAACCATTGGTGATCAAACCTATTTTTCATCCATTTTTTCTCTCTTCTAAAATTCGATCCTTTCAAGGCTGGAGAAGTAGCTAGGGATTGGAGTGAATCTCTAAGGAGGAGGATTTATGGTGGTTTTAGAGCCTTGACATCAAGTAGATAAGGTTTTCCACAAAACCTATAAATTTGGTGGCCATCCACTCAAATTTCATCCATAAATTCTCTTTCCCTAGGTGTTTGCCCTAAGAGGGAAACCCTAGTCATCCTTCACTCAACTTAAAGACTTTCCTGAAGGTTTCATGAGCCAATCAATTTGGTGGGCATCCACTCAAATTTCATCCATGAATTCTCTTGCCCTAGCTGTTTGCCCTATAGGGAAACCCTAGTCTTCCTTCTCTAAACGTACAGACTTTCTTGAAGGTTTCATGAGCCTTGGACTAGCCAATATACATTGTAAGAAACCTTTTCTCCTCGCCTTGACCTTAAGTTCACCTAGGTCTTGTGCCTCCATTTCTAGGAGCCTTCTTAGAAAGTGAATTTCTTCCTTGTGAAGACTTGTACCAAATCTGTGTCTTTCTAAAAGACTGCCTACCGACATCATATAATACTTTAACCTTAGAAGACCAATAATAAGTGATCTCTTTCCTACCGGGACTCCTCCCATAGATGAAAGTTCGTAAAATGCAGGGGATTTTGGTTGTGGTGACAGTGGTCCACTACCCTATTGTTGCTAATAGGTCTAGTTTAAACCTTGTAGGGTTTACCTCTCCAAGGCCTGCTAGATTTTGTAGCAACATGGCCCACTACCACCACAGCTAAAACCCCCTGCTCTTTATGGACTTTCACTGATGGGAGGAGTCTCGATAGGAAAGAGATCACTTATAATAATTATTCTAGGGTTAATGTGTGAAATGATATCACAAGGAACTCTTCAAGAAAGATACAATTTATGCTCAACGCTTCACAAAGAAGAAATTTGCTTTCTATAAAGAGGCCTAGAAATAATGGAACAAGACCTAAGGTTTGATAAATTTGATGTGTTGGAGTGACTCAAGGTCGAGGCTAGGAGAAAAGGTTTTTTACAATGTATATCGGTTATGCCAAGGCTCATGAAACCTTCAAGGAAGTCCTTAAGATGAGGGAGAAAAACTAGGGTTTCCCTCTTAGGGCAAGAGAATTTAGGGATGACATTGGAGTGGATACCCACCATATTGATAGGTTTTGTGGCAAACCCTACCCTCTTGACGTTTAAGCTCTTCAATCACCAAAACCCTTCCTCCCTAGAAATGTGCACCAAGCCCTAACTTTCTACCCTAGCCTTGAAAGGACCGAAATTAAGAGAGAGAGAAGATGAATAAAAGTTAGGATTGATCACCAACCAATTAGACTAGTTCCTTGTTTCTTGAGATAGTGGAATCTAGAATGATTTAGATTAGCTAAACTTGTTTCCAAGGAGGCCGAAATTTGATGCCCCAGCAAGCAAATTTCAAGCATTTACCTACTCAATGGAAAATTGGATTTTATGGGAGAGCTTTAATGAGTTCACCACTAAGACTATTCACCACATGTTATACATGAGTAATATAAAATATTGCTCTAGATAGCGATTCAATTAATCTTCAACAAATTAGGGAACAATTTACCATGACCTAGAATCAATAATTCCATACATTAGACAGAAAAATAGATATTCATCAATAAAGTACACTTACAAGACAACAAGCAAGAATTCCTTCCATTATGCCAAATAATAGCTCCAAGAAATATCCAAGATCAGTTGCAAATGTCAAAATGCATCCAATAGATCCAAAACATCCATAAGAGAACAAGTTTGATTCTTCTATAGAGGTTGAATTCCTCAATGAGGTCGAAATTCCAAGAGTGATGATGATCCTCTACAAATGAGACTCTCCTTTATTTATATGAGGATGTTGAAATGTTAATTAGCATATAAGTCCCTAAATAATCATAAAATAATGTGCAACATAATCTTAGGCCACAAGCCAACCTAGTAGTCTTTGAGAAATTAGATTTATCTAAATAAATGCAAGTCGAAATGATGACATCATGCTATAGTAGGATTTCTTAGGGCAATTGTTGAGCTTCTCAAGTGTCATGACAAGTGTAGAGGGGCTCTAAATCATAATCTAGGGGTTGGCCCTAGATCTCTCTAAAATCATCCTGTAAACCCCAAATGCGCGTTTGGGGCACAAAACTAGTCTCATGGGTCTCCAAGTGGTGAATAAGCCTAATTCTGCTCCAACATTGAGGGTACTGAAAATGGTGCTAGCCCTCCCATTTCTCAAGGCGTCAGACAAACCTCATCAAGGCCCTGGATCAACTTCCAAACCATGTGATCAATGTTAAGACAGTTGTGGGCGGGCTAGTCCAAGTGCATCATCCATGAATAATAAAGCAAATGCAGGAATGTTGTGGGTACTAAAGGTGCCCATGGCTATGAATGATGCTCTACAACTATCTAGAGTCCCATGGCTCTCAACACATCATCTATGAGTGTCAATATGTCCCTCTGGAGGACCTGGACCCTAGTTAAGTTGCCCAGACCTATAGATGGAACCACCTGCCAATTACACACAATATCCAATGTTGCAACTTTCACCATCAGGTACATTATTCATTATTGAATTTAAGTGAACCAAGCTTGAAAGAACTAGGCAAATTAACACTTCATATAAGGCTTCTTCTTCAAAATTGGGGCCTTGGTCACATCAGAGTGTTACCTCCCTAAGTAGGAATGGTTAATAGACAATTGTATTAGGTGGTTCTCAACCCCCAAGGGAAAGTGATATATCCTTAGTCCACCATTCAATCGATAAGTACCATGTGAATAATGATGGAACAGAGGAGAAAGGACTTCATGGTCAAGTGCCATGGTCAAAGGGACTGGCAATGATGGAGTACCTCATCCTAGATGTAGACATGTGAGGAGGGAGCAATCGTGGATGCATGAGTTACCTCGGCCTTTGTTTTTCCACCCTTCTATATTGTATTTTACTTTTTCTTGATTATTCATTTTATTACTACTCGTAGCTCAAGGAATAGGAGCTTGCTTTGTATGATATATAGCATTTATTACATTGTTGATCAGGGGTTGGGACATGCAAGTGTTCCTTGTCTTCTATGAGATAGGGCAACATTGGCCTAGGAACCGAGTGATGGCCAAAATGAGAGAGGTGGAGCTCATGCTTGGCTTTTGCCCACATGCTAATTTCTAAGTCTCGACCATCTTTTGTAATTTGATATTTGTTTTGTTTTTCTTGTGGCCATCATATGTTCTTTATTTTTCTTTTAGTTGCATCAACCTCCCAGCGTGCATTCCAGGCCCTACCCAAGTATGAGGATGTATGGACATGAAATCCCAATGAACAAATTGTCAATTGAAGTCGAAGAAGAGAGGTGGAACATGGGCTTATAATGTAAGATGCAAAGTGGTAAGTATGGAATAGGTAGAGATGGGGCTACGCTACCTCAATCGGGACTTCCCAAGTAGTGCCCCTTCCTAAATCCATGGGCCATTAGGGGAGATCCCACTGGACTAGGATTGAAAATTAGCCCCCCATTTAAGGTGAGGCAACAAGATCATGGCCAAGACCCTGCTTTCTTCCAAGTTGCCTCCATAATCCATGCCAAAATGTCGAAATGCAAACAAGCATAAGCACCCAATTGCAAAATGAATAAAGTATTGTTTGATCAGAAGCCCACCTTCCAACATGTGCTTTTGACAAATGGGTGAGGTAACATATCACTAATGCAGGTGGCAGAGATATGAATGGCACATCACAACAGCTAAAAGGTGGTTGTCAAGAGTTGTTGGTTCTCTGCTGGAAGAGATCAACAGGAGAAAAGTTTCCCCTAGAGGTCACCTGCTTCTGGTGGGTAATAAGGCTAACTCTTCACTCTTTCCTTTATTGAAACCCTTTCCTTTACTCTTCCTTGCATGATTGACAAGCATCAGGTTCTCGCTGCCTTCCTGCATGTTGGCTTTAGACTCCTGCTGAGTCTCTTCTTGGACACAATCATCGGCTTTAGATTCCTGCTGAGTCTCTTCTTGGACACAATCATCCCAAAGCCTCTCAAAGTGTGCAGTTTCTCTTGTGCAAAAATACCCTTGACAAATGGTTCCCAAGGCTTTGGGAATCCATTCAGTGCCATATTTATCAATTCTACATTGATCACCTTCTTCCCAACTGCTACATGTTGATCATGAACCAGAGTGATCTTCATGAGGTAACTGATAACTGAATTTGATCTGGACATCTATGTAGATATGAGCTTGTTCCTTAAAACCATCCTCCCATTTATGTTCTCGCTCTAGTAGAGACTTACTAGGGCATCAAACATCTCCTTGGCCATCTTCTTCTTAGAAAAGTGAGGAATCAAATGATTCTTCACTGCATCCAAGATTACCCACATGGCTCTGATCTCCTCATGAGCTGCCAATTGCTTCAGATATGTCAGTGAAGGAACTAGTTTGTCAAGGATCTCCCACAGATCATTTTCAAATTTCCTTCAAAAGCAAAGTAACTCTTGCTTTCTAGACCAGGAAGTTTGAAGCTCCACTCAATGTCTTCAAATGTGAGACTAGTTGATGCCATCTTTGAAATCTAAACAAAACTTCCCTGTAAATGAGTTTAGTCCTTCAAGCACACAATAGAAAATAATAGCTGCTCCCCAAATCTACTATATCTACCTATTGTATATCGAAATATGAACTACAAATTGTTTGTTCGTCAATCATACTTGCAAGATCTGGTTGCTGTAAACCAAGATCTAAATTAGATATATCTGTTGGTCATTCAAATCTACAGGATCTTTTTGTTGTATATAAAAATCTGCTCTATATCTGTCTACCAGTCACTCAGAACAGCAATACCCAGATATTCACTAGATCTATCTGTTGGAAACTGAAATATGCAGTTGTAGCCTTCAGATCTGCTGTTGTCAATACTTGGAAATTGAATTCTCTAAAAGATCAGTGTTTGAAACCATGTTAAATTTTCTATTCCAAAAAACTGGTTCCTAATGATTTCCTTATTGAAAAATCAATTTATATTGAATTCTTCAGCGCATAGAACAAAATACACTTGCTGGAAATTTAACTGCAAATAAAAATTAGCGAGAGCTACAGGAAACCAATCTCCCAAATAGACACAGAAATTTATGCCCTTCAATATCAGCTTTTCATTAAAATTATTCCAACCTCACAAGGGCTCCCAAATTGGGTAAACAGTCCACAGAGAAGAAAAAAATTTACAGCAAAACCTACATGTTCCAATGCATCATACAACTTGTACAGCCCTGCCAAAACCTGCTACAAAAAACCCTCCTGCTATAGCTGAAACCTGTCCCAGAAATTTGTCCACCCACCTTTCTCTTTTGTTGGGTTATACGACCTCCTTAAATTGCCTCTACACCTACTGTGTACAGTCCCATTCAATTTACAAGAAACGGGTCCATCTTCTTTTGCTGCTCACTGTTGAAATTGTAACTAAGGTCGGTCTTCATAATTATCTTTGAACTTGTAACAATATGTAAATACAAGAAGAAAAAATATTTTTATTTTCTAGCATGTTCTTCATGCTTTGTTTTGATCAATAGAAAATGTAAAAGGGCATGATTTTCATGACCCTTGTAAAAGAAATAAATTCAAAATTTGTCAAGTGTCATTTATCTCACCAAGATGCCAAGTCGGCCACCCTACCCTTCCAGTCAGCTCAGCTACACGTGGCACCCATTCGCTTGAGGAGAAGACTATATATAGCCATTCGCATATCTCAATTGAAGAACATAACAAATACTCACTTCTGATCCAGAACGATGAAGAAGAAAGAAGGATGAAGACAAAAGTATAGAAAGATAAGATGTAATTTGTATGCTCTCGCTCAAGCAAGAATAGAAGGACGAATCTCTGCAATGGTTTCCTCTGGAATGCGAACCCCTCCAGTCAGTTCAGCTACATGTGGCACCCATTCGCTTGAGAAGTCTATATATAGCCATTCGCATATTTCAATTGGAGAACATAACAAATACTCACTTCTGATCCAGAACGAAGAAGAAGAAAGAAGGATGAAAGTAGAAGTATAGAAGGATAAGATGTAATTTGTATGCTCCCACTCAAGCAAGAATAGAAGGACGAATCTCTGCGATGATTTCCTATGGAATGCAAACTTTCTGAGACCATCTACTTCTGAACGATGCGAACTTTCTGAGACAATATAACTCTGAAGAATGCAAACTTTCTGAGGCACTCTTTCTCTGTGTGACATGATATCTAAGGACAAAAACATGACATCCTGTGACCATATTTATTGACAGAATTGTGGCAGAATTTGGCCTATAAAAAGAGGAATGACTTGGCACTTGGACTACTGGTCAGATGTGACTTGGATTTCTCTTGTTGACGAAGATTATATAAGGAAAGGATTGGCGGGTTTTCCTCTTGTAGGTTTTCCCTTGGCCTCTGCCCTAATCTCTGGTGTCTCTTGTCTTTTTGTGCATTGTACTTGTATAATTGCTTGATGACCTAATGAATGAAGTAAATACTATGTGGAAAACATATATAAATAGTCACAAATAGTTATCATTTTAAGAAATTCTATTATACATTCGAATTTCAACACTCACATTGTTTCCTCTTTTCTCCTTTGGACTTGCACACTAAGTGAAAATCTTTTATCACTCTCACTTGTGCTTGATGTATTTAATTTCGAAATCAAACTCGTCGATTAAAGCCAGCCATCTAGCTTGTCTGGCATTTAATTTTGGCTGATCAAGTAAGTAATTCAGACCTCCATGATCTGTCATCAATATGCATTTTCTTCCAAGGAGATAATGTCTCCACATTTTCAAAGCATGAACAATAGCAGCAAGTTCCAAATCATGAGTCATGCAATTTTGCTCATGCTCATTTAATTTTCGAGATTCAAATGACCTGCCCCTCTTGCATGAGGACACCGCCCACAACCCTTCCTTGCACGCGTCCATGCATACCACAAATTCCTTTTCTAGGTCAACAATTTGAATGACCGCAGCGTGGATAAGCAAATACTTCAATTGCTCAAAGCTAGCAGCGCACTCAGCTGTCCACAAAAATTTCTTTCCCTTTCTCTGCAATGTTGTGATTGGGTAACCAATCTTGGAGAAATTTCTAATAAATCTAATACAATACCCTTCCAAACCCATGAATGATCTAATCTCAGCTACATTCTTTGGTGCTAGCCATTCCATAATAGCTTTAATTTCTCTGGGTCAACTGATATGCCCTCCTTTGAGACCACACGTCCCAAGCATTGAATTTGAGACTGAAAGAATTCAAATTTGCTAAGTTTTGCATAGAGCTTATGCTCTCTCAGCAGTTTCAGCATGGATGTCAAGTGTTTCTCATGCTCCTCATTGTCTCTTGAATAAACTAAAATGTCAACAACAAACTACCAATACAAATTTGTCCAAAAATGGATTCAACACATTGTTCATCAGGGACATGAAGGTTGTTGGTGCATTAGTAAGTCCAAAAGGCACAACCACAAATTCGTAATGCCATACCTTGTTTGGAAAGTAGTTTTATGGATATCTTTGTCTTTGATATGCACCCGGTGATACCCACACCTCAAATCAATTTTTGAGAACACCATTGCTTCGAGCAGTTGATCAAATAAGTCATCAATTCGTGACAAAGGGTACTTGTTCTTTATGGTAGCTTCATTAAGCTGCCTATATTCTATGCACAATTTAAGAGTGTTATCCTTCTTCACAAATAAAACTGGCTCCCCATGGATACACACTTGACTCAATGTACCCCTTGTCTAACATTTCCTCGAGCTACAACTTCAGCTCCATGATTCTTTGCGTACTTCTCTAACCAAATTGAAATTTTCCACAATTGTCAGACTAATAAAACTAAAATTCGAACCAAGAGCAATTAAAATCGAAATACTTTGATCATGAAGCTTACCTTCCATTTCAATAATTGTTGCCTGGTTATCAACTTGTCGATTCTCTACTGCTACATAAATTCCTGGAACATTCTAGGCCACATCCCTGACCGTCTCAACTACTTGTACATTATACAGCCTCGAGCCATCCTTGTTGTGTTGGGGACAGTCCCTTTTCCAGTGATTTTACCCACAAATCCAACATTTTAGGGGTTCCCCTTTGTAGCTCTTATTTTCCTCTCTTGTGACTTGAGTAAATCGGCATTTATTGGCAGCGCTAAGCCTTTGTTGATTTTCCTGGTTGGTCATAATCGTGTTCACTCCTTTGACTGTGGGTGGTTGCTTCACCATTTTCTGCCCTGTTGCTTTAAATTAAAAGATTTCCCTTTGATTTCCAATCCACCCTATCCTCAAGCAGTGCTTTACTTTTCGGATTGCATCTTCAAGAGTTGGTGGTTCATCAAACTCAATTCAATCTTTAAATGTTTGTGGCAGACCACTGGTGTACCTCTGAATTTTTTCCTTTTCATTCTTGAGGTAGGGGACATAACTCAGCAACTCCAAAAATTTTGTAGTGTATTTTTCATTTGATCGCTGCCCCATCTTGAGCTCATAGAACTCTTTAGCCTTACTATCATAATACCTTTGTGATAAGTAATTTTCTCTAAAATAATTCTCAAATTCTTTCCAAGAATACTCTTCCTCCCTGATATTCTTCACATTCTTTAACTCTTCCCACCGGATGTCAACCTTGCCTTTTAGGCTAAAAGTAGCCACCTTGGCTTTCATATTCTCAGAGTAATTGTGGACCCTGTAGAACTTCTTCATCCCAAGCAACCATGCTTCTACATCCTCTGTTCTCTTTAATTCACCACCAAATGTAGGAGGCTTGTGTTGAAAATGAGAATAGTTTCAGTTTTCATAATTGTTGTTGTACTCATTTCAATATGTATCCTATGTAACAAACAAACGAAGAAAAGAAAAAGTTATTATTATTAAAGCATGGGTTTCATGCTTCTTATTGATGGTTTTCTAGGTAAAAGTATGTTCTTCATGCTTCTAGGGTTTGTTAGGTCTTAGAATTTATCGTCATGAGTCAAAGAAGTCAACATCATTTTTAAAAGACCCTTCCAAACAAAATGTAATTGGAAAAAGAATTATTTTTTTGTCTAGAAAGTCCTGGAAACTCCAAAAGTACAAGTCGCCCTGGCAACTTCAAATCGGCCTAAAGGAGGGAATTCAACCCTTGGAAAGGCTATATAAAGGAGCAGTTCAACCTCATTTGGCATCCACTCACTCACAAATTTGATCTCAAAAAGGAAGTTCGATTTGTAGTTGGGAAGCAGGAGAAGAAGATAGCAAAGGTCTAGAAGAAGAAATGAAGGACGAAAATCTTGTTTTTGGGCTCTCTCACATGTGTGAAGGATTAGGGTTTCTGTAGCTTCCAAGAAGGTCGAAATTGCAGGTTTGAGTTGCAGTAAGACAAGTTGCAATATCAAGTAGTTGGGATAGCAAGAGACTTTAGTTTAACTTCGTTGACCTTGGAAGAAGTTGTCTTGATCAAGGAAGACCTCTTGAAGGGCTGAGTTAGAGTTTCTGCAGTAGCTACAGGGCCGAAGTTGTATGTCGAATTAGCAATATTGAAGTTGGCAAGTCAAAGTTGCAGTTTGTAGCTGGTTGGTGCTAGATCAAGGAAGGACTTGTTAGAAGGGCTGACTTGGTACATGGAAGAGTACTTGATCTAGGGATTGGGTCTTTGTTGTCTCATTTGAAGCAGATTCTATAAGAAGAGAAGAGTTTTCCAGATTTTTCCCTGCCTAAGAGCCTAATTTTTGTGTCCTCTATTGTTACTATTTATGTTCTTGATATTTGTTTGATAAAAACATATAAATAAAGAACAAAAGAAGACTAACAAAGTTCACAAGCAAATATTAAGGTTAAGAAAAATTGAATTAATTGTTGCCACTTTGAATTTTCCAACAGCTTGGCCTTCCTAAACTCCTCTAGCAAGTACTCCATTTCTCTTCTTCTTCGGTGATGGTGCCTTCTAGCAATAGCACCTGAATAATGCCTATAATCAATTGTCCTCTTAATGGCGAACCTCCCCTCACTGTGTCCTCACTAGACTACCTGTGCTTCTTATTGCATCTACTGCCCTCAACATCATTGGTCCTTTCCTATCTTCCATGCCCTAAAGAACTATGTTTGAACAAGAAACTAACTCCAATCTCATGTTGCTTTTGCCTCTGCAAATTTCATAGACTTTGCAATATCACTGCATTTACCTCTGCATGTATTTCATGTGCCCTTACAATCTTCTCATTGTCAGCATTACAACTCCTTAGTTCAACCCTTAGGCTTCTCAAGGTATCCATCCAATCAAGATATCTTGCCTCTCCTCTTATCTCAACTGATTCCTCTTCCTTTCCATGTTGATGTTTATCGGTGTTATGCTCCACCATTCTATTGTCCATGCCTTTTCTGTCCTTTTAGGTTACCTTACATGCTATCACACATATATAATTGTTAGCCAACATTAAATAACAATTAACACACGAGCATTATAATACATGGTATCTTGCTATAATCACACGGTTGTATATATGTCTTAAACATCAATCAACAAGTTAATGCATCCGCCAAGCAATAATCATTTGAATAACATCAGTGTAATCAACATATATATATATAAAACATAAGTAGGCATGATAACATTTGTAACCAACATCACGCCCTAAAACAGGGATTCTACACACTACCTTAATGTGATTAAGGCTCATTATCTTCCAAAGGTCCATTGGTGAGCCTTCTGCTATGATACCACTATGTAACACTCCCTTCCACCCCGCAAAACCTACTACAAGTAGAATAAGGCATTACTATAATCAACTTGACCTCCAACTCCAATCATTGAAATGGAATATTAAAATTTCACCATTTTTAGAACTCCTCGGAAGTTAAAATAAACATCGCCATTGCGTCCAAATCGTCAAGAGCTTTTTGGCAATATAAAAGTTTTCGAAAACTGACGTTCAGATCACAAGATATGGTTGTTTCAAGTCAGGGCATTAACCCTTTCCATGTCAGCATTGTGTTGCCACATGGCACCTGCATGGACCACACATGGCAGCACTCCACAACCTTGTGGAAGTCCATGTCATTGCACCATTACATGTGGCATCACCAATCTGAGGTCCTTACCAATCACCCACCCCACTCCCCCCAAACTTAAAATATATATTTATGTGTGGCCCAGATATATATATTAATATGTGGCCCATATATATCCACACGCCCCCTCAATCGATCAACAATCCCTATCTGGCTAACAAATTCACAACGTTGATTAAAACAAGGACCCCTGACCCTTCCCTTGTTTACTTCACAGTCCCTCAACTGTGGTTCCATTCATGGTTCCACGCTCGAGATCGAACAGTGGTCCTTCAACCAAGCCAAATTGACGGCATGCAGGTGGGGTAGCCACCATGAGATACAGAGAGGAGGGAGAGGTCTCTCAATTAACGTTCTGCCCTTCCCAAAACCATGCCACCTCCCAGTGCTACAGGGCGAGGCAGATATGCGACAAACCCTGGAACCGCCAGATCAAAATCCTGACCACGTAACCATGACACGTGACAAGTTCTACCATATCAACCTATCGGCCACGTAAACCACCCCATCATCCTCGTGGCCATGTAAACATGTGTTGGTCACACCCGACCCCTCAGCCGAATTCCTTAAAATTTCACACTATGATTTAATGAGGGTGCTTGGCCTCGAACCATGCAATAGCTTAGCCTCGGCGTTGTATCTCGTGTGTGTGTGTGTATGCGTTGTATCTCGTGTGTGTGTGTGTGTGTGTGTCTGCAACTTGCGACACTTAATCAACAAGGCCATCCCTCTTGAGCTCAAGGACCGAATACATAAACATATATGTGGCTTCATCGGGTTATCTCGACACTTGATCCAAGCCATCCATCCTGATGAACTTGTGTGGGATTCACCCATCCCAATCAGCATGATATACACATCAAAATATACATGCTCCCTAAAACAAATTCCATAGTACATGACCTATTATCACAAATCATTGTAATACAAGAATTTGTTCAAACAAGAAGGATTTATCCATTGCTTATGCTCAGGAAAATTGTTTGTATTAAACTCATTAAACAATATGGCATTTCTCCCTTCCACAGCAATCACATAGGAATTACACCATCCCTTAGAATTCATGCAAGAAATAAAAGTCATCAGCGCTATTAAAGGCACTTGAATAACACAACAAACATTTATGCAACATTTATACATGCACAGAGTTTGAAATAAACCATCATGCATATTTTTAATAATACAGTGAACATTTACACAATGATCCCATGCACATAGATTTAGATGAACACTTATCTAATAATATGGAGCCTGGCAATTGAGGTTGGGACTATAACTCTCCTCCCAACCTTGGGATAATTTCACTGTGACCTTTCTTGCAATCATCCACCCTCGAGCTAGATTTAGAGCTTGAGGAGGAGTGCTTCAGGGAAATAACTAGAACTCCTCATCACAACCAGGAGTCTAGAGATATCACCATCTCCACCCTTGCAAAACCAAAGACTCCAAAGATGCCACCATCTCGACCCTTATAACCCAAACAACAATTCTTCAGTGACTCCACCCAAACTGGGAATTCACAGTTAATTAAGTGTAATCCACTAAGAGAAATCCAAAGGAACAGGGCCTCCACCGAAGCCAGGAATCCAGAGAGCCTATGACCTTCACCCAAGAGGAATCCACTAAACCCTCTACCTCTGCTTAAAACCAAAAATATCCTCCTATAGCAAACTCGGTGGAGAAACCAGCGTTGGCTGTTGTAGCGCTCAAAATTCCTCCATGCAACTCTCTTCCTTTCCTTTTTCGAGTTGTAGTTTTTGCGTAAGTTCCTTTTTCTTTGTTATAACCCCTTGCGTATTTTCCTCCAGTTGCCTTCCTCATAAACTTCTCCTCCCATCCCATTGAGGTCTACATGTTTGTTTTCCAAACTTGCTTGACAAGACCGAAATATCCTCCTATAGCAAACTCAGTAGAGAAACCAGCGTTGGCTGCTGTAGTGCTCAAAATTCCTCTATGCAACTCTCTTCCTTTCCTTTTTCGAGTTGTAGTTTTTGCGTAAGTTCCTTTTTCTTTGTTATAAACCCTTGCGTATTTTCCTCCAGTTGCCTTCCTCATAAACTTCTCCTCCGATCCCCTTGAGGTCTAAATGTTTGTTTTCCAAACTTGCTTGACCAAACCGAAGTACTCCTACCATCCAGTCCCTCCTTTTAATGCGTATCCTTTTCCTTGTGAACTTTGCCCAAAAAAGTATGGCCTCATCCTCCTCCTTGGAGAAGTCCAAACGATTCTTCCAGCAGCCATTAAATTCTCAGTCGGCTTCATTAAAAGCTAAAACGAACCAGCCCCATACTTTTCATTAAATGGGTTATTCCTCGAAATTTCCCGAGCAACCCGTTGGCCAAAGTTGTCATTGATGTCAATATGGCATTGTTGAGATGGAAAATATTCTTGCGATACATGAATAACCCTTGTTTCCCTAACCTCATGCAAACCCTAGGAGAAAACCCTAAGCATGAGATGATGCAAATTCCCTAGATGACAATTCCCTAATCTAATGATGCATGATCTAATGATGAATGAAGAAGCCTTTTCCATGAAAACATCCTAGGCACATTTCTTAGCTACATGAAACCTTAGATGGTTTGCCCTAGAATGATATGCCCTAGAATGATGCAAGCATAAATGTATAAAGTCCTAAAATCCCTATCATGAATGAATGAAGCCCTAGATGCCAATGATGCCTTTGAAGATGCCCTAATCCAGGATCCTAATAAATGAAGAACACATGTGAAGAAACCCTCTTCTTGCATGTCATAAACTTGAAGGCCTGAAAAATAAAATCCTACAGCCCTAGCCTTAAATGCTTGATTCATGATGCCCTAAGGAAGCCTTTATCCTTATAAATGTCTTAATCCTAGAGGAAGCCCTAACATTGTCCAAAACACAAATATCCTAAAGGCTGCCATGAATAAAATTATGATGACAGTTCACAAAAATAATTTTATTGGTGGTAAAAAAGACCTCATTTAAGGACGAAAATGGCACCAGCTTTTAGAGGACATTTTTCCCCTTCCAATGAGCTATTACTCGCCCTCTAACTCCTTCTAGATTGAAAGAAATTGATTTTACAAGTTCAAAAAAAAAAATATTTTTAATGCTGGCCGACCTAAGCCTACTTGTATAAGTCGGCTTCACCACCAGGAGACATGTCCCTTCATTTATGGTCAAATCAGTATAAATACAAGTCAAAACACTTCATTTCAAATAAGCAATTCGGTGAAGATTTCAGAGACAAGGATTAGAAAGACAGGAGGCCGAGGAGGACAATTAAGGATTGTTGTTTGGGCAACTCAGTATTTGTATGTACAGCTCGGACAGGGACAAAAAGACAGTCACCTCAGGCTCGGTTCTGTGGAGGAATAAATAACTTGGTGTTTGGATCTGTGATTGAAGAAGCACAATATCAGAAAAGGTGTACTAGGGCTAATCATCAAGGAGCAGTGAAGGTCTATTGGCATTCATTTGGGTTTGTTTGCAAGGATTTCAAACACAAATATATTGCAGACCTGAAGCACCTTATCACACCTCATTTTCTGAAGTCTTCGACCAACCTTATGAGCACAACAAGACATTGTCTTACCATCTATGCCTGCGGCTCCTTTTTTTGAAATTGAAATCTCTGTTGCAGCTTATTGACTTTGTCACTCTGCAGTTAGTTGGAGGACAGCGAAGGTATGGTCTCTACACTTGTATTGAAATGGATGTTTGATTGTGCGTAGAACAGAGATCTAAGACTTACGCTTGAGGTAAGTGGTTAAGTTTTGTGGGAGCGAAGTAGGGCAACATGTGTATCATCTCTGAAGGCTTGGACATAATCTGAGTTAATGTTGCTGCCTACAAATGAAACGTTGATCAAGAATATCCATGGAAGAGCCAAAGTTTAGATCTGGTTGATGATACATTTGACCATCACAGTTAAGGTTCACTCTACGATCAAGTCTGGCAAATTGGAAGTCTGGAACTGATCTTGGAAGACAAAACCTCTTGCACAAAATTCAAACTTGTGATCAGTCTAGTAACATCATTTGGAACACAGTCTTGAACCTTGAAGTGAAAGCGAAGATATTTTGGAACTGAGTTGAAGCATAACTAAGGAATTGAAGTCATCTAGCTGAAGCAGACTTGAAGGTTTTGTAAAGACATATTGGAAAAGAGTTTGTAGATATATCTTAGAGATATCTAGCAGAAGACCTATTGTGCAGTTGTTAGAATAGTCTTGAAGACTATTTTGGAACCTTTGGAAACTTGTAGATTTTGAAGAGCAGTTGGAGTTGATCTTGAGCATACCTTGAAGAGTCATCTAGAAGCCTATTGAAGACATCTTGTTGAGAAGCTTTAGTTGATCTTGGAGATTCTTGGAGACCATGATGCATTGAAGCCATCATGAGGTGACCTTGGAGATTTTGTTTAGGTAACATGAAGAGCTGTGGCGACACCTTCATGAAAAGACAAAGTTGTCATTGATGAGCTGACTGCCTTGGAGATCGTTTGATGGCAGTGCTGAAGGTGAAGATATTGTCAGGGCTTATTGCGGAAGATATTGGCAGCCTTAAAGAACTGTTGAATCTATCTTGAAGAATTGAAGTCGTGGGTTGGAGCCCTAGGGGATAGGAGTCCTCAAGAAAACCAGGTTGGAGCTTGTACCAGAGAGAGGGTCGGAGCCGTAGAGTTGGTGCCTCAAAGTGACAAGGTTGGAGCCTTGAGAAGATAGGGTTAGAGCCCTAGAGGTTGTAGCCTCGTGAAGTCCAAGTTGGTGCTTGGCAGAGTACAGGTTGGAGCTTGGTGGATTGGACATTGGTATCTTCATCTAGGGTTGGAACCCTACACTATATTGTACTTGATTTATTGTAAAGAAGAGGATCGAAGTCTTAGATATTCCTGATTAATAAAAGTATTTATTGTCATTGCTCATTTTGTGTTCTAATTATAAGTGATCTAACTAGTAAAAATAACAATTGAAAAGAAATATTGATTCACCCCCCCCCTCAGTATTTCCAATAATTGGTATCAGAGCCAGCACCTTCACTCATAAGCCTAACAGCTTGAAGGTAGATCCTTAGAACACAAATGGCAAGTTCAATGAAGAAAGGCTCCAAACCATCTGAAGATGTCTCTTCCTTAGTCAAGAATTCAGATGAAATCCAGATTGACAAAGCCCCTATGTTGAATGGAACAAATTTTGAAGCATGGAAGGGTACAATGAAATTCTTTTTTATGGCTCAAGGTTTTGAAGTCTGGGAATCAGTAATTACTGAAAGCACGATGGAATAAGAATATAAGGAATATAATATAAGAGCGATAAAAGAAAACTTGAATGGGCTACCAAATCCTATAAAGGCCAAAGTGGAAAAATGTTCATCAACGAAAGGTATGTGGGACAAACTTCAAGATCTTCACTTAAAAGGAGCATTGACCATGATCTCTAATCAAGAAGATGATGGAAAGAAAGAAGGAAATCCAGAATCCATTAAGGAAGTTGAAAACAAGAGTGAAGACATCAAGACCAAGAAGGACCTAGAAGATGAAGAAAATGAAGAAGATCTCATGGAAAAACTTGTAACTACCTTAGAAGAGAAGCGGTTTGAAAAAGGAAAATGAAAAGCTCAAGAAGCAATCACAAGATGGTGACCATGACCTTGACAAGACAAGGAAGGAAGTAAACCTATTCAAGCTTCAAGTACAAGAAAGAGATAAGGAGCTCGCCAAGCTTAAGGAGGAATTTCATCAAAACAAGAAAAGGCATCATGAAGAAGTCATATCCATGACAAATCAATTGGATAAAGCAAAGAAAAAGGAAGACACTTTGTCAAGCCATCTTGAACAAAGAGACGAGGACTTTAACAAACTTGAAGCAAAAATTGGTCAATACAAGGAAGAGGTCTCCTCCCTTAAATCTCAACTGGAAGAAGCAAAGAAACAAGCACAAGGAGCTGAAAACGTGATGGAAGATTTGGTCCTCCTAGAAAGACAAGTCGATGAAGCAGAAAAGGAAAGAAATGTCATGATATGCCATGTAGAAGAAAAAGATGAAGAGATCTTCAAATTAAAATCAGATATCACCTCACTTAAGGGCCAATCATGTGAAGCAACAAGAATAAAGGAAGAAATGGAGAACCATCTAGCAAAGAAGGATGATGAATGCAAGATGTTGAAAGAAGAAATTGATCTCCTAAAAAAAGAAGTTGATCATTTGAACAAAAGTCTAAAGAGCTCTCAAACCCTAGATGACATCCTAAGTCATCAAAGATCTCCTCTTGATAAATCAAGTCTTGGTTATGCAGGTGAACCTTCAAGCAGAAATGATGGAAACCATAATGCTTCAAACAACAAAAGATGTGGAAAAGCCTAGAAGTGAAGTGAACAAAGTTCGTAATTCTCGTTAAATACTCCAGAAGACTTGGATTATAAAAGTACCCATTGAGGATACAAATATTATTATATAAAATGTATGATGAATGAATTATACAAATAAGGCCCGCTTATATACCTAGGCAGGTGCCTCTTCACAGAAGGTCATGTCCCATTTAGACGTGCCTTTTCAACCCTAATTACTAATCACTAATACAATTATCATTATTATTTATCTTTTATATTATTTCTATATATATTTGATCCATAACATTGCCTTCCACCTCAAAACGCTTTATCCTCAAAGCTTGTTGATGAAAGGCCTTGATCTCTTTTTCTACTACAAATGTCTTCTCGTCTCGGGGCAGTCATCCTTGTTGATACAAGTTGATATGATCCTCTAAGTGACAAACGAAATTGTCGCACTAAAAAGGGATCAGACTATCCTAGATCAATCTTCTGTGGAATCATGCGGTGACTGGCAACTTGTGATGAACTGTTATCACATGAGTAGATTGCAGTGACATTAGTATTCTTCGGAACATCAATTTGTTGTTTTTGTTTTGAATACGTAGCATGATCGAGTTGTCTACTTTCGTGATTCGGATGTCGATAAGGAATTCTAGTGATTTGATTTTCCCTTATCTCGTTTATGTCGTCTCCCTGATTTATTTGAAGTACCTGATTTTCTATAGCCAAGGACGTTGAATGGTTAATTTCTAGATCTTCACTTGAATATTTTGTGTTTGGAACTGCAACTTCTTAGTACATATTTACTTCATCTAGTTTGTCCTCTTCTTCAGTTGGGATATTGACTAGATCGGAGTTTGGATTTTTTTCTTCAACATGGACTAAAGACTTCGATACTTCTTCTTGAGTAAGATTTTCTAACTTGACATTAAGTAGCTTCTTGTCACTTTTGAACTTCTTTATTTGTGTAAGAAGGTTTTGATTATGATTACTTAGATGTAAAAGTTCTTTGTTTTCGAATTGTTGACTTTATCCTTAGTATTCTTCTCTTCATCTTTTAAACTTTTGATTTGTTCTAATAAATTTTTATTAAGGTTCTTTAGAAGTAAATTTTCCTCTTCTGATAAGTGTTTCTTGAGTTCCATATTTGTGACTTGTCCAATTAGTTTTTCAACCTGGTCTTTGAGGCGAGAAATTTCTTCATCCTTTTCCATTACTTGTTTGTAATGTATATCTACAAGATCTTCATATTCTTGTTGTAACACTTTCTTGTTTTGCCGATGTTCGGCTATTATGTCTTTCTTTTGATCTTTCAACTACAATTTCTCGGTACATGGGATTACATAGTTTTGTGGGGATGATGAGGGGTGTTTATCTTGTAATTTGGATTTTGTCTTCTTTATTTCGTTAGTAAAATCTATCTGTTGTTTCCCAACTGTTGCCATTAATTATTTCATCTGTCTTGCTAATGTTTGTTTTTCTGTATCACTTAGACATTCAACTAAAGCAAAATCTTTGTAACATTTTATGCAGACGACGTTTTGATTTCTGAGTGACTCGTGACAATTAGGATATCTTTGTGAGTAAAAAAGACATATTGCAAAGAAACCATGTTTCTTTGTGGAAATCATCTCTTTACCTTGTTTTTTCCACTATGTATATATTTTCCTCCTTCAAGATCAAATCCCTTTTTTCTTTATTGACAATTTTATTAAATAATACTTTTAGTCAATCTTCCTTACTTCTCTTTTTTTTATTATGAACCTTCTCTTCTTTTTTTCTTCCCTTTTTTTATCTTTTTTATATAATTTTTTTGGTTTAATTTTTAATTTATTTCTCCTTAATTTTTAACATATATGCTCACTATTTTTTTATTTTATTAAAAAAAAAAAATTATTTGTTACTTGGTTAAAAAAATAATTAGCACCTTTTTAGTATAGTTATTAATGGGTATGACTCGAAAAATTGGGTCACATGTGTGTTTGGATTGTCCAAAATTTAATTTCAGATGCCTAAATATCTGAGTCCCACTCTTTTGAATCTAAGTCATTCGATTCTAGAAATTTGGACCAAAACCCTTATTTCACTGAGTTGGATTTCCAAAAAAGTTACACATGAATTTATTTGTAACTTGAAAAAATAGCAGTTTTGATTTGTTGTAGGGTGACAGCGGCGTCTGTGGAGTGTAACAATAGTGGTTCTAGCTATGGTTGTAGGGAGAATAGGGCAAAAAACAGGTACAAGGCTTTGCAGGTAAGGTGGTTGTGGATTGACCGGGTGGTCCCGTGTGGGCTGCGGTGGAGTGTTCCGCTGGCAAGGAGGTGGTGGTGGAGCAAGGCCGCAATGGCGGTGAGGATAGCAACAAAAGTGATGGTTGGTGGCAGTCGTGCGGCAAGGAGAAAACGAAAGGCGGCAACGGACGACGACAGTATGTTGAGGAGTTGTTGGGGTGGTCGCGAGGACAACGGCAGGGACTTGTGGAAGTACGGGCTGGCAGTTGTGTACTATGGCTGCAATACCCTGAGTATATGGCACAACAGAGCATGGCCCGCTCGTGTCGGTAGTTGGCGACTGTGCGGGTGGGGTTGTTGCTTTTTTCTTCTTCTTTTTTAAATAATTATGATTTTTTTATTTCTTTTATTTCTTTTTTTTAATAATATTTTTTTTTACTCTCTCTCTCTCTCTCTCTCTCTCTCTCTATATATATATATATATATATATATATTATTTTATTTTTTACGAACTCCCTTTTTTTTTAAATGGCCAACGGCCTAAATAGCGATATGGAGAAACTCCAAGATTGATAGTGAAACGCTTCGATGACAGCAACGTTGACGAAATTAATGGTCAAAGACCTGAGAGCATGGCTCTGTGTAGTGATTAAGCGACCGAAGGCTCGAACTCCTCTAATACAAAATGAAGTGAACAAAATTCGTACATCTCGTTAAATACTCCAAAAGACTTGGAATATAAAAATACCCATTGAGGATACAAATATTATTATATAAAATGTATGATGAATGAATGATGCAAATGAGGGCCGCTTATATACTTAGGCAGGTGCCTCTTCACAGAAGGTCATGTCCCATTTAGACGTGCCTTTTCATCCCTAATTACTAATTACTAATCACTAATATAATTATCATTATTATTTATCTTTTATATTATTTCTATATATATTTTATCCATAACAGGAAGAAATATTGATGATCCCAGTTTCAGCAAAGGCAACGAGAAGAGTCAAGATGACATTGGAAGAAACCCTACTCCAAGAAGGTATGCAAATAGTGTCAAGAATGCAAGAGGCAATACATTTGACCAAAGGATTTTAAGGCAAAATGACCTTAGAAGTACATCAAGGCAATACTCTGCAGAAGGTATCAAGGATGCAAGAGGCAATGGATATCATCAAATAATCCCAAGGCAAAAAGACTTCAGAAGTACATCAATACATTCTCCATCTCCCAGGTAACAAAATATATTTTTTGGTTATTGCTATTCTTGTACAAATTTTGGGCACATGGCAAAGGATTGTAGGGCATACCACAAAGACAACTATAATAGTCCACATCAGCGCCCTAGAAGCAACTTAACAAGAAGAAGTCATGATTCCTCATTCATGAACAAGATGGAGTGCTTCAAATATCATAACGTTGGACATATGGCTCGTGATTGTAACTTGACTTGGGTCCCTAAACAAGCTAAAAACATGACTACCAAGCAAGAAAAGAAAGTTACACAAGTGTGGAGAAGGAAGCAAATTGGATCAGAAAGTATCTTGAACACTCAAGACATCAACTCATGTTGTTGATTCAATGAGTACATCTTTGGCAGATATGATATTCCATGTGTTTGTTGATGAAACTCTGCCAAAAAAGGAGACTATGCATATTATTAGGGGGGACTTTTGACTCTTGTCTATTCTTGCAAAAGTTATCTGTGAAGAGCCCTATGAAACCCTTGATGAGTCACACATGGAGAATCATCTTTTGATAGATTATCTCTCGAGAGCAATTACACTGAAGAAAATGATCCTCTGTCCCTACTACTCATCCGATGGAACATTGTTGAAGATGTCTTCCACTTGATCACAAGGCAGCAATCTTTCTTGTCTTGAGCAAAAAGAAGAGCTTGAGGAGTTTACGTAGGCAGGGGGGTTGGTTGATCATCTACCTCATCCACTTGCTTGAAGGCATGCAAAGGCTTAAAGGGAGCAACATATCAAGAAGAAACGTGTTAAGGGGAGCACAAGTCAAACATTATAGATAACGCAGATCTACGGCATGAAGACCAGCATGATTACAGGGGAGGCAGCATATCTATCATGGACAACTATCATTGATGAAGAAAAGAAGAAAATATGATGAAGCAGCGTGTCAAGAAGCAGCTTGATAGGGGGAGTACTTGGGCACGCCATTTGCCATTGATGTCAAAGGGGGAGAAATTGTTGAAAGGGAAAGAATATTGTCATCCATCAATGACAATGGGGGAGAAATTGTTGGTCAAAGTTGTCATTGATGTCAATATGGCATTGTTGAGATGGCAAATATTCTTGCGATACATGAATAACCCTTGTTTCCCTAACCTCGTGCAAACCCTAGGAGAAAACCCTAAGCATGAGATGATGTAGATTCCATAGAAGACAATTCCCTAATCTAATGATGCATGATCTAATGATAAATGAAGGAGCCTTTTCCATGAAACCCTCCTAGGCACATTTCTTAGGTACATGAAACCTTAGATGGTTTGCCCTAGAATGATGTAAGCATAAATGTATAAACTACTAAAATCCCTATCATGAATGAATGAAGCCCTAGATGCCAATGATGCCTTTGAAGATTCCCTAATCCTAATAAATGAAGAACACGTGTGAAGAAACCCTCTTCTTGCATGTCATAAACTTGAAGGCCTGAAAAATAAAATCCTACAGCCCTAGCCCTAAATGCTTGATTCATGATGCCCTAAGGAAGCCTTGATCCTTATAAATGTCTTAATCCTAGAGGAAGCCCTAACATTGTCCAAAACACAAATATCCTAAAGGCTGCCACGAATAAAATTATGATGACAGTTAACAAAAATAATTTTATTGGTGGTAAAAAGACCTCATTTAAGGATGAAAATGGCACCAGCTTGTAGAGGACATTTTCCCCTTTCCAATGAGCTATTACTCGCCCTCTAACTCCTAGATTGAGAGAAATTGATTTTACAAGTTGAACAAAAAATATTTTTAATGCTGGCCGACATCAGCCTATTTGTATAAGTCAGCTTCACCACCAAGAGACATGTGCCTTCATTTATAGTCAAATCAGTATAAAGAATTCAGAGATAAGGATTAGAAAGACAGGAGGCTGAGAAGGACAGTTAAGGATTAAATGTTTGGGCAACTCAGTATTTGTGTGTACAGCTCAGACAGGGACAAAAAGACAGTGACCTCAGGCTCGGTTCTGTGGAGAAATAAATAACTTGGTGTTTGGATCTGTGATTGAAGAAGCACAATATCAGCAAAGGTGTACTAGGGCTAATCATCAAGGAGCAATGAAGGTGTATTGGCATTCATTTGGTTTTGTTTGCAAGGATTTCAAACACAAATATGTTGCAGACCTGAAGCAACTTATCACACCTCATTTTCTGAAGTCTTTGACCAACCTTATGAGCACAACCAAATAATCCGGTGAAAAAACTTAGAAAAGCTTGAAAAAAAAAACAAATCTCGTGCATGCACAATTTTTCTGCTCTTCAACATCAGTTCACCATTCAAATAACTTTGAAATTACAAGAGCTCCCATACTGGGAAAATTGATCTGAGAAAAAATACAAATGAAACCTAGCAAACCTAAATTTCCATCTCTCGGAAATCTGCCCTGGATCACCTCTATGTTGGAGTGTATGGTCTGTACGGCCTGCAAATTAATGGCTATCCTCTCCTTCATCGTTGTTGCAATTTTTCTCCTTGCCAGAAAAATCAAAAGGTCCTCCTTTTGATTTTCTCTCTTTCAATTTTCTCTTTTTCAAAATCCATCTTGAGAAAATAATTGAATGTATCTTCTCTTTCACTTGTCTTCTTTTTATAATTTTGAGTTGGGCCAAAACCACAATCTTAGCAGTCAAGATTGTATCTAATCCTGAGTTGAGATCAATGATTCAAAATTCAACTTAAATCACTAGTACCCAAACTTAAGGCACTTTATTACATTAAACTCACTTTACCAAAAGACATTCACTTTATTAATTAATTAATAAAGTGAACTCCCAAGACTAAGTGAACTCCTAAGTCTAAAAGTAGTTTAATGATGATTGCCACAACTTGGAGACGTTGCTTTTGCAGAAATACTAGTCAGAGCTATATTCATCAACACTATGATAACATGTGAAATTTTACACACACATACATCAACAAGAATTCACATGAAAGAGAAGAAGTGGATTGATTCATTCATTAGACAATGCAATGTCTCAATAGAATCTAGATAGTAAGAGAGATATGTTACATAACTCCCAGCTACCTAAATATTAACCACTTCATTACATTAATGACTACATTAAAAAATCACTTTATTAGTGATCATTTATTAAATTATTATTCATCTAAGCCTTAAGTTCTAAATATGACCATTATCTCCAACATTTATTTGGCATGTGATGGCTTTATTCCTTTATTGAAAGATATGTTTGTTGATGTTTGTAGCTCGGGCAGGTACTTCAGCACAGCCCTAAGTGCCTAGGCATGGAGAAGTCACCCAAAGTCTCCTTAGACACTTGCTCTAGTGTGGCCAAGTTGTTAATGTAACTTAGCCTAAGTTTAACTTAGGAAAATCACATAATTATTATGTTGCCTTCTTGAGCTAAAGTAAACTTAGGAAAAGTAAATTACTTTAGTGATTATGTTTTAATCTGAGCCCTTGATCTCAAGTGAGGCGAGATCTAATCTCTGCCATAAATCACTTTGGAGATTAGGGTTAGGGATTGAGCTCAATGTAAAGTTACAAAAACAAGGCTAGGGAGAAGAAGAAGATACACCACACAGCAGCACAAGACTGGGAAAGGCATCTCTTGTGAGGAGTCTAATACTAGTGTGCTGGGTCTGACGAAGGGAGGTAGCAAGGAGAAGCAGATCAACCAAGGACTGTTGATCAGCTGGATTAGATCCAGCGTTGTATGTAATTCCTCAGTTGAGCCATTTTCCCAAGAAGGGAGCCCAAGTAAGTTCAAAGCTAAATGAAAAACTCAGATTGGGCAGAATCTATTGGGTCATTTTCGTGATTGAGATAGGTAAATTTACTTCTGCTGAATTTTTCAGGTCAGAACCTAGCTATGCATTTAAATCAGTAGATCAGTTTTCTGCTAGGAATTAAGTGCCGGGTCCTAGGTTTGCAGAAAAACTAGCAATGCTATAACTGTAAACCTCCATGCCTATTGTACAAAGGAAAAACAGATAATGAGGGGAGGGGTTGGATTTTATTGTTGATGACTGTTTTCTCTTCAGTTCTCATTTTCACACCCCTCTGTCCAGTTGGAGTGAGTGTGAGAGTTCATAGCTTTCAATGAGAGATAGAGGTCGCTCTCAGTTTGTGTGAATTCATCCTTGAACAGAAAAGTGAAAGGTCTTTCAAAAGTGACTCGACCACCCCTGGAGATTTGTAGTTGAAGCTAATATTCCCCAAACTTTGTCTTGCAGCTTCAGAAATAAAGTTGACATCTATTGGGCTGCTCTATCTCCATTGTTCATTAAGGCTCTTCTTTCTCTTTGATCTGTGAACTAGTTAATATGAAGAATCACCCTCTCTTAATCAATTTTCTAACACAATAACCCATAGGATTCAAGGTACTGCAATCATTATTCTTAATTTTGCTCTTTAAAATTGCTGTTTTTTGCATTACAACTGATTCTTTGTGTCCTAACAGTGGATTTACACGTTCTCCAAGGAATAAATTCATCTTCAGGTGCAAATCTGCATTTCTTCTTGCTATTTTGAAAGTTTTAATGTGTATTACAGATCTGATCATTTACATTACAGTGAAAACTTAACGCAGTCTGGCAGAAGTCTCGAATCTTTAAGGTTCATATTTTGCTTTTATATTTCATACAGATTCCCCGTGGTTAGCATGCACTAACCCAAAGTGTATATATAATGTATGAGTTGACAGTGTACATTCTCTAGTTACCTTGGAATCCTTCCAGATTCAAGCATTAACAGGATTACAAAAACACAGCTTGCAAGTTTGAGATATATTTTAACCTATTGAAAAAGAGAAGTTGAAAATTAATATATGTGCTTTACATTAACTCACAAGAAACCTCAAACAAAGAAGATTTATATTACGTTTAAACTTTACCTAAATAGATTAAAAACATAAAAAGCATTTGACAAGGTCCATTATACTTTCCAACATGAGCTCCTAAACCAACTGCATAGAGGAGGGGCATACTTGCATAGGATTAAGATTTTCCCATGGAATCTTCTCAGTAGCCAGCTCCCACAATACTACTCCAAAGCTATAGACATCGGACCTGTTTATTTCAAATATTCCACAGTTATAGATATCTTAATGGACCTTTGGTTGCCAGAGAAAACAGTACATATTTTCATAAATGATATATCTAGGTTGACAACAGAAATAAAACAGATCTAGGTGCAACACATATGACGTGAAATAGCTAACATAGATATAAGCACCTGTGCAACAAATTAGAAGAAACAAGGTGTATACTAATACAGATATCATACTGAATAAATTCAAAATACATAATCAAGACACTGTTTCAGCTCACTTTTCATTGGAAGGCTCATTCCGAAGAACCTCAGGAGCCATCCACTGTGGCTGTAAAACAAAAAGTGTCTACACATCAGCATCCCGCCCTCAAAAACAATCATCATCTAAATGTATGAAGATAAGCATCCAAATACAGACCAGCAATACTACTAATTACCGTGCCTTTTCCAGACTTGGCAGTCAAAAAAGTGGAGTTCTTGAGACGGGATAGACCAAAATCTCCAACCTGCATTTCAAGAGCAGTGTCTATATGGTAGAAGCTCTTCAAAAAACACAGTACATTGAAACAAATGACAACATTCAGAAATACCATAATTCATTGGTAGATGCAGAGAACTTTGGCAGAATGCAGACTATACGAGAAAGAAAATAAAGTCAGAAACCTTCACAGTCCAGTTTTTGTCAACCAAAAGATTCGATGATTTCAAGTCCCGGTGAACAATCGGGGGATTAAGATGATGAAGATAGTTCATCCCACGTGCCTGTAGACAAAAAACTTTGCTTAATTCAGAATAGAGAGAGAATAAAATAGCAGCTTCTTTTATAGACTAAATCATCAACATGCAGAAAAAATATTATCTTCAAGGATGGGGCATTCTTAAGCATAAGTTTCTCTCACTCACTATGTCCAAGGCCATCCGCACCCGTCGTTTCCAATCCATCCCTGGCGTATTTCTCTGAAGCAAGCGAAACAAACTCCCTCTGCAATTAAGAAGAGTAATTGCCCATGAACATTCCTTTTCAAATAGTCAAATGGCAAAACAAAATAAGTCTTATATTACAAGCATATACATCAATTAAGAGTCACATTTACAGAGAGAGGAAAACATTATTCTAAATTTACTTTTGATTATTCTACATGTGTGCACATTTGCAGGGAGAGGAACACAGAAGCCGATTCGCTCTCTAAAGATTGATGCTTCACAACATTTGGGCACCTGGAGGATCACGCAGCAGCTAGATGATATCTCAGTCCTTCTATCATAGGCCTTTTAATGAAGGCATATTACAGATTCAGTGACTCTTGTCAGACTATATATGTTTTCTTACAGTTTTTGATGATGGAGCTTCTTTCCATACACAGACATATGCTATGACAGTTTATTTTCAGCCCTTATCAGCATCCTATAAATGCTGATGTGTTTTGTTTTCTTTATGGTTCATATATGCTGTTTATACAGCTGACTGATACACAGATATATGGGCATAAATTGCCAGTTTTTTGTATCTTTTTGGGGCTTCGTCCAATTGACTGAATGCACTCAGTGCATCTACAGAATCTAATTTTCAATACTTAATTTGGATTCCTCGATATTATTTAAAGTTGCAATTTACACCCATTTTTGAAATTAGGGTTTTACCAACAAGATTTCCAACAAGCCAAATATCACTTTAAGATTACTTAAACTATTTTACTTGAACATCCTTATTGGAAAACACATGACAACACTATAAGAGTTTCAACAATGAGTGACCAAATGTCATTGGAGCCAAATCATTTCACAAAACAATAAAACTAGGCAAGTAGTGTTGCTGATAATAGTTCAAACCCAAAAACATCAGCATTCTAAAGCTTTCCAGCATATCAAGTAGAAAAAATAAAATTCCTTATGCTTCAAAATGATGACAATTTGGAACACCAGAAATCAATAGAATTCTATTCATTTTTATGGTTATGTTGCTTGTTTAATTCTCATTCAGTGGGTTTAGCTTCTATTAACTTTCACTTTAACTCTTAGTGTTTAGCTTATAGGAGTTTCACAGACTCTCATACTGTTGATCACTATCAATTGTACTTTTCAGTCCCATTGAACTAACTTTTTGGTCATTTGTAGACATTAATAAAGCTATCTTACATTGTCTTTCTTGTCTTATCTTATTGTATCTACCAGGTTCAAAAAACCATTCCATTAAAAATATCACAATTAAATGCCCACATCCAAGCATGAGGAATAAAGTGATGAATACAAACCTTGGAAGAAATTCCGAGACGATGCAAAGCCGCTCGGAAGATGTAACTGCCCCCATAAAAAGAAGTATGTTTGGATGCCTTAGCCTTTTCATAAGTGACACCTTCATCAAAAGAAAGATAAAATTTTCAAATTGAGATAAATTGCATAAAAAATTAATAAAAATGAAACCAAGTATATCCCGCAACACCACCAATTACTAAGAGGAAAAACACATTTCAAAGTCATCCAATATAGAGGGGAAAAATATTTTAGATATTCTTATCGAGTAAATTTATGCATATGAAACCAATCAAGCAATCACAGAATATAGGAGGCATTCTGTACGCATACAGGTTGTTCAATCAAATAGCAAGTTGAAAGGTAACAGAGGACATGCCTCTTTTCGAAATGTGTCAATGAGTTCTGCGGAATATTCCTGCTCACTGAACAGCTTTATTGCTACATCCTGCATCAAGTATGATTATGTTATTATGGGGTTCATATCCTCTGAGTGAATGCTTGGCCACATTGTGATTGAAACTTCAAGTCACTAAGTTTTAAACATGGAAATTTCTGTACAGTTCAAACCAGATCTATTTTGGTAAACAGCCAAAATGAGTGAGTAAACATACCGAACCATACCAAAGACCATGATAGACAGTGCCGCAAGCACCTGTCAACATTAATCCATGTCAAAACACTACGTGGAAGGATTTAACTCTTTTATATCAACACCAGTAATGATGAATTAATCTTATAGACATAACCACTAAGTCGCAATCAGAAGATGAAAACCAACATCTCCCATTTATATACTTAGTTGCGAATAACATAAAATCCATGTGAATAAGCAACCATGACAAAGAAAAGATTAAGCTCATAGTGTCCATGTCATGTACGGAAAATTTAGATATTAATCCTAATAGTCAGTATCCTAGAATTGAATCATGCAAATTAACAAAACTCGGAATCCATAACGAAAATAGTTTAGGAAATGACTTGAGCAAGATTAACAGAAGTTTTCAGATTTCAGTCAATCCTTTTTTTTATCACTCTCTAGAATAGTTGTACAAAATAATGATTTTCCATTTCCTTCAAAAACATCTTTTAAAGATTTTACTATGTGCAGGAATGACAATGCCACTCCAATTCAGGTAGCTGTAAATAAGTAGAATGGAATTTGTGAAACACAAGAAGAATCAATTTAACAGGACTCCTTGAACCTTACAGGATCCATTATTACTTACAAAATTAACCAGTGGAACAACACACCTCGTATAACATCTCACAGCCACGGTGTGAATCCATTTGTCAAATACCTATTGTATCTATCAGGTAATAATTCAGCACTTTCAACTTCCAGTCATGACATCTCCTTCCCATGTATAATTCACGTAATAATATAGTCTTAAGCCACTTAATTGTGATACATTACCTATGCTAGTAATGATATTCATATAACATTAGTTTAAGAAGACTATCTACTGGATAAAAAGTGTAGCTTCAACAGATACTACAAATAACATATCATGAATGATTTTTTCCCAAGAAAGCATCAACAAACGCAGATATAACCATAATGGACCTACATATCCATATTTTTTTCGTTCCCTTCCCTTATCATGTAAGTAGGCCTACAATTTAAATAAATATTCTTTATTTAAATGTGTAACATTAATAGTTATTGATTATGCATATTATGTAAGAGGTGTCTACAATTTAAATATATAATATATGTATAACCCAAAAATTATATGTATCCATATAATTTTGGTGTATATTTAATACAATTCTGATGTTTACAGATTTACTTAAGTTTGATATCATTCAGTAATATTTTACTATCGTGAGCTGTAGATGTCCTCTGCATGTAGCTATATAAACGTCAGCATATGCTGTGTTACTATAATATGACAACACAGTTTTGATGGCAAAAGATATTTAAAATTCAAATATTATAATCTTAATAATCATCAAGTAGCAATATTTTTCGCCCCCTGCTGACCTTTTAATAAATACTCAGACATTTCACAACTACAGGTAGTGTCATATTTTCCACTTCTGCAGAAAGGTACAATCATTTATGAAAGTATCCAAAGGGTTAATCCTCTCATTATAGCAAGTCTTTCCTGGAACAAAAAAGATGTCAAGGTCATAGACATCTGGAAGGACTAGGTTTTAGGCAGAGAACCATAACGGTAGATCCAAACATTGGTTATTTTAGAAGATGTGCAAAATAAAGTATGTTGGATGGCAGCTCAAATTAGACCTAATGTTCTCTATGCAGTCGGTTTGATATCCAAATAAATGGCTAATCTACTGGACCTTCATTGGAAATACATATTGGTATTGAATATTCTTCTGTGATAGTGTGTGCTTAACAGGCTGTTCAAATTCAATAGAGCAAGAAAATCAGAATATTGAAGATCTATTTCTGTTAAAAGTTTACACTTGATACTGGTGGTGTCCTTTATTTATTTGTAATCCACATACAAGGGAGAAGTTGGAAGTTGGAAAAGGTTATGAAGTTGTGCGTCTAAAGAAAATATTTCAAGGATCAAATTCAATATCTATTTACTGTGGCACACATGTACTATACTCTTGACAAATAATTCATTTTATGATGCCAAAACTTAACAGATTGTGATCCATCATCACCATATTAAGAGTTAATTCACAATGATGAAATCCATCCTGGTTATCACCAAGCAGTAGACAGGTTGTGTTTCAAAGGGATTCCTATTATGTAATGTCCAATTGCAGTGGAAGTCATTATTACTGAAATAAAGTTTAATAGAGGAATCATGCTTAATTCACTGTTAATAGATGGTGAAATCTCACTCAATGTAAACCATAACCTGAATTCTCTAATATAAAAATTCATACATACAGTGATACACTGATCTCCTTGTAACAATAACAGAGCTATATATTTTCTTGTGGTCCGCTCCACCAATATATTATTCTTGTGGTCCACTCCACCCACATTGGATGTACAGATTGCGTAATTGTTTTGCACGACTTGTTCTCATGGAATTCACTAGTTTTCTCTTATCAAGTTTTAATCGCAATCATATCATAACCCTATACATTGGTTTGAACACAAGATAGGAAACAAGCATATCAAGTGTATTTGTTGGGGCCCTTATTTATTCGTCTTACTTTTTGTTGAAATCTGTAACTGGGTTTGGTCTTCATAAATATGAAATGTATTTTTTAATCTTCTATATTGTAAAAGAAAGGAAATTTATGATTGTTATTTTTGTAGCATGGGTTTCATGCTCAAGGTATTTATTTAGAAGTCAAGCACCCATTGAGTGCTTCTAAGGTTTGTCATAGGGTCAAGAAGTCAAAAGAGTCAATGTCAAATGAAGAAGACCCCATTGGGCACATTGGAACTTGTAAAAAGAATTATTTTTGTTTTTAAGAGTGTCAAAATACCCTCCAAGACCAAGTCGGCTTGGCAGCTAAGAAGTCTGCCTCATTAGCGAAGAAGGACGAAGTTTTGGGTTACTCTCTCTCTCTCTCTCTCTCTCTCTCTCTCTCTCTCCCACACACACACCCTCACGTGCGAAGAAGGAAGGCTAGGGTTTCGATGTTGCAAGATCGAAGTTGAGGAAATTGCAGAAAGAAGGTTAGAGGAAGGTCTATTAGGTCACCTACAAGCCCTAGAAGAAGGAGAAACCCAAGCAAAGGTCAAGAGAAGCCTTGGAAGCCTTGAAATTGCTCACACATGTGGAAGCAGCAACTATAGCAGGGGCCGAAAATATTAGACCTGCAGTGGAGGCCGAAATTATGTAGTTCAAGGCCGAAGTTGTGCAGCTAGAAGAGATTTAACTAGGTTTGACTTGGACAAAGGAAGCACATCATCAAGAAGGTATGTCTTGGTCTTGGAAGGGTATTGGTCTTGGTCTAGAGGTCTTGGAATTCGTCATTTGAAGAATCTATAAGAAGAGAAGAGATTTGCAGGTTTTCCTCTCAAGTGGAGAGGTTTTGGCCCTGGCTTGCAGCCTACATCTTGTGTTATTGTGTATTGTTGATCTTCTTGTTTGGTAGTTGTTTGATGATAAGAACAACATAATAATAAGAGAAGAAGCTAATAATCAAGAAAAATAATAATACATCACAAGCAGTTATCAAGTTTATGAGAAATCAACCTAACTGTAGCCCTTTAGATTTCTCAACATGGTATCAGAGCTAAGGTTGGCTAAGGGAATGTTGAAGATCACTACATCCTTGAAGAAATCTTTGAAGCAGTGTTCTATGGTAGCAAGTCATCTCATGTAAGGTATCAAGGCATTGTGAAATCTCCTAATATCCATCAAGAATATCATGACCAACATTTCTACAAAGGACGAAGGGTTATTCTTAGCACTCACAGGCACATTTGAAGATGAGAATATCTAGGTAATTGACAATGGAGCATCAAGACATATGACAGGTGAGCACAAACAACTAAAGACCTTATCAAGAGGAAAATATTCCTACTTTGCTAAACTTGGTGATAAGAAGAGCTATCTTGTAAGAGGAATTGGATCAACTTCGTTGGGGCTGGAAAATGGAGGAAACATTCATCTCAATAACATTTCGTTTGTACCAAGTTGGCAAAAGAACTTACTTTCTATTTCATGTCTAGAAGATAAGGGAGATAGAATTGTTTTTATAGATGGAAAATTTGTGGTTTGGGATAAAATCTCTAGCATCGAAAATTCAAAGGTCATTGGGATTCGTGAAGGAAGACTATATAGATTGTTGACCCCTCTCTCTCAAGCTTTGGTTCACATTGAAGTAAGTCCATGTGAACATTGGCATAGAAGGTTTGGACACCTTCACTACAAAATCTTACCAACTCTAAATTCAATGGTGAATGGCATCCCTGTACTCAAGCAGGATCATGAAGGAGTATGCAAGGGATATGCATTAGGTAAAAATGTTAAGAAACCATTTGGAAACAGTGCTTCAAGGTCAAAAGAAGTCCTAGATCTCATTCATTCTGATGTTTGTTATCCTATGTCTACAAAGTCTCTTGGAGGTCATCTATATTATGTAACATTCATTAATGACCACTCAAGGAAAACTTGGATCTATTTGTTGAAGTCCAAGGATGAAGTATTCGACAAATTTCAAGAATTCAAAGCTGAAGTAGAGAACCTTATAGAAAGAAGGATAAAGGTACTACGATCTGACAATGGAGGAGACTACACACCAAAGGAATTCATAGCTTTCTGTAAGGAGATTGGGATTAAGAGGGAGTTGATAGTCCCATATAATCCTAAACAAAATGGATTTGTTGAACGAAAGAATCGATCAATTGAGGAAAGTGTAAGAGCCATGTTATTCAATCAAGACTTGCCTAAATTTTTGTGAGGTGAAGCAACAAAAATTGTTGTGTATGTTCAAAATTGAAGTCCTCATGGATCACTAGACAACATGACTCCTAAGGAAGCATTCACTGGGAAGAAACCAAGTGTATACCATTTTCGAATATTTGGTTGTCCAGTCTATATTCACATTCTGAAAGATAAGGAGAAAGAAGTTGGATCCTACAAGCATGAAGGGTATATTTGTTGGCTACAGTAACACCTCAAAGGCATATAGGATATGTTGATTTTGGTAATGTCGGATGTGCTCTAGCCTTGAGATTTTGCAGAGAGGCTAAGACACATAAATTCTCCAAGACCCAGAAATTGTTTGGGGAAATTCCACCTATAAGTGATTTAATTAAATTAATTAATAAGTTTTTAATATTTCCTAAGCCTAAACATAGGAAATATGATTAATTAAAGGGTATTATAGGAAATATGATTAATTAAAGGGTATTAATCAAGTCAAGTGTGAATCTTCTAGATAAAGGCGTGGATCGAGTCCAAGTTAATCTGAGCCATCGATTAAGATCTAATCCTAGTCGTTGATGTCTCAACAACAGATTATAAGAAGGAACTCGATGGACACTTGGAGAACACATTGACAGAGAGATCAAACTTGCAGGCAGATCGATTTTCCAGAGTAGCAGCGCTGATTTGTCGGAGAGAGAGCCAGTGAGCTCATTGCAGTGAGAGAGGGCGAGAGATAGCATTGTCGGAGGAAAGTTTTCCAGATCTGGAGAGCGCATAGCAGAGAGGCAGTAGTCCCATACAGAGGCAGTGCAGAGGCCACGCAGAGGCTGCGCAATGCTTCAAAGGGAATCCGAAATTTTGCTCGGAGAAAAAGTTAATTCAGTGGTAGAAGCCAGAGAGAGTTTCCATAGGTTAGGAGGGTTCAGTTTCCAGACAGCAGAAGATCCAAGGCAAGGGGAACGAGTGCTCCCAACTGTGTGATGAAGAACTGCATAAGGTGACAAAGTCACTGCGCAAAAGCAGCGCAAAGCAGCTCTTTTAGAGCTAAGGTCAATGCCAGATTACTTGTGGAAGTGAAAATTTTTCTTACTAGATTGTTTGTCAGATTTTTCTCTGTATTGGATAGCCAGTCTGGGCATCCAAAGATTTGTACTCAAATTTGCTACTGCTTAATATTAAAACCCTCAGCTGCAGCACAGTTTTCCCAACTTGAGTTTTTCGGGGGACTTAGTCCAAAAATAATTGTGTACTTATCTGTGTGTGCATCTAGTTCTTCCTGCGTTGTATTTATTTTCCGCAGTATTTATTTTTGAGGGCTATAGCGTATTGATTTCGATATTTACCATAGTACACGATAAATAATTTGTTCAGTTAAATAACAAATAGAAGAAACCTAATCAGTGGCTGCAGTAGGATTCTGAGTGAAGGAATTCTCACATGGTATCAGAGCGCAGAAGAAGCAAGAAGAGCTCAATTGCAAGAGGAAAGAGGGAGCTTCGAAGCACTGCGTAGGCAGTTGCTCGAAACCCCGAAGAGGTTGCCCAGTCCATCGGCCAACAGGGCAGTTGTTGAGGAAATGTGTTTCTCTAAGTGAGTCGACAGAGAACAAAATTTCTAGATCGAGGATTTTTCCTGCAAAGCAGATCTTCAGCTGGGACGCAATCATTTTGCAATAGTAGTCAGCAGGATAGCGTCAGAAGGGAAGAAGAGCACACATTGAGGAAATTTTGTCCTCAGAGAATTTCTAGCGAGGAAATTCTATTTTCCACGCAAAGCAGCAGTAGCCGAGAGGAGATTTACCCACTCCAGCAGGAAGAGCGTAAAGTTAGTCAGCAGTTGCGGAGAGGAGAAGAGGCAGAATTCGACTGTTGTTTGGCGAGATGGCATCAGCAGGGCTAAGAGATCAGGATCGGTTGGACGGAGCGTTTAACTATGTGATCTGGAAGGAAAGGATTTTCTTCCTTCTGGAAGAATACGATCTCAAAGCATACATCGATAACGTGTTGGTTGTCCCCATGGATCCAGATCAGAATAAGACATACAAGAAAGAGATGGCAAAAGTGAAGAGGATGATTCTCGATGGAGTTCAAAATCATGTAGTTTCTCACATAGCGTCCTTAGGAACGGCCAAAGAGATGTGGGACTCCCTTGCCACATTGTATCAGGGATTTCCGAGCAGCGGAAGATGTACCTACAAGAAAAGTTGAGATGTACACGTATGCCGAAGGGGGAGTGCATAGACCACTTTCTCACCAGTCTTCAAGATGTCCGAGATCAGTTGGCAGCTGTAGGGTCAGCGCCTCAGGTTTCAGAGATGGTGCGGAGAGCTCTAAATTCAGTCTAAGAGGAATGGCATGTGAAAATTCCATAAATCTGGAATCCTATTTCAACAACTAGAAGATATTTACCTAATTGTTAATTTTAACTTTAAAATTTATTTGCAGTTTCCTACGATAAACACTGAATACATCACACTGCAACCTTCACAAATAAACTGCGGAAAAAATACAAGTGCGGAAAAAAACTGAACAAGAATAGATCACACACACATCTGACACAGTAATTTTTGGACCAATGTCCCCGGAAAAACACAATGCAAGAAAATCGATGCAGCAACTAAGGGTTTATATTATTATGCCGTAATTGTTTCCGAGTACAAGTCTATGATTGACAGATCTGTCAATCATGAGGAGAAACTGACAAGAAAGATCTTGTGAGACAAACCTCACTCCTCCACGCGAACCTGGCATTGATCAACACCCAAAACGGACTGCCTAGCGCCAACTCTGCGTAGTCTCTGTGTCACAGCTACGACTTCCCTTTGTCTTTACGCTGGTCTCTCTGTTGGCTGGAAACTGATGCCTTCTGGCCTCCGAAAAATATATTCGGGATCTGGCACTAGCCCAATGTTGTCTCCTCAGCAAAAAATACGACTTCCCTTCAGGCTCTGCGCAGTGACTACGTAGGCTCTGCGTCATTGGCTCTGCGCTGCCTCTGTGGCTCTCACTATCTCCTTTGTTATGCACTCTCCGACTCAAGAATGCTTCCAACCGAAATTATTGCCCCTCTCTGTGGAATATCTCTCGATCGATATTTCTCCCTGAGCACTGCTCACTAAAGAAATCGATCTCTGATCCTTTCTCTGTCTTGTGTCAATGTCTTTTCCAAATCACCCTTGTGAAGCCATTCTTATAGTCTTCTCGTTGAAACTTCAACGGCCAAGATTAGATCTCTAATCAACGGCTAAGATTAACTTTTGACTTGATCCACCTTTTTTAGAACATTCACACCCATATTCTATTATTTCCTTTTATTTATTTTATTTTCCTAAGTTTAGACTTAGGGTCCCTTTAAAAATAATTAATTATTTTAATAAAATACAATCCGGGTGGAATTTACCCTAACGATTTATGGGTTATCTGGAATACATGTGTCTAAGCGCCTCTGCAAATTTTGAGACTTAGAGCACATTCGATGCTACCCCAAATCAACACTCCCTCTTACCGACGAATGTGCTCTAGCAATACACCCTCTGAGTATTGCTCTGACTCTGTAACATCTTCCTCTGCGTTGTTGATGTCTAACATTGTTGCCCATCAACTCTGCGCAAACGTTGCATCTGTACTGCTGCTAACACTGCCACTGTCAATATTGCATCCGTACTGCAACTCCTCCTCAATTATGCATCTGTGCTATTGCAGACTCTGCCACTACCAACAACGGTTGCACTGCATCACAATTTCTTACTACAACTGAAAAACATCCAAAATTGGACAGGTATGATGCATCTCAGTGATGAAGATTTGACTACTGCTAGCCTATGTGTTGTCCCTCTGAAGCTATTGCATTGTTGTTGTCTTCTGCATTGTGCCCTCCTGCATTGCTGCCAACTGTGCTCTGCGCTTCAAACTTTAGCGCTACTAACTACTGCATTGTCACTTCTGCACTCCTCTACACCAACCGGCACTCATCCATCCTGCTACTTCTGATTTGGGTTGTCGTAGCAAGGTGATGATCCAAGAGATGGACTTCTCAAGGATCCTGCCCAACTTGTAGATTTTTGGGTCTACAACTCCAAATCACCCCACCTCCCTCCTGGAGGTATATGGGAATTCATCGTGAATTCCTCCTCCTCTATCTTCATTGTTGTGGCCTGAGGACCATGCTCTCATCCCTGTCCTTCATCCTAAGAGGACACTGTGTGGCATAATGTCCCATCTCGCCACACCGGAAACATTTGATCTTGGAAAGATCCTTCTTCCTCTTGCGCTACTCTTACTGCCCCTTTGATGTAAGGGTTGCATTCTCCTCCTCCTCCTTCTTGGCCTTTGAACCATTGTTATTGGTGCCCTCAAGTTGAGACTTGATTAGATCCCTCCTCATCTCTTCTTGTTAGAGAATTGCCCACGTCGCTTCCCAGTCTGGTAACTTCTCTCTATGCAAGATGCTCTGGACAAAGACCTAATAATCTTCAAACACAGAATTTAAGGCAAGTCTGACCATCTTTGTGGCCTGAGGAGCTGCTCCCACAGTTGCCAGCTGATCTCGATTCTCCGGAAGTCTAGACAAGAACGGATCAATGCGCTCTCCCTTCTGCATCTTGGTGGTCCACATTTTCTCCTACATAAACATCTTCCTCTACTCGAAAGACTCCTGATATAGCATGGCCAACGCATCCCACATCTCCTTGGTTGTCCCTGTGCAAGAAATGTGTGAAACAATATGATCCTTCACTCTGTCGAGGATCAACTGCTTAGCTTTAGCCAATTTCTTCTTGAAGGCCCTTAATGTTGTTGCATCCACTGGTTCAACCTGAGCACTATCCATAAAGTCCAAGTCACGCAATCCACTGGTAGCCATCTCACCCAACTACTGTCGATCTGTTGCCTCTAACCCTCTACACAACTTGCTTTACGCACTCCCTGCTGTAGCAAGCCACAAACTCTGTTGCTTTTGCACGAGAAATTTGAGCTTCTTGGGCAAGAAACTCTCTGAGGTCATAAATCCCCAAAATGTGTCTTCAGCTACTCTTCTTGGAGCTTCTACACCAGCAATCACTGCTGCACAGTAAGCTACATCCCTCCAGCTGTTGATCTGCGTAGATATGTTGTGTTGCTCACTCTGCCTCAGACAAACAGCAATTTGGAAAAATCCTACCTCTCTGTCGGCTCACTCAAAGAGAGATTTTCCTGGCTGATTTAGCCCTCCTGGCTTGGACTGCGCACTTCACTCGGAAATCGATCTGTTGCTTATGCAACTCTTTGATCCCCAGCTTTTGCTACAACGTTGGATCTGTTGGATCTGTTCTTTGCTCCTCCTGCACTCAGCTTAAACAAGCTCCGATACCATGTGAAAATTCTGTAAATCTGGAATCCTATTGTAGCAACTAGAAGATATTCACTTAATTGTTAATTTTAACTTAAAAATTTATTTGCGATTTCCTACAGCAAACACTGAATACATCACACTGCAAACTTCACAAATAAACTACAGAAAAAATACAAGTGAGGAAATAAAACTGAACAAGAATAGATCACACACACATCTGACATAGTTATTTTTGGACCAATGTCCACGGAAAAAACCCAATGCAGGGAAACCAGTGCAACAGTTGAGGGTTTATTAATACCATGCAATAATTATTTCTGAGTACAAGTCTATGATTGACAGATCTGTCAAATCATGCAGAGAAACTGACAAGAAAGATCTTGTTAGACAAACCTCACTCCTCCATGGGAACCCGGCACTGATCAGCGCCAAAAACGGACCGCCCAGTGCTACCTCTGCGTATTGACTGCGTCACAACTACGGCTGCCCTATGTCTAAGCGTTGGTCTCTTTGTTGGCTGGAAAAAAAGGCCTTCTGGCCTCTAGAAAATATCTCAAGGATCTAGCACTGGCCCAACGTTGTATCCTCAGCAAAAATATGACTTCCCTTCAGGCTCTGCGCAGTGATTATGTGGGCTCTACGTCACTGGCTCTACGTTGCCTATGTGGCTCTCACTATCTCCTTTGTTATGCACTCTCCGGCTCAGGAATGCTTCAAACCGGAATTATTGTTCCTCTTTGAGGAAGATCTCTCGATCGATATTTCTCCCTGAACAATGCTCACTAAAGAAATCGATCTCTGATCCTTTCTCTGCCTTGTGTCGATGTCTTTTCCAAATGACCCTTCAAGCCATTGCTATAGTCTTCTCGTTGAAACTTCAACGGCCCAGATTAGATCTCTAATCAACGACTAAGATTAACTTTTGACTTGATTCACCTTTTGTAGAACATTCACACCCATATTCTCTTAATTCCTTTTAATTATTTTATTTTCGTTAGTTTAGACTTTTGGTCCCTTTAAAAACAATTAATTATTTTAATAAAATACAATCTGGGTGGAATTTCCCCAAACAATTTCTGGGTTATCTGGAATACATGTGCCTAAGCCTCTCTGCATATTTTGAGACTTAGAGCACATCATAGTATTAAAACCGGAACCAGTGACTGGACCAGTGGACCTAATGAACCGGTAACCGGACCGGAACCGGTCTAACCGGTACTAGTCAGGTCTAAACGAACCGGTTTTAAAAAAATACATCAAATAATTATTTTTTAATAAAAAAAACTATTTTTAAGATTTGCAACCATGATTCCAAGCAAATAGAGACAAAATATGCAAATTTTGCTCATTTATATACCATGTAAAGGTGAATATATCAAAATGGCACCGAGTGCAATACATATCATCGAAATATACATAAGCAATGAGGCTCCAAATGGCCCATAAAATCCAAAAACAATGCTACAAGCTATGAGACCATTGGCCTAATATAAGACTACATATTAGTGATCAACAACATGATCACTCATCATCATGATCAAAATCATCACCACTACTAGACAACGGATCATCAACATGAGCTACATAAATAATATGGCTCAGAGTTTGAGGACTCCTAAAACTTCTCTACAACTTTAGTAGTAGTAGTAGTAGCAAAAATAGACATCAAAACTACAAATCACTAAGCAACATGGTCTCTCATGAAACTCATCATTGATTCATCGCTACTAGAAATGGGATCATCAACAAGAGACACGTAAACATCATCTAGCTCAAAGTCTTCAGAATTGGATTGCTCAACCTTATAACATGATAGAAATTGAAAAAGTTTAACATGGTTAACCAATGATTTTGGTTTGAGTGAAGGGTTCATCTCCTCAACCTTAAAATGCGGTAGAAAAAGATTAGCATGCCTAACCAATTGTTTTCCTTTGAGTGAAGGGTACATTCTTGTTAAGGCCATAGTAGGGGAGTTCAACAATCAATACCACCAACATCAACAAAGTTCAACAATCAATGCCACCAGCATCAAGGTTCTTAAAGGACTTCATGCTCTTGATCAAATGCCAATCTCATACCCTAATACATGATAGAATCAAAAGGAAACATTGCAAACCCCCAAACCATGAAACCCTGAAAACCATTAAGTCTGCTGCATTTTGAGTGAAATCTAAAATTCTAGTTTCTCCATATGAAATCCAATGAGGTCGAAACCACTCTTAAACATCCTGAGTCATTTCATGGCAATGTTAAAAATTCAAGTAAAAGTGACATTTTTCACTTTTACTTTAAGAATTTAACATTACCATTAATTTCCAACAGGATGTGTCAGGAAAATGAGAGGGTAGGCATTCTTTTCTTAGAGGGGATATTTTTGGAGGAAAAAACCCTAAATTTCCCTCAAAAAGGCTCCAAAACTCAAAAATTTGCATTATGTGGGGTCCATAGTTGGCCTAGCAATGAACCGGCCGGTTTAGGATGGAACCAGCCGGTTTGACCATAAACCGGTTGGTTAGCACAGGTTGGACCGGTTTTTTTTGTGAAGAGGGGGGTTGAACCCGGTTTTTCTACTGGTTTGACTTGGTCAGCTAATGAACCAGCCAGTTTGACCGGTTTCCAGTTCAAACCAGCCGGTTTTTAATACTATGGAGCACATCTGATGCTACCCCAAATCAACATGGCAAGAGTTCGTCCAAAGTATTTTGGTCAGAGAAACATTGCCAAGGTGGGATAGGATGTGGGCAAATCTGTAGCAGAAGGAGTTGAGACGAGATTTGGTGACCAACACCATCGGTGGCAACAGTAGCAGTGGGACGAAGGCAAAGGTGAAGGAAGAGGTGAATGCAACCCCCGCATCAAAGGGGCAACATGAGTAGTGCAGAAGAAAGGAGGATATTTCAAAAATCAAGTGCTTCAGATGTGGTGAACTTGGTCACTACAACGCCCAATGTACGCTCAAAAAGAGTGACTAAGAGGAGACCTAGGATCAGCAGGCTCCATCCATAGAGATCGACAAGCTATCCTCCAGATTGGAGGAAGAGTTTGCCATGATCACCAACATACCTCCAGGGATGAGGTGGGGTGAATTGGTTTTGTAGCCCCAAAAAGCTACAAATTGGCAGCATCGTTGAGGAGTCCACCTCTTAGATCAATTCCTTGCTATGGGAGCCCATAGCATCAGTAGCAAGATAGAACAGTGAGAGTTGGTGCAGTCAGGTGCCAGAGTGATAGATGCAGTCGTTGTGAAAATCCTAGATCTGAACAATCTAAGGAATCCTACTACAACCAACTGAATTACTTCGTCTATTATGTAATTTACTTTACATAATTATTTATGAATCACACATGAAATACTAAAGCAATAACTTAAGCAGCCTACACTATAATACTCATGATTCTGAAACAAGTAAACCGAATAAGGAAATCAATCACACATATGACACTGTTATTTTTGGACAAGAAAGTCCCCAGAAAAACCCAATGCGAGGAAACCGATGCAGCAAATCTGAGGGTTTGTATTATTAAGCAATAGCAATGTCTGAATAAATCTCTAAATACCCTTAGGGTTATTCAGTCACAGAGAAAAATATTGGCAAAAGAATTTGTGAGGATTTACCTCACTCAATCACTGAGTTCCCAGCTGCTTCGGGTGAAGAAAACCCTGCCCTGGGGAGGCACTGCACTGCCTCTGCACTCGAACTTCCAGCATCTGCATCACCCACTTCCAGGCTCAGCTTTCAGCCCCAACCAAGTCGTTTTGCCTCTGCGGACCCTCAGGAACAGCCTCCCAGTGTCACTTTCCAAATCCTAGCCTCTGAAACTGATCTACAAGCAAAATTCCGAAAACCCTCCTCTGCCTCTGCGATGCTTCTGCGTGAGCCCTACGCAGTCACTGTGTTAGCCTTCCTTCCTTCAGCGATGGCTTGGTTAGATCACCTCTACCACTCTCTGACTTATGCTCCACCTGCTGAGAAAATCTCTTCCTCTCTGGATGTTATCTCAGCCCCTCACTGGTCGGATCTCTAGTTTGAATTTCTGAGCAAACCCAACCCCAGAAATTTCGAACTCTAGATCAATTTGGTGTGTCTTTCCAAATGACCCTCAAGCCTTCCCTTATAGTCTTCTCGTTGAGACATCAACGGAAAATATTAGATCTCTAATCAACAGCTAAGATTATAATAGACTTGATCTCCGCCTTTTCTAGATTATTCTCACTCTGTTTTATAAATGTCCTTTAAATATTTAATTTCCCTAAGTTTAGACTTAAGGTCTCCTTTAAAATAATTAATTATTTTAATAAAACATTAACCGAATGGAATTTTCACAAAAGATTTCCGAGTTCTTTGGAATGCCAGTGTCTAAGCCTCTCCACAAAATTTAGGGCTTAGAGCACTTTCCGATTCTACAAAAATCAACACTCTCTCTTAGCGAGGAAAGTGCTCTAACAATATGCCTGTTGCATACTGCTTTGTCCCTGAAGCATCCTCCACGCTACTGAAGTCCATCAACCTCTGTGTTGTTGTTGCTACTGTATTGGCTCCCATGATACTGCCACTGTCATTGTCGCATTTGTACTACAACTCCCTCGTAAGTGTTGCATCTGTTATGATGCTAACACTGCATCTGCACTGCAACTCAGCTGCTAAGAGAAGCAGCTGAAATCACCCAAAATTGAACAAGTGTTCAATGGATGCACCTCGGTGATAAGACTCTAACTGTTGATAACTACTGTGTTGACCCTCTGATGCACTGCGTTGTTGTTGCTCTGCATTGTGTTGCACTCCTGTGCACTGCGCTACTATTGTTGCCTCTGCTCTACGCTACTACAGAAATGAGTGTTGCTACCCACTGCACTATTGCCTCCATCACTCCTCGGCTCCCGCTGAAACTCCTCCATCCCACTACTGTTGATCATGGGCTCCCGTAGCAAGGTATGATCCGTGAGGTGGGCTCCTCAAGGATCCTGCCCAACTGAAGTCTAAGAAGAACTACAGCTCCATATCACCCCACTTCTCTCCAGGAGAAGCATGGGCACCCATGGCAAATTCACCTTTTTCCTTCTTCTTCAAAGGACACTGAGATGCATAGAGGCCCATCTCGCCATATCTGCAGCCCTTGACCTTCGAAACATCTCGCTTCGGTTTCTGTTGTGCCTGTTGTCCCTTCAATGCAAGGGTTGCATTCTCCTCTTCCTCCACGAATTTCGATCCACTTCCACTGATGCCATCAATTTTGCACTTGACAAGGTCTCTCCTCAACTCTTCCTCCTGAAAAGCTGACCACAACTGCTCCCAACTAGGTAATGTCGCCCGGCCCAGTATGCTTTGGACAAACACTTGCCACTCCTCCATGACACTGTTAAGGGCCATCCGTACCATGGTTGCAGTTGTAGGTGTAGCACCTACTACCGTCAATTGATCTCGAATCTCTTGAAACCGCATGAGGTATGAAGCCACGCGCTCCCTTTTCCACATCTGAACCATACCAAACTTCTACTCTAAGTACAACTTCTGCTGCTCGAAAGATCGCTCATATAGATCATGCAAAGCTACCCACATTTCTCTGGCAGTATCCTTGCCAGCCACATGTGAGACGATGTGATCCTTGACACCATCAAGGAGCAGCCTCTTTGCCTTGGCCATATCTGCCTTTTACTTCTTGACCTGATCCGCATTCGTAGGAACAACTACCATGTTCTCCATGAACGCCTTCAGATAATATTCATCCAGAAGGAACTTAGCTCGTTCCTTCCCGATCATATAGTTCGAGGAGCCCTCCAACCGATCCTAATCACGAAGTCTGTGAGATGCCATTTCAGTCGAAATCTGTCGAATCTGTTCCCTCTTCCTCTATACTGCGCAGCCCCTCACAGACTTACGCACTCCCTGATGGAGTTGTAAGTTGTGTTGCTCCTCTACTGCTCAGCAACTAAGAAATGCTGACTTCCTCGGCTAGGAAATCACTAAGGAAGAATTCCCTCAATATGTGATCTTGACTCCTTCTGACGCTTTTCTGCTCAGCAACAGCTTCAAAAAAATTGCGTCCCTTTGTCTTCTGCATGGAGGCTTTGCATTGTTCCCTCTGCCACAGCAAGATCTCGATTTGGAAGCGCTTTCTCTCAGTCGACTCACTCAGAGAGAGACTGCCACGAAAATCTTAGCCATCCTGGCTAGAACTACGCAATCCTTCAATGGATTCGTTCTGTTGCACTACAGCGAAAACGACCTTCACTTCAGAATCCAGATCCGTTCTTCATGTTTCACATCAATGTTCTAATACCATGTGAAAATTCCTAGATCTGAACAATCTAAGGAATCCTACTGCAACCGACTGAATTACTTCTTCTATTATGTAATTTAATTTACACAATTATTTCTGAATCAATCATGAAATACTGAAGCAATCACTGAAGCAACCTACACTATAATACTCATGATTCTAAAACAAGGAAATCAATCACACATATGACACTATTATTTTTGGACAAGCAAGTCCCCGGAAAAACCCAATGCGGGAAAACCGATGCAACAGATCTGAGGGTTTGTATTATTAAACAGTAGAATACCCCTAGGGTTATTCAGTTACAGAGAGAAATACTGACAGAAGAATTTGTGAGGATTTACCTTACTCAATCATGGAGTTCCCAGCTAATCCGACTGATCAATCATTGAGTTCCCGGCAGTCCCAGCACTCGAACTTCCAACCTCTATGTCACCCCCTTCCAGGCTCGGCGTTGAGCCCCAACCAACACGTTTTGCCTCTATGGACCCTGAGGAACAACATCTCAATGTCACTTTCTGGATCCCGGCCTCTAAAACTGATCTACAAGCAAAATTTCGGAAACCCTCCTTTTCCTCTGCGCTGCTTCTGCGTGAGCACTAGGCAGTGACTGCATTAGCCCTCCTTCCTTCAACATTGTCTTGTTTAGATCACCTCTGCCACTCTCTGACTGATGCTCTGTCGGCTGAGAAAATATCTTCCTCTCTGGATGTTATCTCTGCCGCTCACTGCTCAAATCTATAGCTCGAATTTCTCAACAAACCCAGCCATAGAAATTTCGAATTCTAGATCAATTTGGTGTGTCTTTCCAAATGACCCTCAAGCCTTCCTTTATAGTCTTCTCGTTTGGACATCAATGGCCAAGATTAGATCTCTAATCAAAGGCTAAGATTATATTAGACTTGATCTCTGCCTTTTCTAGATGATTTTCACACTGTTTTATTAATGTCCTTTAATTATTTAATTTTCCTAAGTTTAGACTTAGGGTCTCCATTAAAATAATTAACTATTTTAATAAAACATTAACATAGTGGAATTTTCACAAACAGTTTCTTGGTTCTTTAGAATGCCAATGTCTAAGCCTCTCCACAAAATTTGGGGCTTAAAGCACTTTCCGATGCCACAAAAATCAAGAGTAGCTAGTAGCAGTCTGAGACTAAGTAGAGTTGGCAGCAATGCAGCAGCACAGTGCAGAGTCAGCAGCAATGCAGAGTCTTTAGTGACAGCGCAGAGACTAGCATCAGTCGAGACTCGAGTAACAGATGCATCAGACTGAACACAGTTGGTTCAGTATGATGGATATCTCTCAGTTGAAGCAGCAGCAAATGAGAGACGGTTGCAGATGTTGCAGTGGCAGCAGCAACAAAGTTGCAGTGCAGATGTTGCAGCGGCAACAACAACAAATTTGCAGTGCAAATGCGGTAGTTGGCAACAGTATGCAGGGTCAACAGCAACACAGATGCAACAGAGAATCAGAGTTGTGCAGTAGTTGGTGGGCAGTGAGGCCAGACATCAACAGCATAGCAGGAGGTGATACAGAGTCAGAGTATTGCTGTCAGGAGTACAGCAGTACTAGAGCACATTCCTCGCTAAGAGGGAGTATTTATTTTTGTAGCAAGGGATGTGCTCTAGCCTTGAGATTTTGCAGAGAGGCTAAGACACATAAATTCTCCAAGACCCAGAAATCGTTTGGGGAAATTCCACCCAAAAGTGATTTAATTAAAAAAAATTAATCAGTTTTTAATATTTCCTAACTGTAAACCTAGGAAATATGATTAATTAAAGGGTATTAATCAAGTCAGGTGTGAATCTTTTAAATAAATGCACGATCAAGTCCAAGTTAATCTGAGCCATCGATTAAGATCTAATCTTGGTCGTTGATGTCTCAATGAGAAATTATAAGAAGGAACTCAATAGGCACTTGTAGAACACACCGAGAGAGAGTTCAAACTTGCTGGCAGATTGATTTTCTACAGTAGCAGCGCTGAGTTGCCGGAGAGATAGCCAATAAGCTCATTGCAGTGAGAGAGGGGGAAAAATAGCATTGTCGGAGGAACGTTTTCCAGATCCAGAGAGTGCATAGAAGAGAGGCAGTGCAAAGGCCACACAGAGGTTGCGTAGCGCTTCAAAGGGAATTCGAAATTTTGCTCGAAGACAGTGTATTCAATGGCAGAAGACGGAGAGAGTTTCTGAAGGCCAGGAGGGTTTAGTTTCCAGACAGCAGAAGATCTAAGGCAAGGGGAACTACTGCTCCCAGTTGTGTGACACTAAACTGCGTAGGGTGATGCAGTCACTACGCAGAGGCAGTGCATAGCAGCTCTTTCAGAGCTAACATCATTGTCGGATCACTCGTGGAAGGTGAGAATTTTTCTCACCAGATTGTTTGTCATATTTTTCTCTGTATTGGATAGCCAGTTTGGGCATCCAGAGATTTGTACTGAGATTTGCTACTACTTAATATTAAAACCCTCAGTTGCTGCACCGGTTTTCTCAACTCGGGTTTTTCCGAGGGCTTAGTCCAAAAATAATTGTGTACTTAAGTGTTTGTGCTTCTAGTTTTTCCTCTGTTGTATTTATCTTGCGCAGTATTTATTTGACAGCGTTATAGCATATTGATTTCGATATTTACAAGAGTACGTGATAAATAATTTGTTCATTTAAATAACAAATAGAAGAAATCTAATCAGTTGCTACAGTAGGATTTTGAGTGAAGGAATTCTCACAGGATCTACATAAAGGAAGGACATAGAATAGAAGTAAGCCGAGATGTGATCTTTGATCAAATTATTGCATTCAAGAAATCAAAGGACCTCTCAATGGACTTTGATGATCAAGAACTCCCAATATTTGGAGAAGAATGCACTAGGGAGGAAGAAAATTCAAATAATGAAGAAGAAGGTCCAAGTGAACCTGTGCAACAAGTGATCATCCCTGAAAGCAGAAAGAGACCTAATTGGTTGAAGTCTACTCTTCTAGATGCAGAAGGACATGGAGTAGCCAAAGGCACATTCAAGGAAAGTAAGAAGCCCAAAAGATATTCAGGGTATGCAGCTTATAGGACGAAATTAACACAAGCAGAACCATCCACCTTTGAAGAGGTTGTCAAACATCACGAATGAAATGATGCCATGAATAAGGAATATCAATCAATAATGAAGAATGGAGTTTGGGAGATCGTACCTAGGCCTAAAGACAAATCTGTGGTAACTTTCAAGTGGCTCTACAAGATTAAACATGTCGTAGATGGAAGTATTGATAAATATAAGGCAAGATTTGTGGCTAGGAGATTCTCCCAACACAAAGGCATTGATTATGAAGAGACATTTGCACCTACAGCAAAGTATAGAAATATACGTTCGTTGGTCTCTTCGGAACAATCAATGGGATGGAACATTCATCAAATGGATGTCAAGACAACATCCCTGAATGGTACTATCGATGAAGAAGTCTATATAGAACAATCATTGGGATTTGAAGTAAAAGATAGAGACTTATCTTTGCAAGTTGAAGAAGGCACTTTATGGCCTTAAGCAAGCACCAAGGGTGTGGTATGCAAGGATGGATACACACCTACAAAGATTGGGCTTCTCGAAAAGTTCTGATGATTTGAACCTCTATATCAAGGCAATGAAGGATGAGCTCGTAATCATTCTTCTATATGTGGATGATCGTATCATGACAAGTGTAGAAGGTCGTATTCAAGAGTGTAAAAAGCAACTAGCAGTAGAATTCGATATGAAGAATCTAGGGCTGATGCACTATTATTTGGGGTTGGAAATTTGGCGAGGACCTGATGAGATTTATCTAGGTCAAGGAATGTATGTCATTGAAATGTTGAAAATGTTTGACATGATGGATTGCAAACCTATGACAACCCCTATGATCACAAACTTGAAGAGGCTAAGAAGTTATGAATCAAGCCCTGTGGATCCGACAAGGTATAGACAATTGGTTGGCTCACTGATGTATTTGGTAAAAACTCAACCAGACATTTGTTTTGAAATGAATATTCTATGTCAGTTCCAAGTAGAGCCCAAGCATGATCATTGGATAGCATCCAAAGCATATAATGAGATATCTGCAAGGAACAATCAACTACTGCCTGAAGTATGATAAAAGGAATGATGTCCACTTGATTGGAAATACAAATTACAACTAGGGAAGCAGTGAGATGGATGGGAGCACTACTGGAGGATGTTTTAGCTTGGGATTCTCCATGACCTGTCGGATGAGTAGAAAACAAAAATCAGTTGCTTTGAGTAGTGCTGAGGTTGAATACATTGCAGCTTGTCAAGTAAGCAGAGAAGTTGTTTGGTTGAGGAAGCTATTGCCTGCGACATGTTTGAAGGACCGAAGGACCCTACAGTGATACATTCTGACAACACAAGTTGTATAAGGTTGTCTGAAGACCGAGTGTTCCATGGAAAGACAAAGCACATAAATAACAAGTATCATTACATATGAAAGTTGTTGCAAGATGGAGTGTTGCAGCTACAATATATCTCCACTAATGAATAGGTAGTTGACATCTTGAAAAAATCTATGCTGAGAATTTGGTAGGCCACTGTTTAATTCAAATTTCTCATTCATGATAATTCCTTGAGACTTCTTTCACTTATCTTTTCTTGCATTATTATGTTCTTCATCAAGTCAATTATCAAATGCACAAGAGACACAAAATTTTGGCTTTCAAGCCAGGGCCAAAACCTCTCCCTCTTGGAGAGGAAAACCCGATAATCATTCTTCTTATAGATCTTCAATTGACAAGTACCATTACCATGACCCGGACCCTTGACTTCAGTATGCCTCCAAGACCTTGTCTCTACTCCAATAGTCTCCTTATGTTGATCTTTTTTTCTGCACTCCTTTGCACTAGCCCTAGGAAAGCTCAGTTCCTAGTGAGCTCTTATCCTCGGCCTTCTAGAGATTCTTCCACTATCTTCTTGTTGTACCCTTGATCTTAAGACAAAGATTCTACTTGCTTCGATGTAGATCTTTAGCTCTTCTCTGAGGCATACTCTTGCATCAATGATTGTATTTTACATGTGTAACAACACTTCATATACATGACTCTACATTACATATTTATGACAAGATGACAAACCCCTAAAGACATCAAGAAGAAGTCTTTGACCTATAATAAAAACTCCTTGCTCATAAAACCCATGAAGCAAGCATTACAAAATGCATTTTATTATCTTTGTCTTCTTCATTACATAAATTCATAATTAGTTAGTCATTATGAAGACCAAACCTAGTTAAACTTTTCCAACACTCCCTCCTAACTAGGGAGGTATTCATAGTGGTACATGGTCGCTCTCAATCTGAAGAATCTCATAAGAAGAATTTGATTTGTAATCCATCTGTTAGAGCATCATATTAACCAGCATTGTTACAGTGCAAGGCCTTGACTAACAACTCCATCTCTCCACAAGATAGTGAGCTATAATGCTGGTGAGACCAATGATTATAGACACCTTCATCATTGTCTCCAAGGTACATACTACACCCAAGTGTTCACTGAGTATGACCTCTAAGGACTATTCTTATCGGGATAGCTAATCCTCAAAGAATATCCATCCTTTTACGACTACTCTTATTGGAACGTCTTATCACATTAAAGACTATCGGATGCCAGATGATTACCCAATCCACAATCTGTCTTCCAGAGTGATGTGTCTATCTCTCCCTCTTAACTAAGGGGAACATATTCCACAGAGGAATATAGAGAATGTTCCTAAGCTTTCTTTTTGGCTTAGGCATCATGGAGTTTCTTCCAAGTAAGAAACTTATTATCAGGCTCCCTCTTAATCAGGGACTCGCAACAGCAATGATGAAAACATCCAACTGCTCATGAAGGACTCCTCCCGTTGATGTCATGAATTGAGGGGCCTTCAACATTTGGGATCTCTTCATCGGAAACAGATCATCCATCACTTTCATCCTTGAGTCATGCCTTCTATCAGAAAGTGATCCATTAGTCTTCTCATCTAATCTAGCTTCATGTTATGCTGCTTTCTTTTGAACCATATATCTTCCAAGGATCTTTCATCCTGCAATATGGCTAACAACATGTGGAAGACATCTACTTCCATTTGGCAACCTTGCATAAACTCATCAGATGTTATTCAATTATAAATATGAATTCTTAAATCAAAAGTTACCTTAGTGATGATCTTTCACCATGGCATCAGCATCCTTCGTATATGTTGACATATCTCCAAGAGATATGTATAGCCAAAGGTCTTCATCTTTTCCAGACTTTTTTCAGAGTCTACATATCTTGCCAGGAGATTTTCTAGTCGAGTCTCCTTCCTTGGATGTTGACTCTCTTTTAGCATAGTTGCACTTCTCATGATCTTTTCCTTCCACACAATTTTATTCTCAGGAGCTTCCAATTGAAGTTCCTTAATAGTTGCCAAACATCTCATACTTCATATGAGAATATATTATGTTGATTTCATCTAGTGTGCATCATGCCTTTTTGGCATCCTTTTAGAGGAGGAGATCCCTTTCCTTTGATCATGCTTATCGAGATAGAAGTAAGTGATCAATGTTACCTGCAACCACACGACATGACATTATAATATTAAACACAAGCACACATACCTCATTTACCTTCAGGTCATCTAGTATTCTTTCAGCAGCTTTCAAGATTGAAGTGTCTTCGATCCCTTGATCTGCTTCATCACTTATGTTATCATACCATCATTCCATGAGCTTCACAAGTTGGAGTTCTTAATGAAACACTTGCTTCCTCTCTAAATCGGTGAATCCTTCGATGAGGATTCTATCAAAGAATCTTGAGTATCTTGAATATCCTTATTTTGGCAAATGATTCCTTTCAACGTATGAGGAGCCTCGTTCTGGATGACTTCTTTGATGAGGTTCCCAAGAGCTATATCTTTCCTATTTGATTGCCATGAACTTGTTCTTCTTGTCCTCCATGATTCCCCATGGTGATGTCACAAGCTCTTGCTTCTTAATGTTTACATGATGTCACATGGCATCTATTTATTGTAGCCATATCCTATATAGGATTTAGGAGTCATGAAAAGACCTTTTGTGGGGGAGACATATCTTAACCGTAGTAAAGATCTTTTACTCCCTATTTCCTTGAACTTCCTTTTTTCAGCTTCGTCCATCCTTTTTGGTGATATGAGCTTTCTTCCTATATTTCTGAGTCCTTTAGCTTTCAACATTCTTACCCACAACTTGTCTTCTTTTATCTAGAAGCTACAATTTGCTAGCTAAGGTAACTTTCTAGACCCGTGGTCATTTGTTACCTTGACATCAAAACAGTGATGATTATTCTTTTATCATTTCTTTCATATCTCATTAATGAGATTCTATGAAGATATTCCTTCAATTTTGTGTAGGTCATGTCTAAGTGGTATGACCTTCTTTTAATTCATCTTCAAAGAATAGTTTATGATATATCTCTTTGATATCTCCAATTCTTTGAGTCCTTTGATCGTTTTCCATGTATTCAAGCAATACTTAACCTTCGGATATTTTTCCACAGATATCAATGACTTCTCTTTCGAGGACTATACCTATCCTCCTTTCTCATGTAAGGAACTTTGATGATCTAACCAGTGTAGGAATTTACAGGGTAAGTTCCGTAGATCAAGAACCAAAGATCACCGCTCACAAACAAATCACAAATCAATACACCAGTATAATCACGTGGTTAAAACCCTCAAAGAGGGAAACAGTCCACGCCTTGAGCCAATGCGGCCACTTCAGGGAATTTATTAATATAAAAGAAAAGTTACATATGTTTCTCTCATAAATGGTTCCCGGACAAATGACCCTCCATGCTCTTTAAATAGAGATCATGGACCAATCGGGTGCTAAGCCACGGATCAAGTGCCGTTAATACCGATGTGAGAGATAACCGTTGGATCACTACAAATCGTGACCGTCGGATTATAAGTTACAAATGTACATGGTAAAGAAAAACACTTTACCTAACTCTACACTAGACTAAGTTATTCTTAACTATTTCCTATGTGTCGGAATATCCTAACATCCCCCCAAAGACAACTTGGGATAGGATTGAAGGATTTACAAGGAGTGACACAAAAGGGAGTCTATTTCCTATGTGTTGAAATATCCCTAACATCCCCCTTAAGAACAAATTGGGATAGGATTGAAGGATTTACAAAAGTGATACAATAGGAGAAAGGAAGGAGGCATTAGAGCCTATCCCCCCTTAATAATAAATTTCCCGAACTCTAAGCATGGATCAAAGTTTGGTAAACCTCACTTCTTTGAGAGCCTTTGTAAAGATATCGACTACTTGATCATTGGTTGGATAGTACTGAACTTCAAGAACACGATCATGAATGAGCTTTATGATGAAGTGTATGTGGAGTTCAATGTGTTTCATATGCTGATGTTGAACTGGATCTTTACAACGTTGAATGGCACTCTCATTATCACACCAAAGTGTAGTTGGATGCTGCTGATGAGGACCAAATTCAACCAGGATCTGATGAAGCCACATAGCTTCCTTGTTGGCTTCAACTACACCATGATACTCTACTTCTGCTGAAGCAAGTGAGATGGCACTTTGTTTCTTACAAGACCAAGTAATAGGTCCTGAACCAAGAGTGAATACATATCCTGTAGTAGACTTTCGATCATCAGGGTCACCAGCCCAAACAGAATCAGTGAAACCAATCAACAATGGAGATGCTCCTGCACTGTAATGAATCCCGAACTGAACTGTACCTCGAATATATTGAAGTATTCTTTTAGTTGCTTTCCAGTGACTTTCATGAGGTTGGTGCATAAACCGAGCGACAAGACCAATGGCAAAGGAAAGGTCGGGACGGGTATGGGTTAGATACAGAATTTTACCAACAAGTTGACGATATAAGGTAGCATCAACTTCAGGGGTAGTACAAGTGACTGAAAGCTTGACTCCGGACTGAAAGGGAGAAGGGGTTGGCTTACAGTCTTCCATGTGAAAGTGGTAGAAGATCACAGGCATACTTGGACTGAAAGAGGGTAATGCCTTCCTTGGATTGCAAGACTTGAAGACCAAGGAAATAATGCAAGTGTCCTAAGTCTGTCGTTTCAAACTTCTTTTTGAGGCTAGACTTCACATGGTTTATATGGTTTGGATCACTACCAGTAAGGATAAGATCATCAACATAAAGAACAAGGATGGTGAAGGATTTACCCACCTTCTTGGTGTAGACAGTGTTGTCAGAATGACACCTAGAAAAGCCATTATCTAAGAGAAATCTATCCATTTTGGCACACCAAGCCCGAGGAGCTTGTTTGAGACCATAGAGAGACTTCCTAAGGCGACAAACAAGGCTGGAGTCTTTTTCGATAAAGCCAGGGGATTGTTCCATGTAGATAAGTTGAATTTACAGGGTAAGTTCCGTAGATCAAGAACCAAAGGTCACCGCTCACAAATAGATCACAATTCAGTACAACAGTATAATCACGTGGTTAAAACCCTCAAAGAAGGAAACAGTCCACACCCTGAGCCAACGTGGCCACTTCAGGGAATTTATTAATATAAAAGAAAAGTTACATATGTTTCTCTCATAAACAGGTACCGGACAAATGACCCTCCATGCTCTTTAAATAGAGATCATGGACCAATCGGGTGTTAAGCCACAAATCAAGTGTCGTTAATACCGAGGTGAGAGATAACCGTCGGATCACTACAAATAGTGACCGTCGGATTATAAGTTACAAATGTACATGGTAAAGAAACACACTTTACCTAACTCTACACTAGACTAAGTTATTCTTAACTATTTCCTATGTGTCAGAATATCCTAACAACCAAACTTCAGATCTACTCGCAAACACGAAGTCATTTTACCGAATTTGATTATAGAATAATAGATACTTACTTGATATGTGAAGACAAAAACTTCACCTTTGTCACTTTGATGGAGGTTGAAGAAGATGTGTCGATGTTCCCCTTCTTGAGATGACAAAGAACTGATGATACAGTTGAGACGGTTCTATAATGTTGTCTTAACACCAAGCTGTCTTATTTGCAAGAAGTTGCAATACATCATTTTTTCACTGTACTAATCAAGATTTTTTTCACTGTGGAGAACTGAGCTTTCATCTAATCAAATCATTGCTTTGTATTATGTGATCCATTGTTGTTCATCAATACAATGATCTGAAATGTTGTGTGACTAGGGGTCTGAATCCATTATTGCCTTCTTTCATATAATTTTCAACTTTTAAATAATTTTTTACTTTGTAGATGAGGATCTCTGTGGTCCTTTTATAGGATTCAAAACCTTTGTTGTTGTAGACTTCCTTCTTTGATTTTGATTCTTCAATCATTCACCTTGCTTTGATGCCTTTCATGAAAATTGACCCTTGAGTGTCTCTATGCCCTTTCTAGCACCTTAGCTTTGATACCATGTTGAGAATTTGGTCGAGCAGTGTTTAATTCAAATTTCTCATTCATGATAATTGCTTGAGACTTCTTTCACTTATCTTTTGTTACATTATTATATTCTTCATCAGGTCAATTATCAAATGCACAAGAGACACAAAATTTTTGCTTTCAAGCCAGGGCCAAAACCTTTCCCTCTTGGAGAGGAAAACCCAATAATCATTCTTCTTATAGATCTTCAATTGACAAGTACCATTGCCATGACCTAGACCCTTGACTTCAATATGCCTCCAAGACCTTGTCTCTGCTCCAATAGTCTCATTATGCTGATTTTCTTTCTCCGCTCCTTTGCACTAGCCCTAGGAAAGCTCGATTCCTAGTGAACTCCTATCCCCGGCCTTCTAGAGATTCTTCCATTGTCTTCTTGTTGTACCCTTGATCTTAAGACAGAGATTCTACTTGCTTCAACGTACATCTTTAGCTCTTCTCTGATATCTTGTTAGCCTAAAACTGAGATTAATTTGCAACCTTTCAATATGCACTATATGGTAGACTTGTATATCTTCGGCCTCTTCTGAAGTATAGACAGAGATAATATTTTGACCCAATTACTGTGATGTATGAAGCTTATCTTCTTGCACTGTTACACGCACTTGATCATGGTCTCGTTTCTTCCTGTGGTAGCCTTCGGCCTTCCTGAAGTGATCACAATGTTTTTGACCCAAAACAGATATATGATATAACCTTTCTTCTTCATTGGATAGTCTCCTCCCTTCGCACCAAAAACATAGACTCTTCCTTCGTACTTCATCAAAAAACTGATTCGAACAATATGATTACAAATGAGACCGCAGATCCTTATATATTGAGTTTGTCTATTTCCTTCTAGGCCGACATGACATTTTGTTGGGAAGCTGACTTGAGTAAGTGTGTAGGCCGACATGAATAAGGTGGGATCTTCGATGTGAATTGAGACGACTTCAAGGAGTATTATGACAAGGTCTGGAGGCATACTCTTACATCAAAAATTGTCTTTTACACGTGTAACAACACTTCATATACATGACTATTACATATTTATGACGAGATGACAAACCCCTAAAGACATCAAGAAGAAGTCTTTGACCTATAATTAAAACTCCTTGCTCATGAAACCCATGAAACAAGCATTACAAAATACATTTTATTATCTTTGTCTTCTTCATTACATAAATTCATAATTACTTGGTCATTATGAAGACCGAACCTAGTTACATTTTTCCAACAATCTATTCCTAATAAGAAGCTTTTGTATTTGAGAGACAAGCTTGGATTGGTTGATATAGCCTCCCTAGTTGAGAGAGAGAGATAGACACATCATTCTTGTCTTCACTTCATGAAGAAAGAATGGAGGATTGGGTAAGCATCTGGTTTTAGATACTTTTTGAGGATGAGGTAGGGCATCCAAGAGTAGTCAAAGAGGAAATTCCTTCAGGATGTGTTATTCCAAGATAGTAATGACATACCCTGAGAGACAATGAGGATGATGCCTAATAGTCATTGGTCTCGCCAGCATTGTGCTCTGATCTTGTTGAGAGATAGAGTTGTCAGTCAAGGCCTTGCTATGTGACAATGTTGGTTGGTATGATGCAAAGAGATAAGCGGAAATGATAGCTTATGAGATGGCTTACCAATCTGACTCTTCTTATGAGATCTCCTCAGTTTGAGAATGTCCATGTACCATTATGAAGAACTCCCTAGTTAAGACGGAGTGTTGAAATGTGTAACTAGGTTCGATCTTCATAAATATGAAATGTACTTTTGATTCTTGTATATTGTAAAAGGAAAGAAAATTTATTATTGTTATTTTTGTAGCATGGGTTTCATGCTCAAGGTCTTTTATTTAGAGGTCAAGCACCCATTGAGTGCTTCTAGGATTTGTCCTAGGGTCAAGAATTCAAAAGAGTCATTGTCATATGAAGAAGACCCCATCGAGCACATTGTAACTTGTAAAAAGAATTATTTGTGTATTTAAAGTGTCAAAATATCCTCCAAGACCAAGTCACCCTCATTAGGGCATGTCATCCTCCTTGGAAGCCTATATATAGGAGGGAACTCGACCTCCTATGGACACTCACTCATCATCTAAGCAAAGGAGAAGCGGAAGAAGGCTAGCAAAAAAGGAAGAAGGACGAAGGTTTGGTTTATTTCTCTCTCTCTCTCTCTCTCTCTCACACACACACACACACGTGTGAAGAAGGCAGGCTAGGTTTTCTATGTTGCAAGATCGAAGTTGAGGAAACTGCAGAAAGAAGGTTGAAGGAAGGTCTATTGGGTCACGTACAAGTCCTACAAGAAGGAGAAACCCAAGCGAAGGTCAAGAGAATCCTTGGAAGCCCTAAAATAGTTCACATGTGTGGAAGCAGCAACAGTTGCAGGGGCTGAAAATTTCAGACCTACAGTGGAGGCCAAAATTCTGTAGTTGGGGGTCGAAGTTGTGCAACTAGAAGAGATTTAACTGGGTTGACTTGGAAAAAGGAAGCATATCATCAAGAAGGTCTGTCTTGGTCTTGGAAGGGTATTAGTCTTGGTCTAGAGGTCTTGGAATTCGTCATTTGAAGAATCTATAAGAAGAGAAGATATTTGTGGGTTTTCCTCTCAAGTGGAGAGGTTTTGGCCCTGCCTTGCAGCCTACATCTTGTGTTCTTGTGTATTGTTGATCTTCTCGTTTTGGTAGTTATTTGATGATAAGAACAACATAAAAATAAGATAAGAATGTAATAATCAAGAAAAATAAAAAACATCACAAGCAGTTAACAAGTTTAAGAGAATTATCAAGAAATCTTTCGGTAATAATCACATTATCATGAACAAAGTCGACGCGTTTCGAACCAACCAGTGTGGTTCATCATCAGGACTAGGTGAGAGATCAGATTATTGATGGATCACAGAAGCCAAAAATCTATTAAGTTTAAGAGAAATCATCCTAACTGCAACCCTTTAAATTTCTCAGCACTTTTAAGCATAAAATACCCTAGACATTTTTATTGTGTTACTCTCTTTCTTCTTGTCGGTTGGAAATATTTTAAAGAGACATGACATTTTGTTTTAGATCTGATTTTCGTATCTCAATATATCATGCATACATATTAGAGATGGGAATTCATGACATTGAGCCTAAAAAGCCTAGATGTCTCACCTCTTTCTGCCCTAGTTTGCACTTATTTCATCTTTTGTTAAGGGCATTTGAGAAATTAATCTAAAATCTTAAATTAGCTTACACATTTATTGAGCAAGTCTACCCTTTTATTTGCATAATCCTATGTTGATTTGCTAGATTTAAGGCTTACTATCACTTGTTGCATCACTTAAATTGGGTCATTCCTAGATCCATAGTTTCTAACGCACAGAGTGGAGTGGGAGCATCAAGAGTATCATTTTCCAAAAAACCTCAAGAGCGAAGCATCCCAAGAGCATTTGGTGTACGTTTGTGTGTGTAGTGCACTTATATTTAGAAAACATGCAAAATGCCAAAGTAGTTGCAAAAAATATGAAAGCATGCATATTTGTACATTAATGAAGGTTAAAATCGCATCAACAGTGCATCAATGATTAATCATTTGAGCATCAACCATCTAGAATCTATATCCTAGCAACTACAAACAAGTATACAAATTTTTAAGCCATATAATAGACAAGAGATCACTAACCTCTGGAATTAAATTGATTATCTAGCAAATGTCAACAATAACACGACCAAATAGTTATGTTTACAAAATAGCCCATTTGCACACTAATGTATGAAGACTAAAAGGGCCAAACAATAAACTACGCTAGTTGCTAAGTGTTCACCAATGTGAAAGCAACCATGTTGCCAAATGTTGTAGTTGTAAGGTAACATCGTCATGCATGTTCCACCACTCCTTGACAAGCAAAATGTTCCACCATCGCTTATATTGGGATCCTCATCATTAGTATCTTCCTTCATTCTTTGCCTCTTTTCTAGCCTTTGCTTCTACCTCAATCCTTTAGGGGAGATCAGTTGACACCGCCTAATTTTGATAAACTGCCTAATCTAATCCCTAAAAAATGGTAGAAAAAGCTTAACATGTTTGATCAATGATTTTGGTTTTGAGTGAAGAGTACATTTGTTTTAATGCCATAACAAATAAGTTCAACAATCAAAACCACCAACATAGGGGCACATATAGGTCTTGGTGCACTTCATTAATTACCCATCACATTCCCTCATGCTTGAAGAAGCCAATGAAAATGTCTCAATCCCATCAATCCTAAAATCCTAAGATCCTAAAAACTATCACATCTGCTAAATTTTGAATGGGATAAAAAAGAAAGATAAAGGAAATGAATTTTATTTCAGAATTTACCATTCCATTAGGAGTGCACTCTCTCACATTGGGATCGTCCTAGAGACACCATGCTCCCAAAAGAGTTTGGAACATCTTAAATTTTTCTAGAGTGCGCTTCTGAATTCAGGAAGCGTGCTACCTAGACAGACCCACTCAAAGTGCAGTTCCGAGGGGGAGTGGTCCCTGGTGGGAAATCCTAGTAACACTACATAGATATCTTTTAAATCTGAAGTTTTTGCAATTACTATCTCCAAGACAAACTTAGAATTGATCTTTTATCATCCATAAGAAAATGTATAGCATAATATTGAGCCTACTTGCATTTACTTAGCCTAGTTTTGCATTGGTTAATCTTTACAACTAATTTGAAATATTATTTAAGCGGTGAATTAAAGGCATTACCATCACATTATTTGGATATAATAACATGAAGCTCTCTTTTACTACCACTATAACAATGTATTATGTAACACATTGCACTTATTTGACATAAGGAGTCCCCCCTTGACTAGAAACCCCTCTAGTCCAAAGAGAGAAAGGCAAAGCCATTAAGGTGATAGTGGTGGCTTGCCTTGAGTAGCATTTAGGGTATCACCCTTGTGGTTAGCACTTTTACACCTAGTGAGAACTTGGGAGTTAATAGAACAAAAAGTTTAGAAAATAAAAACGAGGAAGAATGTGCCAAAACACACAAGGAAGACATTTTGCAAGAAAGAACCAGCAACATTGTAAATAAGATTCACACCAACCTAATCAAAGCCTAAAACAATGACAAATTTTAGAGGTTCAAATCAAGAAGTCTTTGGTTGAAAGAAGGGAGCAAAAACATTGATCTTGTCCACGACCAATCTAACTTCAAGAGAATAAGAAAAAAAAATTCTATAATCACCCTCCCAAATGGATCAAACATTAATGATATTTCTTAAATAAAGGTTGTTGTTTTCTTCCATTTTAAGTACCTCTTCTCAAAAGAAGAAACAACTTTGCTCAACTTCAAGAATAAATGTTGGCTAACAACCCATGACCATTGGAGGAGTCAAACAACGTTAATCTCCTTAGACCCATCACTATTAAGGTAATTGAAGAAGCAATATGAAGCATGGAACTGGAGATTGTAACCAATATCATTTCCTGTAGGTTAAACCATTATGTAGGGATTGATGTTTGAAGAACAAAAAAGAATTATTTTGCATAGATTAATCAAATAAAATGTCATAACAATCCAAGAAGCAGTTAGCATCAACAAATGAAAAAGGATGAATATGATGATCATGTTGGATATAGCAAATGCCTTTCACCAAGTAAGACATTAATTCTTATTTGCAATGATGAGGAGATTTGTGTTTGGAGTGAAATTCGTATGATGAGTCAAGACTTACACTAATAGGCCCTAGATAGCTCCCATGGTCAATGTGAGGTCAACCCCCTTCTTTAAGGCCACAAGGGAACTAAGAAAAGGATACCCCAACTCTCCATCTCTCTACAGTATAATGGTTGTAGACATTGACCAATCTCTAAACACTATTGGGCACTATCTTCACTTCTCCCAAGTATTACTATAGTCCAGATTGAGCCTCCTAAATCATGCACAAATTGTTAACGACAACCTCTTACCTTCCACGATGATTGCCAAGAGGTGCAAAGCAATTCTAACCACCGTCTAGGAGACATCCGGTGGTGGCAAACAATACTAAGTGCAAAATCCTCGAACGGAATACATCATGCCACATTCTTGGACAAATCGTTCAAATGCTAAAATTTTCAATAGATTAGAATTAGAGCAGAGGAGTACACTAAAAGTTGAGATGATATTTGATTGAATTCCTATAATAAAGAAAATTGGAAGGAAATATTTCTCCAAGAGTACACATAAGCTTAACTTCCATGAAAGGTTATGCTTGATCAAATTGGTGCTCTTTACCGTTATATGTGCACAACAATGTTTTCCGACTTGGAATTCTCGAATTGGGAAGCCAATCAAACTTTCCTATGGAAATGGGGGAGGACTGAAGAAAAAGAAATTTAAACCGATAAGTTGAAAAGTTCTACTTGCAGTTAAGTTCAAGCATGCAAGCCTAGGAATTAGGGAACCCATCATAATGATGAAGGCCTTGGGAGCTAACTTGGTTGTTACAAACAAATTATCTTCAATAACTAAGAATATTCAACATTAGGATAAAATGTTTGATAATATGATTGATGATCTCAACGATGGTCATTGATGTTTTATAGAAACATTAAACCATCACATGCTAGAGGGATATGAATCTACATTTTAATTGTTTGTTTTTTTATTTTATAATTATTATTATTATGTAATGAGGCCATCTACATTGTTTTTCTTTCCCTTTAGCAAACACATTGTCTTTAAAGCAAGATCTAGAGAATGCTACATCTTCGTTCATACTTGTAATGCTTTCATAATTCATTTGATGGGTTGTTCTTGATGCTATCATGTTTGAGGAAAAAAGACAATGTGTTTAGAAGCTTTGAACAATATTGTCACGTGGTTAATGGGTCAATCCGCCCTAGATTGATTCCTTTTGAAACTATATGGTGAGACATTTGATTACGGCTTCTTGGACTATTTTACCATGCCTTTGGAAACAAGTTGAATTGGAGTATTGGTATTTAGGAATGTAAACTAAGTTTTGTATAACAACCCCATTTTGAACCCCAAGATTATTGCAACTATTTATGTCATTATCACTTGTAGCAACATTAAAATGTCATTGTTGCAATAGACCAAACTGAACAATTCAAGAATGACGTATATGTAAATACTTATCTATTGATTAACAACGTTAAATAGTAGAGTAGAAATGTGAGCACTAATACAAACTATGATATTAAGAGTGGGAATTGGTGAAGGGGTTATGGGAAATTAGCCAAGCCTTTTATTGCTAGAAAAACCTCACCCAAAAGATCTATGCAAAAATTTGAATTCAAGTTTGTAGTTTTGCTTTTCCCACCAACCCATAGCTCATTGAATGAAATACTGTGTAGCTGACACAAACACCTACCACATTTATGGGGGGCTGAGTGGTCGTTTTGGAGTACCTTCAAAACTCAAGGGGCAATGTGGGAAAGTACCCATTTGAGAATTCAAGGTTGACCCACGAATGGTGTGGGAAAGAAAATGGGAGAAAAACATGGGGAGCAAACATCCACGAGGAGATTCGACCATACATTTATGGGGGCCTGAGTGGGGGGCTGAGTGGTCGTTTTGGAGTACCTTCAAAACTCAAGGGGCAGTGTGGGAAAGTACCCATTTGAGAATTCAAGGTTGACCCACGAATGGTGTGGGAAAGAAAATGGGAGAAAAACATGTGGAGCAAACATCCACAAGTAGATTCAACCATTCAAGGGGAGAGCAGAGACACAGGAGTGCCAGAAACAAGGAAAATTGTGAGTAGATTGTTGCCAATGTGCAATGTTGGTCGAAGCATTTTGAGTGAATAAATTGTGTTTCAAGTACCCAAATATGCCCAATGATAGGTTGAAACTATGTTGGTGTGTTTTGGACTCACTAAAAACGAATTTTGCATGCCAAATAGTCACGAAGAGCTCTAGAGCTTAGCTAAGAAGTGGGGGCCAAAATTGATGCATGTTTGGTGACAATGATAAGCAATGGGCAAGGAAATTATTCAGCATGATAAGCAATTGGAAAGGAAATCGTTGATGCACTATAGAGCAACAAAGGGACTTATAAATTGCTATACAAAGCCAACTAAGACTCATCTAAAATTTGTGGAGACCCCATGCTCAAAATTTCCTTCCCAAGTCGATTGCCAGCTTGGAATTTCAGATAAGTGTTTCCTTTGTTCATATGATTATTTTTCAATTTCTTCTTGAATGATATTGGTAAATTAGACATGAAAATATATGCCTTTTATTCTATGGAATTTGGAATGTGGTACATATGTTAAATTATCATACATGTCTAGTTACGAGACTAAGTTGTCAGTATTCAAGAAGATTATTATGTTGAAGATTGATGTCTCTATATATTAGGGTCCATTTTGTTGAAAGGAGTAACTAGATCGGTCTTCATATTGACAATGTAATTATGTATTTATGTAAAGAAGAAGAAAGATATAATAAAATGTATTTTTGGTTGTACTTGCTTCATGGGTTTCATGAGCAAGATTTTATTATAGGTCAATAGACTTCTTCTTGATGTCCATTAGGGTTGTCTTCTAGTTACATGTGTAATTAAGTGTCTAGTAAATGAAGAGATATATGCTCCAAACCTTGTCATGAACCTTGTCACAAATCCTTGAAGAAATGGCTAGGGACAGCCTTCATCAACGCTGGAATATAAGCCTTATATACAATGAAGAAATGCCTCATTAGATGTTGGAGTGTATACACTACTTGTCGGCTTATATACTTAGTAATACAGTCGGCCTACCCACTAGTTGAATGGTCGGCCTAAAGGCAAAGATAACACCTCTATATCAGGAATGTGGATTAATCTGAACAAGAGTACAGATTTCAGAGGAATAAAGGTGCGGACTCCAGAGAAGATTAAGTGATCTGAGGAAGATCATGAAGCAAGGCCTGGAAATCAAGAAGAATCGTAGAATGAGACGATGTCCGATGCTGAAGGACCGATGGACCCGATTGATCCACCTCCTTCGATAGGGAAGAGACCATCATGGCTCATGGACACTCTCGAGGATGCCGAGGGACATATGGCCCCAAGGGGGGCATTCCGTGAAAGCAAGAAGTTGAATAGATATGAAGGCTATCTAGCAGCCATGAGTAATATTGTACAATCTGATCCTGTATCTTTTGAGGAAGCCGTAAAGAATTAAGTCTAGAAGGATGTTATGCACGAAGAGCATGAGTCCATAATGAATAATGATGTCTAGGATGTGTTTCCAAGACCGGAGGTCAAAACAGTTGTCACCTCGAAATGGCTCTACAAGATCAAGCATGGATCTGATGGAAGTGTTGAAAAGTTCAAGGCAAGATTCATTGCCCATGGCTTGTCTCAAAAAGAAGGCGTTGACTATGATGATATATTTGCACTTGTGGCCCGATATACCACCATCCGATCTATCATAGCCCTTGCTGCTATGCAAGGATGGAGTCTTCATCAGATGGATGTGAAGACCGCATTTCTGCATGGTGCGATAAAGGAAGAGGTGTATGTGGAGCAGCCTCTGGGGTTCGAAGTCCAGGATCGCGACACCCATGTCTGCAGATTGAAGAAAGGCCTCTATGGGTTGAAGCAAGCACCCACAGCTTGGTACGAGAGGATAGATAGCTACCTGATGAAGTTGGGCTTCACCTGTACTAATGCTAATCCAAACCTTTACTTCAAGGTTGATAGAGAAAAGCCTCTCATTCTAGTGTTGTATGTGGACGACCTCTTCCTAACACGTGCGAACCCTCTCATTAATCAGTGCAAGAGGGAGCTCATTGCTAAGTTCAAGATGAAGGACCTAGGACTGATGCATTACTTCCTAGGCCTGGAGGTCTCGTAGAGACCTGGCGAGATTTTCCTTTGTCAAGGAAAATACATTGTGAAGCTTCTGGAAAGATTTGGTATGGTGGACTGTAAGTCCGTGTCGACGCTGATGGAGCTCAACTTCAAGAAGTTGAGTGGCAGTGTTGTTGGGCCCGTGTTAGCAAATATTACTGAGTATCGTCAACTCGTACGGGCCCTGATGTTCTTAGTGAACACCCATCCAAACGTATGTTTTGCAGTGAACACATTGAGTCAACATATGGTTGAGCCTCATCACACTCACTGGGTTGGTGCCAAGAATCTGTTGAGATATCTTGGGGGCACGATAAACCATGGGTTGAGATGCACTGTCGAAAGCGTGACACTCCTTGGATATACTGATGTCGATTGGGCTGGCAGTGTGGTGGATTGTAAGAGCACATCGAGATGCTGCTTCACACTTGGTTCTGCTTCGATATCATGGATGAACAGGAAGCAGAAGTCGGTGGCTTTGAGCACTGCAGAGGTCGAATACATTGCAGCGAGTATGGCGTATTGTGAAGCAGTTTGGTTGCGAAAGCTCTTCAGTGAGTTGTTCGGGCATGTGCTAGATACCACCGTGATACTCTGTGATAACCAAAGTGGGATTCGGTTGTCTAAGAATCTCGTGTTCCACGATCGATCCAAGCATATTGATATCAAGTACCACTTTATCCGGGATATGGTACAGCGAGGCGTCGTAAGGCTCAATCATATAGGAACTGATGAGCAAGTCGCAGATATTCTCACAAAGCCCCTGGGGAAGGTCAAGTTCCTAACCTTCCGTGAGAGTCTTGGTATCGTGGAACAACCCTATGTTGAGGTACCTGTTGGACGATGAGCTCTGGGAGCTCTGAGGGGCTTTGGGGATAACTTCTTGGAGTTATAAGCAACCACAGAGCTAGGCTTGCCGAACCTTGTTGGTGTGCTTCTGCCCCATCGTTGTGATGATTGAGTTGGTTCACCTCTCATTAGCTGTGCCCCGTATGCATCCTACCCATTAAGTTCAGGGCTCATGGGAAGTACCTCTCATTTGGTCAGTGAGGTGGAAAAAGCTAGAGACTAGTAGCAAAGACTGATGGACGCATCAGAGATTGTCGTACTCTCTATCTAGGATGGCACGGTCCAACCACTTGATCTAGGATCAAGTATAGTGAGGTTTTGGATCTCCAATTGACTTCGGGTCGAGTAAACCAACTTCGGGTTGGTATGAGACTCTTTGAGAGTCCTATAGAGGTTTCGGACCTCTGGGTTGAATCTATCAGCCGAGAATGATGTCTTTGTGACTGACCCACTTCTGTTCTGAAATAAAGAAGCTAGCAAAGCAAGTTACAACGGGATGACACACGATGTTTGGATTGCACAGGTGGATGGAGTTCTCCCTAGTTGAGAGGGAGTGTTAATTTTGGACAACTAGGTCCAAACTCCATGTAGTGATGCTCAGATGAAGATACCAATATTTTTATTGGATTCCTCTTTCGGAGAGGTAAAAGATCGATCTAAAGATCATCTTGATCCGATGAGCAGAACATTTATTTTGAATTTATTCAAGATATGTGCAGGTCGGCCATAAGGTTTTGTGCCCTAGCAGTTGTGTCACACACCCTCACTGATGGATATATATTGGTCAATGTTGGGCGACATTTTCACTCATCTCATCCTCACACATTTCTCTCTCCTCATCTGATTGGTTCGATGACCTTGGTGGCTCTTCTCTCTACACGTGGGAAATTCCAAGCAGCAGCACATTTCTGATTTCGATCTAGGGTTTCTGCAGCAAACTTTGACCGGCAAGGTTAAAAGGACCTGAAACTCTCCCAAAAGTTCGATTTTCCAAATCCGCATTTTTTGACACCATTCTCGAGGCAAGATGTTGACTTTGACTTTTCTGTGTTGACCTAGCTGTTACTGTTTGCGTTGACAGTTGACTAACAACATTGACTTTTTGGGTTGACTTTAGAGTTGACCGTTTGCCTGTCCTAGAGGGTTGTGTGACATTGCTGGTTGGCTAACCATATTAAGACTTTGTTGGTTGAAGCATCTTGTTGATCGTCGTAACGCACCAACACACTTATATATTTTTGTCTTGTCTTCTGTCTATCTACTGGTATGTTCTATCAACATTTTACTTTATTGTTTATGTGATTGCTAACTGATATTGGGAGAAAATGTAAAGTTGCATCAAGCATAGAACATCTACATAAATTTACACCTAAGCTATTGAGCACACATCAAGAGTAAACCTCACTTCACATAAATATAAATATAGTCATATAGATCTGTACATGTAAAGATATACTAATACTTGACCTAGATATCATTTAGATGCAAAACAGTAGCAAAATGATTGGGGGTGTGGTAACTCTAGTAACAATTTAATTATTACAAGGATGAGTGGATGTCATTTAATGTCCAAATATAAGAAATTAATTACACATTAGTCCTACCTATTTATGTGCAAAGATTTATATAAAATTACATAACAAGCCTACCTATCTCTGTGCATAAAAGAAATCATTTACACATTACTCCTACCTATCTTTGTGCAAAGATTTGCATGTATAATGGTGGGCAGTAACTCTAATTAAATATGCTTATTTCCAAATTGCCTTCTTTTTCCTCCATTGTGACATTAACTATATATATTCATAAATGCTAAATGCTTTAAAGTTTGCATATATTTTAGGGTTTCGTAAATACCGCTAAGAATCTTATTTACCTAACTAAATATGCTAAATTATTGTAATAATTCATTCTAGAGGTGAGAAATATTTTATGCACTACGTATATAAAGATATTGATATGCATATATATCCCTACATACAAGGATTCTCTGACATAAAGTTCAGTAATTATGGGTAAGGAATTTATTCATTACCGTGATCTAGTGGGCTCGATACATAGCATATGATTTCATAAATTTAAATGATTTTTTAATGAAGTTGATCTTTCCTAAAGTTCATTACAAATTTCTCCTAGAATTGTTGCGGAGCTTGCTAAATTTGCTCCATTGATAATCGATGATTTGAATTACGTTTCCAAAAGTCAAATCTTAAATTTCACCTATGGTCTATGAGTCCATTGACCATCGCCAAAAGTTCGAAGTTTTACCTCATCGACTGCTGGCAAAAAAATATGGAGTTTCACCTCATTGGAAATTAGCGAAAAGTTTTGAGTTTTACCTCATTGGCAATCAACAAAACAATTGGAGTTTTGCCTCGATGACACACAACAAAAAGTTTGGAGTTTTACAACATTGGTAATTAGAGAAATGTTTTAAGTTCTACAGTAAATTTTGGATTTCCCCAATGGTCGATGAAACAATCATCACTTTGGAACTTAGCATGTGGGTTTTGTTCCCACGCGAATTTTAATGGCACGTGGGATAGTTTATAATATAATAATATATTAATATGAATATAAATATATTAAGTGAATAATTACAATTAAATTTAAAAATCCATTTATTTGATTTAATGTAAATAAATAAGCTAGAACCAATACATGACATTACAAGGCCGAGTAGCCATGGTGGTGACTTGGCACCACCCACAAGGTTGTCGAGAAATCCATTAGGGTGACAAGTTAATTGATTTCTCTTATTATGACATTATCTTGTGATGTTTCATTATTAGTTTTATTCTTTCAATTTATCTTGTTCTTATCATCAAGACTAATGTCAATCAATAAATAGAGGAGAACACGAGATGTAGGCACACAACAAGGGCAAAACCCCTACGTAGGGGAAAACCCAGTCAAAAATACTTCCTTCAGTATATTCAAAATAAAATTCCATCAAAACCTTTGAGAGATTCACTTGTACAAACACAACCCCGATCAATCATATACCTTCACATGTATATAAACAAATAAAAACCTCTGGGGTCTTTCAGACAACCATGATGTTGCTTCTCAACTTCTTATAGTAGGACTATCAACCGAATCTTTGACAAAAGATTCCTTCATCAAACACTTTCCTTCTCCTACTTCTCATACAACAACATATCCTTTGAAATTCATTCTTCAATCAAAAACAAGCTATGCCCTCCCTCTCCACCAAGAAGCATCTCTTCATTCGAGCTCCCTCTTAATCTTAGGGAGATCTCTTCTATGCAGACTTCCTCAGGGAAATCAGCTTCTTCTTTTTGTCATCGAAGAATCTTTCACAGCTTCCAACTATTTCATCAGAGTTATTATCATGTTCATCATGCTTATTACAACAAGCAGCTTCACCAGGTTGAAGATTGTGTACCTACACGGAAAATTTAGTTACCCAAATCCTACTTCAGCAACTGATGTTAATTCTTCTAATTGTTTAATTAAACAAACAATTTACTTGCAATTTCCTATGTAAAATATCGAATTAAATACAATGCAGCCTACACAACATAAAATACTGCGGAAAATACAACGCAGGAAACATAGAAACACACACAAACAAGTACATTGTTATTTTTGGACAATCATCCCCGGAAAAACCCAACTTGGGAAAACCGGTGCAGTAGCTGAGGGTTTTAATATTATGCAGTAGTAATCTGAGTACAATTCGTTGGATGCCCAAACTGGCTATCCGATACACAGAAATACTGACAAAAGAGATAATGAGAAAATTTCACACTGTCATGGGAAATTCGACACTGAACTAGACTGGAGAAGAGCTACCCTACGCAGTAACTGTGTCTGCCTATGCAGTCACAACGTCACAGCTCCTGAGACTACGTCACTCCTCCTAATCTCCTATTGACTAGAAACTCGACCCTCTGGTCTCACACCCCGACTTCCGGCACTAGATCTTGAATGTCTCCCAACAAAATAGCAGACTCCCTCTGAAGCTCTGCGTGGCACTACGCAGCCTCTCTATGGCTCTTAACGTCTTCTCTGCCTTGCACTCCTTGGATCTGGAAAACTTCCTCCAGGCTATTATCTCTGCCCCTCGCTGCAACGATCTCACTCTATCTCTCTCTAGCAACTCAGCGCTACCTCTCTGAAAATTCGATCAGCCAGCAAAATCGATCTCTGCGAATCTCAAGTGTGTTCTCCAAGTGCCCACCGAGCTCCTTATAATCTCTCGTTGACATATCAACGACCAAAATTAGATCTTAATCAATGGCTCAAATTATCTAGGACTCGATCCACGCCTTTATCTAGAAGATTCGCACCTGGTTTAATTAATACCTTTTAATTATTCTCATTTACTAAGTTTAGACTTAAGAATACAACAATAATAATTAATTATTTTAGTTAAATCATCTCCGGGTGGAATTTCCCCAAACGATTTCTGGGTCTTGGAGAATGCATGTGTCTTAGCCTCTGCAAAATCTCGAGGCTAGAGCACATCCGATGCTACAAAAATCAACATGCACAACTTAGATAGCAAGTACAACCAAAACTATAGAAGCGTGAAGTTAGCCATATCATAATCACAGAAGCATTTCAACTTTATACATATCAGATACCCAGACTTACTTACAAACAAGAGACATGTATTTCTCAACATCTTGCTAGAGACTTTGTCATAAACCCTAGACTACTTCATAACAACTTTTATTCCATCAAGGGTTTCAATGTTTTTTCCAAAGGTATGATATACCTTACTACACCATGCAGCAAACCCTAGAAACAATTCAGACACATAAAGCATCCAACAACCATTCAAAATTCATATGTTAGACTTTTTACTAGGGTTTCTTACAAATCCTCATTCAAAAGAGTCAATCAAAGCAAATCACAGCTTATCCATTAGCATTACCAGCTTCCACTAGGGTCAGTTATAATCCCTAGATTTCCAAATATCATCATCCTAGAATCTCATACAAGGACCTCCATTAAATCCTAAAACTTATGACCATCAATAACAAGGTCAACACACATATCTAGGAGTTCATAATCATTCATAAGCATATCATATGTCCCACAACATTACTACATCTGACGTAGACCAAGCTAGGGTTTCAACCAAAAGGATATATCTATATATAACAACTTCACAAAAATATCAAATAACAATTAGACATGCAAACATGATTAGACTAGGTTTCGATCAGACAAACACACTCATACCAAGCAAATCATTTCTAAGACATTACAAGAGTTTTGCTCAAACATTCCACTAAACCCTAATGACTTAGGGTTTCAATCATAGGAACATAGCAAACCCAAGAATACCAATATTTTCAAAGGTTTGCGATTTTAGATCTTACCATTTAACCCTAATAAGTTAGGTTTTCTTGATCATACCAAAATCCCAAACATGACATCATCAATAAAACTTCAAATAGCATTTCACCATGTCCCCAAGCAATTTAGGGTTTCGGAGATTCACATTAACATACCCTTCGGTTAGGGTTTTCCAGAGAACCTATCAAAGGTTCTATAAAATCAATTAAGAATGTAGAGAGGGGTAGATTTATCGAGAGATGAATCTCCCTAAACAAGATTCTCTATGTTTCAAGATAGCTAGACACAATGATGTTAGTAATGTAATGCAGACTTCAAAAATAAGATAAGATATAAGATATATAGACATACCTAGAGATGGAGATGTTTCCTGACAAACTTGGTAAGGATTCATTGAGATGTTTCTTTGTACTGGGTCAAGATTTTGTAATACATACTTGATACCTTTGTACTTGAATCATCAATTCAGATCTTCAATGCTTGAGATCATTTCTCCATAGGACAGACTTCGAGTTTCTTTTGTGATGACACAGTTTATTAAGGTGCCTAATACTTTAGTTCTGTATCGGAGATACACACATAGTAATAGTGTCCATAAACTTGTAGTACACAATTCTTTTCACGGTGGTATTGTGGATATAGCCTAAGTGATAGTTATCCATACTCATAAATCTTCGGTCCTGTGATGACTGAGTTTTCTTCACCAAAATTTCTCACTGTTTCAAACTTACACACAGCATTGCTTCAGTCCTTACATCAGTGCTTTGATCACACATTACCGAGTCCAAATTCTGTGATAGCACCTTTGATATTGTGGAGACAACGAACCCTGATCTCTTGAGGCCATTGAGGTCATGTGAGAGCACTGAATTTAGGCCACTGTAATAGCACCGAACAGAGGTAGCACCGAGACTGTGTTGACATGGTGACTTAGATAGCACTGAAATCTTTCCTTTAAGGAAGCATCAAGACTTTTACTGAGGTTCCACCGAGATTGTATCACTGTGGTGAGACTTCATTACTGTGTGTAAACTCTTGCTGTAGTAGCACCGAAGATAAGATCACCTATCTGAGTTCCTTTTTCCGAAATGCTTTTCAATGTAACTGTGATACGATTTACAAAGGTAAACTGAACTCCTTGACTCTTCATTGAACTGTAGTCTCCTCACCGAACTGTGACACTGTAGTCTCCTATACGAATCACAGAGATATTCGAACCTGTCTCTGCACTAGGCCACCCGAATTCAAAGAGAACTGAACTTCAATTTCTAGGATTAGTGCGAGATCCTCAAGACTGAACTAGTTCACTAAAATCTCTGTTTTGCTAGCAGAGAAGTGTCCACTGCCTTTTGACCAAGACCTTAGCGCTAATACCATGTTGGAAAATCCATATAGTTGGCAGTTTAAACGATTTTCCTTATTATGACATTATCTTGTGATGTTTACGCTATTAGTATTAGATCTTTCAATTTATCATTAAGACTAATACCAAACAACAAATAGAAGAGGACACAAGATGTAGGCACGATGTCAGGGCAAAACCCCCTTCGAGGGGAAAACCCAATCACAAAATCTTCATTCAATAGATTCAAAAGATGAGATGACCATGACACTTACATTCTAGACTCGAGACCACCTCCATCCATCAAGTCAACCCAATCACGCTCAGTTCAATAGCTTTTGTACCAGTCAATCTTCTTCACACTTGCAATGGCACCATGACCAAACTTATAGCATTGTTCTCACTGTGATAGCATTAACATTAAGACTGTGATACCAAAACTTTATCACTGTACTAACATTGAGCCATTATGTGGTAACACCAAGAGATATCCACCGTAGTATCACTGAGATATGGTCATTGTAATTTGTAATATCACCGAATTGCAATAGTGTCATAATTGTGACAAAACTGACAACGTGTCTTCAGAGATAGCATAGAAATGTATCCTCTGAGATATCACCGAACTGTTCTCCGCTGTGATAGAACCGAAACTGAGATAGCCTGAGACTGTCCACTGAGATTTCCGCACCTGTCTTAGCAAGAATACTTCTGTGACTTTCATCCGAACTTTTGCTTCTGAGATCACCAAAATTCCCCACAGAGATCGCCGAAGCTTTCTCTGAAATGCGAGCTCTGAGTTGGTGTTATGCGAGGAGCCTAGGCAGGTATATATAGTTGTTGCCCCATGTAAATAGGCCAACATATCATTGTGAACAGTTGTGTCTTTTAATATTAAGCCGACATGCATGTTCATTTATTTGTGTAGGCCAACATGAGATCTTTTGATGGAGATCCTTTCAACAGCAAGGAAACTTCGATGGATGGAGGAGTCTTCACATATTTGACTTTGACAAATAACCTAAAGCCTACAATGGAGGCTTGACCTATACATTTGACCCAAGCATGAAACCCATGCTTTAATAGGTCACAATAATAATAATAAAATTATTTTCTTTATTCTTTTGACAGGTATGTTACATAATGACTCAAATACATCAAATGAAGACCGAACCTAGTTACAATTTCCAACAGTAAATAGAGTTTATTAGCATATAATTAAGGTTTAATTAGCCTAAGTGGCTATCTCAATCATTTGTCACTAATTTTGTTGGATATTTGACTAGTTCCATGTTGGCAAGTACCCAATTTAAATCACACAAGGTGAGGTTTACTAATATGCATTGAAAAGAGTACTAAGGATGCCATCCAGTAATGTGTGGAAGCATCACTTGAGTTTAATTATATTTTCCCTCATAAGGGTTTACTAGTGTAGAATTATGAATCATTCAAGTTTACTTGGGATTATTAGGGTTTATTACCATTTAATGAGGGTCTTGGGGTTTATTTTGGTTATTTCACATTTATTAACATAAAATTAGGATTCATCAAGGGTTTGAATGAGTTTAATTTGGGGTGATTAGCTTTATTAGCATATGATTAGGGTTTAATTAAGATTTATTAACATATAATTGGCATTTGATTATGGCTTAATCAAGTTACACGAATTCCATTCGCATTGAATTATGGCTTAATTAGTGCTCCTTGGGGTTTATTGGCATATAATTATCATCTATCTAGGGTTTATTTGGGTTGACTACAGTTCAGTAAGTGCATTACACTAAATCCCTAAAAAAATATGCTCAACAATTAAAAGACTTTATTAATTACAAGAAGAAACGTTTTGGTCTCTTAACCAACTTTCCCCAAGCCAATGCACTTCACCAATCCACATCAATTCACTTGTTTAATATGGACCACAAAATCTATTTTAATTTAAATAACATCCCATTTTCCTACTTGTGAATTCACAACCATGTTTTATAATAAGTGAGACACAGACACACACATAATATATAATTGAGATGTTCATCCAACCAAATTTAGAGCAAACATACAGCAAATGTCATAAGGAGGAACTAGGGTGATATCCTAGCAAGAATGCCCCATATTGCATATGTTTCATGGACTATAAGCCAAATTATAGGTAATAATAATGGGGGGTAGGAAGTCTTTTCAACCCATTGAGGTATCATGGGGAGCACTCCCCCCACACACACAAGTGGCTCAAAACCCACCCCCATGCCTGCCTTAAGGCCAACCAATAATACTTCTTGGGAAAGGGCCTAGCAAGAGTTTTGGGTTGTTGTCACCACAACAAACTAACTTCAAAATCGACTGAGCATGCCCAAACTTTAAATATGTGTTGTTGGTTAATTGTAGCAATGGTGTAGCCACATTCATATTAGTGACCTAGACATCAGTGATGTGATAGTGTGTCAACTTGTAAAAACAACCTTTCCTCAGTTATAAATAATAGCAAGGAGTCATCATTGTTTCCATGGATAAAAATATATGTAAGTGAGACAATTGGTCAACCCCCCACAACACACATAATTGGATCAAAGCCCAACACCTGTCTACCTTTAGGCCAACCATTGAATGCTTGTCGAGTTGTGGTCTAATAGCAATTTGGAGTGGTTATCTCCAAGATAGCCCAAATTCAATCTCAAGAAAGATTGCTCCACCCTTAAATGCATGTTATTGGATCATTGTTGTAACAGTGTAGCCACATTCCAATTACTGGCCTAGCCACCGTGGATGTAATAATGTCATAATGACAACCTCTCCTGAGAAATAAGAGAGGGAAGCATAAAATGTACGCTTTAGCATAAAAAAAAACCAAAGAAATAATTTATAAGTTTAATATAATGTTTATGTATTATATAACAAATAAAAGTTCATATAATATATGTGTGTAGTATATTATGTAATAGTGTTGAAATTTTGATGTTTTATGTTGGCACAATCACTTAAATCCATAACTTCATTATGCTACAAAATAAGTTAAGTAATTGTAGATAGAACATAAACCATATAAACCATATGCACAATGAAAGAAAGTCAAGAACTCAATGAGACACAGAGAAGTTAGGTCAATGACCTACAAAATAAGTTAAGTAATTATAGATAGAACATAAACCATATAAACCATATGCACAATGAAAGAAAGTCGAGAACTCAATGAATCACAGAGAAGTTAGGTCAATGACTAGGGCAAAACCCACAAGGGGAAAACCCAACCAGATTCTTCTTCTACTAGAAATCAATTGTTCAGCAAAGATACAAAGTACAATGAGAGAATGAAAAAATTCACCCAAATCTGAAGAATATTTGTGATAGCAATAGCTGATCCAAAAACTGAATCACTTTGGCTCTCTAAGGTTTGCGCTTGCTCTTCAATAACATCTTTCTCTAGCAATCTTCCTCTAAACTCTCCAACTGTGTCTTTCTCAAGTTCTAATTCTCCTTTCACAAGCACAAGTGTGTGTATCAAGTGAGGATGAGAAGCACAAATATATAGGAAGAGCAAGGAGGTCGAATTCATGAGTGAGTAACTCCTATGCCTTGAGGAGGAGTTACATATGCCAAAATAGGAGTGTAACTTATGCCATAAAGGAGAGAAGTGTAACTTATGCATTTAGGAGATAAGTGTAACTTATGCATTAAAGCTGTTTAAGAGGAATATTTTTATGACGAGTTAATAAAGTGTGTAAGAGAGTGTAAGAAGTGTGTAAGAGGATTAAAGAGAGAGGAATGAATCCATTACGAGAGAGAGAGAGTAACATATGCATTAATTGAGGGGAGTTACATATGACATGATGGAGTCTCATGATTGAGAGACATGAATTTCATTTTAATAATAATAATAATGATGATGATGATGGTGATAATTAAGTAGAAATTGAACTATTAGGATTGATTGATGACCATAAGGGATTTTCCATCAACAATACTTGATTACCAATTGTTGCAAGGTGATTTACTATTTTTGGAAGGTCATACTTAAGACTTTCTACTTTTAGAAATTCTATTTTTAAACTTTCTATTTTTAGAAAATATATTTTTAGACTTTCTATTTTTATAAATTCATCCCTGAGCTGCCAATTTTCAATACTCCCTCTCAGGTAGGGAGGAATTCATTTCTGCAATAAAGATCTTTTCTTTCTCTACTCATCTTTGTTCATCTTCGCTCTGTATCATCTGGAACAATGATGTCTCACTGTAATGAAGAAGAATCTATTGAGAATTTGAAGGGTTCGAGGTTTATACAAATTCTCTTCTTGATAATTACTTGTGACCTTACTTACGATACTTATGTCTTCTTTTCTTTTAGTTTAGTTAATCTTTCATAAGTCAATTATCAAAAAGCACAAGACACGAAAGTTAAGCTCCTAGAGCCAGGGAAAAACCTATCCCTCTTAGAGAGGAAAACCCGCAAAGAATTCTTCTTATAGATCTTCAAATGACAAGTACCATGACCCAGACTTAGACCCTAGACCTAGATATGCTTCCAGGACCTTGATCTTCACCTTGTATATGCTTGTATTTGAATAGCTTGAATTGTGGGAAGGTAAATCAAGGATTTATCTTCCTCACTATTGTTGTAGCTTCTCCTTATGATCATTGTCTCAACCTTTGCTATTTTCTATCTTGTTATCACGTTCCTTAACAATGTATATTAGCCACTTAAGTCTGCTTCTTAAATCTCAGATATATCTTCACTGTACCTTGCCCTTAACTATCCGCAGACTTTCCTTTTTTCATTCGCAAACTTCCTTCAGATCCGCATTCACAAGTTATCCTTTGTCCGCATTTATGCGCTGCCCTTCCTGCACTTTTCGGTATTCAAACTGCTGCCCTAATTCTCTGTCTTGTTCGCACTTATTTGTTGTGGTGTATCCGCAAACTTTCCTGAGGTTAATCTGTCCTAACGTCCTCCTAGTATCCGCACTGTAATTCCAGTGTTATCCGATTATCTCCTTCCAAAAACAGTCCGCAAAAACTACCAGACTTGTCCGCAATTTCAGAGGAATCTGCATTCAATTGGTTGCCTAGTATCCGCAGGAACAAGGGTATATATATAGATGATTGCTCAGCTTTTGGGCCGACCAGTCATTAGGCTTGTAGGCCGACTTCTCATCTGAATGTTGGCCGACTTTAACAACTTTATAATAGCTTCATCTTCCAGCATTGGAGAGAGGTCTGTTTGTAGGCATTTCTTCCATAGATTCTTGGATGTGAGACAAGGTTCTTGACAGGATCTGGAGCATATACTGATGACAGGTTCCTTCATATATATACATGACAATTTAATTATATTCTATACCTAGAAGATTCAAGCCTAGTAGACATCAAGAAGAAATCCATCTACATAATAAAATCTTGCTCATGAAACCCATGAAGCAAGTACACCAAAAATACATTTTATTATCTTTGACTTCTTCCTTACATAAATACATAATTACATAGTCAACATGAAGATCAACCTAGTTACACTTTTTCAACACTCCCTCTTAACTAGGGAGGTATTCATACAGGTACATGGTTACTTTCAAACTGAAGAATCTCATAAGAAGAATCGAATTGGTAATCGCATTTGTATAGCATCATATCAACCAGCATTGTCCTAGTGCAAGGCCTTGACTAACAGCCCCATCTCTCAACGAGACAATGGGCTACAATGATGGCGAGACACATGACTATAGACACCATCGTCATTGTCTCTCCAAGGTACATACTCCACCCGGGTGTTCCCAAAGTATGACCTTCTTGGACTATTCTTTTCTTGGGTAGCTAGCCCTTAAAGAATATCAGCCCCCGACTACTCTTATCTTGAATGCCCTAATACATTCTCAAAGAATATCGAATGCCAGATGATTACCCAATCCTCCATTCTATCTTCCCAAGTGAAGCCCAAAATGATGTGTCTATCTCTCCCTCTCAAACAGGGAGGACCTATTCCACAAGGGAATATACTCATTCCTATACAAGGAATGTACCTAAGCTCATTCTTAGGAATTACCAAGTTTCTTCCAAGTAAGAAACGTATCATCAGGCTCCCTCTTAACCATGGACCTCCTGCAACAATGGGGAGACACCCAGCTGCTCATGAAGAATTCTTGTCCTCGATGTCATGAATTTTGATATTGAGAAATCTTCAACTTTTAGCTTCATAGGGCACAGATCATCCATCACTTTCAACTCCGAGTCATGTTAGCTATCAGAAAGTGTTTCATCAAACTTCCTTATCTGGTCCTCCGTTATGCCATGCTGCTTTCCTTCCAATCATCTCCAAGGATCATACATCCCTTCTCATGATTAGAAGCCCTGCACAAATTCATCCAGATAAACATATACATATGAACTTTTAAAACAAAAGTTACCTTAGTGATGATCTTTCACCATGACATCTAACTGTAGGCATCAGCATCCTTCATACAGATTGACACATCTCCTCCTGATGATATGTTCTGCCAAGGGTCTTCTTCTTTACCAGACTTCCGTCAAAGTCTACATATCTTCCCAGGAGATCTCCTAATCACATCTTCTTGGCCTCTGGATGATAACTGCCTCTTGACATGGTTGCATTTCATGATTGCATTTCATGATCTCTTCCTCTTTGCACATGCTTCATTCCAAGGATCTTACAAATTTTCCAATTTCTTGTTTATGTACATCCACCTCATATTCTATGAGGACTTATTATGTTGATTTCATTTGCCAGTGCACCAAGAGATCCTCCTTCATACTTCTAAATATGGAACTCTATTACCTGCAATCATATGACATATCTTCACAACATCCAATATCAGCATATATGTCTGCATACCTCATATCTATTTCCCTGAGTCATCCTGTAGCAATTTCTCTAGAATGAAGAGTTTCATTCCTTTGGCTTGCTCCAACAATATGTCATCACCTCCAGAATTTTGTATCCATGATGACCCTTGATCTGATGACTGCATTTCTTCAGTAGAGAGGTTTTCCAGAAGTTGTTTCATCGAGAGCTCCTTCCATGCTTCCATCGAGATGCTTCTTAATGTATATTGCTTTCTATCATACAATTTTACAATCAATTAGAGATCACTTGAAGAGAAAGATGATCTCAATCATAATAGAGATCTCTCGCTTCCTCCTCCTTAGATCTTTTAGCATCAAGTTCTTCTCTTTCATTTGTGACATGGGCTTCTTCCTTTTTCCTCTTGTCCTTTCCAAATTTAGGACAATCTCTTTTATAATGCCCAAGCTCATTACATCCAAAGCATCGTACGTTGTCCATATTTCTTCTTTTATTCTGAGGGCCAAATTTTCCGAATCTTCCTATATGAGGTTGCAAAGGCATGATTCTCTTCACTTGGTCTTGTATCAACTTTGGCCTTTAGTCTTGTTTCCTCTATTTTATATAGAGACCATAAATCATGGAATGGGGTGGATTCTTTCTTCACGTATAGACTAGAAGTGAAGTTTCCCCATTCCTCTGGTAGAGCATTCAGCACCACTGTAGTCATCTCAGTGTCAGACATCACTTCTCCTAGTTCCTGCAGTTGATCTCTTATTTCAGAAATCCTCATTAAGTATGTAGTGATTCCTTCTTCCCTTGATAATTTGTTCTTGTCTCAGAGAGATTGCTTCTCCAGCAGTACTCACATAGAATAGCTCCACCAATTTCTCATATATTTGTTTTGCAGTCTTTAGTTTTCATACATAGGGAATGAGAGAGTCTTTGATGGATTCTATGAGAATCCTTTGGGCTCTAATTTCTCCCTTCATGTACTTGGCATGGGCTGGAGCATCTTCTTTTGGGGGTTGAACAGTAGATCCTTCGATATAGTCCATTACTTCGTCTTCAATTAAATTCAAGTCTGTTCTTTTCTTACATGCACTAAATTTTAATGACCCAACCAGCTTGTTGCTTTCTTTACAATAAGGCATCTTGACATATAGTGTCATGAATACTTACTTGAGTGGATTTGCTTGCGGCTACCTTGAAGATGATTGAGAATGAAGTCAAAGGTTTCCTTTCTTCAATGTTGGTATGTTTGAATCCTTGCTTATAAAGAATATCTTCAGAAGTTGAGGTTCTCTTCCAACAATTGCTTGAGTGAAAATCTTTGATGGCAAAGATTATTTTCTTTCTTGAATGAGTTGATCTTTTGAATGATATAGGAGATCTCACTTGAAGTAGCTAGATAGTCTTCCTTGCAAACTGATTTAACCTTCCAACCCAAACTTTGATCTTCGCTTCTTTGAGTGTCTTTGTTGACAAGCGGCCCTTATGTTTAGCACCTTAGCTCTGATACCATGTTGAGAATTTGAAGGGTTGTAGGTTAATACAAATTCTCTTCTTGATAATTACTTGTGACCTTATTTATGATGCTTATGTCTTCTCTTCTTTTAGTTTAGTTAATCTTTCATCTAGATAATTATCAAAAATCACAAGACACGAAAGTTAGGCTCCTAGAGCCAGGGCAAAACCTCTCCCTCTTGGAGAGGAAAACCTACAAAGAATTCTTCTTATAGATCTTCAAATGACAAGTACCATGACCCAGACTTAGACCCTAGACCTAGATATGCTTCTATGACCTTGATCTTCACCTTGTATATGCTTGTATTTGAATTGCTTGAACTGTGGGAAGGTAAATCAAGGATTTATCTTCCTCACTATTGTTGTCGCTTCTCCTTATGATCACTGTCTCAACCTTTGTTATTTTCTATCTTGTTATCACAGTCCTTAACAATGTATATCAGCCACTTAACTCTGCTTCTTAAATTTCAGAGATATCTTCGTTGTACCCTGTCCTTGACTATCTGCAAACTTTCCTTTTTCATCTGCAAACTTCCTTCAGATCCGCATTCACAAGTTATCCTTTGTCCGCATTTATGTGTTGCCCTTCCTGCACTTTTCTGTATTCAAATTGTTGCCCTAATTCTCTGTCTTGTCCGCACTTATTTGTTGTGGTGTATCCGCAAACTTTCCTGAGGCTAAACTGTCCTAACGTCCTCGTAGTATCTGCAATGTAATTTCAGTGTTATCCGATTATCTCCTTCCAAAAATAGTCTGCAAAAACTACCAGACTTGTCCGCAATTTCATAAGAATCCACATTCAATTGGTTGCCTGTTATCCACAGGAACAGGGGTATATATATAGATGATTGTTCAGCTTTTGGGCCGACCAGTCATGAGGCTTGTAGGTCGACTTCTCATCTGAATGTTGGCCGACTTTAACAACTTTATAATAGCTTCTTCTTCCAACATTGGAGAGAGGTCTGTTTGTAGGCATTTCTTCCATAGATTCTTGGATGTGAGACAAGGTTCTTGACAGGATCTGGAGCATATACTGATGACAGGTTCCTTCATATATATACACAACACTTTAATTATATTCTATACCTCGAAGATTCAAGCCTAGCAGACATCAAGAAGAAGTCTATCTACATAATAAAATCTTGCTCATAAAACCCATGAAGCAAGTACACCAAAAATACATTTTATTATCTTTGACATCTTCTTTACATAAATACATAATTACATAGTCAACATGAAGACCGACCTAGTTACACTTTTTCAACAGAGTCATCATAAGGGAGATTCATCCATCACCCTATATTCACTTGGGGGCAATGCCACTTTCCAACATATGACAAAGATCTCGCACAACCAAGTCTCATCTTTGCTTGGAGGGATCCACTTGTCAACACATGACAAGGATCTCGCACATCCAAGGATCATCTTTGCTTGGGCGGGATCCACTTCTCAACACATGACAAGGAGCTCGCACGTCCAAGTCTCATCTCTGCTTGGGGGGATCCACTTGCCAACACATGACAAGGATCTCGCACATCCAAGGCTCATCACTGCTTGGGGGAATCCACTTGTCAACACATGACTAGGATCTCGCACATCCAAACCTCATCTCTGCTTGGGGAAATCCACTTGTCAACACATGACACAGATCTCGCACATCCAAGGCTTATCTCTGCTTGTTGGGATCCACTTATCAACACATGACAAGGATCTCGCACATCCAAGGCTCATCACTGTTTGGGGGGATCCACTTGTCAACACATGACAAGAATCTCACACATCCAAGTCTCATTAAATGTCAAGAGGGGGAACACCTGCATCCTATACAAGTCAAACCGACAAATATCACTACACCTATTGGTCAGATAGGTGGCTCTTCCCACGTCCCAGACTGTGGTTCAAATGCATACTGAAGCCTACTCTTGAGGCACACACTACACAAGAGGTCCCTCATCCTCGGGAGCTTCCTGTGATCTCTGAGAAGGGGGAAAGGCAGCTGAGTGTTCTCGAACAGTTGTGCCCACTTCCCGGATGGGTCACGTCCATAACTCCAAGCTGCTCTCTAAAACCCAAGAACATTCCTTTCGGTAAAGGCTTGGTAAGAATGTCAACTATCTGATCATCACTCACAATATGATGGAGCCTCACTACTCCTTTCTGCACCATATCCCGAATATAGTGATATTTGATTCCAATGTGCTTGGACTTGTCATGGAACATATAATTTTCTACAAGATGAATCCCACTCTTATTGTCACAATATATAATTGTTGTGTCAGCAACTTGCTTAAATAGTTCTCCAAAGAGCTTCCTCATCCATATTGCCTCACAGCTAGCCATGCTAGCAGCAATGCACTCAACTTTAGTTATACTCAATGCAATAGACTTCTGCTTTCTGCTCATCCAAGAGATCATGGAAAATCCCAAGATAAAGTAGAACCTAGAAGTGCTCTTTCTATCAGCAGAGTTACTAGCCCAATCAGCATCAGTATATCCATGAAGTTTTACATTTTCAGCAGTATATCTCAATCCAAGATTGATGGTCCCGTGCAGGTATATCAACACATGCTTTGTAACAATCCAATACGCAAGTGATGGATTAATCGTATATTGGCTCAAAGTATTGACCGCAAAACATATGTCTGGTCTATTGTTCACTAAGAACATCAGTGCCCCAAATAGTTGACAATACTCAAACGGATTTTTTCCAAATAAGGACTAACAGCGTCACCAAATAGCTTCTCAAAATTCATTTCCATTGGAGAATTCATAGACTTCCATTATGTCATACCAAATCATTCCAATAGCCTGAAAACATGTTTTCCTTGAGAAAGGAAAATCTTACCAAGTCTCTGCCATACTTCAAGGCCCAGAAAGTAGTGCATCAAATGAAGATATTTCATTTCAAATTCAGAAGCTAACTCCCTCTTACACTGGACAATAAGAGGTTCACCACCGGTCAGATTTAAATCTTAAACATATAATACCAAAATTAAAAGGCATAGATTGGACTGTCTTGGAGTAAAGATTTGGATCAGCATTACTTCTAGTAAAAAAAAGCTTCATCTAGAAGTTATCAATGTGGGCATACCAAGCTCTTGGAGCTTGCTTCAAACCGTAGAGGGCTTTCTTCAGTCTGAACAAATGAGTTTTCTGGTCATGTACTTCAAAGCCGTGTGGTTGCTCCACAAATACTTTTTCCTTGAGGAAGTCATGCAGAAAAGAAATCTTCTCATTCATTTGGTGAAGGGACCATCCTCGGCTAGCAGCTAGAGCCACAATAGATCGGATGGTTGTATAAAGAGCAAGGGTGCAAAGATTTCATCATAGTCTATTGCCTCTTTCCGATAGAACCCCCTAGCCACAAATCTAGCTTTATATTTTTCAATACTACCATCAGCACCATGTTTAATTTTATACAGTCATTTAGAAGACACAACAGATTTAACTTAGGGTCTTGGAACCACTTCCCATACATCATTATGAATGATGGACTCATATTCTTCAGCCATTGCATCTTTCCACACTTGAGCCTTCACAGCTTCTTCAAAAGTGCATGGTTCAACTCGAATAATGTTTCTCATGGCTACAATATATCCCTGGAATCGACATGGTTTCTTGTTTTCTCTAAAGGTTCCTCTAGAAGCAACATGTCTATCAACATCCTAAAAAGTGCCATGAAACCATAATCATATTTTTCTAGCACATGGAGAAGGATCCAAAGAGTCCATCTAACCCATGGGTTCATCAACAAGATCAAGCTCAGGCTTGGGATCTTCTTGTGCATCCAAAAGGATCATCATGTCTTTCTGATTTCAACATTAGCCGGAGGAGGAGTGTTTATGGATTTTCAAAGAGCTGCATCTTCATCAAATGTTATATCTCTGCTAAACTCCATATTTCTTTGTCTAGGTACATATATTCTATAAGCTTTAAAAAATTTAAAATAACCAACAATCATACCTTTCTTACCTGAACTTCCAGCTTGGTACTCTTTTCCTTTGGCACATGAAAGTAGACATCGCAGTCAAAGATCATTAAGTGCAAATTTTGTTCTGGGTTGTATTGTACGGTGATCTCTTTCCTGATTCCAACTTCTTTGCAAAAGTCTTAAGCTCTTGTCCACTTCATGTCCACTCAAGTCATGGAATTGTTCGACACCTTCCTTAATCTCAATACAAAGGACTCAGTTCTCACATTCATCAAATGTACATGTTGATCCCAGAACAAGAGCAAGAGCAATAGTATCAAAGTAAATAAACATAATGAAAATATACCTAAATGAGGCAAGTCTTTCTTTCTTTTCTAGATGTCAGAGTGGCTCCTTCACTATCCTTGCACCAGCTTCCTCTTGGAGTTTACTCTTTCTGCACTATTTTTCACCCTGATCATATTCAGGATCCGTTTTTCTTGATCACATCCTCATCAAGAAGTTAGTGAAAGAATCATTCAAATACTCATACAGCAAAAATAACCAATGATCTATAAAGATAAATCTAAACACGAATAGTGACACAAAGAAACAACATAAGACTTCAAAATACTTTGGGATTGAAGGAAGTTGTTAGCTTCCTCTTCATCTGACCTCTATAAGTCCACAGTCCATAAGTGAAAAAACGCATCTTCTTGATCACCACTCGTCAAACTCCATCATGATCCATTCTAATCTCAGGTATTTCAGAAACCATCTTTCTCACATGAGGTAATGCTTTATAGTGAAGATGAGTGAAATTTTGGTGCCACAGTTTATATTGATAATCAGTTATCATGAAACAATGCATGGATAGGTCTTCCATTTATTTTATATAGATCTTCAAATCTTGATCCCAGAGTGAAGGCAAGTAATAATAATTATACCTATTGATTTCATTGTCTGCAATGATATTAGTTATAATCCATATTTGATCGTTGCAAAAGAGGTTAATTTAGAAAACTATCATTCCATCTTTTGCAAAAGTCATGATTCTTACCTACAACCATTATTGTAAGAGGAATCTTTTTATGACAAGTCCTTAAAGAGTGTAAGAGGTGTGTAAGAGCATTAAACAATGAGAGGAATGAATCCATTAAGAGAGAGAGTGTAACATATGCATTAATTGAGGGGAGTTACATATAACATGATTGAGAGACTTGAATTTCATTTTACTAATAACATGATAATATCATAATAATAATAATAATAATAATGATGATGATTAAGTCGAAATTGAACTATTAGGATTGATTGATGATCAGAAGGGATTTTCCATCAACAATACTTGATTAATAATTGTTGCAAGGTGATTTACTATTTTTGGAATGTCATACTTGAGACTTTCTATATTTAGAAATTCAATTTTTAAAAATTCATCCCTGAGCTACCAATTTTCAACAAATGGATATTATACCAAGTTTAATATATTGTGTTATATATCATAGAATTATATAAAATTTTATATAATGTGTTAATATGAAAATTATATACATAAGATCATAAGTAAATAAGTTCGATGGGCTACCTTCAGCAACTGAATGCCTGGAGTTTCATGCAAGAGGTCTTGAGATAAATACCTTTGGTTCATTACCTTGGTTGCATGCCTCGCATGATGTTCCTATTAGGTCAAGCAAAAATCAGCGCCAATTAATTTATACTAGGCACCATTTGTGAAAATGTGGAGAAGAGCCTCAAAGTTTCTCTCCAATAATTTCCTTCGAAAAAGGAGATCATTATTACAAAGATTTCCAATTATACCAAGCATAGACAAAATATAGTAGCCTCCTCTCAAACGTTTACCTATCAACCCAACAAGTACATAGTGTAACATTGTGGGAAAGTACTTGTCATCACACCTTCATTTGGCTAGTGTGGATTGCTTCACTTTACCACAGTGTGTTATTGCACTCTTTCTAGAAAATGTCAATTGGGTCTAGCCCAAGTGGTTAAGAAAAGGTATCATTTACACCCAAGATCAATTCCTACAAGCAACATGTTGAGCTCTTAATGAAGAATCTGAATTACCTTAGGTACCATCCTTAAGAGTGCTTGGTGGGTTTCCTTGAGAGATGTATTTCATGAAACATTAAAAGATAAAGGAAAAAATATATGTTCCCAAAAAGTATGCTCTAATATTGAAATGCATGTATCAAGCATGCTCCATCCCATTTGATGCTTTTTAACTAATAAGAGAACACTGTTCGACCACAAAGCAATTGTTGTACATATATAGTGGCTTTAGTAATTAAGGTAGCCAAAGTTAACTTTTGTCATTGTCTTCAACCACCATGACTTGTTGACCAACTCACATAGTTGAAACCTCTTATATACAACACATTCTTTTGTAAAGGTAACCACTAAATTATAATTGATTGCTAGAGCCACTTGTCTTTAGTAAATTCCACAATAATGTGTTGCTTTACAATTTGACTACAAAGAAAATTATTTATCAATTTTGCTACATATAAAACAACATGTACCATTTTACCCATTAGGTATAGTAATAGGCACTCTTCCTTACTTTTGTTGAGAAATCAATGCATGTAGATATTAGGGTTAGATTCCTCTTTTCTTGGTAATTACTTGTGATATGTGTTGCCTTCTTTTACTTCTTTATTATGTTGTCTTTCATCAAACAATTACCAAATCAAAAGTGCGGGAAGATCACAAGAACAAGAGACACAAGATGTAGGCACTCAATCAGGGAAAAACCCCTATGAAGGGGAAAACCCGGTCAAACTCTTCTTTTAGTAGATTCAAATCAAGATAAGACAATCCAAGACCCTTTTGACCTAGATAGATCTCCTCTCGTCAGCAAGCCAGCCCATCCTTCAAGTAGACAAACTCTATCAAAGTCACCAAGTGTCAGCTCCTCAAATATTGGTTCAATCCAAAATTTCGGCCCCCCAACTACAGAATTTCGGACCTGCAGTTACTGCAGAAATTTCAGCCCCTGCAACTTGCCCAGAAACCCTAGAAAACTTTGCACGTGTGAGAGAAATGCCCAAAAACTTCTATGTGGTCTTCCTTAGGTTTATTCGTCCTTCTCCTTGACTTCGCTTTTCTTTTCTTGGCCTTGAAATGGATATCGAACTTGTGGATGCCAAATAGGTCGAGCTCCTCTTCTATTTATACAAAATCTGTTCGATCAAATTGCCCTAATCTGGGTGACTTGGTGAGTAGGTCACAAATGACACATTTTACTCAAAAATAATTTCTTTACATGATACAAATGCCCAAGAAGGGTCTAATAAATGTGACAATGACTCTTATGACTCAAGACAAACCCTAGAAGCCTTCAATAAAGGCTCTGACCTAGAAAATAAATAAAAGAGCATGAAACCCATGCTTCAAAAATATTTTTTCTTTTACAATAAAATTTATTTATCTTTCTTTTTGACAAATACATTACATCATGACTCAAATACAATTATGAAGACCGACACCAATTACATTCTTCAACACTAACTCTTAACTAGGGAGGTATTCATAATTTATATATAGGTACTAAGATGAACTCAAAGTGATATTTTCTACAAAGAGTCATAGCATATGCAATGCTAAAGAATAGATACTTGACCAAGGTATTTAATTGGTTGGGACTAAGGTGTTATCCAAGCTTCTGCCTCCATAGGTACCATCTGGGCTTCAACTCTAACACCAACACACAAGGATCTAGGTATCGTATCCAAGGTCGGAACTCCACAAGACCAATGATACCCTCCCTCTTAGAGATTTGGACATCAGCACAAGTTGGCCAACCGCCAGATGTCCTCCTAAGCATCATACAGGCACGCAGCCCAAGATGCTTCATCTCTCCCTATCTATTAAATTTGTGATGTCTACTAGTCCAAGCATGCTTCTGCAATATTCGAACTTCTTGTTTGGAAGCGATTTCGTTAACACATCATCTACCTATTCATCAATTGGAATGTATTGCAGCTTCACAACCCCATAGTGATACTTGTTATTAATATGCCTGGCATGGAACATGGGGTCTTCAGACATCTAGATGCTGCTTTGATTATCACAATTTATAACTGTAGGATCTAATAGCCCTCCAAACAAATCTGATAGAAGATTTCTTAAGAAAACTGCTTCTTTTCCTACTTCATATGCAGCAACATATTCGGCCTCAGCACTACTCAGAAAGTGTATCTTGTTTTCTACTCATCCAAGAAATCATTGCGGATCCCAAACTGAGTAGTGCTTATTCCTTCTATTTCACTGCCAACCCAATCAGAGTCGGTAAAACCTGTTAATCGAATCTCCTTCCAATCATATTTTAGGCAATGATGAATAGTTACACGGAGGTATCTCAAAATGTGTTTTGCAACTATCCAATGGTCATGAGGAGCCTCCAACTGAAATTGACTAAGAACGTTTACATCAAAGAATATATCAGGTCTAGTGTTCACCAAGTGAATCAAGGAGCCAACCAGCTTTCAGTAACTTGCGGGATCAACAAGACTAGAATTGGAACTTCTCGATTTCTTTGGATTTGTGATCATAGGAGTTGTTATAAGCTTGGAATCCATCATACCGAACTTTTGCAACATCTTCATTACGTACTTTCCTTGAACAAGATACATCTCACCGAGTTTCTACCAAACTTCCAAGCCCAAGTAGTAATGCATAAGTCTTAGATCTTTCATTTCAAATTCAGCTGCTAGCATCTTCTTACATTCTAGAATTCTTCGCTCCACACATATAACAAATAAATCAACCACATATAAAAGTATAATGACCAGTTCATCTTCACTATCTTGATGTAGAGGTTTGCATCTGCAAAACTTTTAACAAAGCCAATCCTTAAAAGATAGGCATCCATTCTTGCATACCAATCCTTAGGAGCTTGCTTCAAGCCATATAGAGCTTTCTTTAATCTGCAGACGTGAGTTTCCCTGCTATTTATCTTAAAGCCTTCCGGTTGTTCAATGTATACTTCATCTATGGTTCCATTTAGGAAGGTTGTTTTGACATCCATTTGATGGACATTTCGTCCCATAGCTGTTGCTAAAAAAATGAAAGATCTAATAGTAGTGTACCCAGTAGTAGGAGCAAAATTTTCTTCATAGTCTATTCCTTCCTTTTGAGAGAAACCCCTTGCAACAAATCTTGTTTTGTATTTGTCTATGCTTCCATCAATGGCATGTTTGATCTTGTAAATCCATTTGGAAGTGACAACAAATTTGTCGCTAAGTCTAGGAACAATTTCCCAAACCCCATTCTTCATGATAGATTGATATTCTTCTTGCATTGCTTTCTTCCTTTCTTCTCGATGCGCGTCTTCTTCAAAAGTAGATGGTTCTGCTTCAATTAACTTCGTCATGTATGTTGCATATCCTCAGTATATTTTACGCTTCTTGCTTTCTCTGAATGTGTCCTTCGACTTCTTTACGTGTAGATCTCAAGCAAGCTGGTCTCTTCTTTACTTCGAGAATGATAGTAGGTTGAATAGGTTCACTTGTTCCTTCTTCTTCTTGATTTGTAGGTGACTTGTCATGTGGCTCTACTTCTTCAAATAGTGGCGCATCTTCTTCATCGGATTCAATAGGTATATCCTTGGATCTTTTGTATGCAATATTTTCATCCAATATGACATCCCTGTTAACTTCAATTCACCTTTCTTCTTTGATGTAGATTCTATAAGCCAACAAAGATACCTTTCATACTTGTAGAGTCTAACTTCTTTCACTTGTCTTTTGGATTATGAATGTAAGTAGTGTTGATTTCTGGTAGCATTGGATGTGCTCTAAGTCTCTAATTTGCAAGGAGGATTAGACACATGTATTCCAAAATACCTAGAAAGAATTTTGGGAAACTCCACCCGGATGGGGTTTTATTAAAATAATTAATTATTTTTAATGGGAGCCTAAGTCTAAACTTAGGGAATTAAAATAATTAAAGTATATTAATAGAACTGGGTGTAAAAATTCTAGAAAAAGACCGAGATGGAGTCAATATGATCTAAGTCGTTGATTATGTTTTAATCTGGGACGTTGGTTACCCAACGAAAAGATTAAAAGAAGGACTTCGATGGGCATTTGGAAAACACAATGAGTGAGTCTAGAGATCGAATTTCTCAAGCGAGCAGCGCAGAGCAGCCGGAGGATTTGATCGAGTTGATCCGATTGCAGTAAGGGGCAGTGATAGTTCCAGTTGGAAGATCTTTTTCCTAAGTCGGGAATACATCGCAGAGAAGGCAGAGAAGAGGACGCAGAAGAGGCAACGTAGGGGCTACGCTGGGCAGCACAATGCCACGTAGAGGCAGCGCTGAATCCTTGAGGAGATCCGAAATTTTGCTGAGGATCAGTCAGATCCAGCGTTGGGGTGTGAGATCGGAGGGCAAAGAGATCAACATCTAGCCAACATAATGACCAGCAGAAGAAGCTGACGCAGTCCCTAACCAAAGTGACGCAAATCTGCGTAGAGGCAGCAAAGAAGCAGTGTGGTGCTATCCATTTCAATGTTGGGTCAGTCTCATATTTCTAGTTTTAGTGTGCGATAATCCTCACTAATTCTCTGTCAGTCGGATTTTCTATGGATAGCCAAATTTGGGCATCCAATTGTATTCAGGAAATTCTACTTAATAATAACAAACTCTCAGTTGCTGCATCGGTTTTCCCGCATTGGGTTTTTCCAAGGACTTAATCCAAAAATAACCGTGTAATATATGTCTAACTTTCTTGCTCAGATCTTGTTTCCGCATTTCATTTCCGCAGTTTATTCAGTGGAGGTTGCAGTGTATTTGCTTCAGTATTTACTTGTAGAACACAGAAAATAACTTGCATAATTTATCAAGTAGGAGAAGTAATAACAGCTTGTTGCAATAGGGATTCCGGGAGTTAGGAATTCTCACATGGTATCAAAAAAGTGCAGGTGAAGAAAGAGAGCGGATCGGAAGATCTCAACATTGACGAGAAAGAGGGAGATCGAATAGTTGCGTAGGCTCGCAGATCGAATCCCCAAGGGATTGCACAGTCCTAGCCAGGAGGGCAAGATTTGCGAGGAGGTCTCCTCTCTAAGTGAGTCAACAGAGAGGTAAGATTTCCGGTTTGTGATTTGTCAGCGAGAGAGGGAGCAACACAGCAATAGCTTCAATGCAGAGCAGTTTTCTACAGCGTTTTTGTGGGCAGAATAGCACTAGAAAAATAAAGGAGACACTTCCTCAGTGAATTCCAATCCAAGGAAATCTAATTCTAAGTTGTTGAGCAGCAATAGCAAGGAGAAGATCTACATACTCCAGCAGGGAGTGCATAGGTCAGCGTCGCAGTTTCGCAGTGGAGAGAGAGGGAGCAATTCGACATTATTCATTCGGCAAAGATGGCAGCAACCGGGTTGAGAGATCAAGATCGGTTGGATGGTGCATCCAACTATGTGATATGGCAAGCAAGGATCATGTGTCTGTTAGATGAGCATGATCTCAAGGCCTTTATCGATAATGTGGTAGATGTCCCCGTTGATGCAGATCCTTTGAAAGCCTACAAGAAGAATATGGCGAAGGCTAAGCATTTGATCCTTGACGAAGTGAGGGATCATGTATTATGCCACATCACTTGCAAAGGGACTTCCAAGGAAATGTGGGATGCCTTAGCAACGTTGTATCAAGCATCTTCCGAGTAGCAAAAGATGTGCTTGCAGGAGAAGATGTGATCTATGAGGATGCAGAAGAAAGAACGCATTTATCCATTCCTTGCGAAGCTTCAAGAAACCAGAGATCAGTTAGCACCTGTGGGATCAGCACCTCAAGCCACTGAGATAGTCAGATTGGCTCTAAACTCTGTATCAAATGAATGGCAAGTCTTTGTCAAGAGCATCTTGGGCAGAGAAAGGTTTCCTGATTGGGAACAGATGTTGGCCGCTCTTCAGCAAGAAGAGATGAGGCGAGATATGATCAAGTGCAAACTTGATGGCAGCAACATCAGCAGTCGGTCGAAGCCCAAGGAGGAGGCAGAGAATGCAGCCCTTGCATCTAAGGGGCAACTAGAGCAGCGGAGGCGGAAAAAGGACGTCTCAAAAATAAAATGTTTCGGGTGTCGTGAGATGGGTCACTACGCTACTTAGTGTCCTCTCAACAAGAAGGACAAGAACGAGAAACATGATCCACATGTTGCAACTGCAAGGATCGAGGAGGAGTTCGCCATGATAGCCCACATATCTCCAGGGGAGAATTGGGGTGATCTAGAGTTGTAGTTCGAAAGAACTGCAAATGGGCAAGATTCTTGAGGAGTCCACCTCATGGATATATACCTTGCTACGGGAGCCCAAATTAGCAGTAGCAGGATGGACCAGTGTCCGTTGGTGTAGAGGAGTGTCGAAGTGATTGCACAGTGGCTAGAGAGCGCCAGAGTCTAAGCAGAGTTGGCAGCAATGTAGCAAGGCACAGTGCAGAGTCAGCAGCAGCACATCAACCTCAGAGGGTCAGCACAGAGACTAGCAGTTGTCAGATCTTCAGTATAAGATGCATCATGTTGGACACTTAGTTCAGTAATTTTGGATGTTTTTCTATTGCAGCAACAGCAGCAGAGTTTCAGTGCAGATGCAGTTGGCAGCAGTATGCAGGGTCAACAGCAGCATAGATGCAGCGGCGCAGTCGTTGATGGGCAGCAGTCTCAAACATCAGCAGCGCTGAGGGAATGCTACGAATTCAGTGTAGTGCTTCAGTAGGATGCATTACTAGAGCACATTCCTCGCAAAGAGGAAGTGTTAATTTTTGGTAGCATCGGATGTACTCTAAGTCTCAAATTTTGCAGGGAGGCTTAAACACATGTATTCCAAAATACCCAAAAAGTGTTCTGAGAAATTCCACCCAAATGTGGTTTTATTAAAATAATTAATTATTTTTAATGGGAGCCCAAGTCTAAACTTAGGGAATTAAAATAATTAAAGTATATTAATAGAACTGGGTGTGAAACTTCTAAAAAAATACTGAGATCGAGTTAATATGATCTAAGTCGTTGATTATGCTTTAATCTGGGTCATTGGTTATCCAACGAGAAGATTATATGAAGGACTTCGATGGGCATTTGGAAAACACATCGAGTGAGTCTAGAGATCAAATTTCTGAGGTGAGTAGTGTAAAGCAATCAGAGGATTTGAATGAGTTGATTCGATTGCAATGAGGGGCAGTGATAGTTTCGGTTGGAAGATACTTTTCCTGAGCTGGGAATACATCGCAGAGAAGGCAGAGAAGAGGACGCGGAAGAGGCAACGTAAGGGCTACGCTGGGCAACGCAATGCCACGCAAAGGCAGCGTTGAAGCCTTGAGGAGATTCGAAGTTTTGTTGAGGATTAGTCAGATCCAGTGCCGTAGTGCCGGCGTGTGAGACGGAGGGGCAAGACATCAGCATCCAGCCAGCAGTACGACCAGCAGAAGAAGGTGATGCAATCCCCAGCCAGAGTGACGCAGATCTGCGCAGAAGCAGTGTGGGGATGTCCACTTCAGTGTTGGTTCAGTGTCGGATTTCCAATGTTAGTGTGAGGTAATCCTCACTAATTCTTTGTCAGTTAGATTCTCTGTGGATAGCCAAATTTGGGCATCTAGTTGTATTCAAAAACTTCTGCTTAATAATAAAAAACCCTTAGTTGTTGCATAGATTTTCCCGCAGTGGGTTTTTTCGAGAACTTAGTCCAAAAATAACGGTGTAATGTGTGTCTAATTTTCTTTCTCAAATCTTGTTTCCGCATTTAATTTTTGCAGTTTATTTAGTGAAGGTTGCAGTGTATTTGCTTCAGTATTTACTTGTACAACACAGTAAATAACTTGCATGATTTATCAAGTAGGATAAGTAAGGTCTGTTTGTTGCAATAAGGATTTCTGGAGTTAGGAAGTTTCACATGCAACGCATCCAAAGATTCGAAGATGATCTACATGGCTTTTTCCCTGAGAATGCTTCTTTGGTGTCATATTATCAAGAATTCTATGAGTACTTCTATTTTGTATGTATATTATTTTCATAGTTGCTTCTCCCCATATGAATTTTGGTAGGTCTTGATCAAATATCATAGTTCTTATGCATTCCTCAATGGTTCTATTCTTTCTTTCTGCTACTCCATTTTGTTCGGGATTGTAGGGAACTATGAGCTCCCTCTTTGCAATAACCTATAAGTTCCTTAGAAGTATATTTACCCCCATTTTCGGATCTAAGAGTTTTTATCTTTCTTTCGGTTAGGGTCTCTATTTCAAATCTAAATTCCTTTAACTTTTCAAATACTTTATCATTTGTTTTCAAAAGATAAATCCATGTCTTTCTAGAGCGATCATCAATGAAGGACACATAGTATAGATGGACTCCAAGAGATTTGTCAGACATGGGTCCACAGATATCAAAATGAATGAGGTCTAGTATTTCTTTAGACCTTGTGTCACTGCTTGTAAAGGGTTTCCTAGTATTCTTTCCCAAGGATCATCCCTTGCATACTCCTTCACGATCTTCCTTAATGTTGGGGATGCCCTTTACCATTTGATTTAGGGAGGGCAGTATCTTGTAGTGAATGTGTCCATATCTTCTATGCCAAAGCTCGATGGGACTAATCTCCATGTGAACAAGGGCTTGAGGAGAAGGTGTTATAACTCTCTCTTCTTTCTCTTCTAAACAAGAAATGGAAAGTAAATTCTTTTTCAAACCTGGAACATAGAGAATGTTGTTGAGATGTTGCTTTCCTCCACTTTCTAGCTCCAAAGATGTAGATCCAAGGACTTTGACTGCATAACTATTGTTGTCTCCAAGCTCCACTGAATGAGATGATGATCCTTTTGATAAAGTATGTAGTTTTCCACTTTCTCCTGTCATGTATCTTGAGGCTCCACTACCAATAATCCAAGCATTGTCATCATCAAGTGTACCTGTAAGTGCAGCCAAGAATCCTCCACCCTTGACTCTCCTATATAGATTGTAGATGGCCCTTACACCAAAACTTCCTACAATTTTCAATAGGTTGAGTCCCATCATCAAATGGCTTGCCATTGAGAGAGTGATCTTTCTTCCAAGATTACTTTCCTTCTTTCAAATGATAGCCAACAAGTGATCTTCAAATAGTCGTTCCTTCACCTTAGCTATGATACCATGTCAAGAAATCAATGCATGCAGATATTAGGGTTAGATTCCTCTTCGCTTGATGATTACTTGTGATATGTGTTGGCTTCTTTTACTTCTTTATTATGTTGTTTTTCATCAAGCAATTACCAAATCAAAAGTGCATGAAGATCACAAGAACAAGAGACACAAGATGTAAGCACTCAGCCAAGGCAAAACCCCTATGAAGGGGAAAACCCAGTCAAACTCTTCCTTTAGTAGATTCAAATCAAGATGAGACAATCCAAGACCCTTTTGACCTAGACAAAGACCTCCTCCAGTCAGCAAGCCATCCCTTCCTTCAAGTAGACAAACTCTGCCAAAGTAACCAAGTGTCAACTCCTAAAATATTGCTTCAATCCAAAATTTCGACCCCCCCAGCTACAGAATTTCGGACTTGCAATTACTACAAAAATTCCTGCCCTTGCAACTTGCCTAGAAACCCTATAAAACTTTGCACGTGTGAGAGAGAGATTCCCAAAAAATTTGATGTGGTCTTCCTTAAGTTTGTTCTTCGTTCTCCTTGACTTCATTCTTCTTTTCTTGCCCTTGAATTGCAAATCGAACTTGTGGATGGGTGGATACCAAATAGGTCGAGGACGTCTTCTATTTATACTGCTTATGTTGGGTCGAACAGCCCTAATCTGGGCCGACTTGGTGAGGAGGTGACAAATGACATTTTTGACTCAAAAAAAAAAATGCCCAAGAAGGGTTTAATAAATGTGACAATGACTCTTATGACTCAAGACAAAACCTAGAAACCTTCAATGGAGGCTATGACCTAGAAAATAAATAAAAGAGCATGAAACCCATGCTTCAAAAATATTTTCTCTTTTACAATAAAAATTCTTTTTCTTTCTTTTTGACAAATATATTACATCATGACTCAAATACAATTATTAAGACTAACACTAGTTACATTCTTCAACAACTTTTGACCACATAAAACTATCATCTCCCTTTACTACCATGGGGTTGGTGGCGCCTAGGTCTAATTACCATGCCTCTCTTGATGCATTCTCATTCTTATGTGAAGAGGCAAATATTTTATACTCATTAACCACTTCACCACTAACATCATACTCTCCTTTAACATGATTATTCAAATGTATTTTCTTCTTTAACTATGATAAACAATGTTATTTATCCTATACTCTTTCAAAGTAATTAAGTTTACTACATTTGAGGAATGAGGAATTGACCTCTATCTAAACTCACGCTAACCTTCTTTTAGTTTCCAAGGTAGCATTGCTTTGTCTTTTACTATCACCTTTCTCTCCTCATTAGCCAAGGTTCTAATTTCATTTTCCCTTGTGTTATGTATATATATCATAAACTCCTCCAAGGTTAATGAATGTCAACTTTTCCAATGAAAACCTTAGGCCTATACAAAATACCTTAAAGGAATAAGGAAAAGTATTCATCACAATAATAGTTAAACCCTTGATTCAATTTTACTGTCAAATATAATTAAAGGATCTCCAAAAGACTTAAACCCGGCAAGGCAATCTATAACTAATTCACCTTAACCCTTCACGTTGTACAATTGAATCCTCAAATAGAGGACCTCAATTGCAATAGAACTCTCATACAAGGACTTCAATGTATTCCAATCACCTAGCATTCCATATACATCTTGAATGTGCGAAATTATTTCCTTTAGCATTGACATTCCAATGGTTGTCAGTTATGCCTTATCCTTTTGTATCAAAGGCCTCTTGTTCCTTCATGCCCTCTCCAATTGTCCTTGTTTACGACAAGAAATATTGCATAATTCCTTGACCAAAAGGATAATCTAGAATTTAAGTTCTTAAGAGACACATTTTTCCATTAAGAGTCAAGTACATCTAGCAAAGTAATGTTTTTCCCATTTCAATCCATTAAAAAATATTTCACCAATGACACAAAAAATACACCCTTAAAATGATTTAAGAATATCTGGAACACTACATTTTCACTTTAAAAAGTAGAATTGAGCCCTAAAAGAAAGGCCTTTGTGCACTAAACAACTCTTTAAAACACAACTTGACAAACAATGGTTAATTAGTGTGTTAAATTTTAGAAAAATATCCATCATCCCTTCAACCTCCAAGCAAAGTGTAGAGGACAAAACACATAGTCTCTATGAAAATTCCTTGAAATGCAGAAATTGGAATTAATTCTTCTAACTGAAAAATTAATTATGCGATTTTATTTTGTTTATGGCAAAATAACGAATTATTCACATTGCAATTTTTTCACCAATTAAAATATTGTTGAAGCAAAAATAGGAACCAATAAATGCTAGCACACATAAAAATGATAGTTATTTTTGGACAAATGTCCCCAGAAAAACCCAATGTGGGAAAATCGGTGCAGCAGCTGAGGGTTTTATTATTATGCAGCAGTGAATTCTGAGTACAATAAATTTGGATGCCCAACTGGCTATCCAATCTAAGAGAAGTACTGGCAAAATCAACTAAGGGAATTTACCCTCGTCTCCAAGCAATCCTAGCTCAAACTTGTTGGAGTAATCACCGCACCTCTATGGAATCTGTAAATTCCCACCCTGTGGATCCTAGTTACCGGTTTGAAAGTTTACCAACACCTGCGGGTTTTGGTGTAGTGGCAAACCTCTACATGGTATCAGAGCCTGGACCAAAGTTCGATTCCCCCGAGCTGCGTTTGAGGGGGGTGTTGATTCCCCCAAGCTACGTTTGAAGGGGGGTGTTGGAGTAATCACCGCACCTCTATGGAATTCGTAATTCCCACTAGTTACCAGTTTGGAAGTTTACCAACACCTGCGGGTTTTGGTGTAATGGAAAACCCTCTACATGGTATCAGAGCCTGGACCCAGGCTCGATTCCCTCAAGCTGCGTTTGAGGGGGGTGTTGATTCCCCCGAGCTGCGTTTGAGGGGGGGTGTTGGAGTAATCACCGCACCTCTATGGAATTCGTAATTCCCACCCTGGAGATCCTAGTTACCGGTTTGGAAGTTTACCAGCACCTGCGGGTTTCGGTGTAATGGCAAACCTCTACAAAATTGACAACTGAAAAGCAAGTCGTCCAAACCCTCTGCACAAACTTTGTGTCACCTCTGCCCAGTCTGCCACACGCTCAACCCGGAACTGATGCTAATCAAGTTGTCCTGCTTGTTGCTGACTGGGGAAGTGTCTCTCCTACCTACTAGAAAATCCTCCCAGCCTCTGGAAACTGAAGCGGCCTCCTCTCCAATTAAATCGAACTGCCTTATTGAGGCACTGCGCAATCCTTGTGCAGCCTCTTGTAGAAATAGTTCGACCTCCTCTCTTGCCTCTCTAAAACTGGAAAATCTTCCTTCGAATCATTGTCTCTGCCCCTCTCCCCCTCTCTAGCCTTGTGTCCTCTCTCTGGCTCGAACTTTGTTGCTGGCCAACTCGAACTGCCCAAGGAACTCGCATTGTTGGCTCTCACTCACAGTGATGTTTGTGTTTCTCCATATACCTATCAACCTCTTCTTATAATCTCCAGTTGGGACTCCAACGACCAAGATTAAAACTTAATCGATGGTTGAGATCATCTCCAAGTCTATCCGTGCGACTTTCTAGAGAATTCTCACCCTTCTCAATTAATTACTATTAATTAACCAGTTTTTCTAAGTTAGACTTAGGAAATATTTAAATGATGGTCAATTAATTTAATTGAGTTATCTCTAGATGGAATTTCCAAAAACAATTTATGGGTTTTGGAGAACCCTTGTGTTTTAACCTCTCCATAAAGTCTCGAGACTGGAACACCATCCGATGCTACAAAAACTAACAAACTCTCCTTCAAGCACATTGATCTCTTCATTTCTTTGCATTGGCATCTCAAGAGGGCATTTATTTCCCTGCATGTAAGCAATGAATAACCTCCTCAACAAATGTTTAACCTTTGCTTCACCAATTGAACTAAGCAGCAACATGTTCCCACTTCCCAATGCCAATCCCTTAAATCAACTTTGGTTTCTTTATTGGATGCCTTCTTCCTCATGGGTTGTTTGGCAGTGGTGATGAGTTTTATGATCGATCATGTTGATCAATAATATGTCGTAGACCAATAGCTTGTTGCTATGCACCTTGCATGATTTAAACTTGTGCAAACTTTGCTTATTTAGTTTTTAACGATTTCAAATCATGGTTTGGTATCTTCAATATATATATATATATATATATAGTAAACCAATTCATAGACCAATTTGACAGCTGATTCCAATCCAATCCAAGTCTGACCCTCAGCCAGTTCCAAGTCCAAATCCAACTTTTGAAGCAATGGATACACAGCACACAATCAATGCAGCATCTTTCCAAATTTGGCCAAATTATATTTTTCATAGGATCCTGAATGGGTACTAATTGGGACAACTGATCTTTTGTATTTCATCTCAAGGTTCAGAAAATAAAGTTTTATATAATTGCCCTGAACATATGTATAAACCATATTTCATTCAGTGCTGGGTCTGGCCTTGGATATGTATTATGAATGTACTGCACCCTAGATAGAGCAGAAATTACCCTTCAAGCATTTGACAGAACAGTCCCATACATGTGCATCTGCCTTTGATGCATGTCCTCTGTCAAAAGTATGAGATATCTACCAGTGTCATAAATCCTAGAATGTCAGCCCTAAAATCATCATATGACATTAGAAGTGTACATATTGTTATAAAAATTGGGTGGTTGGGAGAAATCTTGTTATCCTCCCCATTCGCATTCAATTCCCACATGTGACTTGACATGCTCATAATGAGTATTTATTTCTTATAATGGCTTCAAGCCTTGTTCTCTGAGGAATCCCTCAAAGACCAAAACATGTATATTCCTCATATGGGATATAAAGGTATTTCTCATTGGAAGAAAACCATGACATAGAGATTAATTTTAAGTAACATATGAATTACTGCCTAAGTAGTTGAGTGGGAGGTCAGTCGAAGAGAGTGGAAAAAGCTTTAAGCACCACAAACAAATCTTTTGTAATGCCAAAATTCATAAGCAGGTGATGGAATAAAACCATGATTTAGAAATAAAGCAGGCAGCAAAGAACACTCAGAAAATTTTCTTCATGCATAGTGCAAATTTAAATTTAGCTTGCATTCTCCGTCAGTCCCATTGACCTACCTATGTGGTCATTTGTTGGACATTAATAAACATATCTTATCTAGAAATTCATTTCACCCAAGCCAAAAATTATAATGATTTCTGGCAGGATTGCAAAAGACACCCTTCAAAAGCCTGTCCAGGCTAATCAGCATTGAGGGAACAACACACACACAAATCAAAATAAACAAGAACAAGAAATAATTCCAGATTAAAGCTAACACACCACTGTCTTTATCACGGTGGTGTAATTATTCCAAGTCTACATACTAAAACCCTTTAGAGTTTTTTCTCAATAAAAATTATGATGATTTCTGGCAGGATTGCAAAAGACACCCTTCAAAAGCCTGTCCAGGCTAATCAGCATTGAGGGAACAACACACACACAAATCAAAATAAAAAAGAACAAGAAATAATTCCAGATTAAAGCTAACACACCACTGTCTTTATCACGGTAGTGTAATTATTCCAAGTATACATACTAAAAGCCTTCAGAGTTTTTTCTCAATAAAGAAATTCGATTGAAAACATTTTGTGGTAAATCTTAAAATGAGAAAAAACCACAACACCGCACAAAATGCTAAAACATTCTAAAAACACCGCACAATATGCTAAAACATTCTAAAGAACAAGAAATTATTTTGGATTAAAGCTAGCACACAACTGCTTTTATCACTCTGCAATTATTCCAAGTATACATACCGCAACCATTTAGAGCTTTTTCTCAAGAAAGCAATTCAATTAAAGAGAGTATGTGGTAAAATCTAAAATGAGAAAAAACAACAACACCACAAATATGCTAAGGTATTCTTTATTTTAATCCAATCAACAAACTTCAATTGAATACACAATGCTAATGACATATGAGTGAATCCTTCATATATGAAGCTTGGAGATGAATGAATGAGCAATTCCACTTATGAATGCTGCTAAACAGAATATTCAATGCTAATGACACAACAAAATTCTTTTATACTAGAGGAAATCTTGAAGATCAAAACAGGGATAGTGTAATTGCCTTGCCCTATTTGTTCTCCAATTGTTAGGTCCTCCCATAGAATTTCATAGTCCAAGCTGTCAACATCCATTTCCAGCTTTTGCACAGCACTGCTACTTGTGCTACTGCTGCTGCTATTGCTGCTTGTACTGTTAATATTCGTTGATGACCAAGAGCCTGGAGTCTCCCTTGAATAATTTACGTCAGCTGCAGAGCTTTCTCTAGGGCTCCAAATTTGGCGTGTTCTTCCAGGAGAGGACTCTTTTTCGCGTTCATTAAACAGGCGTGGCCAACGAGACTTGTTTTCCCCTACACCTCCTTTCCAAGGCCATGAAATACCCTTCTTTGCCATCCATGCCTCTGCTTTTGAGCTTATGATCTTGTGAATGCCAATTTTTCCCTCACCTTCATCTACAGTATCAGTTTGACCTTTTCCTTTGGAATTTTCCAAGGGAGTCAGAGGTGGGGAGTTACCAGACTGCAATGGTGTAGACGCACCCCTAGGTGTGCTGACTTCACTACAGGTTGCTTCACCACACCCTCTCTCATCTGCCAGGCGACCACCTTCTGGTTGGCCTTGATCAGAACATTGGCTACCTCCACTCCCACCTTCGCGCTCCATAATGTTTTCACCAGTCCGAATGCGCGAACGTACTGTTGTTGACACTTTATTTGCCTGTTTCAACAAATCACACAACAAAGGGAATACAGTGCATCAAATATCAATCCACGAACAACTATATTTACTTCAAGACATCAATGTTCCTTCAACATCCTTGCAATGCCTAATATAGTTTTAAAAAGAATGAGCAAAGCGGATTAGCCTGAAAAGCTTACCAGGTTAGATAGTTTTGATGCAAGAGGAATTTGCAACGGATTTTGAATATCAAACTTGGACCTTATCTTATCACTTCTTTGGTGCCACCCATCAAAGGATTCAGCAATCGGCAAACCAGGTGGTTTTTGAAATGGGCACACATCAGTTGAGACACAAATAACACCAATAAAGGTACCATCGTCATCATAAAATGGTGTGTTGGACATTACTGCCGAAAAGAGCTCACCGGATTTCTTTTTCAGGGGAAATTGCCCCTTCCAACTTTCCCCTGCCATAATCCGATGAATCATACTGCTTGCAACATTAAAATTACTCTGGTCCACAAGAAGTTCCATAGCATTCTGGCCAAGCACTTCTGACTCTGAATACCCATAAAGTAACTCAGCAGAATGATTCCTGCAAGTCCCACAATAGCACAAATAAGCCTTTAGTAATTAAAACAAAATAATAACTAAATAATAAGGTTGATTGGTCCATCTTATTATATGCATATATATTCTTAGTGTGCAGACCGAGAAAACAAATAATAGCCATAAAAACCCCACTGGTAATATTTTCTAACTTTCAATGATAAGTTGTTTCCAGACAAACTATACCTAGATTGATGACTCTAATCATTTCAAAACATGAATATAGGTTTGAACTTTCAAGCTTCATCAGTATTCAAGATACAGATTTGGCCTTGAACATTTCTGTGTACGCCTTGTTTTAGAGATGCCAAACTCAAGAAACACTAATTTGCTGAGTGAGCAATAATAGGGAGAGTAACAATTGTGCTTATACAGCGATGGATAAACGTAAACATTTGACAGAACCTCTGAGTGCTGTAGAGCTTGAGTACCTGGACAGCTGATTAATCTGAGTGGGATCTGTTACCCCTCATAGTATATGAGAGGTTTTCAACATTTTCTTGTTGCTCTAACCAGACACATCTTGATGGTACAGGTGATTCAGTCTTCAGATGCACTCAAAGGTTACTTAATGGATGCACACATTTTCGCTGGCTTGCATTACGTTATTGCATTACTGAGCAAATTATCAACGGTGAGGGTGTGATGTCTAGAGGACCATGATTAGTACAAAGCAAATGTTTATACCCCTAGAGATTATCTGGATCATATTGATGGATGGATACCAAGCTCCATAGCTGTTACGATGATATTCAGTGTCATGGTTTCATTGGGCATGAGAATCATACATTTACATCGTTTGCATTTGGTTTGGATGAAGTGCCTTGCACAAATTATTATTATTGTATATTCCAGCATGGTTTACAAGTGTAATATCATGGTTTTGCATCTTGGAGATCCTCTTAAGTGCCATATATACTTTCGGGTTTCATGATGTCTATATCATTTTATTATGATGTTGAGACTCACTTTCATTAAGTGCTACCCTCGATGCTCACGTTTATGTTGGTTTGACCATTCATTTGATTACAAATAGACCCCATGAAGGCTATCTCACCTAGAGCAATTTGGATTTTGAGCATGGTTTTATGTTCACATTGAGTTGGTTTGATCATTGCTGGAGGCCTTTGATGGAGCACTCATATTGTTGGCACATGTGTTGAGGCAACCCATTGTTTTAGAGATATTTTATTGCTTGGATGAGAAAGTCCCTCCTTTTGGGAGTTTGTTAAGTCTTGTTTGACTTAGCATCATGACGCTTGCAGTGTTTTATTGGTAGATTGCCTTGTCATTCCATTGGAGATCCCACATGTCATTATATATGAGGTTAGATGCAGTTGATTGGAGAACTGCTCCCCTTGACCCCTTCATTGCTCTCACACATGTGGCCATGACCTAGGAGGGCAAACTCCTTTTTAGAATTATTTTTATGAAAATTTAAAGCCCCAAGTAACTAAGGTCTTTGTGATTTCAATCAAACGACTACATCACTCAATTTAAATAAGGGTGAAATTAAATTTCAGACCATAGCATCAATCCTAAAATAGCTAAAAATTAAATAGTAGTGTTAAATGGAGTTAGAGAGCAAGGGTTATGTTTAGTCTATGCATAGACTAGCAGAGGGACCACAGAATGTTGATTTTTGTAGCATCGGATGTGCTCTAGTCTTTAGATTTTGCAGAGAGGCTAGGACACATATATTCTCCAAGACCCTGAAATCGTTTAGGGAAATTCCACTCAGAAGTGACTTAATTAAAATAATTAATCAGTTTTTAATATTTTCTAAGTTTAAACTTAGGAAATATAATTAATTAAAAGGTATTAATTAAGTCAGGTGTGAATCTTCTCGATAAAGGCGTTGATCAAGTCCAAGTTAATCTTAGCCATCGATTAAGATCTAATCATGGTCGTTGATATCTCAACAAGAGATATAAGAAGGAACTTGATAAGCACTTGGAGAACACACCGAGAGTGAGATCGAACTTGCTGGCAGATCAATTTTCCAAAGTAGCGACGCTGAGTTGCCAGAGAGAGAGCCAGTGAGCTCGTTGCAGTGAGAGAGGGGGCAGGGATAGTAAGGCCAAAGGAAAGTTTTCCAGATCCGATGAGTGCATAACAGAGATGCGAGAGGCAGCAGTTCCATAGAGAGGGAGCGCAGAGGTTGCACAGTGCTTCAGAGGATATCAGCAATTTTGTTGGGAGATAGAGTTGATTCAGTGCCAGGAGCCAGAGAAAATTTCCGAAGGCCAGGAGGGTCCAGATTCTAGACAGCAGAAGATCAAAGGCAAGGAGAACGAATGCTCCTAGTTGTGTGACGTAGAACTACATAGGGTGATGTCGTCACTGTGCAGAGGCAGCGCAGCTCTTTTAAAGATAAGATCAGTGTCGAATCACTTGTGGAAGAGGGAATTTTCTCACTAGATTGTTTGTCAGTTATTTCTCTATATTGGATAGCCAGAATGGGCATCCAAAGATTTGTACTCAAATTTGCTACTGCTTAATATTAAAACCCTTAGCTGCTACACCAGTTTTCCCAAGTTGGGTTTTTCCGAGGACTTAGTCGAAAAATAATTATGTACTTATGTGTGTGTGCATCTAGTTTTTCCTATGATGTATTTAATTGTGAGGGTTGTAGTGTATTGATTTCGATATTTACCATAGTACACGATAAATAATTTGTTCAATAAAATAACAAATAGAAGAAAACTAATCAGTTGTTGCAGTTAGATTTCGAGTAACAGAATTTTTACATGGTATCAAAGCGCAGATAGAAGCAGAAGAGCTCAATTGCAGAAGGAAGAGGGAGCTTCGAAGCACTGCATGTTGAGATTTTGGGGTAGCATCGGATGTGCTCTAGCTCCGAAACTTTGTGGAGGGGCTGGAACACATGAAATCTCCAAGACCCAGAAAGCGTTTGGAGAAATTCCATCTAGTGTAAAATTTATTCAAATAATTAAATTTTTTAATGGGGACCCTAAGTCTAACTTAGGGAAATTGAAAAATTAAAGTGAATTAATTTACACATGTGATGAAAACTTTCTAAGTGACGTGAATCAAGCTTCTTCTAATCTTAGTCGTTGATTAAAGATTAGATCACAGTCATTGATGTGTCAACGAAAAAAGTATAAAGGAAGGGCTTGGGGTTAGTTCGAGGAAACACACAGAGTCTAAGAGATCGAATTCTTCTCTCGGAGCAGTGCTCGGACGAAGATCAGATCTAAGTGACTCAGAGAAGCAGTGAGGGGCACATGAAGTGATTGGTCACGAAGGCCAAGAGTACAGCGTAGAGCAAGGGTAGCAGAGACGCAGTGGAGGAAGCTCAACCTTCAGTGGGTGTGACGCAGTCCCTCAGGAGGATGACGCAGGCCCATGCAGGGGCAATGCAGTGTCTCCAAGGAAAAGTCTAAAATTCACCGAAAGCTGGGGTTTCTGAGCCAACAGGGCTGAAACCAGACACCGGAGAAGCAGATCCTCGCAGAGCTAGGCTGACGCAGTAGATGCGCAGAGCCCGTTGGGGTTTCATCAAATGCTCATTCGGATCAGCCGAGTTTTGGCACCCTAGATGTACTCAGAAACTGTTGCTTAATAATAATATACCCTCATATCTACTGCATCGGTTTTCCAGCATTGGGTTTTTTCAGGGACATTTGTCTGAAAAAACTGTGTCATTTGTCATATGTGTGTGATGTTCAGTAAATGATCTATTATTGTGTAGGTTGCTATTTGTGTTGACTTCGAAGTTTTTCTGAATATTCAGTTAAATAACTTGTGTAAATAAATCAAGTAGGAGAAGTAAATCAATAGTTAGCAGTAAGGATTTATATGCTCAGAAATTTTCACAAAAATCCTAGTAGTATTTATTTGTGAGGGTTGTAGCGTATTGATTTCGATATTTACCATAGTACACGATAAATAATTTGTTCAATAAAATAACAAATAGAAGAAATATAATCAGTTGCTGCAGTAGGATTCCGAGGAACGAAATTTTCACATGGTATCAAAGCGCAGATAGAAGCAGAAGAGCTCAGTTGCAAAAGGAAAAGGGAGCTTTGAAGCACTGCGTAGGCCGCTACTCGAAACCCCAGATTGGTTGCACAGTCCCTTAGCTAGCAGGGCAGTTTTTTGAGGAAAATTTGTTTTTTTGAGTGAGTAGACAGAGAACAAAATTTCCAAATCGAAGATTGTCAGAGGCACAAGGAACAGCAACAGCGAGTTTTCTTGCAGAGCATATCTTCAGCTGGGACGCACTCATTATGCAACAGTAGCTGGCAGAATAGCGTCAGAAGGAAAGAAGAGCAGACACTGAGGGAATTTTGTCCTCGGAGAATTTCTAGCCAAGAAATTCTAATTTTCCACGCAGAGCAGAAGTAGCCGAGAGCATAATTACCCACTCCAACAGGGAGTGTGTAAAGCCAGTCAGTAGTTGTGCAGAGGAGAAGAGGCAGATTTCGACTTTTGTTTGGCGAGATGCCATCAACAGGGCTAAGAGATCAGGATCGGTTGGACGGAGCGTCCAACTATGTGATCTGGAAGGCAAGGATTTCCTCCCTTCTGGATGAATATGATCTCAAAGCTAACATCAATAACATGGTGGTTGTCCCCACGGACCCAGATCAGCAGAATACATACAAGAAAGAGTTGGTTAAGGCGAAGAGGATGATTCTCGATGGAGTTCGAGATCATGTGGTTTCTCACAAATCAGCCTTACGTACAACCAAAGAGATGTGGGACTCATTTTCCACGCTATACCATGGATCTTTCGAGTAGCCGAAGATGTACCTGGAGGAAAAGCTGAGATGTACCCATATGCAGAAGGGGGAGCGCATAGACCACTTTCTCACCAGACTTCAAGATGTCCAAGATCGGTTGGTAGTTGTAGGGCCAGGGCCTCAAGCTTCAGAGATGGTGTGAATAACTCTAAATTTTGTCTCCAAGGAATGGCAAGTGTTCGTCCAAAGTATTTTGGGCAGAGAAACATTGCCAAGGTGGGATAGGATGCAGGTAGATTTGCAGCAGCAGGAGGTGAGACGAGATCTGGTGAACAACACCATCAGTGGCAACAGTAGCAATGGAACAAAGGAAGAGGAGAATGCAGCCAGGCATCAAAGGGGCAGCAGGAGCAGCGCAGAAGAAAGGAGGATGTTTCGAAGATCAAGTGCTTCAGATGTGGTGAACCTGGAAACTACGGCAGCCAATGTCCGCTCAGAAAGAGTGACAAAGAGGAGAAGCAGGATCAACAAGTTGCATCCGCAAAGATCGATAGGTTGTCCTCCAGATTGGAGGAAGAGTTTACCATGATCACCGACATACCTCCAGGGGTGAGGTGGGGTGATTTGGTTTTGTAGCCCCAGAGAGCTACAGGATGTGCAGGATCCTTGAAAAGTTCACCTCTTGGATCAATTCCTTGCTACGGGAGCCCATAGCAGCAGTAGCAAGATGGACCAGTGACAGTTGGTGTAGTCAGGTGCCAAAGTGATAGATGCAGTAGTCAGTATCAGTCAGAGATTGAGCAGCGCATAGCAGAGTTGGCAGCAGGGTAGGAACACAGTGTAGAGACTGCAGCAGGGCAGGAGCACAGTGACAGCGCAGAGACTAGCAACAGTCAAGACTCGAGTGACAGATGCATCAGACTGAACACAGTGGGTTCAATATGATGGACATCTCTCAGTTGCAACAGCAGCAGATGAGAAACAGTCGCAGATGTTGCAGTGGTAGCAACAACAAAGTTGCAGGGCAGATGAAGTAGTTGGTAGCATTATGCAGGTTCATCAGCAGCACAGATGCAACGTAGAATCAGAGTTGGACAGTAGTTGGTGGGCAATGAGGCCAGACATCGACAGCGTAGCAGAAGGTGTTACAAAGTCAGAGTATTGCTATCAGGAGGGCAGCAGTACTAGAGCACATTCCTTGCTAAGAGGAAGTGTTGAGTTTTTTAGCATCGGGTACACTATAGCCTTGAGATTTTGCAAAGAGGCTAAGACACATGTATTCTCCAAGACTCAGAAATAGTTTAGGGAAATTCCACCTAGAAGCGACCTAATTAAAATAATTAATCAGTTTTTAAAATTTCCTAAGTCTAAACTTAGGAAATATGATTAATTAAAGGGTATTAATTAAGTCAGGTGCGAATCTTCTTGATAAAGGCACGGATCGAGTCTAAGTTAATCTTAGCCATCGATTAAGATCTAATCATGGTAGTTGATGTCTCAAGGAGAGATTATAAGAAGGAACTCGATGAGCACTTGGAGAACACACCGAGAGGGAGATAGAACTTGCTTGCAGATCGATTTTCCAAAGTAGTAGTGTTGAGTTGCCGGAGAGAGAGCCAGTGAGCTCGTTGCAGTGAGAGAGGGGTAGGGATAGTAAGGCCAAAGGAAAATTTTCCAAATCCAGTGTGTGCATAGCCGAGAGGCAGCAGTTCCACACAAAGGCAGCGCAGAGGCCACAAAGAGGCTACGCAGTGCTTCAGAAGAGATCCGCAATTTTGCTAGGAGACAGAGTTGATTTAGTGCCAAAAGTCGGAGAGAGTTTCTGGAAGCCAAGAGGGTCCAGTTTCCAGATAGCATAAGATCAAACGTGAGGAGAACTAGTGCTCACAGCAGTGTAACGTAGAACTGCGTAGGGTGACGCAATCACTGCGCAAACTATCTCTTTCGGAGCTAAAGTCAGTGTCGGATCACCTGTAGAAGTGAGAATTTTCTCACTAGAATGTTTGTCACTTATTTCCCTGTATTAGATAGCCAGTCTGGGCATCCAAAGATTTGTACTCAGATTTGCTAATGCTTAATATTAAAACCCACAGCTGCTGCACCAGTTTTCCCAAGTTGGGTTTTTCCAAGCACTTAGTCCAAAAATAATTGTGTACTTATGTGTGTGTGCATCTAATTTTTCCTACGTTGTATGTATTTTCCGCAGTATTTATTTGTGAGGGGTGTAGCTTAATGATTTCAATATTTACCGTACTACACAATAAATAATTTGTTTAGTAAAATAACAAATAGAAGAAACCTAATCGGTTGCTGTAGTAGGATTCCAAGAAACGAAATTTTCAGATGGTATCAGAGCATAGATAGACGCAGAAGAGTTCAGTTGCAGAAAGAAGAGGGAGCTTCGAAGCATTGAGCTGCTTGAAACCCCAAAGAGGTTGCGCAATCCATTAGCCAGCAGGGTAGTTTTTTGAAGAAATTTTGTTTCTCTGAGTAAGTCGACAGAGAATAAAATTTCCATATCGAAGATTGGCAGAGGCAGTGGGAGCAACAATGGCGGTTTTTCTTGCAAAGCAAATCTTCAGCTAGGATGCAGTCATTTTGCAGTAGTAGCTGGCAGAATAGCGTCAGAAGGAAAGAAGAGCACACACTAAGGGAATCTTTTCCTCAGAGAATTTCTAGCCAAGAAATTCTAAACTTCCACGCAGTGCAGCAGTCGCCGAGAGCAGAATTACCCACTCCAACAGCGAGTGCGTAAAGCCAGTCAGCAGCTGCGCAGAGGATAAGAGGTATAATTCGACTTTTGTTTGGCGAGATGGCATCAACAAGGCTAAGAGATCAGGATCAGTTGGACGGAGCATCTAACTATGTCATCTGGAAGGCAAGGATTTCCTTCCTTCAGGATGAATACGATCTCAAAACTTACATCGATAATGTGGTGGATGTTCCCACGGATCCAGATCAGTAGAAGACATACAAGAAAGAGTTGGCTAAGGCAAAGAGGATGATTCTTGATGGAGTTCGAGATCATGTGGTTTTCACATAGCGGCCTTGGGTACGGCCAAAGAGAAGTGGGACTACATTGCTACGTTATACCAGGGATCTTTCAAGCAGCGGAAGATGTACCTGGAGGAAAAGCTGAGATGTACCTGTTTGCAGAAGGGGGAGTGCATATACCACTTTCTCACCAGACTTCAAGATGTCCAAGATCAGTTGGCAGTTGTAGGGTCAGCGCCTCAGGCTTCAAATATTGTGCGAATAGCTCTAAATTATGTCTCCCAGGAATGGCAAGTGTCCGTCCAAAGTATTTTGGGAAGAGAAACATTGCCAAGGTGGGATAGGATGCGGGCAAATCTGCAGCAGAAGCTAAGATGAGATCTGGTGATCAACACCATCAGTGGCAACAGTAGCAGTGGGACAAAAGAAGTGAAGGAAGAGGTTGCAGCCCTCGCATCAAAGGAGCAGCAGGAGCAGCACAGAATAAAGAAGGATGTTTTGAAGATCAAGTGCTTCAGATGTGGGAAACTTGGTCACTACAGCACCCAGTGTCCGCTCAGAAAGAGGGAGAAAAAGGAGAAGCAAGGTCAGTAGGTTGCATCTGTAGAGGTCGACAAGTTGTCCTCCAAATTGCCATGATCACTAACATACCTCCAGGGGTGAGGTGAGGTGATTTGGTTTTGTAGCCCCACAGAGCCACAAGAAGGGCAGGATCCTTGAAGAGTCCACCTCTTGGATCAATTTCTTGCTACGGGAGCCCATAGCAGTAATAGCAGGATGGACCAGTGACAGTTGGTGCAGTCAAGTGCCAGAGTGACAGATGCAGCAATGTAGGAGCACAGTGCAAAGTCAGCAGCAGCGCAAAGGCTTCAGTGACAGCGCAAAGACTAGCAGCAGTCAGGACTTGGGTGACAGATGCATCAGACTGAACACAGTTGGTTCAGTATAATGGACATCTTTTAGTTGCAGCAACAACAGATGAGAAACAGTTGCAGATGTTGCAGTGGAAGCAACAACAGATGAGAAACAGTTGCAGATGTTGCAGTGGAAGCAACAACAGAATTGCAGTGTAGATGCAGTAGTTGGCAGCAGTATGCAGGGTCAGCAGCAGCACAGATGCAGCGGAGAATCAAAGTTGCGCAGTAGTTGGTGGGCAGTGAGGCCAGCCATCAACAGCGTAGCAGGAGGTGGTACAGAGTCAGAGCATTGTTATCAGGAGGGCAGCAGTACTAGAGCACATTCCTCGCTAAGAGAGAGTGTTGATTTTTGTAGCATCAGATGTGCTCTAGCCTTGAGATTTTGCAAAGAGGCTAAGACACATGTATTCTCCAAGATCCAGAAATCATTTAGGGAAATTCCACCTAGAAGTGACTTAATTAAAATAATTAATTAGTTTTTAATATTTCCTAAGTCTAAACTTAGGAAATATGATTAATTAAAGGGTATTTATTAAGTCAGGTGTGAATCTTCTAGATAAGGGCGTGGATCGAGTTCAAGTTAATCTTAGCCATCAATTAAGATCTAATCCTAGTCGTTGATGTCTCAACGAGAGATTATAAGAAGGAACTCGATGAGCACTTGGAGAAGACACCGAGAGTGAGATCGAACTTGTTGGCAGATCGAATTTCCAGATTAGCAACGCTGAGTTGCCGGAGAGATCCAGTGAACTCGTTGCAGTGAGAGAGGGGCAGGGATAGTAAGGCCGAAGGAAAGTTTTTTAGATCCGGTGAGTGCACAGCAGAGAGGCAGCAGTTCCATAGAAAGGCAGGGCAGAGGCCACGCAGAGGTTGCGCAGTGTTTCAAAGGAGATCCGCAATTTTGGTGGGAGACAAAGTTGATTCAGTGCTAGAAGCCAGAGAGAGTTTCTAGAAGCCGGAGGGTCCAGTTTCCAGACAGCAGAAGATCAGAGGAGAGGAGAACGAGTGCTCCCAGCTGTGTGACGCAGAACTGCGTAGGGTGACGCAATCACTGCACAAAGGCAGCACAGAGCAGCTCTTTCAGAAGTAAGGTCAGTGTCAGATCACCTGTGCAAGTGAGAATTTTCTCTCTAGATTGTTTGTCAGTTATTTCTCTGTATTGGATAGCTAGTCTGGGCATCCAAAGATTTGTACTCAGATTTGCTACTGCTTAATATTAAAACCCTCAACTGCTGCACCGGTTTTCCCAAGTTTGGTTTTTCCGGGAACTTAGACCAAAAATAATTGTGTTCTTATGTGTGTGTGCATCTAGTTTTTCCTGCGTCGTATTTATTTTCCGCAGTATTTATTTGTGAGGGCTGTAGCGTATTGATTTTGATATTTACCATAGTACCTAATAAATAATTTGTTCAATAGAATAACAAATAGAAGAAATCTAATCAGTTGCTGCAGTAGGATTCCGAGTAACCGAATTTTCACACAGATTTCCACTATTGCAGATTTTATTTATTTTCTATGTATTGATTTAGGAAAAAGTTATTTTCCAAAAGTCTAATTATAATTTGATCTCAACCTTATGTTATAAAGTATTCTAAGCCTTTGGGAGGGTTAGGTGGGCCCAGGTTGAGTTATAAAGAGGAAATAAGGCAGCATGTGGATACATCAATTTAGTGCATCAGAATTGTGTGTGTTCTTCTCAGCAGTTGCAGCCAGGGTGTTCAGTTCCAGGGCATCATTTCCAGCGCAGAAGGGCAGAAGAAAAGAGGCTGCACGGCCCTCAAATTTTCCAGCCAGGTGTTTCCTTCAGCCAGGCCGAGTTCATCTGTACAGAGGGCCATAAACATCCATACGAATTCCATACAGCATATGGGAAGGGCGGGCCAAGAGGGGAAGGTGCAGTACAGTTTGGGCATTGAGGGTTTTCCAGAGGTTGTTGAGTGAAAGGGAAGTCTCTTCCTCATCATTGCAATTCTCTGAATAGAGTAATTGCTGAAAAAGAAATAAATAACACACACATTGCAGGTTTTTCCTGGTTGGGGTTTCCCAGGTATCTCTGATGTCGTCGTGTTTTATGGTGTGATTGTCTTCAAATTTTATTTTCCACTGTGCATGTTAGGTTAGAATACTCGGTATGTTTGGTGAATGTATTTGAAGGTTTCGGTTTCAGTTTATTTCATTGCTGCAAATTCACTAAATTAATTGTTGGGTATTTAAAAACTAACATGAAGCATAAATTCACACATACAGAGGTAATTACTCCTTCAAATCAGCCTTTTATTCATTCAAAAAGAAAAAACTTACAAGGAAACCTTCACACGCCGCCTACAAAAACATCCCTATAGAGTTATCGAAATCATTTTGAAATTGAACTTCTACAGGCTGCTTGAGAGGTACACCTGTCAAGAAAAACCAAAAATGACAGTTCTCTGGTATATGACACCACTGTTGTTGTACAACCCTGTTGAACGGATCTGTACAACCTGCCTGTAGTGCTATACGGACTTTAATACAGGTGCACAGAGCTGTTCCATACATTGATATGGAGCTGTGCAGTGCCCAGAAAGACCTCTTTCCTGGCTACCTGCACTCTCTCTCTCTCTCTCTCTCTCTCTCTCTCTCTCAACATGCTCAACTGCTCATGTGTGTTGACAACCTCTAAATTGACCTGTCTTTATACTTTTAGCTAAAAATGTATTTTTGCATTAATCCTAGTATAAGCCATGCATGACATACACTTTATACTCAACTGCTAAATATTAAACTTTCATTTTTTAGACTAAACTAAATTACCAAAAAGAATTACTTTTCTAAAAATCGAGTTACATTTCAAAAATATCTCAAACTACCAAACTTTTGCAGAACTTCCTACCCAAACTATAACTCTCAACAATCCCTCCTGGCAAGGAAGGAATTCTGCACCAATCCAAGTCTGTCTCTGAATCCTCCAAACTTTCCTTTGGCCAAGGGCCTGCTCAGGATATCAGCTATCTATTGATCTGTGGGAATGTTTTGGAGCTTCACTACCCTCTTCTAAACCTTGCCTTGTATGCAATTATATCTGACCTATATATAATTGGAAATATCATGTAACACTATAATCTTAGAGAGTTTAATATAACTCTAACTATCACAATAAATGATTGTGAGTTCCAAATCTTGATCAAGCAATCTTGCAAGTAACTTGCATAGCTCAATGGTCTCACAACTATGCAATACTCACTACAACGTATTCTACCTCTATTGAACTAAGTGACACAAAAGTTGGTTCCTGTTGAACCCATAGTATTCAAAACTGGAACCAGTGACCGGTCCACCTATCAAATTGGGTTTCAAACCGGCACTGGTCAGATCTCAATGAACCGGTCTTTAAAAAAATACATGAAATAATTAAATTCCTAATGTTAAAAAAAAAAAAAAAAAAACTATTTTTAAGATTTAAAATCGTGATTCCAAACGAATAAAGACAAAATATGCAGAGTTTTCCCATCTATATACCATATTAAGGTGTACATATCAAAATGGCACCGAGTGCAATAAATATCAGCAACAAAATACACAATCAAAGAGGCTCTAAATGGCCTCTAGAGTCCAAAAAAAATGCTAAAAAAAAAATGCTACTAGCCATGGGGCCACTGGCCTACTACAAGTCCACATATCAATGACCAACATGATCACTGCTTATCATGATCAAACTCATCACAATGGTCCACTACTAGACATGGGATCATCAACATGAGCTATATAAACATCATCTGCCTCAGAGTCTGAGGACTCCAGACTCCTCTGCAACCTCAGTAGTAGTAGTAGTAGCATCAAAACTACAAATCATTGATTGACATAATCACTTGTAAAACTCATCATTGATTCAACACCATTACAAATGGGATCATCAACAAGAGCTACATAAACATCATCTTGCCCAAAGCCTTCAGACTTGGATTGCTCAACCTTATAATATGGTAGAAATTGAAAAAGTTTAACATGCCTAACCAATGATTTTGGTTAGAGTGAACGGTTCTGTTATCACTCAAATTGTTAACGAGAGTGTGACAATGCTCAAGGCAGGGGTTGTCACTCTAATCCTGGCCCTCTCTGTTTAAGTTGTCTCCCTAGGGCAGGCTAGGGGGGGTAGTCCATATGGATGAGATGATGAGTTCGGGAGACACAACTGAATGGCCTAGCAACTTGGTTAAGGATAACTGGCAAGTTTGATTATTTAGCAAAACTTGATTAGATTTAAGGATTTTTAAGTGTGAGACCAATGCCTTAGGAGTCAAATTACTTGCACAATATGAATTAAGATACCAAGTTACCAAATGAACAGTCGTTGCTAGGATGAGAAACTATCCTATATGAGAAGCAACCCCTAAAATTAAGAGAGATGAAAGCTCTTGGTTAATTTTAGTTAGAATTCCTATTCTAAATAAGAACCCTCAATTTAGTTGTCTTGAAGCAAGTCTCGCAAGAAGGTTGTAGAAAGAAGCCCACAAGAAGGAGACTTTAGCCTCATTAATGATACCGCCAGTTAGGTTTTGATGACCTAGATGCCTCCATTCCTACAAGGGATGCCCACAAGAGAACTGCAAGGTCACATGTTTTAACCTTAGGGCAGGGATCAAGCGTCACAAGCCAAGAGAGAGAGGGGATCATATCCTTCTATCAACCAAGCTTATGCTTGGAGGTACATTTTATAGATGCACTTCTAATCCTAGAATGATATGCAAGATGTCAGTAATTTCTTGAATGAGATTATTTGATGACTCTTAAGTAGTTCAAGTTAAATTACTTCAGATTCAATGCTTATGATGTTCAACACGAGTGTAAATGAAATATTTAGAAAGCAATTACAAGAACAATCTCAACTAAAGCAATGTGCCAATAAACCACTTGATTTGCCAATTAAAGTGCTAACAATCCCAATGAGAAAAGATGGTAAACAAGAGAAATCACAATTAGCAAAAGAATGATGGGTCTTATTACTACTTATGATCACAATAGCACTTTAAAGAACCAATATTAGCTAATATATTTGTGATTAGCAATCAAGATCTACAACAAGATTCATTCAATTTCAAATACCTATACAATCAAGAGAAGCTTGATACCACAATGATTATTTCAAGATAGCCAATTAAGATTCACTTCTTGCCACAATAAAAATCAATGCTTATTGTGAGATCATAAAATAAATTGCTAACAGTGATTTTTCGTGATTATAAAACATTCACCATCAATGACTCAAAATGCAATTATATGTTATCCAATATGCAATATAAAATGAAATGTGATTAGAGATCCATTCACCACTTAGATCAACACAATATGAGATGTAAATGGTCCAAAACAAGAGAGATAAGGCCTCTTAAAGCTAGAGAAGAGTGTTGAAGAATGTAACTAGGTTTGGTCTTCATAATTGTATTTGAGTCATTATGTAATGTACTTTTCAAAAGAATGAAAAAGAAAATTTTTATTATTATTACAATGACTTATTAAAGCATGGGTTTCATACTTAGGCCATCATTTTATTAGTCAAAGTCCCCATTGAGGACTCCTGGGATTTATATTGAGTCATTAAAGTCATTGTAGATTTTATGAGACCCTTCTTGGGCTTTTGAATCATGTAAAAAGAATTATTTTTGAGTCAAATATGAATTTTGTCACTTCCACACCAAGTCAGCCCTTGCCTGATGAAGTTGGCCTACAAAGGAGCAATTCAACCCACAAGCCTATATATACAAGTGCAATTTGATCTACTTGCTCACCAACTCAACAAGAACAAGGAGAAGGAAGACAATTGCAGGATCGAAGTTTTTGGGCCATCTATCTCTCTCTCTCCCCTGAATTTACTGGGCAGTTGCAGGATCGAAGTGTTGCAGTTGCAAGAACGAAGTGTTGGAGTTGCAGGATCGAAATTCTACAGTTGCAGTTGCAGGAGGTCGAAGTTGTTGGGGTCAAAGTGTTGTTGCTGCATAGATCAAAGTTTTTGTTGCTACAAGGTTGAAGGTCTAGATCGAAGCTGCTAGAAGGAAGGGCTGACTTGGTGGTTGGAAGAAGTCTGTGTCTAGGTTGAAGAGTCTTGGATTATCTCAAGAAAACTATTGAAGGAAGAGATTTTCTTGGGTTTTCCCCTAGATAGGGGGTTTGCCCTGGCAGAGTGCCTACATCTTGTTTCTCTTGTTTTGTGATCTTCATACACACATAATTTGGTAATTGCTGGATGAAAGATAATATAACAAAGAAGTAAAAGAAGCCAACATAATTCACAAGTAATTATCAAGAAAGAGGAAAAAAAACCTAATACTACTAGCATTTATTTCTCAACAAAGGGTTGTTATGAATTTTAGGCCTCTTTAAGTGTTTTTTACCACTGCTGCAAATGTATATCAGACTTCAAAGATTACAAACCAGACTTCCAAATTCACTTATCACATCAATGAATGAAAGCATACAAGTTTGATTAGCCTTTTAAGTTAAGTTCAATAATTGTAGGCTTATGTTAAAGTGTTTTTAGGCTTTATTTAATGTGATTAGATTACTTTTCTGCCACTGTCATAAGAGTGCTTCAGATCTGATTATAAAACAGTGAGGGAGGATTGGGGTAAGAGAGCAAACCCTTGGGCCCAAAGGCCTTGTTGAATGGCTAGAAAGACTTCAAAAATGCACAAGAGCCCCTTCAAACACCTGCAACAAAAATATTAGCTTTGACAAGCCTCAAACCAAGTGATTGATCAGCCTTTTGATGAGGATGGCTAGGGCTTCTACGGCTGGTTGATGGATTAATGAGACCTCAAGCCCTTGAATCCTCAATGACAAGTCTCCAAAACCAAATGTTGGCTTGGAAAATCAATGGATCAATGGAAAAATAATCTAGAAACCAACTTGAAACCTTTACCAAGCTTATCATAAGCCTGCAACCACAAATATTAATGCCAAACTCAGAAATATGCCCAAAAATGACCGCAGCGAGAGAATAGAGGCCTAATAAGGCCAACGGCTAGGTTGAGAAGGCCTTCTAGGCCTGCAGCCTAGGGCTATAAGCCCACAAGGGCTTGCATCCAAGAGGTAAATCCCTTAAAAGGGTTTTCGCTAACAAGAAAAGGCCTTAAAGGCCTGCACCAAGGAAGACGGAGGCCCCTTAGGGGTTGCGGCCCACAAGAAAAGGCCTTAAAGGCCTGCCGCAAGGGGAGAGAAGCACTCACAAGGGTTGCGGCTTAGCAAAAGAAAGCACTTAGGGGCTACAGTCAAGGAGAAAAGGCCTCACAAGGCCTGCAACTAGCCAAAACAGATAACCTCAACCAAATGATGAAACCCTCCTTCAAGGGTTGCGGCTTCCTCTTCTGGGTTGGATGTTGTGCAAATATTTTTTGGGAGGACTACATCTTACCCTCTAGGGCCTAGAGCAGCCTCCTTCTCTTGAATGAATGGCCCAAAAATTGATTTCTGCTACAAACCCTTGATCTATCACCTGCACAAATGAAATAGAGAAGACCCAAGAACCCAATATATACAAAAAAATGAATTAAAACCCCAATACCGTACAAAAAATAAAGGTTAGTTTAAAATACAAAGGTTAGTGGAAAATAATTTACAAATATTTACAATATTTACAAAATAAAATTTGCTCTCATTAGCATATTAAGCTTTATGGCACAAATAATTTTGAAAATAATGACAAAACAATTTTTAAATTTTTTTGCAAAAATCTCCTACATAGATTTTCGTTAGATCAAGACTTCAGGCCAAACAAGAGAGTGATTCCCTCACAGTGTGTGAACATGGAGGCCAAGGGCAAGAGCAACCTGTAACTCAATGCACTTCAAATGATATATTATTAAACAAGAGGGGTTTGATTCATTAAGACTGGAGATACCTGTCGGACTTCGCTAGATCTAGAGTGTTTACTCTCACCCAACACCTACGGCAAGATACCAGTACCAATAAATGTTCCCACTACTAGCAATTGAAATAAAAATCAACATTATAGTTCAAAACATATCAATAAAACATCCAGCACATACCACAGACCAGAAAATGAGACACCTTGAATTGAACCCCAAAGACTTTTTATTAAGTGCATGCAGAGCCCTGCTTAGTACATCGGATAATTGTTACATAGCTTCCTTATATAGAAAATGTGAGAAGAAAACCCCTCCAAGCGGAAAATAACAACTAGTTGGCTTGATCCTCATCAAAATAATCTCATTCATAGACCTTCAATTGAAATAACTTTATCTCCTCCATCGATTGGATTTTATTTTTTTTTGAGGAAAAATTTCGAATTAAAACCCTTTTTATTAAATCCAAAAAATAATATTTTGGACTAATATCCTCAAAAAATTCACTTCAACTTAACCACCAAGGTCCAAGGGGTCAATTTCTCTTAAAAACCCCAATTTTCCCTTGGTGGAGGACCTCCAAAATTTAATTCTTTTTTGACCCACGACTTTTTTATGATTTTCCATTTGGAGAGAATTTAATTTCTCTCAAATTATTTTTTAACTCACAAATAATTAATTTTATGGCTAGTTATTTCTTTTTATTTTTGCCAGAAATTTATTAAAAGACTCAAGAAGGGAATAAATGTTGACACAGACCCTCGAGACATTACCCAATTCTGCGACAAAACATATGATCTAGTATGAAAAATACATAGACTCGATAAACACTAAGACTCACCTAAGACCTCATCAAAGAATTCCACCCTAGCTTTGGGGTATATCTAAGAGAAAAACTTTGTTGATTATTCGTGTTTACAAACACATATAATTCAGAGTGGTTAAAAGACTCCCGAGGATGAAACCCTTTGAGATGGATCATAGGCTTACCTAGGTGTTATTACATGGCTTAATAGTCATACTAGAATCATTTACAACATAAACTTGCAGAAACTATGTTTACAATGATAAAAACGATGTTGAATCCACTGCTTTGTATTCTGCTTCTCAGACTGTTGACATGTACATAGTAAACATCTGGCTCTACTTGGCAACACGTTGCTTCAGTGAAGGAATGTGAGAATCCAAAATCTTGTATCCAAATAAGCATGTTCTACTTCTTGGATTAACAAGGTAGTTGAAGTCTATAAGAATGTTGTCAAAGGAAATTTGATCCAAACGAGATCACTGTGAAGCGATGATACATACTTCACGGTTTAAAGATTGAAATTTACGGAAGTGCTAAACTTACAACTTTTTTGGCCTCTCTACTAGATTGATACATCACGGGCTTGTTTTCCCAGGGCTTTTTCGACTTCTTGTGATCACCCTCCAAAGGCCTCTCGGCCTCCTACTATATGTGATCTCCTTCACCAATTTTGCACACATCACAAGACTTATGTGATCCTCAATTCTCCTTTTATCCTTTAACAATTTTTAGAATATGTGGTCAAGCACTAAGGGTCTGCTTCGAAGGCAAGTATTTGTGTCTACTAAGTACCAAAAAATCTTTGAATGTGACCTCAAGACAACCCTAACCAGGGTCGAATTCTATTTATCAACTTGTCCTAGGGCAGGGCCAATTAGGCCTCAGGGTATTGTTACAGGACCGAGTTAGGGCTCCATGATAGTCCTAAAAAAGAGTCACGGAATACTTGTTACAAGCGTTAATGGAACCTTAGAACAAGTCTATATTCTTCCCACTTTGAACTCAGTTGATCCATAAAGCATATAGGTTCTTATGATGATTCTATGTCTATGCTTCTTCAAGACACTTCAATGGCTACTCTTAAACCTTAGCTTTGATACCATGTTGATTTTTCAGGATTTACTAGACTGATAACTAATTCCAATGATATATCCATAATTTATATTGTCACTTCATCGTTAAGCAATTATACATAGGAAACCTTCAACATTAAAACAATAATAATAGTAGAAACATAAATAGATAGCCAAACAAAAGAGACACCAAAACTACCCTGGGAAAACTCCCCAAGGGAAAAACCCAGCAACCTTTTCTTAGAGAATTTGTCCATTTCAACAAGATATACAATTTGATTTCCCAGTCGAAAACAAAGTCAAATTGACCAGTAACCAAACCCAAGTCAAACCTAGTCAAACATAGACAAATTCAACCTCCTGAAATTTTGGCCTCCTGAAATTTTGGCCTCCTGAAATCTCGGTATGCTTCATATTCGTCCTTCTAGGTTTGCTTCAGATTTGTCCTTCTAGGTTTGCCTCAAATTTGTCCTCTCGTACTGCCTCAAAAGATATATTTTTATGATCGAAATTCTTGCCCACATGCAAAGGACGAATGGTCTATTTAAAGTGTTCAGCAGTGCCCCAAGTGGTGTGTCTATTGGGTTGGGCCAACATGAGCTTATGAAGGGGTCAACCTTACATTTTTGGAGGCAAAATTCACAATTTGAAAAATTCAAATTTTATTTCTTTTGGAGCCAACATGAGACACAATTCATATTTCTCATTTCCTTTTTATTTGGAGGGCTAAGACAAATTATAAAGACTAACCTTAGCTACAAAAAACAAACAAATCCTAGGATCATAGTTCTAATTCAAGAATCGTATGGGAATTTGGCCATTGCTTCAAATGCATATTTTCTAATTGAATTGTGTTCCATGGGAGATTATTTCAAAGTCGCAATTGCAATTCAGATGGAATATCTTTTTGTGTTGGTCATGTCAGAAGAGAGTAATATATCTGGAACACTTCCAAGCATCTTCACATAATAAAGAGGGTGACTCCGGAAATATTTATTGTTTGATCTTTCATTCTAAACTATAATATTTTAGCCTATGGCTGAGTCCACCAATATAGACCCTCATTAATTTAGAGGAATTTATATTGTTTATCCCTACTTGTTATTTTCTCGTTCATAAATTATGACTCTATTAAATGTAGACTATAATGTAAATGAGGAAAAATAGTGCTAAAAAATCAATCATATACACATAAATAACACAAATTTTATCCTGAGAATTCATTTTGGAAAACCAGCAAGAAATGGCCTTTGTGTGACTCTTTTAATACTCCACAAAACCAAAATAAAAGTTATACATTCTAAGAGAGATATTGTGTATTCCTACTCATTGGTTGTGTTTTTCAAGTTGCATCATAGCTTTGAGACAATCTTCGTTCCCCATGCACAAACTCATACACTCCTCTTCTTCCTCTTGATATAGGAACAGACTACTAATTATGAGTCTTCAATCCTCTACTTTTGTCCCTTTAGCTTCCCAAAATTTTGTTTTTCTCCTTATAATGTAATGTCTCTAATCCATGTCCCAATCTACTTCTTATTACCTCCCTTTATCATTTTATCTTGAATAAAAAGGTCAAGAGACTCTCTCCCAGACAAATCAACTACCTCCCTCCTCTTCCTTGCAGACCCCAAATGTTACCAATGGAATCCCCCAACATAACCACCTCTTATATCAAATTTTAGGTGGGACATTCCTTTTTTCCTTCTAAGGATTGCCTTTGTCAGTCTTGATGCCTTATGGAATTTTCCTATTCATTGGGCTCTCCACACGTTAGCACTTTGTGTGGTCGAATCATCTGCAGAGAAGGCAAGTAAACCTCAACCTTCCTTGTCTTTACCACAGCACGGAAAATCTCCATCATAATCTGGAGTCTTCATTTGCAGATCAAGCAAGTCACTTGCTCTGCATGCTCTTACCTTAAGCCTTTTACAGAGTTCAAAGCACGACTCCTCTCTGCATCACATCTAATACTCCATGTGATCCAAAGCTCTACATGCTTTGAAGTGGCTCCATATTGATGCCACTTCTTCCCTTCTTCCACTTTGACAATGGCTTAGCCCATTTACTTTGCTCTTCATTTCCTTTAGGCCCCACACCTTTACCTTATCCTTTCCTTTCTATGTAAAATGCAAAGATATCACCTCCACTACAACTCATTCATACCTACACATTCACAAGCCTCTGCCTTGCAACACGAGCACTAAACCCAAAACAAAAAAGCCATTAAAAAAGACTAGTTCTATTTTAATGATCCATTTTGGCTCACAACTCCCCCAATAAAGGCTTTTGGTCCCAAAAGCTTATTGATAGAGAAGATGGAAGCATGTAGCCTCCAATTGTTTCTCCAATTCCACTACTCCATCAGATATGTTGATCTCTTGGTTTTGGCATGTTTCCTTGACTGCCCTTGTTTTCCTACTACTAAAGTTATTTTGCTTATCCCTTTGTGTGCTTTGATGCAATAGGATTTACCTCTTTTAACCAACCTATATTTTTTTTATTTCATAGAAGATTCCACTCATATCCCATGAATATGGACTACCAAACATCACTTCACATTCATCAAGAGGTGCTACAACACATTTTGTTTCATAGACATAAGTAATGGCAAACTTGATCTTACATCTTCTCAAGATCATGACAAAATTTATTTAAACCATCCCAAAGTTGTATCATAACATAAGTCTCTAGACCAATCTCATTAAATAATGTCTCAAAAATCAATATGCATTGAGAACTACTATCAAACAAAGCATTTTCCTTGTCATTCTTCACATGAAATATGATTTAGAATAAAGCACTTTTGTCTTTAGCTACCCTTGAAAGTTGCATAGACTATTGTTTCATCCACATACAAAACATTGTCTATCAGTGCTTCTTCCATATTGGTCGTTGTCTTCAATCCCTTTATCGAACTTGTGCCACTTTGGACAGAATTTTGAGTGAATCTCACAACTTCTCATCTACGTGCCTATCTACATAATAATTTTGGTTGTGCTTCTTTGGATCTTTCCCAATCTAGGTTGTGATTGCAATTTTCTTTACTTTGATTTTGTTGGTATGTCCTTGGCCCGTCTACTATTGCCCCTTCTTGAAGTCCAACTTGATGTTAAGAGCTTTCTCAATAGCATGATCTAGGTTTTTCACACTCGATAGTTGCAATTGCATTTGGATATAGTTGAATAGGCATATTGTTAAATTTCCAATACCAAATTTGAATGAAATTCATAGCAATTTATTGTCGAACCAAAAAAATATTCACCCAATAAATTATTTTTCTAAAAAAAAAATGTTGAATAAAAATAAATTGGTAGTTTTATTTGTAACAGAAACTCAATAAAAAATCAGTCACAAACACAACAAACCTATGTTGCCAAGAAACGTGGGGACGGGTGAGTCATTTTTTGAAACAAGGCATGTGGATTCATCAGGGGTATATATAGTTTATAAATTATAATATATATGAATTTGTATATTTTCCAACTTTAAACAAGAAAACTAAAATATTTATGATTTAAACTTTAAAGATTTAAACATGCACATCATTGAACATTCAACATTCACATTGAAATTTCAAAATTTCTAGTTTGATATCAAGTACAAATTGGAGTTTACACATAATTGTAAATCTGGCCCCAAGCCAATTTCGCTCAAAACTCTAGTAGGGAAAGAGAAGGCCAAAAGTCACATTCTTGGCAAAAAATGTAAAAAAAAACATAGTTAAAAGAGTGATTAGAAAATCAAGTGATGTCGGTTGGCCATGAGAGAATGTGGAGATTACAGTAAAAAAAACTAGAGTTTGGAATCGCAGTATATGGCAGTAGACTATTTATTGTGGTTGCTTCAAGATTTTAATACTCGTCATAAGGAAGCTTTCCCATTTTTGATATCATGGGTCGATTTACTATTTAGAATTAAATTTTAATTTACTAATTTTGTTATGCAAAAAGTGAAGTTTGAACACACAGAAATTAGAATTGATTCATGCCACACGGTGAATATTCAAGAGCTAACTGTGAATCTTCAAGCAGGGATTGCATATCTGTGGATTGTGTCTCTGTGGGAACTTCCAGTCACCCGCGAACACACCAGCGAATGCCCGTAACACACTAGGGAATGCTCACTGTCTCAATAGTCAAACCGAAAGTCTGTTGTCTCAAACGGAATGTTGTCGTCGAAGAGTGAAATGTCGTCGTCAAAGAGTGAAGTGATTTTAGGTTTTATGGGTTATGTATTCACCTTTTAACTTTCCATGATTTTTTTTTAATTTCTTTTTCAAAAATAGTTCAACAAAGAATGCTAAAGAACCCGATTTTAGGGTTCCAAGTACCCTAAACGTCAAACGCACCCAATTTTTTTTAACGAAGAACCCAGTTCTTGGTGGTCGAACCCGGTTCTTATGGGTTCGTTTCAAAAGAACATGTACCTAAATCCGGTTCTTGGGGACGATAATCTAGGACAGGTTCGAGAACCCCACCCCCCGCGTTCGCAAACCCGATTAACATAACAACAAACATTTTCACCGTCCAAATTTCCAATCACTTTCTTACTCGGGAAAAGAAAGGGCTCCCTTAATAGGGATAATGACCCTCAAAGAATACACAAAAATATAGCTAATGGCACCTAGAAAAATCAACCCCTAGAAATTTGTCCTGCACTTTTGTTGGTTCTCTCACAAGTATGACCCTCCTGAAGTTACTCGACCCTCCATTCGTGCAACCACAACCCTCTCAAGCTCGCCATACTCACGTCACACCTACTAGAACTCAACCTCAACCCTCGAGAATCTGAGACGGGTTCGAGAACCCACCCCCTAGGTTCGCAAACCCATGCAACATAATAACAAACATTTTCACCGTCAAAATTTCCAATCACTTTCTTACTCAAGAAAAGAAAGCGCTCCCTTAATAGGGATAATGACCCTCAAAGAATACACAAAAAATATAGCTAATGGCACCTGGAAAAATCAACCCCCAGAAATTTGTCCTGCACTTTTGTTGGTTCTCTCACAAGTATGACCCTCCTGAAGTTACTCGACCCTCCATTCGCGCAACCACAACTCTCCCAGGCTCGCCATACTCACGTCACACCTACTAGAACTCAACCTCAACCCTCTCAGCTTCAACCACAGAAAATTCTCAGCTCTTCATTTGTTCGCTCTACTTGCTAAAACCCTTGTGCTTACTTGAATCTCTAGGTGCACACTTTCTTCTTCTTCAGTCTTGGGTTTCTCGCACTTGAGAAATTCACTCTCTCAATAGTTCGATGTGTCTTCCACCTCCCTTAAGCTTTCTTTTATAATTATCATCGAACCAAAACCTTAACCCTTAATCTCCAAAGTGATGCATAAGCTAGGATTAAATCGTAACCCACTTAGATCAATAGTAGAGATTAGATCTAATTCACTAAAGTGATTAATGTTGAGAAATCTAGGGAATAGTAATTATGTGATGTCTCTTCTAATGATAACTTCTTTTGAATGCTTTTAACTTTGTTAGATTAGGATCTTCTCTTTGCTTTGACGAGTAGCATTGGGAGTGATGAAGGTTAACAATGGAGGTATGAATGGCAGCCAGTGGCAGGAAAAAGTAGACATCTGGTCCCTACTTGGCAGCACAACAGCTTATCTGGGAAGGAAGCTCCTCAGAATAGGAAAACCGCCGTCACAAAACCTCTATGGGATTTTTGCACTATATTCATGTTACTGTTAGTTTGCTCTTTCTACTCTTTGCGACAAGGTTTATCGAGTAATTTCGGGAACAGACACTGTTATCTCTTACACTCTCAAACAGCAACAATGGTTAAACCTTCGGAATACGTCGTTTTGGAGCCCGAGGTTGAAGATATCCTGTCTGTTTGGGGCCTGGAGCCAACTCAACAAAATTTGGCTAAGGTGGTCCTGCCAGCAAGGTCTCCAAGTGGCAAGATAGGAGCCACGATGCTTGACTGGAATATGGAAGGTGGTTTAGGGTTTCTGGAGACTGGCAAAACTTGTGGTTCAAAGGAGGTCGGTTGGGGAATTGACATCAATCTCCTGGATGTTCAGGCGACAGCAGAGAAGTTGGCGGAACAGACAGAAGAAGAGAAGGCAGGATTCCTAGTAAGTAAAGATCCCTCCTCGCAACCCCTAGTTTCTGGGCCTTTTTCTGGTGGGTTTGGAAGACATTGTGCTCAGTAGTTGTATTAGAAGTAATGAAGGGCTTAAAGCCTACTTGTTCAAGGAATGGGGGCCAAATGACGGAGCAACAGGACAATGTCTGAGCAGTGCGCTCGCTTGCAGAGGACCAATGAGTCGAAATTCAAATGAACTATCCTTTCCACTGCAAACCCCTAGTCTCGAAGCGGCAAATGGAGGGGGGTTTTTTCGGGAGGGTTTGGAACTGAAGGAAGGATCGGTAAAACTCCTTTCAGACACTAGTGGACAGAAGCAGGTAGCTGACCCATATTCAACATTTCAGGGTTTTAACAATGAAGGCCCCGTTGGATATGTATCTCAGTTTGTGGGGGAACAGCCTTTGAATAACACCTCCGTGGTGGAAGAAGGGCCCTTAGAGCCTCGGGTTTCTATTCTTCGGGAGAAGGAGGTGGAAGAATGGCTAGGGCCGCTCGAGGAGGATGAAAACCAAGTTCGAGAGAGTTAGTCCATTGCAGGAGGGGGCGAAAATGGTCGAAATCTCGACTCAAAGAGAAAGAAAGGGAAGGTCATAAAGAGCAAAGTTGAATACCCTAATTTAATCCTCGGAATCGATATCTAGTTAGACAAGGCCATGGAAGCCTTAGAGCTTAATTTGGTTGGTAGAGCAAGAGGTAAGTTCGTCTCTGTTGAGTATATCACAAAATGGATAGATAAATCTTGGAAGGGGGCTCCAATTAATTAGGTTGAAGTCATTACTTTGGCACAGCGTTGGTTTATGGTGTGCTTCAACAAGCGTGAGGCATTGGAATGGGTTATGAATCGTAATTGGTGTTTTTGCTTATCGCCTATTCTATTTAAGAAGTGGACACCCCTGTTCGATGCCCAAAGAGAAAAATTGGAAGAAATATCGGTTTGGGTCCATCTCCCTGCCTTTCCACTGCAGCTATGGACAGAGGATGTATTCAGAGCGATAGGTAATACCTTGGGCCTATTTCTGGAAGAGAATATGTCATTTATGGAAAGAAAAAGAAGGAATGTGGCTCGTATTTTGGTTAGATTGGACCCAAGAGAAGGTCTGGCAGAAAAAACTCAGGTACAACTTCAACGATGCTCTCATTGTCAAATTATCGACTATGAGCATTTACCCTTCAAATGTCATAGATGCCACAAATATGGACATCTAGACCGTGACTGCCCCTTGGGCTTCAGAAGGAGAAGAAGGCAGAGGAACGAACCTGGGATGGAGGGTCGGAATCAGGCTGAAGGGGAGGTGAACACTCAGATGGCAAGGGAGGAGCTCTATCAAGAAGGGGAACAGGTGTCGATGGAGGTACAAGAAGCACAAGTTGAAAATCTGGATCCTCGAGTGTTACCAGAGCAGGATCACGTTCAATGAGCCCATGAAGAAATTGGAACAACTAATCAGGCACCTCTCCCAGCAGGCATTTGTTCTCTCCCCCTTTCTTCTTTACATGAATCTCTACATTCTTTTCTAAATGAAATGCCAAGGCCTGGTCCTTCCAGGCATGTTTTGACTGATCACCCGGCCTTATACAATTTATCTCTAGCTCTGGATAGTATTATTACGTCCATCCCTGCTCTCTCCCTTGCAAAGTCACCTTCGGCCGAGCCTGATCCTTCCCAACCACCTTTGGACTCTCTCGAGTTCCCACCTTACAAACTGCGCCCTCGGGAAAAAAGGGCTCTCACCACTGATCCTATAGGTGGGTTGGGGAATGTCTTGGAACCCTCAAAGCCACGAAAGATCCGTGGGAGAAAGACTGATATATCTAAGGCACAACTCAAAGCTAAGTTGGATATAGCTGATGGGAAGCTATTATCCCTAAAAGGGGCACTTAGAGCAGCGTAGTCCCTCATCATGGTTTCCAAATGATCCTCTTGTCCTTTAATTGTCGTGGCTTCGCTAGCAGCTGAAAGAAGTTAGCTCTAAGATCTCTATTTCAATCTTACTGTCCAAATGTCATTATGTTACAAGAAACCCTGTGACCTGGTGAAGCGATGATGTTATCATGGATGTTTATTAAAGCTAATGCAAAAGGTAGATCAGGAGGTCTTGTGCTAGGTTTCAAGGAAAGCAATATGAGGTTGTAAAACTCATGGGGTTCTGATCTGGAGCTGGGGGTTGAGGTTTACTCGTCTAAACTCTGCTTTGATTTATCATTCGTCAATATCTATTGTCTGTGTCAGGATAGGGTACCTTTCTGGAACAATCTCTTTTCAAAATCTTTCATGAAGGTCTCCAATCTGGTGGTAAGGGGGATCTAATCTTTTCTTTGGGCCTGTCTAAAGACTTGGGGTCCCCAAGCCCAAGTTGACCCACTAGCGGAATTCTTCTTGAACAAGATCCAGTCTGGAAGACTTATAGACCTAAACTTGATAAAGTCTTGTCCCACCTGGAGGAACAAAAGAGTAGGGTAAGCTAGGGTGACTAAGAGATTGGATCGTTTCCTAATAAACGAGGTGTTCTTAAACCAAATTCCCTCTTTCGGGCAGTGGGTAGGATCTAGAGGGGAATCATATCACTTCCCTATCCTACTGGCGCTGAAGGGTCCAAAAAGAAGTTGGGCTCTCCCTTTAAATTCAATCCTGGTTGGCTTAAAGAACCCAGCTTCAACGGACTTGTCAAAGATAATTGGAGGCCTCTAGATCCGACACAAGACATATCCCTTGTTATGTCTTTCACGGGCAACCTAAAAAGACTAAAGATGGAAACTATAGTCTGGGATAAGGAAAAAAGGATGAGGGATGAAGTGGAACTAAAACAAATAGGGGCGAATCCGGAGGCCTTGGAAAGCCTAGAAGGGGATGGTTATGAGACAGAGAAGAACAGAGAAAAGATAAAACTTTTGAAGGCTAGGAGGAGAAAGATTCTAAATGACATAGAAGAACAATGGAGACTTAAAAGCTGAGCCATTTGGTCCCCTGCAGGGGATGAGAATTCAAAAATTTTCCAATATTACCCAAAGGGGAGGAAGAATACCAACACTATATGGGAAATGGATCGGGAAGAGTGGGGAAGAGCAAAATCTTTCAACGAGATGGCAAACATGGGTAGAGACCATTTCAAAAATTTGTTTAGGGCTCCAAAAGCTACTTCTATAGCCAAGGTCATCAAGGTGGCTCGAACATTTTCCTAGGTATGCTAAGGAGGAAGAAAATGAACTACTAATGACACCTGTGTCGAAATTTAAAGTCGAAGCAGTTATAAAATCCATGCAAAAGATAAGATTATAGGGCCTGATGGCTGGACTGAGGAATTCTTCCAACATTTTTTTGATTTAATTGGGGACGATATTGTAGAGGTGGTGAAAGAATCAAGGATTAGGGGCCATATCCATCAGCCCTTCGACTCTACTTTTATAGCTTTAATTCCAAAATCGGATGACCCAGTTTCATTCGAGGAGTTCAGGCCTATATCCCTCTACAACTGCGTTTATAAAATCATTGGCAAAATTATTGCGATTCGTCTAAATCCAATCCTATCCAGGAACATTTCCAGGGAACAGTTTCGCTTCCTTGATGGCAGACAGATCCATGAGGCCATCGGAGTGGCTCAAGAATCAATGCACAGCATAAAGAGAAGCAAAAGGAAAGGCCTGGTAGTGAAAATTTATATTTCAAAGGCATATGACAGGATCAATTGGTTATATCTTCGACTCCTTATGACTCACTGGGTTTTGCATAGGATTCATAAACTGGGTCATGGGATGTATAACTAATGTGTCATTTGTGGTTCTCATAAATGGGGCAGCCTCACCCTTCTTCCATAGTCAAAGAGGGCTTAGATAAGTATGCCCTTTGTCCCCTCTTTTGTTTTTATTGGTCATTGAAGGACTAAGTTGGTTGATCATGGCTGCTAAGAGAAGTGGTGACCTAAAAGGAATCGAAATAACAACAAACCTGTTTATCTCTCACTTGTTATTTGTAGATGATATCCTTCTTTTCAGTAATGGATCCAGAGAGATATTCAACAGCTAAAGATTTCTCTTGACTTGTTTCTGAAGGCAACCGGGATTTGCAATAATGCTCAGAAGTCCTCAATTGTACATGGAGGATTTACGGTGAATGAGGTAGACAAAATTACCTCGATTCTCCCTGATGACTCAAAGCCTATGGGAGATAGTTTCAAATACCTAGGTTTTCATTTAAAGCCTAACTCATACAAGAAAGGGGATTGGAATTGGTTGCTAGCAAAAATCGAAAAACGGTATAAAATTATGGAGTTTCAAGTATTTGTCGAGAGCAGGCAGAATGGTACTCAAAATCTGTGCTTATGGCTATCCCAGTATATTGGATTGCTCTTACATGGGTGCCAAAAGGAATACTCTTCAAAATAAGGAAAATTTGTGGTCGCTTTCTTTGGGCAGGTGTTAAAGAGGACATGGTACTTCCCTGGGTTTCTTGGGACAAAATTACTCGGCCCAAAGCTTGGTGATGATGGGGTATAAAGGAGCTCCAATCTTTTGCAATGTCATTAGCAACAAAGTCAGGGTGGCGATTGTTGACTACGGATAACTTGTGGAATACTATGGTTAAAAGGAAGTATATCGACCCAGAACCTTTGGATGATTGGTTGCAGAGGGCTGATAAAAAACCAACATATTCTTGAGTAATTTGGAAGTCATCAATAGACACATTCAGAATTGTGGAAGATGGTCTAGCCTGGCACGTAGGAAATGGTGAAAAGCTCAAAATAGGACTTAACCCTTAGGTGTGTTGCAATGAGGATTATGTACTTTCAAGGGAGATTCTGGACTTTCTCAATGGCCATGGTGTCGTGTTCCTAAATCAGATCGAGAAAGTCGAATCCTCTACCATTTGGCACCAACGTTGGAAAACAGCCGAGAATCTTTACCTAGAACCTCGATGGGGGAAAGAGTGGCAGAGATTCATAGGAGAGTTGCAATGCACAAATGTTAGGATCAGGGATAGGCCTGACTATATTCGTTGGGTTCATGCTCCATCTAGCCATTACTCCCCAAAAAATGGTTATAACTTTCTGATGGCTAGGAAAGACTGGGGAGTGCAGGAATGGTGGTGAAAATTGTTATGGAAATTGAAAAGCCCTACAAAAGCAAGACTCTTCTTCTAGTGCATACTAAAGAATAAAGTTCCCACATGGGACAATCTTCAAAAACGGAAAAAACATGGGTCGAGCTGGTGTATTTTGTGCAAAAACGTTGAAGAATCTGTTAGCCATTTATTTTTAAAATGCCCTTTCATCTCCAAGGTTTGGGAGGTCACTCTAAATCTATTGGGGATAAGAGTAACCTGGAATAGGGAAAACTGTAGGGAAGCTTGACAAAGTTGGTGGAATTTGGCATCAAATGAAAACTTAAGAAACATCCCTCCAATCATATCATGGGGCATCTGGCTTGCTCGGAACAAAGGCATATTTCAAGATCTTGAAACTTCTCCCTATCCGATTGCTGCAGAATGTTCTTCGATTTTTGCTCTTATTCCTGTAACAACTCCTCAGAATCACGGGACCATCAAGGAAGAACAGATTAGGCCCGATATCCCTTGGGCATATTTTTCTGGTGCTTCTGATGCTCATAATAGGTGTGGGGCAGGACTGGTTATTCACATGGATGAAAACAGATTTTACAAAGATTCAGTAGGCCTAGGACCGAGAACTAACAACTCTTTGTGAATTTTCAATCTGAAAAATATTACTGCAGTAATTGATTTATTTCTCCTACTTATTAGATAAGTTATTTACAGATGCTTAAGTAAATTTTAAAATAAACACACTTGCAGTACTTCACTCTAATCAAAAGCAGAAGAACAAAAATAACACATAGCACAATAGAAACAACCATATGAACACAGTTATATTTGGACAATTGTCCCCAGAAAAACCCAATGTGGGAAAACTGATGCAGCAGATGAGGGTTTGTATTTATCTTCAGCAGTGAAAAGAATGTTTACAAAAATCTTGATGATCAGAATCAAGTAGCATACACCTGATGTGAATTTTCCAGACACTCCGGAAGAATTCCCGACACATGGGATGGCCTCTTGCACCCTCTGCGTCAGTCTGCATAGCCCCCATGCGTAATCCCTGCCTGGACTGCGTAATTTCTGCGTGGAGGGCAAGTGTTCTTGCTCAGCGTTGCCTCCTCCTCGTCCTCTGCCTTCTTCCTCTCTAACTCTGCTGCTCTCTCCCTCCTCCTTCTGCTTCTGCAACCCTGCCCCTACAAACTCACCCACTGAAATCGAATTCTCTTACTTCAGAATCGATTTCCTTCGGGTACTGAGAATGTGCCCAACTTGATTTCCAAATTACCCTCAAGCCTCCTCTTATAGTCTTCTCGCTGATGAATCAACGGCCCAGATTATAACTTTAATCAATGGCTCAGATTAAAAGATGATCTTCGTTTTCTAGAAGATTCACACTCTGCTTTATTAATACCCTTTAATTATTTAATTTCCCTAAGTTTAGACTTAGGGATCACATTAAAATAATTAATTATTTTAATAAAACAAAATCCAAGTGGAATTTCCACAAACGATTTATGGGTTCTCTGGAATACTGTTGTCCAAGCCTCTCCCCAAAATTTGAGACCTGGAACACTTCTCGATGCTACAAAAATCAACTCTTTGTTGGATTACAATCACTAAAATTCTTAATGTGTTGGATAAAACAGTTGGGGATTAGATCTGTGCAAATTTTTGGTGACTCATTGAATGTTATAAATTAGTTCAACAGCTTGCGGAGATGTCAAAATCATATTTTCATTCCACTCTTAGAAGAAATATTTCAAATAAAAATGACCTTTGATCTCATATATGTTTGCCATATCTACAGGGAGCGAAATTCAGCAGCAAACCTCCTTTCTAAGGAGGGTTTACAGCAAGATCTCGGCACATGGTGTATAGCAAAACATACAGATGGTATGACTCGTGTGTCGAATCAGCAGCCATACTGTAAATTTTTGTAGATGTTCTATGCTTGAAGCAACTTTACTTTTCTTACAGCAATCACACAAATAGTTAGGTAAAATGCTGATAGAACATATCAGTGGATCTTATAGAAGACAAACCAGAAACAGAAAAATGTGATGGTGCGTTACGGCGGTCAACAAGATGCTTCAACCAGCAAAGTCTCCTTGATCAGCCAACCCAGAATGTGTCACAACAATCCTCAAATCAGCTACCGAGTCAACCCAAGTCAACTCCAAAAAAGTCAACGCCAAAGTCAACGCTGGTCAAACTTCGTTGGAAACCCTAGCTGCAGAAATTTCGTCCTTCCTCTTGACCGTACAGATTCGTCCTTCTTCTTCACACATGTGGGCCGGAAATATTCTCCAATGAGCTCGTACTAAATCAGATGAGAGAAGAAGATGTGTGTTGAGTTGTGGTGAAATGCTCTCCAACTTTGCCCGTATTTATATCCATCATTGGGGTGTGTGACACATCTGCTGGGGGTGTGAAACCTTAAGGCCGACCTGCACATATAATTTATTATGAATAATAAATTCAAAATAAATGTTCTGCTCATCGGATTAAGACATATTATATATGGATTTTACACCTCTCCGAAAGAGGAATCCAACAAAAAATATTAGCCTCTTAATCTGAGCATCATAACATGGAGTTTGGACCTAGTTGTCCAAATTTAACACTCCCTCTCAACTAGGGAGAACTCCATCCATCAGTGCAATCAAACATCGTGCGTCATCCCGCCGTAACTTGCTTTGCTGGCCTCTTTATTTCAGAACAGAAGTGGGTCAGTCACAAAGACATCATCCCCCGGTTGACATATTCAGCCCAGAGGTTCGAAACCTCTATCAGACTCACAAAGAGTCTCCAACCAACCCGAAGTTGGTTCATCTGACCCGAAGTCAGGCAGAGGTCCCAGACCTCACTAAACTTGATCCCAGATCAAGTGGTTGGACCGTGTCATCCTAGATAGAGAGTACGGCAATCTCTGATGCGTCCATCAGTCTTTGCTAATAGTCTCTAGCTTTTCCACACCTCATTGGCCAAATGAGAGGTACTTCCCATGAGCCCTGAACTCAATGGGTAGGATGCATACGGGGCACAGATAAATGAGTGGCGAACCAGCTCAATAATCACAAGGGTGGGGCAAAAGCATTATGAGTGCTTATAGCTCCGAGAAGCTATCCCCAAAGCCCCCCAGAGCTCCCAGAGCTCATCGTCCAACAAGACCCACATCATAGGGTCTTTCCACGACACCAAGATTCTCACGGAAGGTTAGGAACTTGACCTTCCCCAGGGGCTTAGTGAGAATATCCGCGACCTGCTCATCAGTTCCTATATGATCGAGCCTTACGGCGCCTCGCTGTACCATATCCCGGATAAAGTGGTACCGATATCAATATGCTTGGATCGGTCATGGTACACAGGATTCTCAGTCATACGAATCCCACTCTGGTTATCACAGAGTATCACGGTGGTATCTAGCACATGTCCAAATAGCTCACTAAAGAGCTTTTGCAACCAAACTGCTTCACAACAGGCCATACTTGCTGCAATGTATTCGGCCTCTGCGGTGCTCAAAGCCACTGACTTCTGCTTCCTGCTCATCCATGAAATCGAAGCAGAACCAAGATTGAAGCAGCATCCCGATGTGCTCTTACGATCCACCACACCGCCAGCCCAATCGGCATCAGTATATCCACGGAGTGTCACGCTCCCGGCAGTGTATCTCAGCCCATGGTTTATCGTGTTCCAAAGAATCTCGTAAGATTCTGAGACCAACCCAGGTGAAAATGATGAGGCTCAACCATCTGTTGACTCAAAGTGTTCACTGCAAAACATATATCGGGTCGGGTGTTCACTAAGAACATCAAAGCTCCTATGAGTTGACGGTACTCAGTAGGATTGGCCAAGATAGGTCCAGTAGCGCTGCCACTCAACTTCTTGAAGTTGAGTTCCATCGGTGTTGACACGGACTTGCAGTCCACCATACCAAATCTCTCTAGAAGTTTCACAATGTATTTTCCTCGAGAAAGGAAAATCTCTCCAGGTCTCTGCCAGACCTCCAGGCCTAGGAAGTAGTGCATCAGTCCTAGGTCCTTCATCTCGAACTCAGCAGCGAGCTCCCTCTTACATTGATGAATGAGAGGGTCAGCACCTGTCAAGAAGAGGTCATCCACATATAGCACTAGAATGAGAGGCTTCCCCTGTACAACCTTGAAGTAAAGGTTCGGATCAGCATTACTTCGAGTGAAGCCCAACTTCATCAAGTAACTATCCATCCTCTCGTACCAAGCTCTGGGTGCTTGCTTTAACCCATAGAGGGCCTTCTTCAACCTGCAGACATGAGTGTCTCGATCCCGAACTTCAAATCCCAGAGGTTGTTCCACATACACCTCTTCCTTTATTGCACCATGCAGAAAAGCGGTCTTGACATCCATCTGATGAAGACTCCATCCTTGCGTAGCAACAAGGGCTATGATTGATCGAATGGTGGTATATCGTGCCACAAGTGCAAATATGTCATCATAGTCAATTCCTTCCTTTTGAGAGAAGCCACGGGCAACAAACCTTGCCTTGAACTTTTCAGCACTCCCATCAGATCCATGTTTGATCTTGTAGAGCCATTTTGCGGTGACAACAGATTTGTCCTTCGGTCTCGGGACCACATCCCAGACATCATTCTTCATTATGGACTCATATTCTTCGTGCATAGCATCCTTCCAAACTTGATGCTTTACGACTTCCTCAAAAGATCCAGGTTCAGATTGTACAATAGTACTCATGGCAGCTAGATACCCTTGGTATCTACACGGCTTCTTGCTTTCTCGGAATGTCCCCCTTTGGGGCAGCATGACCCTCAGCATCTTCGAGGGTGTCCCTGAGCCATGATGGTCTCTTTCCCAGTGAAGGAGATGGATCAATAGGGTCCATTGGTCCTTCAATATCAGGCATTGTCTCATCCTGCGGTTCTTCCAGATTTCCAGGCCTTTCTTCATGATTTTCTCCAGATCTTGGAAGATCTACTACTTTCTTCAGTGAAGCATCTTCGTCAAAAGTGACATCATGGCTTATCTCTACTTCCCTTTGACCAGGTACATAGACTCTATATGCCTTAGAAGTCTCACTGTAGCCCACAAACATTCCTTTCTTCCCAGTAGCATCCAGCTTACTTCTCTTTTCTTTCGGTACATGAAAATAGACAGGACATCCAAAAAATCTAAAATGTGAGACATCAGGTTTCTTACCAGAGAAAACCTCTTCGGGAGTTTTGGAGTCCAAAGCGGAATGAGGGCATCGGTTTTGAATGTACACAACAGTATTTGCAACTTCTCCCCACAGAAACTTCGGTAGACCCTGGTCACATAGCATGGCACGGGCAGCTTCCACAATAGTCCTATTCTTGCGTTCAGCAACACCATTCTGCTCAGGAGTATATGCAATAGTAGTCTCCCTCTTAATGCCAGCTTCTCTGCAAAAGTCTTTGAACTCATTTGACTCATATTTAGTGCCATTGTCGGTCCTCAAAATCTTGATCTTCTTTCCTGTCATATTTTCCACCAAGGCTTTGAAGGTACGGAACCACATGAAAGCCTCATCCTTCTTCTTCAAGAAGTATATCCAGGTTTTGCGGGACAAGTCATCAGTGAATGTCATGTAGTAAGAACATCCTCCCAGGGATGTCACGGGCAGCATACCAGATAGATCAGAATGGACCAATTGCAAAATATCAGATGTCTTTGTGGCACTTGAGGGGAAAGGTCCCCTTGTATGCTTTCCTTCGGCACAACCCTTACATACACCTTCATGATTATTTCCAAAGTCGGGCATCCCTGTCACCACCTTCCTTGCTTCGAGAAGGGCCTTGTAATGAAGGTGTCCAAATCTTCGGTGCCATAGTTCGGTTTGTCGGATAGTATCACAAGTCATTGCTCCCAGCGGACTTCCTCCAACCTGGTAGAGTGTACCAACTCTAAAACCAATTGAGATAGCTTCCTTGAAGCTCTTCTTCCACATGAGCACCTTTCCATCAAAGAATGTTACATTGAACCCTTTGTCTTCCATGGCTGATACAGACACAAGGTTCTTCTTCAATTTTGGTACATAGAGTACATCTTGCAAATCTAGGACTTGTCCTTGAGACAAGTGGAGGGTCACAATCCCTGTCCCTTTCACGGGGTATGTGGCATTATCTCCAAGGATAATTTCTAGATTAGTATCCCTCTCAACCATGTCAGAGAGTGCTTCCTTGAATCCAATGATGTGTCTTGAGGCACCACTATCTATCAGCCAGACATCCATAGTGTCGGGCGGAGATGTAGCAGAGAGAGCAGATACAAGAATATACTCATTTCTTTTATCAACAGCATTAGACTCCTCATACCTGGAGTTTCTAGACCTTTTAGAAGGTTGATTATTACCAACAGAGGGAGCCTTCCTCTTTCCTTTAGATCTGTCGTTTCTTCGATTCCCATTCCTCCGGTTGTTGTTGTTATCATCACTATCGGGAGAATCCTTCTTGAAGGGACATTCTCTAGCATAGTGACCAGGCCTATGGCAAGTGAAACACTTACCCTTCTTTTCTTGAGTCCTTATTCTTCCTTTGTCCTTAGGACCACCAGAGTTCTTCTTTCGAGAATGAGCACCATAGGCAGCATTTCTGTCATTTTCGAATTCCTTCATTCTTGTTTCTTCTTGCATACATCTAGACAGAAGCTCGTCAAAGTTAGGAATGGTATTATTATTAAGAATGGTAGTAGTGAATACTTGCCATTCATATGGGAGACCTACAAGTGCGATGAGAACCATCTCACGATCGACTATTGTCTCCCCAATAGCCAACAGATTGTTCCTGGTTTTGGTCAATTTCAGAAAGTAAGCTTGAACAGACTCATCCCGGCCCTTCTTCATATTCTTCAATTTATTCTTGAGGAATAGCACTTGGTTTACATTGTTTACCTTAAACATAAGGATCAATTTATCACATACATCTCCTTGGATGTGCCTAGCTCAGATATGTAGGCAACCAGACTTTTATGTATGGATTCCCTGATCATCAGTTTTGCTTTGATCTTCCCCTTCTTATACTTGTTTTTAGCAACAGCGGTAGCATTGGATGGAGGTTCTTGAATCTTACTCAAGATATAATCCAAGATCATGTTCCTTCTAATTTGAGATCTAATATCATCTTCCGTGCGGAAGTCATCCTTTCCGGGCTCGCTACCTTGTCATTCTCCTTGAATTCAAAACTTGTGGAACCTATTTCTCCGATGGTGATCGTTGTGTTGTCTTGTCTTCACCTCAGCTCCGATACCATTTAAATTTTTGTAGATGTTCTATGCTTGAAGCAACTTTACTTTTCTTACAGCAATCACACAAATAGTTAAGTAAAATGCTGATAGAACATATAAGTGGATCTTATAGAAGACAAACCAGAAACAGAAAAATGTGATGGTGCGTTACGGCGGCCAACAAGATGCTTCAACCAGCAAAGTCTCCTTGATCAGCCAACCCAGAATGTGTCACAACAATCCTCCAATCAGCTACCGAGTCAACCCAAGCCACCCGTGCAAGTCAACGCCAAAGTCAACGCTGGTCAAACTTCGTTGGAAACCCTAGCTGCAGAAATTTCGTCCTTCCTCTTGACCGTACAGATTCGTCCTTCTTCTTCACACGTGTGGGCTGAACTTATTCTCCAAGGAGCTCGTACTAAATCAGATGAGAGAAGAAGATGTGTGTTGAGTTGTTGTGAAATGCTCTCCAACTTTGCCTGTATTTATATCCATCATTGAGGGTTGTGACACATCTGCTGGGGGTGTAAAACCTTAAGGCCGACCTGCACATATAATTTATTATAAATAATAAATTCAAAATAAATGTTCTGCTCATCGGATTAAGATATATTTTATATGGATTTTACACCTCTCCGAAAGAGGAATCCAACAAAAATATTAGCCACTTAATCTGAGCATCACAACATGGAGTTTGGACCTAGTTGTCCAAATTTAACATAATTTGGCCTCTCTCGTTGTTTTTTTCACATATCAACTCTTTATGTTTTTGTATTATTGGATACTTGTCTCAGACTATTTATATTTTTGTATAATCAGTTAGTTTTCGTAAAACTGGTAATTATATGGGTCGTTTTCTCCTTCAGGGGAGGCCCGGGTGTTGGTCTGATCTATTTTCGTGATGGAACTGTGGTTGGTCCTACCTCAATTTCGATGTGGGTTCTTTTTTGCCTTTTTCATGGTAGATAAACTACTTATCAGAGTGCTTAATAGCATCTACGATGTAACTTTTATTTCCTTAATAAAAAGTTTGATTTTTCCAAGGAAAAAAAATAAAGAGATGAGACACAAAACGTAGATGATCCGCCAGGTCCAAAACCTCTCCAACTTGAGAGAAAAACCCAAACGAATTCTTCTTCTTATATAAAATTCAATTGACAAATACCAAGACCGTGACCTAAACCCTTGACACAACAACCTCTCCAAGACCAAGTCACCTTCTTCATTGCTCCTTCTTGCACAAGTCAACACAAGTCAAACTGCTTGTCTTCCTTCGATTTTCGATTATCCTTCAAATTTCGGCTTTCCTTAACAGACCTGCAATTCTCGGCTACCTGAAGTCACTGCAAAATCACACGTGTTGGCTGAAGTATGGACTTTTAGGGTGTATTCCTAATTTGCTTGGCTTGAGAGCTTCTCCTTGTAACTTCAGCTAGCAAGACTGATGATTAGGAGACCCTTTACTTGACTTTTACAGGGGTTGATGTAAACCTATTGCAAAAAACCTAGTTTTTGCCACACGTGTGAGGAGATCCACCCAAAACAATACCAAAATTCTTCAATCTTCCTTTCTTCTTTCTCGTTGGTTATGAGGTTGCTCTTCTTGTGATTTTCGTGCTTCTTCTCCTTACTTGGATGCTTGACCGAGTTGCCTCCTTAGTGAGGCTGAGTTGCCCTATATATAGCAATTTGTCCATCAAAATAGGCCGACTTCGAGTGATTGTAACGAGGTCTTGGAGGATTTATGACACAAATAAATTACTTTTACAATGTGTAACATGCCCAAATGGGTATTTCATCTTTGACATTGACTCAATAGACTTTATGACTTGATGACCAAACCTAAGGGAACACAATGGGAGTCTTTACTATAAAAATAAAATTCCTTGCTCATGAAACCCATGAGACAAGCATTACAATAATAATTTTATTTTTATTCTTTACATAAAATCACAATTACACATGTCATTATGAAGACCGAACCTAGTTACACTTTTCAACATTCCCTCTTAACTAGGGAGGTATTCATAATGGTACTGTGAAAATTTCGATTGCCTCTGGAATCCTATTGTAGCAATTGGAATATATTCACCTAATTGTTAATTTTCTAACTTAACATTATATTTGCAATGTTACTATGGCAAACACTGAATACATCACACTGCAACCTACACAAATAAAGTGTGGAAGAAATACAAGTGCGGAAACAAATCTGAACAAGCATAGATCACACAACCATTCAACACAGTTATTTTTGGACTAATGTCCCCGGAAAAACCCAATGTGGGAAAACTGGTGCAACAGATCTAAGGGTTTATATATTATGCAATAATTATTTCTAAATAAAAACTAGATGCCTTTCTAGCTATCCTCATAGAGAATCTAACTAACAAGAAAGCTGGTGAGATTGCCTCTCACCCTGACACTGGAAGCACAACTGGCCAAAACCCCGGAAGGCAAGCCCCTCACAGTCTTTGTGCAGTCTTTGTGTCACTCTATGTGGGGACTGCATGGCTTCTGCATTCTGACACTTTTGTTGGCTAGATCTGACCCTCTGGCCCTTTCTGGTCTCACATCCCGGCTCTCCAACACTGGATCTAACTGACCCTCAGCTGATCAACGAGCTTCCTCAAGACTTCAGCGCCGCCTCTACGTCGCACTACGTTGTTTTTGTGTTGTCACTGCGTAGCTGCTACGTTGCCTCTGCTAGTGCTACTTTCTGTCTTCTCTGCTTTGTATTCTCCGGCTCAGGAAAACTTCCAACCGGAATTACTGCCCCTCATTGCAAAATATCTCACAATCAAATATTCTTTCTGAGAACTGCTCACTAAAGAAATCGATCTCTGATCTCCGCCAAATGTATTTTCCAAATCACCCTTCAAGCCATTCTCTTATAGTCTTCTCGTTGAGACTTCAACAGCCCAGATTAGATCTCTAATCAAGGCTAAGATTAACTTTTGACTTGATCTGTTTGTTCTAGATCATTCTCACTCATATTCTATTAATTCACTTTAATTATTTTATTTTCCTAAGTTTAGACTTAGGGTCCCTTTAAAAATAATTAGTTATTTCTATAGAATACAAGCCGAGTGGAATTTCACCAAACGATTTTGGGTTATCTGGAATACATGTGTCTAAGCCTCTCCACAAAATTTGAGACTTAGAGCACATCAGATGATACCCAAAATCAGCATGTACTTGGGTCATTCTCAATCTGAAGAATTCTCATAAGAAGAGTCGAATTGGTAACATATGTTTAGCATCATACCAACCAGCGTTGTTACATAGCAAGGCCTTGACTAACAACTCTATCTCTCCACAAGATCAGATCACAATGCTGGCGAGACCAATGATGTATAAACACCCTCATCATTGTCTCTCTCGTAACATACTCCACCCGGGTTCTCATAGTGTGTTCCACTAGGATTATTCTTGTCTTGGATTCCTAGTCCTCAAAGAATATTGGTCCTCTACAACTACTATTATCTTGGATGCCCTAACTCATCCTCAAAGAGCATCGGATGCCAGATGTTTATCCAATCCTCCATTTTGTCTTCCCAGGTGAAGACAAGAATGATGTGTCTATCTCTCCCTCTCAACTTATGGAGGTCATACCCATTCCACTGGAGGACCTCTACAACTACTATTATCTTAGATGCCCTAACTCATCCCCAAAGAGCATCAGATGCCAAATGTTTACCCAATCCTCCATTCTATCTTCCAAGGTGAAGACAAGAATGATGTGTCTATTCCCTCTCAACTTAGGGAGGTCATACCCATTCCACTGAAGGAATGTACCCAAGCTCCCTCTTAAATAGGGACTTGACCAACCTCCCTCGTGACCAGGGACTTGCTTCCAGCAGCTCACAGGTGGAGATGGGACAACCAGCTGCTTGTAGAACTCCTTCCTTCGATGTCATGAATTTCTTCTTTGTCATGGATCCTACATCTTTTGAGACTTCTTCGTAAGGCACAGACCATCGATCACTTTCATCCATGAGTCATGTCGTTACTTCTTTCATCGGAAAGTGATCCATCAGTCCTTATCTAGCCTTCCTTTATGCCATGTCACCTTCTTCATGCCATGTTTTCTTAAGGATCTTTCAGCCTTCTCCAAGGCCATCAGTGGTGGAAGACATCCACAACTCTTCCCTTGGCAACCCTGCATAAGCCCATCCAAATATAAAAAAATATGAAATGAACATTAAATCAAGATTACCTTTGTCGTTACTTCTTGTTTCCATCAACACCTTGCATACACATTGACTCATCTCCAAAATATATATATTGTCAAGGGTCTGTTTTCTCTTTCAGACTTTATTAGAGTCTTCATATCTTTCACGGAGATATCCTAGTCAAATCTCTCAATCCTTGAATATTGATTGCCTTCTCAATAGTTGCATACTTCACGATCTCTTCCTTTATTTCTTTACACATTTCTTTCCAGGAACTTTTCAATCATAGTTCCTCTAATTATTATCAACCACCTCATATTCCATATGAGGACATATTATGTTGATTTCATCTAGTCAATGTGTTACCCATGCCTTCCTGCATCTTTTCAAAGGAGGAGATCCTCTTCTTTTCATTATGCTCTCGAGATAGAGCATTTATCCATGTTACCTGCAACTATATGACATGACTCTAGTTTATCAAATACAAGCATACATGCTTCATTTTTCTTTTAGGTCATCTAGACTTCCTTCAGTAGCTTCCTTGATTAAAAGAGCTTAAATCCCTTGACCTGCCTTTTGACATCATACCATCCTTTATGAATTCCTCCAAGTTGGAATTCTTGATGAAACACTTGCTTCCTATTAATCGGTAAGCCTTCCAATGAAAATTCTAATAGAGGATCTTGAGTATCCTCATTCAAGAAATGTTTACCTTTAGACCGATGTATGCTGAGCTTTATACTGGATGATTTTTCCTTTTTCCCTTGAGTATCGCTTATGCTTCTAATGAGGTTACCAAGAGCTATATTTTGCCATAGACCTATTTCAACTATCATTCATGCTTTCCTATGAAGATGTCACGGGCTCTTGCTTTTAATGCTTTTATGAAGCCATGATGCATCCTATCATGCTTCTAATGATCCCTAACATGATAGTTATACAAAAACTTGAGAATAACCTGGTGAGGAAAACTTATCTCAAATATAGTAGAGATCTTTTACTTTCTCCTTTTTGCATTTCTTCTTTTCAACTTCTTCCTCTTCTTTAGTGATATGGGCTTCTTCCCTTCTTCGATTGTTGTTGTCCTTCTTAAGCTTGGGACAATCTCTCTTGTAGTGCCCATATCCTTGACATCCATAGCATTGGATCTGAGACATATTGATCTTCTTCTTTTTATGAGGCCCAAACTTGCCAAATATTCCTTTGCTTCTTGACATGGTAGCAAATGTTTGAACCTGCTCATTAGATCTTGTACCACTTTTTTCCTTCAACTTGTTTTCTTCACTCTTGCATAGTGACCAGAAATTATTGAATGGGATAGATTTCTCCTCTTCATGAGCCTTTGATACAAGGTTTCCTTGTTCATCAACTATAGCATTTAGAACAATGGTAATCATTTCTTTATCGGATATCATCTCTCTTAGATCTTGACGTTCATCCCTTTTCTGAGATGTTTTTGGGAGACATGTAGATATCCCTTCATCCTTTGATGCTTTCAATTTGCATAGATCAAATCTTAGTGATATGATTTTTCCTGTCGTGCTTTCAGAGAATAATTCTACTAGCCTATCATATATCCCTATTACTGTCTCCAACTCTGCTACATATGGGATGAGGGAATCCTTAATGGATTCTATAAGGATCCTTTGAGCCCTTAGATCCTTTTTCATATATTTAGATAGTGCTTTCCCTTCAGATGGTTTGGATACTTTTCAATTGACATGATCAATAACTTCATTTTCCTTGAGGACTAACTCTATCCTCCTTTTTCATGCAAGGAAGTTTGATGACCCAACCAACTTGTTGATCTCCTTAAAAAATGAAGTCATTTTACTAAAATTTATAGGAATAAAGATACTTGCCTTTCAAGTGAAGATAAACTCTTCAACTTGGTCCCTTTGTTGATGATGAATGATAATTATGTCTTAATGCTTCTTGGATGTGATCTTAATCAAGGATGAGGATTTCCTCTCGAAATTAAATCCTTCCTTCAATGAGAGGGAGATTTCTTTGATATCTTTGGAGATGACAACACTTTTGATCTAGCTTCCTTTGGATGAATAGTCTTTAAGATACTTCAAAATATTTGAGGTGATGTTTGAGTGTGGATCCCAAGAATGCTTCTAGGGTTTTGACTTTCTTCAAGATGATGATGTGATCTTTGTTCTTGAAGTGCTTCTCTTGGATGGATAGACTTCAAGTTACTTTGATTTGTAGATCTCTTTAACTAAAGTAGATGTAGCGTCTTGGCCTTATTATTCTTGATGATGATTTGAGCGATAATTTCAAGACTTCTTCTTTTCTAGGGTTTTGAAACTTCTTTGTAGATCTTGACTTCAAGATGGTCTTCTAGACATGCTTTGATGTCCTTCTTGAATGCTTGTGTGTCTCTTGATAAGATTCCCTTCCTTAAGATTGTCACCTTAGCTCTGATACCATGTTGAGAAATCTAGAGCATAATAATTAGGTGATTTCTCTTCTAATGATAATTGTTTGTGAATGATTTTAGCTTTGTTAGATTAGGATCTTCTCTTTGCTTAGATTATTATAGTGTTCTTCTTCATCAAACAGCTACCAATGCATAAACAATAAAGAGACGAGAGACACAAAATGTAGGCGATGAGCCAGGGCCAAAACCTCTCCAACTTGAGAGGAAAACCCAAACAAATTCCTTCTTATAGAAACTTCAATTGACAAATACCAAGACCGTGACCTAGACCCTTGACACAACAACCTCTCCAAGACCAAGTCACCTTCTTCATCACTCCTCCTCCTTGCACAAGTCAACACAAGTCAAACTACTTGTCTTCCTTCAGTTTTCGACTATCCTTCAAATTTCGGCTTTCCTTAACAAACCTGCAATTCTCGGTTGCCTGAAGTCACTAGAAAATCACACGTGTGGGCTGAAGTATGGACTTTTATGGTGTATTCCTCCTTCGCTTGGCTTGAGAGCTTCTCCTTATAACTTCGACTTGCAGGACTGATGGTTAGGAGACCCTTTACTTGACTTTTACAAGGGTTGATGTAAACCTTCTGCAGAAACCATAGTTTCTACCACACTTGCGAGGAGATCCGCCCAAAACAGTACCAAAATTCTTCGATCTTCCTTTCTTCTTTCTCACTGGTTATGAGGTTTCTCTTCCTGTGATTTTCGTGCTTCTTCTCCGTACTTGGATGCTTGACCGAGTTGCCTCCTTAGTGAGGCGGAGCTGCCCTATATATAGTGGTTTGTCCATCAAAATAGGCTAACTTGATCTTGAGCCTATGCCTACATGTCTTTTCTAGAATCATCTTTTAGGCCGACTTCAAGGAGTGATTGTGACGAGTTCTTGGAGGGTTTATGAGACATAAATTTTCTTTTACAATTTGTAACATGCCCAAATGGGTCTTTCATCTTTGACATAGACTCAATAGACTATATGACTTGATGACCAAACCGAAGGAATCACAATGGGAGCCTTTACTATAAAAATAAAATTCCTTGATCATGAAACCCATGAGACAAGCATTACAATAATAATTTTATTTTTGTTTTTACATCAATTACATAAAATCACAATTACACGTCATTATGAAGACCGAACCTAGTTACACTTTTCAACAATTAAATTGCATTTCCTTAGAAAAATTTGGCCCAATAGCCAACATTTATTAATTCATTAATAAATGTTTCTTTTCTAAGTTAGAATTAGGTGAAAAATCATAAAAGTCACTTACTCAACATGAACAAGTGCATAGAGAGTCTTGGACCACTCTTGCATGCTTAACACCTAGCCTATGTGGAAGTAAATGTCCATTGATATAACATGAACACCCCCTCCTAACAAGGAAGGTATTTTGCACCACCCCTAACTTATCCCTATAGAAGACAAACTTCCCAATCACTAGAGGCTCAGTGAGAATGTCTACAACCTAATCATCTGTGGAGATATTCTTGAGATACACAACTCCCCTTTAGACCCTATCTCTGATGAAGTGATACCTGATCTCTATATGCTTGGACCTATGATGAAACAATGGATTCTTCGGGAGTTTGATGCAACTTTGATTATCGCAGTGAAACACTATGGGAACCTACTTAAACCAAATAACCCTATGAGCACCTTACGAAGCCAAACAGCCTCACAACTTGCCATATTTGTTACCATGTACTCAGAAGTCTACTTGCTAAACAATGAAATCATTGTTGACCCCAAGTTGACGCAGCATCCTAACGTGCTCTTCATGTCCATTGCACTACCATACCAATCTGAGTCTGTATAGCCCTGCAACTGCACTCCACCAATCCTAACATACCTCAACCTATACTGCATTATACCTCATAGATACCTAAGCACATGTTTCGTTGCAACCCAATGCGCCCTACTCATCTCCACCATAAACTAGCTCTGAGTATTCACAGCAAAGTATATATTTGGCCTAGTGTTGACCAGATACATCAAAGAACTGTTATGTTGCCTACACAATGTGGGATCCACCAACTTTGACTCAAAAGCATTCAACTTCTTCAAGTTCATAGTCATGGGTTTAGAAGACCTAAAATCTGCCATCACGAATCTCATCAAGATATCAGCTACATATTTTTCCTATCCCAAGAAAATATCACTTGTCTACATCCATACCTTCGATCCCAAAAAATTGCACATTATGTTGATGTCCTTCATCTCGAACTTTGAGGCAAGATCTCGCTTGCACATCTCTAGGAGCTTCTCTAACCCTGTGAAAAAAAGATCATCCAAATAAAGATCCAAGATGTGTGGATCATTTCCAACTAGTACATAGACATCCCTCAATGCTTTCGTGAGTTTGTATAGTGTTTTCTTCAACTTGCATGCATACATGAGAATCTCTCCCATGCACCTCAAAGCCCTGAGGCTACTCAATGTAAATCCTCCTCAATATCTCCATTGAGTAAGGTTAACTTCACATCCACTTGATGTATCCTCCACTCCATCTTGAAGCAATAGATATAACTCTAATAGAAGTATACTTGGTGGCTGGAGTGAATATCTCCTCATAATCCACTCCCTCCTCCAATCCCATTGTCTAATCTTAGGACCCTGATCTTCCTCCCAATATAGTTCTCCACGAGAGCTGTGAACTCCCAAAACTGACTGAAGACGTTATCCTTGGTCCTCATGAAGCAAATCCATATCCTTCTGGAGAAGTCATTTAAAAAGGTCACGTAGTAATTGTAACCACTCAAAGACGACACTAACATAGGACTACACATGTTCAAATGCACCAGATCTAATATCCCATTGGACCTGGTAACACTGCTTGGAAAAGTTGTGTTGGCATGCTTGCTAAGTGCACATCCCTTGCACATACATTTTCGCTCTACATTGAACTCTGGAAGACCAGTGGCAATGTCAGTCAGTATTGGCAAAGCCCTCTGATGCAAGCAACCCATCCTCCTGTGCCATAACTCGCACAAGTCGTCACTATCATGAACCAGAGCACAAACAGGTTGAGCTAGCAACATGTACAAGCTACCCACTCTCCTCCTAATTACACACCCTGCACCTACACTAGAAGTTCTCTGCCTAACAAGTACTTGTTCATTCGAAAATACACCTCATACCCCTTGTCCTCCACAGTTGAGACTACTCGAAGGTTCTTCATTATCCCTAGTACATAAAGCACTTTTATCACCTCTAAAGGTCCTCCTAACCGTAGCTGAAACCAAATAGTCCCAACCCCTCTACTGCACACTTGGCATTATTGCCAGGCTCTACATGTAGATCTGAATCTCTCTTTGAAATACTAGTGAACGGCTCTCATGATCCTTTCATGTGACGAGAAGCACCATTGTCCATGAACCATGCACCCTTGTATATGGTGCTAGAAAGATAAGACACTAACGAGAACTCCTCGAACTTGGTGGCAAACTTGTTGATCTATGAATCTACTAAAGCTATAACTTGTGCCTTCCCCTTGCCCTTCTTCTTGTTTGGACATTGACCTATATAATGGCCAAATTTATGACAAGCAAAGCATTTTATTTTGCTCATGTCTTTCTTCTTTTCAGCTCCTGAGGTAGCCTCTCCTCTTGAATTCTTCTTGGTCTTCTCTAGAGATTCCTCTCAAATTTCCTCTTGGATGAAATCATCCCACAATCTCTCCCAGACTTGAAGTTTCTCTCGTGCCACAATACAGTTGATGAAGGGAGCCCATGGCTTAGTGACACCATTCAGGGATGTTCTCACTAATTCTTGATCATGACCTCCCTAACTGCAGCCAACTCATCACAAACTTGTTTGATCCTAGTGAGATAAGATGCTACGATATTTGATCTAGACATCTTGGTGCCCCCTAAGTTTCTCCCTTACCACCATTTTCCTATTTTGGTTCACTTTGATATAATTTTGGCAAAGCCTCCCACATGTCCCTGGCAGTCTTCTTTCAAGAAAGATAAGGTATCACATGGTCCTTCACCACATCCAAAATAACCCTTATGGATTTCACATCTTTTTTATTATGGATGGCCAGTAGGGTAGGGTCGATAACAGGGGTGATTTGTTGATCTACAAGCTCCCAAATCCCATTCTCCATCAACACCAATGGTATCCTCTCGTTCCAAGGATTGTAGTTGGATGCACCCTCCAGTCAGTCTTTGAATCTCAGTCCAGTTGCAACCATCCATCCAACCTCCAAATCAAATACTCAACCCCAAAAAATAAATAAATAAATAGTGCTACGAGAAATTATTCTGTTGAAACCATAGTGACAAATCAATCTTCCACTATTGCAGAGTTTGGAGCTCTGATATCATGTTAAATTTCCAATACCAAATCTGATTTAAATTCCTAGCAATTTATTTTATGCCCATAAAAATATTCGCCCAGTAAAAAAAAACTTTAATTGTTGAACAAAAATACACTGGTATTTTAACTTAAATAATTTGCAACAAAAAATTAGTCACAAACACAACAAAAGTTTTGACCCTCCAACTTTCTCTTTCACTTTATTACTCAAGAAAATTAAGAACTACCTTAATAGGGATAATGACCCTCACAAGATACAAAGAAAATATAGCCAATAGAACCTAGCAAAATCATCCCCTAGAAATTCACCCTACACTTTTGAAGTATGACAATATGACTCTATTCAAGTTATTTGACCCTTCACTCATGCGGCCACATCCTTCTCAACCTCCCCACACTCGTAGCACGCCTGTTGGAACTTGGCATCAACCCTCTTGGCCTTTCCAAGCTTGTGGCACACTCTTGGCCTCAACCCTAAAAAATCCTCTACACTTCACTTGTGCACTCCACCAGCAAAAATACTATGTGCTCACTTGAATCTCTAGTTGCAAAATTTCTTCCTCTTCAATCATGAGTCTATAACTCCTCTTCAAAAATTCGCTCTTCCAATAGTTTAATGTGTCTTTCTCCTTCCATAGGATTTCTTTTATAATTATCATTGAGCCAAACCCTCAATCTCAAAACTGAAGGATGGATAGGATTAAATCCTAACCAATTTAGATCAACGGTAGAGATTAGATCTAATTCACTAGATTGATTAAATCACTTATCCTTAGAAAACTCTAACCCAATAGCCTTAATTAATTAATTAATCAATGTGCTTTGTTTCAAAATTAGACTTAGCAAATAAATCATAAAAGTCACTTACTCAACATGGGCAAGTACCTAGAGAGTCTTGGACCAATTCTGCATGCTTGACACCTAGCCTATGCAGAAGTACTTGTCCGTTGCTATATCATCAACAGATATTTCACTACTACTATAGGTTCTTCCAAAGAGATACCTAGCACCATGGTTTGCATTTGAATTTTAGAAGTGTATTCCTGAACACTTTGTCTTTGTTCTTTTTGAAGAAGTTACTATTTCATAAATTGTTCCTCCTCATTGATTGTGGGATAGAACTATGATTTCAACAATCCCTAAACATTATCCCATTTTGTAACCAGGGGATTCCTTCCTAGCCCCAAGGCATCTACATAATTCTCCCACTATATCAAGATTCAAAGCATGTCCAACCATTTTCGAATGAGCAAAAGAACTACTTTGGGTTTCTTTTATCAAATAATTCTCATTGTTTCAACCAACGATTAGGTTTCTCAACATTAACTTGGCCATCACATGCTAGTAATTCAAGTTTTTCTTCAACCTTGAATGGAGTATTTGAAGACAAAGGAAGAGAGTTAGTATTAATTGAACTATTGGATTGTTCACACTTAGGTTGTTCCAAACTTTCACTTCTATTACCAAAATTTGCCTCACGCCTCTGTGCATCCTTCACTACCAGTAGTCATGTTACCATTTCAATCATTATATCAATGCTCTACTCCAGCCATGTAAACCTAGCTTCAAGATCTCCCTTGGGTGGTTCCTCATTAAAAGTTTCCATCATTTTCGGTAGTCTACTTTTTCCCATGCCTTGCAACGACTCTCCACACTTTGCTATCAACTACGAGCATTTTTCATCAAGTTGTTCACAAAGTGTTCTTGAACTTGGGTTCTAGGACCAATATAATCTGTAATCACTCAACCTATGGTCAAGCTTGACCAATTCATCAATAAAAAATTTATTAATTTTGCAAAAATTAAAATGTTTATTTTTGCTTGCTTGATATTTCATTGTGCATTAATTCTCACTAAGTATTACTTGATTAAGAAATGAATTATATAAAAATAACATACAAATTTTACCTTGAAAATCTAATTGGGAAAACCAGCAAGAAATGGCCTTTCTCAGCTACATTTTGCAAATTATCTTAGTTCTCAGGAAATCTTTACTCCAAGTGGACGAGCTCATACTCTCCCCTTCATGCTCTCAATATAGGTCTAGACTTCTCATTGTCTTCAATCCTCTAATTTTGCACCATTTGCTCTCCAAGAGTTTTCCTGTAGCTTCAACCCTCCAATTTGTATCTTGATCTACCTTTTTATTACCTCCCTATATTTGTTTCTCTCCCCTCAAAAGGCAAGAGACTTTCCTCCAAACTCCAGATTGATCCACTACCTCCTCCATCTTCCTTGAAAACTCTCGAATGTTGTCAACTAAACCCCCCAACATAGCCACCTCCAATAATGGATTTTAAGCAGTACATTTTTTTTCTTGAAGAGTTACTTTTGCCAACATGGATGCCTTATGGTATCTTCCTATTTGTTGGGCTACCCATTTATCAACACTTTGTGTAGCCACGTCATCTGCAATTGGGCAAGTAGGCCTTGTTACCGTAAGATCTAGCAGGCCTAGTGCAGAGCCTCACTAAGCAACCTGGGTCTTATGGCAACAAAAAGATTAAACACCACTGTCACCTCAACGAACTCTCTTATGTTGTTTTGTGGTGAGATATTATCCCCCCAAGGGAGGTTTCCCTAGCAAGACTAAGAGGTTAGATGACTAGAGTTCCAAGCCAAATGGCTCTCTAAGGACCTTGCAAATAAATCACCTAAAAACGTCTTTAAGAAAGGAGGGTTCAAGAATGATAAGAGTGTAATGTAGGGAAGAAGGTATCCGCTAAGCCTTAGAGGCCAAGATAGGAATTACAATTGTTCAAGTACACTTTCTACAAACCCCACTAAACTAAAGAAAAAGTGGTCACAAACTAAGGTTTTTATTATATGCAAATTTACATGCAATATAACAGTAAAGAAATAGCCTTTTGATGGTTGAGATCAACAAATGACTAAAGGCCTATCAAAGAGGTAAGCAAAAGATAGGTCAACTTTAGGTTTTTAATGGTTGAAAATGCATGAAACGACAATAAATATCTAGACGTCAACCCTATTTTCCGAGGGTAAAACATGCAATTAAAGCTAAATTTTGCCTTTTTAAATTTATTAAATGCAATTTCTACCAATAGAACAATAACAAGTAGATGTAAAATGGATATAAAATGCAGATTTAAACCGAACCCTAGCCTTTGTTACCAAGAAATAAAGAAAAGTGAGAAATTTTAAAGGTGGTCCCATAATAAGACTAGTTACCCTATTCAATTGGGCAAAGCAGCCAATTAGGGCAAGATCAATGATGGAAGGACTTGGATAGGGAAGATCAGAGACAGTGGAAGCCTAATTCACTTCTCCTAGAAACCCTGGGAACTTATTTCATAGAAAATTTGAAGTCAAAGCATGCATGAAAACTAGTTCCTTTGATGGATTCTTGAATGACAAATTTTGCATAATTATATAGAAACAAGAGTTCATGAAAGATATTGCAGTTTTTAATATGGCACAAGATAAACACTAATTTAAAAAAATATAATACAAAATGGAAGAAGATAGCATTAAACTTACACAATTCAAGCAAGAATCACTTCATCAAACCAAAAGATAGTCTCTCCATGCAAAAATATCCTCCTCAAGACAACTTGCACCATTATTTAGCCATTGCAACCGACAAAAATTTAAAAAAAAAAAAAGAAAGAGAAGAGTTAGTCCACACTCACTTAAGAGAATAGGGGTGAGTGTGTGTGATGATGATCCAATGAAAACGACTTCCCTCTATTTATATGAGGGCAACCAAGTCATTTTTCATTACTTTACAATGAAAAAGCCCTAAATTTTTGCTTTAAGTGTTCAACTAGGCCAATAGGTCACAAGCTAACCTAAAGATATCTTTACAAATGATAAATCATTATAAAAATGCCATAAATCCCCCACATGTGTAGGAGGAAATGTTAATTTTTAGAGCTATATTGTTTTCTGCTATAGATAATTGCATTTTCAAACTTTTTCAACATTTCCATATAACATTCACCCCATAACACCATTTCATCATTAGCAATTATGCAGAGAGAACAATAACATCAACAATGCATCGGAACAGTAAGGAACAATAGAAGAAGAGAAAACACAATAGAGACACAAGGATTTAGGTCAAAGACCAGGGAAAAACCCCACAAGGAGGAAAACCCAACCAGATTCTTCTTCTTAGATACTCATCATATGTTTGGTTGAGATACAAAGTACAAATATCATGAGACATTAATCACATTGAGCCACCTAAGGCCAATCTAGCAACAGGACATATCATATTATCATAGTCATTGTCATATCATGGATACATTGTCATACATCAAAGTGTCATTCCCATATCAAGGTCACTGTCATTGTCAAGAAGATCACTGTCATGTCAAACCATAGATCATATTGACGTTTCCATACACCAAAGGTCATTATCATATGTGTAAGAAAATCTATTACGGTAGCATATTAATTCATCTTTTCCTTACTTGACAGTTCTTTGTGACATTATGTTCATCTTCTTAATTATGCTTATGTTCTTATCATCAAATAAATTCCAAAACAATAAAGATCACATGAACACAAGATATAGGCTCCAAGCCAGGGAAAAACCCCTCCAAGGGGAAAACCAAGAAAGAACTTCTCTTCTTATAGAATCAATTTCAAAGAAGACTTCCAAGACCAAACCCTAGACCAGGGCTCCCACCAAGAACCAAGCCAACGAGCCAACCTTCCTCCTACAAAACAAGACAAGGCTCTTCCAAGGATAGCGAAGCAACATCCCTTCAAGATAATGGTTCTTCTAGCCTTTCGTCCTTACTCAAGTGATTTCAACTTTATCTGAAATTTCGGACCCTAGAAACCCTAGTGTACTCGCACGCGTGGTCAATAAAGGACAGATTTCAGACTTCCCATTTCTTCTAGGGCTTCTTCCTTCCTTCGATAGCCTTCTCCTTGCTTTTCTAAGACTTTCGCACTTCTTTCCAATTGCAAATCGATCTCAAAGATGTATGCTTGATATGTGTATCAATGGAGGTCTAAGTCCTTCCTTATATAGCCTTCCAAGTGGCTCTTTAAGCCCACTCTAGGCTGGTTTTAGTTGGTTGGCCGACTTCCTCTTGGGAACCCTCTAAACACTTCCAAATACAAAATAAATTTTCTTTTTCTTGATACAAGTGCCCACAAGGGTCTTTTACAAAGTGATAATGACTCTTGACTCATGACAAACCCTAGGAGCATTCAGTGGATGCTTGACCTAGTGACAAATAACTTGAGCATGAAACCCATGCTTTACAAATAATTTTTCTTTTATTCTTTACATCATTTTCTTTCTTCTTTTAATAAATACATAAGCATTACAATTATGAAAACTGAAACTAGTTACATTCTTCAACAATATGTACATAGCCCTTTGTCATATATCAAAGGCATTGTCATGAAGATTATTGTCACATATCAAGGAGCGTTGTTGTGACTTATTACATATTGTCATGTAGATTAAGGGTATTTTCATAGTCATATATCTAAATCATTGTTATAAGGGATTCTCACGATCATTACCATATATACATTAATTGTCATGGGTCATTGTCGTCATACTTTAATTCTCCATTGTCAATGGGTCATTGTCATGGGTCATTGTCGTCAAGTCACTATCATAAACCAAGGTCAATGTTATGTTGATCATAGCCATGCCTCACTATTATATATATCATTGTCATGTTTCCGAGTCAATCATAGAGATCAGTCACTATCATATGCCTCCAAGTCATCGTCATATAGATACTTTTTCATACCTCAAGTTGCAAGCCATAGAGTAACAGTTGCGAATTACAGAGACAATGTGAACCTCAAGAAATAACACATCGAGCCATAGAAAGATAATTGTGAACCACTGTAGAATGTGAGCAATTGAAATATGTATGAGCCTTAAAGATTAGCAAGAGCCACAGGTAATAGCAAGCCACAAGAATATGTACGTGATCTGTTGTAGAATGCGAGCTACTCATAGATTAGATACGAGCCACAAATCCGTTAATGCAAGCCACCAAGAATGATGTGAGCCATTGTTAGAATGAAATGCGAGCCCTAGAAATACGAACCACAAATATATTAATGAGAGCCATTGTAATTATATGTGATCCATAGGAGCGAGCCATTGCAGTTGAGCTACAGGAATGTATGTGAGTCAAAGAAGCTTAGTGTGATCCATATATAATATGAGCCACTGTAATACGAGCCTCAGACCCATCGAAAGAAAGGGAACCACAAAGAATATGAGCCATTGTAATGTGAGCCTCAGAGACATAGAAAGAAATCAAACCACAGAGAATATGAGCCACTGTAATGCAAGCCTCAGAGCCATTGAAAGAAAGCGAACCACAGATAATATGAGCCACTGTAATGTGAACCTTAGAGTTATAGAAAGAAAGCGAACCACAGAGAATATGAGCCACTGTAATGCGAGCCTCGGAGGATATAGTGTGAGTTGACCTGCCTCAGAGAACACTGAATTCATGTGCCAAATGGAAGAGGATCATTGCCACTATATAGTTATTTCCATGTACGAAGGGTCACAACTTTTGGGTAGACCGACATGATGAAATGAAGTCGACTTGAAGAAATATGAGGGAAATTCTTTAAATTCGAATTTGCTCGAAAATAATATTAAATATACCTTCCACATGTCTTTAATGATTGCTTGCCCAAGAAATTTTGTGCCATATTAAATAATAATATTTCTTTCATCCATTTGAATTCTCTTTGGGGCAGTTGAGTTCCTATGGGGAAATCCGTCCCATATTTGCCCCAATTTTCAACAAGAAAGACTCTCTAACATGACATCATCCTCCAAGAGTGATCCTCGCTCCAAGGGACATCATCAAAATGCATGGGTAGATCTACAAGTAAGATCTCCTTCACCAAGACGTCATTGTCAAGAAGGCTTAAGTCCCCCTCCTAGGGCATGCAAGGGTGACATGGCAACCTTAAGATCAATCATTAACACCAATATAGGGTGTGTTAGACCTCCCAAACCATCTCAAATGGTATCCATCATCAATTAGGCTTTGGATTAGAGCAACATTCATTAAGCTTAAGTTCAAGCCAAGCTTGGGGGTGTCCTAAGTCGATCTAAGCACATCATTAATTAAGCCAACACCTTGGCATCTTGGCTCAATGTTTTAGCATCTGGAGGTTTGGAAAGGGGCATACAACCATGTGGAGACTCCTCAAAGCCTAATGCTCATCTCATGAAGAAAAACATTGTGCCTCTGGTGTCATATGTGTTCTCAAAGTTGGTCTAGACATCCTCTTCATTGTGTTGAAAAGGTGTCAAGCCCTCCATCAAGGGATCTCTACTGCATGTGTGATGAACCACTTGAAACATAGCCTCAAGATCAAGTGAGATCAACAACATTAAAGATGGAGACCATTAAAGCATCATACTGGACCATATTCAATGTTAGAGGCACAAAAATACTCTACATAAACCTTGCCTTTAAATGTCTCTTTAGCTGATGATTTGTAAGCAAGTTACCACACTTATGTTAAGGATGATTATAGAATCAGCCCTACTAAGTGCTTCCAAACCCTAATGGGCGGAACATTGCACAAGTAGGCCCATCAATCCATAGATGTGTGTGATAATTGTGGTCATCGAAAGGCAAAGACTTAAAGCAAGATGGCCATAGTCATAGCACCAGCTAAAGGATGTCCATCATCTTGAGTATAAAGATGATAAGAAGGAGCAATCGTGGAGGCATGAGTTACCTCCTTCTTCAGCTTACTTTTCCCACCCCTCTAGTGCGCCTTTTACTTTAATGAATTAATTGTCTTTCTTACATAGCTTAGCTAACCCAGCTTGCTTTATGCTTTTCCAATACCCATTAAAAATGTAGCAATTTGGGGTCGAGACCTTCATAAGTTCCTTTATTTAGATAGAGCATGAAATGCTTAGGAACTAGGGGATGGCTAGTGAAGGGGGTAGAGCTCTTGCTAGGCTTTTTCCCACATGGTTATTATATGTCCAAGCCATCTTTTGCATTTTGCATTTTCTTTCATTTGTGGCTTCATACACTTTTATCTTTCTTTTAACTACATCAACCTCTTAGGGGAAATTTCTAGGCCCTAATTCAATCCCAATGACCAATGACAAGCAACCCAAAGAATGGAAGTGGATATAAGGGAGAAATGGAAGATGGTAAGAATGGATTACCTTGGGCGTGTTATATCAATCAATGTCTCCACTTAGTGCACCTCCTAACGATGGAAGAAAAGGGCCTCAGGGAAAGTCACACTGGACTTGGGGAAAAGGAGAATCTCCAAAGTGAAGTATGTGAACAAGGGCACAATCAAGAGCGGTCAACCATCCAACTTGGCTTGTGATCCATATTGGTATGCCCCTAAACATCAAATGAAAGCAAATGATTACATAAAAAGTTAGGGTACCTTTTGATGGATGATCCACCTTTGTTCAAGAAGTTTGTTAGGGAGAAAGCATTGATCGGAGCATACGTGGATGTGATAGCCAAACCTAGCTCATAGCTAAATAATCTAGAAGACTTGGACTATAAAGTAATTTATTGAGGATATTCTATTTAGACTTCTCGTTAGATTACTTATCAAATAGCAAATATTCTATTTAGACTTCTCGTTAGAATACTTATCTATAGACAGTATAGTTGTATAAGCTATTAATTACTTGTAGCTTGTCAGCTGTATAGCACATGATAATGCTAGCAGAAAAGGACTGAGAGATTAAAATTTCAATTTTCAGTTTTTGATAATGCTGGCGGGAAAGCTTTGACACAATATCTAGATAATAGTATAAAGTATATATACTTAGTTTTTAGTTTTTAGTTTTCAGTTTTCTGTGTACAAAGGATGACTACATCATTAATAATTTAACTAGATCATGATGTAGAGTGCAAATATTTGGATGATGAGGATGCATACTCATATATAGATATGTAGTTAGACCTAATCTAGATCATCATATTGATCGAGTGATCATTGATGATGTTGAGAAATTTAGGGCAACTAGATTAAGTGATTTCTCTTACTTTGATAAATGCTTGTGATGTATTTTTACTTAACTTAATTAGCTTCTTTCACTTGATTATATTTAGTATTCTTATCATCAAACAGCTAACAAACCATAAAAACAATGAGACAAGAGGACACAAGATGTAGGCGACCAGCCAGAGCCAAAACCTCTCCCCTCTTAAGAGGAAAGCCCACAAGAATTCTTCTCTTCTTATATAACCTCAAATGATGAATTCCAAGACCTATGACCCTTGACCAAAAGCCCCTCCAAGACAAAGTCAAACCTCTCCTTTGAAGAACTTTCTTCTAGCAAAGTCAACCCAAGTCAATCCAGCTTCACAACTATTGCAACTCTCTGCTTCAACCTCAACTTCGAACCTGCAACTGGGACTGCAATTTTCGGCTATTGCAAAAACCCTAGCTTCTGCACATGTGGAAGAATAAGGTGTTCTTACAGTCTGTTTCTCCTTCACTTGGAATGGCTTTTTCTCTTAGGAAACTCGACTTCCAGTGGAGACTTCTTGAGGGACAAATCTCAGCTTCCTTGTGTAACTGTAATTCGGTACTTCTGCAACAGAACATAGCCCTACATATCTCGCACGTGTGAGGTGAATAGCCCAAAAAACAATCCTTAAAACTTCACTTTCCTCTTCCTTAGATTCTCTTTCCCTTCGTTAGGTATCCTTTTCTCTTCTTGTGCTTCCACGAACTTGACTGATGCCCTTTTGCAAATGAGGTCGAGTCCTATATATAGTCTTCTTGTTGCATTTGTAGGTTGACTTGTCATTGTCCTTAGGCCGACTTGTCTCTTATGAAGGCCGACTTGTTGCTTGCACATTGACTAGGTCTTGGAGGGTTTTGACTCTATTTTTGACTCAAATAAGTTTTCTTTGCAATATGTAACATGCCCAAAAGGGTCTTCCATACATGACAATGACTCAATTGACTTGTAAACTCAATGACAAGCCCTAAAAGCACTCAATGGGTGCTTGACCTATAAAAATAATTTTTCCTTGAGCATGAAACCCATGCATCAAGAATAACAATAATAAATTTATTTTTCTCTTTACAACAAATACATAAAATCGTGATTACACGTCATTATGAAGACCAAACCTAGTTACATATTTCAGCACTCCCTCTTAACTAGGGAGGTATTCATAATCCATACAAGGTACTTGGACATTATCAAACTAAAGAATTCTCATAAGAAGAGTCAGCTTGGTAAGCCATCTCGTAAGCTACTTCCTTAGCTTATGCCAAAGCATCTCATCATACCAACCAACACTGTTACGTAGCAAGGCCTTGACTGACAGCTCTATCAGAACACAATGTCGGCGAGACCAATGACTAATAGACACCATTATCATTGTCTCTCAAGGCACATACCCCACTAGGGTGTTCACAAGGTATGTCCTTTTAGGACAATTCCTATCTTGGAATAACACATCCTCAAGGAATTTCCTCTTCGACTACTCTTACCTATTGGATGCCCTACCACATCCTCAAAGAGTATCGAAATTAATCTCAGATCCTTACCCAATCCTCCATTTTTTCTTCACAACATGAAGAAAAGAATGATGTGTTTATCTCTCCCTCTCAATTAGGGAAGATATACTCATTCCTATAAAAGGAATATACCCAAGATCCCTCTTATCGAGGAACTTGTCCAAGCTCCCTTGTAACTAGGGACCTGTTACCAACAGTAGCTATCTACTTCTTTGGTGGAGATCATGGTACTTTCAGTTGCTTATAGGGCCCCTCCTTTCGATGTCATGAATTTCATTTTCATCATTATGGAGCCTTCATCTTCTAGTTTTTCTTCGTAGGGAATCGGCCATCCATCACTTTCCTTCAACGAACCATAGGGTCGAACCATCAATCATGTCATCCTTCTCTTCATCAAAAAGTAATCTTCTAGTCCACATTTGGCTTCTCTTCATTCAGCTACCTCTTCTAAGTGATGTTTACCTTAAGGATCTTCCATCCATTCCCACAAGTACTAGTTGTAAGTCACATCTACAACTCTCTTTCGGTAGCCCCGTATCAACCCAACTAGATGTTGTTCAAAAATCAAAATGAACATCAAATCAAGGTTATCTTTTATGATGGCCTTACATCATGACATTTGCTTGCTTACAACATCAACATCCTGCATATTCATAAACACATCTCCAAGACATTCAATGTCAAGGGTCTCCTTCTTTTACAGACTTCATTAGAGTCTTCATACCTTCCCTGTGGAGATGTCATAGCCAATTCTTCTTAGTCATCAGATGTTGATCACTTATCTTATCTTATGTGACTATAGTTGCATCTTTCACGAACTCTTCTTCCTTTCTTCACATATTTCTCCCCAGGAACTTCTATACATAGTTCATTTATCGTGTCAACTACCTCATATTCTGTATGAAGTCATATTATGTTGATTTCATCTTGTCAATATGTGAACTAGTTCAAAGAGATCCTTCTTCTTTGATCATGCTCATAAGATATAGCATTCACCCATGTTATCTACAACTATATGATGACATGACTTTAATCTTATCAAATATATACAAACCTCTTTTCTCCTTTTGGCCATATAGACTTACTTCGACAGCTTCCTTTCCTTTCTTGAAAGTACTTCAACCATTTTGACATGTTGCACTTCTTTGTCATCATACCATCATCTTTCTAAACAATAGATCCGACACAAGGTGGAGTGATCAGCAAGACACTTGCTTCTACCGGGTAGAGGTGAACCTTCTAATGATGATTTCAACGAAGGATCTTGATTATCCTCATCCTGCAAATGCTCCTTCCTAAGGATGATGATGTATGATGAATTTATTTTCTATCCTCTGTCATGCAAGATGACTTTCTTCTAACCATATGTATTATTTGTGCTTTCAATGAGGTTACCAAGGGCTACCTCCTTATGATGATTGCTACAACCATGTAGACTTTTACTTCAACTATCCTTTCAAGCTTCTATAATGATGTTGTCAGCTCTTGCTTCAATCGTATGCTTCTAATATGATGCCATCTCCTAATGTGATGCATCATATCATACTTACAATGCTTTCTAACATGATAGCTATCTTTCACAAAAATTGAAAAAGAACTAAGTGAAGGAGATTATCTCAGTCATAGTAGAGATATTTCACTTCCTCCTTCTTTGATTTCTTCTTCTCAGGTTCTTCCACTTCTTCGTTGACATGGGATTCATTCCTTTCTTTCCTTTTCTTGTTGTCCTTCTTAAGTTTTGGACAATCTCAATTGAAATGCCCATATTCCTAATAGCCATAGCATTGGATTTTTGACATATCGATCTTCTTCCTTTTTTGAGGACCAAACTTTCCTTTTCTCCTAGCCATGGCAGCAAATGCTTGAACTTGTTCGCTTGGCCCTACTTTGCTTTTTGCCTTCAACCCAGTTTCTTCAATCTTACACAATGACCAGAGTTCACTAAATGGGGTGACTTCTTTCTTTCCATAGATGCTTGATACAGAGTTGCCCCATTCATCAGGTAATGCATTGAGCACCATGGTGGTCATCTGTTTGTCGGACATTATTTCCCCCAACTCTTGTAGTTGGTCTCGTATTTGTGACACCTTCATAAGATACGAGTCTATCCCTTCTTCCTTTGATACCTTCATCCTATATAGTTCAGTTCTCAAAGATATCACTTATCCTGCAGTGCTTACGGATAATAATTCTACCAACTTATCATATATATCTTTTGACTTCTCCAATTTTGCTACATAAGAGAATGAGAGCATCCTTGATTGATTCTATAAGGATTCTTTGAGCCCTTATTTCCCCCTCCATATACTTCGCTACTGCTTGAACATCTCCTTTTGGTGGTTCGACGATTGAACCCTTAACATGTCCAATGACTTCATTTTCTATGAGGATCAAATTTGTCCTCTTCTTCCATGCAAGGAAATTTGATGACCCAACCAACTTATTGCTCTCCTTGCAGAATGAAGTCATTTTGATAGTATATTCAATCATAGATATAAGGATACTTACTTGTCAAGTGAAGATGCTCCTTCTATGGTGATATCTTTAACTTGATGCCTTCTTGATTCTGATGATGATGTTGGCTTCCTTAAAGATGACAATGCTTCTTCTAGAGATTTCATTCTTCAAAAATGCTTGTGATGTGATCCTTTCTTCAAAGAGAGGGAGATCACCTTGATTCTTTTGATAATGATGGAAATGCTTCTTTCTTAATGTAGAGACTTCGAGATGCTTCAATGTGTAGTCCTTCTTTCCTTGAGACCTTCTTCTCCTTGAGATGATGATTGTAAAATGTGTGAGCTTCCCAAGGACGCTTCAATAATGGAACCCTTCTTTGGATGATCTAGGGTTTTGAGGTCTTCTATGATATTCCTTTGTTCCTTCCTTCAAGATGATGAGTGAGTTAGTCCTTCTTGATGGCCCTTGTGTATCCCTTCTGGATGGTCCGATGTCCTCTTTGACGCCTTGACCTTTCTTGATACTCCTTTTGGTGGTTCTTCTACAAGTTGCCTTTCCATGTCTTATCACCTTAGCTCTAATACCATGTTGAGAAATCTAGGGCAACTAGATTAAGTGATTTCTCTTACTTCAATAACTGTTTGTGATGTGTTTTTACTTAACTTAATTAGCTTCTTCTTTCACTTGATTACATTTAGTATTCTTATAATCAAACAGCGGTCAAACCATAAAAACAATGAGACAAGAGGACAAAAGATATAGGCGATCGACCATGGCCAAAACCTCTCCTCTTGAGAGAAATACCCACAAGAATTCTTCTCTTCAAATGACGAATTCCAAGACCTACCTATGACCCTTGACCAAAAACCCCTCGAAGACCAAGTCAAACTTCTCCTTTGAAGAACTTTCTTCTAGCAAAGTCAACCCAAGTCAATTCGGCTTCACAACTGCTGCAACTCTCTTCTTCGACCTCAACTTCAGACCTGCAACTGGGATTGCAAATTTCGGTTACTGAAGAAACCCTAGCTTCTGCACATGTGGAAGAATAAGGTGATTTTACCCTCTTTTCACCTTTGTTTGGGATGGCTTCCTCTCCTAGGAAACTCGGCTTCCTTGTGTGACTGTATTTTGGTACTTCTGCAACAGAAGGTACCCCTAAAAATCTCGCACGTGCGAGGTGAATAACCCAAAACATCCTTAAAACTTCGCTTTCCTCTTCCTTAGATTCTCATTCCCTTTGCTAGGTATCCTTTTCTCTTCTTGTGCTTCCACGAACTTGATTGATGTCCTTTTGCAAATGAGGTCAAGTCCTATATATAGTCTTCTTGAGTCCTATATATAGTCTTCTTGTTGCATCTTGTAGGTCGACTTGTCACTGTCCTTAGGTCGACTTGTCTCTTGTGAAGGTTGACTTGTTGCTTGGACATTGACTAGGTCTAAGAGGGTTTTTTACTCTATTTTTGACTCAAAGAAAATTCTTTACAGTATGTAACATGCCCAAAAGGGTCTTCCATACATGACAATGACTCAATTGATTTGTAGACTCAATGACAAGCCCTAGAAGCACTCAACACCTATAAAAATAAATTTTCCTTGAGCATGAAACCCATGCCTCAAGAATGACAATAACAAATTTATTTTTCTCTTTATAACAAATACATAAAATCATGATTACATATGTCATTATGAAGACAGAACCTAGTTACATATTTCAACACATGAGACACTCAATTTTGTATTTACATTTATCCTTTTGTACAAAGCATCATGCATCATGACTTCATTGTTCAGATTTATAAATTATCTAATGGTTTCAGTTCTAATGTTATGATTCATGAGTGATCTTGATTTTTTTACTTTCGATATGTTTTTTTAACATATATATGTGTGTGTGTGTGTGTGTGTTTTCACTGTTTCCAGATCCTGGCTTTTCAACAATCTGGTGGGTCCAGATCCGTATCCATTTCCAGACAACTTAGTCTTAGTGTTTGCCAATCAGTTTCTCCTGTGTCACCTTCTAGTCTCATATGTTATGTCTCACTATGGCATTATAACAGTCCCCTTCCTCACCTATCTTCAATCAGGTTGGGCAAACAAGGTGTAGATGCATTTTGATAAGAACTTGGATCTAGCCTGCCCGAAAATGAGGGTGACATTCAAAAAGGCACTTATTTGATTTTGTGATTTTATAACATTTGTGCAATATACAGTACTACAATGTCATGAATAAAACATGATTTCCCCAATCCTTAAGTTCAACAGAGCAAGTAATACATAAAGTATATGAAGGTAATCAGACTGTTGACTCGGACTGTACTCTGAGGATTTAAGGCACTAAACCTTGATGGAGAATGTTTGAGAACATCAAGCATCCAACCAGAAATAGCAAAAGTGGCATTCTGGTAAAATAAGATTTGCTCATTTTCTTTTCAATTGCAGAGTTGTATGGTATATTGAGTTTGATGTGAAAAACAAGCACTGACAATAACAAATATTTTCTCATAGTATATTTTGGAAATGCCTCTTTTTTATGGTAGAATTCACAAAAGATAAATAGCAAGCACTTGAATCCCAGTAAAAAAAAAGTATGCAGGGACAACATTCAACAGCTTATTTAGTCCACCATCTCGTGATAAATGGTTTATCTCTGCATGACATGAAATTTATTTCATATTTCATATAGACGAAATGGACTTTGATAAAACGTTCATGCATTCAAAACAAAGTTCAATCTACAGGAATGACCATCAATGCATACTGAACAATGCCAATAAAAGTTCTAAATTACCGTATCAATGAAAGTAGTCGTATAAATGCAAAACAGAAAGTTTTGCAAATGCCGTGACAGAATGAAAAATCATACCAGTAAGTTATTTCTCCTGAAGGTTTAAATATGTGAACAGCCTGCCCCATGGATTGGAGAATGTTGATATAATCCCTGTCTGTGAAATGATCTGGAAATACACTCTCCGAACCCTTCTTTGGAAGCGTCGGCGTGGATTGAGAAGAGCCCCACTCCCGTTGCAGAGGCGATCCGTGACGTGTTTTTTGGGGTGTCTGCCCTGTTCTCTGACGAGCATCGTACTTGTCCCTCCTGACTGTCGTCAATCGGTTTCGCTGTGGTGATACCGAATGCGATCGCTGCGGCAATGAAGACGATGCCACTCTGTGACTTCGCTGAGAAGATTCATATTGAGCCCTTCCAGGGGAATAGGACCGCAATTCACTAGATTTTCTACTGAATGGCCGAGTCTGTGAGTTAAGAGCAACGGCACCCGCTGCAGCTTCGGCTTCGGTTACGGCTTCTGCTTCTGCTTCTGCTTCTGCTGCAGCCTCAGCCTCAGCCTCGGCCTCGGCCTCGTGACAGTCAATCAACTTAGCCATCTCCTCTTTCAAGTGCGCATGACTCACTTCCAATTCATCGATTCTCTTCAGCAACTGCTCTGCAGGCGGCAGCATCTTCGCCTCGGGCTCCCGGGGCTTGGAAGAGCCTGACTGGGGATCCATTGCTGCCAATCGAGGGAGACAAATAAACGTCTATAGAGCGACAGAAAGATGAACACTCGGCCACATGAAGAAACTCAGAAACCCTAAAAACATGAAGAACGGGCAAAATGAACTCAACGTCCAGTATGTCTAAATTTTATATTCAGCTATGAGAAGAACAAGAGGCAAACATGAAAAGGCCTCGGAGCTACTAAACCTGCATAAATCTCAAGAGCACTCTGAGTTGGAAGAGCTCGGACGCTCAGGGTTCTGAGGTTTAAATTGAGTTGAATGCTAGGTTTTGAGAAAAAAAATAAAAATAGAGAATTGAGAGCTGAAGATGCCTGAACATAACTCGTCTTCAAGCATTTGTCTTTCCGTCCTCTATCGCCATTTCGCCATTGTTGTTGCTCGCGAGAGGCAGTGCCGCGGAGTCCACCGACTTTGCCGACGCTGCGTCATCTGCCCCTGTTTGCGTACTGTACCTTCTTCTCCACACAATACAATACAATAATATCGATAATGATAATCATAATGGTTGCCCTCGGCCACTGGCAAATGCACTTTTTCCTTTTTGAGCTCCCGCCGGTTGACGCAAAAGAATCTCGGCCGGTCGCTGTTTCTGTCGAGTGACGGGTTGGGGTCATTTTATAAGCAGACGTAGACGCAAAATAGACACGGGACGACGACCGGGTAAGAAGTTGACAGCTTGGCCTCATTGGCGGGTTAGAGAGACGGGAGATGAGGTTACAGTGCTATCATTCCATTGGTTGAATTCATAACGACAGAATGTTTTAGTTGACATTTTTGTTAAGTTGAGGCATTTATATAGGCAATTGGTTTTGAGTATGTTTTTATATAGGTAATTGGTTTTGTATATGTTTTGAGAAAATATATGGAAGATTGTGAAACTATAACAAAACCATTGAATAGTTTGCCACATTTATATTGATTAGTTGTGTATTTTGGAATTTGTTTTATGGTGTAAATAATTTTTTTATTTAAAAAAATTATTATATGTCTTTTTGAAGTATCATGTTTTGAGTAATATATGTGGTTTTGAAGTATCATGTTTTTGAGTAATATATGTGGTTTAATATGTTATGACCTTTAGGTTGATAATAGAGTATATAAGTTTTAATATGTTATGATTATTATGTTAATGAAGATAATAGAGTGATGTTTCATATTAATTATAGTTTATTAACTGTGGGGTGAGTATGTTTAGAGAGGTAGTGTGTCTTACTAACATAATGGTAATTGGTTGTGTGGTGAATATGTTTATGGGGTAATGTGTTTTATTAATTTAATGGTTGGTTGTTGTGGAGTGCATATGCTTGCAGAAATGATGCTTCCTACTAACATAATAAGTGACTAGTTGCAAGGTGGGTATACTTGTTGGAGTGGTCAATTGTGCAAACATAATGGTTGATTGGTTGCAGGGTGAATATGCTTGCAGGAATGGTGCTTCTTATTAACATAATGATTGATTGGTTGTGGGGTGAATGTCCTTGCAGGAGTGTTGTTTCTTATTGACATAGTAATTGATTGGTGGTAGGATGAGCATGCTTATGGAAATGGTGCTTCCTTCTAACATAATAAGTGGTCAGTTACAAGGTAAGTATACTTACTAAAGTGGTACAAGTTGTGAACATAATGGTTGATTAGTTATAGGGTGATTGTGATTGCAGGAGTGGTGCTTTTTTGACATAATAGTTCATTGGTTATTGAGTGAGTATGTTTTAGGTAGTTGTGCATCCTACTAACATAATGGTTGATTAGTTACGGAGTGAGTATATTTGTCCTACTAACATAGTGGTTGATTGGTTGTGCGGTGAGTGTGCTTGTTACTTATGATGTTTCTTACTAACATGATGGTTGACTTGTTGCAGAGTGGTGTGTTTGTTTCTTAGTCTTCCCCTATCCTCTTATGTGCTACAAAAAAAAATATACCCCTTTCACATGCCTATCTCAAAAAATGACTAGTAAAATAATTCAAATACACCTAATAGTTATGTGTTTTGGATTTGTTTATACGACATAAATGCCTCTTTATAAAAACTCACTCTATTGAGGGTTGAAATGTTTTATTGGGGATTTGAAAGGTCCCATTTTAAGTCCAACTCTTCATACGCTTGTCCATATTTTACTCATGTAGTGAAGAAGTAAACTCATATTCCTTATCAAACCCTTTGCAAACAAAGTGAATAGGTAAACCGACCCTTCTTCTTAAACTCTTTGCTAATGAAAAAGTAATTGTTGCAATTGGATAATTTTAAAAATAAGGATGCGAGAGTTGAATGCTTTGATGAGAATTTGAAGCCCCCATTTAAAGATTCTTCATCTATTTATCCCCCTTTAGCTAAGAAAGTGAAGAAATAAGCCCCCCACCTTTATCAACCTTTGCTAATTAAATGAAGAGGTAAACACTTCCTCCTCATTAAACTCTTTGCCTGTTAAAAAGTAATCATTATAGTTGAATACTTCAAAAATTAAGAGCTTAATAAGCCGTATCCTCTAATTTGTGCCTAGTATATAGAGATGGAAATTTAATCACTCTACATTCAAACCACATGTTGCATCCAGTGTTGAGAAAGTTGTCATTGAATGTGTATATAAATGTTGCACTTAAGCTGTAAAGCAAGCCTCTAATTAGTGTATTCATTTATGCAAGAGTGTCCATGAAAAATTAAGTAAAGTATGAGTACCAAAAGAGTTGGCTAAGGAGATTGTAAGTCAAGGAGAAGGTGTAGGTTGAAGTTGGGAAGAAATAATGCAAGTCCAATTAAGCTTTTATGTTTAATAGTTAGTGTAGCACCTAGTTTTAGATGCAGGTGTGGTTTTAAGAAAGTGAGTCAAGGAGACTTCTCGCAAGAATAAGAGCGCTTAGAGATGAGCTAAAAAGTTGTAAATGTCAAGGTAAAGCACAACAAAATAACATGCATTATAGCCAGAAAACATTACATGCAAAACTAAGGATGAGTGAGCACATGGAATAGAGTAAGGCGACACAAATAAATTGGCACAAAAGAATGGCACTTCAAAAGAAGAAACAATGTAAAGGAAGTTAAGTAGTTGAGACCAATGAATGAAGGGGAAATAAAGAATATGAATATGCAAATAATCAATGAAAGAGCATATAGGTGAAGAGTCATTTGAAGAAATAGTTAGGATAATTATTGGAGCCAATAGGGTCATAATGTAGTATTAAGTTGAGGAGTGGGTCATTTGAGAGGTGAAAAAAATGTAGTTGTGGATGATTTTTTTTAAACTATATCTTGATAATATTTGGCACTAATGAGAATTGATATAGTAAAAAAAAAAAATACTAATTATAAATTATTTTTATCTTTATTTGACATTGATGTGCAGATGGTTGCATGTAAAAGTGGGTGGAATCAAAATGTTACTCGTGAAATTTATTTACTTAAATTATAAGTAAATGCTTTTTCTATTTTTTAAACTAAGAGCATGCTTGAAGAATCCCTGGGAATGTTATCTAGCAACAAGTAATGAGGTGATTGGACTTGTATAACATAAATACTTGAGTTCAACCACTCCCCACCCCTAGTGGGTACAAATGTACCCATAGGTAAGCCTTGGATAATTTTGATAATATAGATACGCCCCCATAGCATGACAACTTAATCAAATGAATCGTTATAAGTTTCTATGAGCATAATCCCCCCACCCACCCCCACCCCACCCCACTAAAAAGGAAAAAAGAAATATTAACTTAAATACACAACTCTAAAATCAATAATCTTATCTCAATTTTATTAACTAAGTTGAAGCTCCACATAATCCTAGTTTGGGTATAATTGCAAATTTTTCTTATCTACCCATGGAACATTGTCATTCTGCAATAGATTAGTGTTCTTCTTAGTCAATTTATTAAAAATGGTAGAAGCCAATTTGAAAAATGCATCATTGACTTAGCCAAAATTTGTGTGTATATAAGTAAACTAAAGTACAAGTCTATCTAATCATACCATGATACAATATGTCAATCATAGACAATCACATGTCATAGATTGTAAACTTATGATTTTTCACTATCAAATTCATTGACACACAATCCATTTAAAGGACATGAATCCAGTAGTCCCAATGACTTTCAAAAAGAAAGGTAGAGATTATAAACACAAAGGTTTGTGGCTAAATGAAAATATACAACAAGAGAAATTTACAAATAATCATATGAAGTGATTTTGACCTACCACACTAGCTCTAGTGCTTGGCCTCCATTCAAGAAATTTAATATGAATTGATCCCATTAACTTCCTTGATTATATAAGTAGTCACAATTAAAAACCCCTCAAACATTCTTAATAAGACAATTTGAGTGGTGGGAGTGGGAGGGGTCATCTCTAATCTCGATGGAAATCAAGAGTTTACATATGCTTGTGGGATTGTAATTGCAACAAACAATAAAGCTAAGCAATACACTCTATATCAACGTTTATATATCACCATTAGCTTCGGAATAAGATAATTGGCAGTCATTGGAGACTCCATGATAGTCATAAATTCCTTGACACACTATGAACTTCTAAAAGACTCCCAACTAGCTAAGTGATATTCTCTCAAATGAAAAAGCTCACTCAAAAGTTAGCCAAAATTTCTTTTTTTTTCATGTCTTAAGAGACCATAATGGTAGATGGCTTGGCTAATGAAGCCACTAGGTTGCTTCAAGACATCTTGAAGAAAAATGGGGTTATGTATTCTTCTATTATCCCATAAGCTCACCCCTAGAGGTTTCATGGCATTGTTATATCGTTTAATGGATCGTGAGGCATGTATTAAAAGCATGGAATTGCCAAACTAGCAAAATGGAGTTTCAAGGGAAAAGGCCATTGGGCATAGTATGGGCTTGTTAATGGAGGCTTTAATTCATATACCTCTCGCATTTATTCTCATTTAGTGTGGTGGGATTATGTTATTAAGTGTTGGGAAAAATATGAAGGTCCATGGTGTGTATTGTGGAGCATTGGATTCCATTCTTGGTAGCCTTTTAGTTCATATATCGTTGGTTCTCTAGCTGACAGTGTGGGAAGATTTTTCTTTTATGTCAGTGGAATATATTTCTTCTTATGCCTTATCCAAGAGTTTGGCTCTCCTTGTCTTTGTTTTCACGGTATAACAAAATTATTGTTTTTTCTCATACTCTCTCAAGTATTTTTGTTTGGTGTTGGGTCATTGGGAGATTGGCATCTTGGTTTCACTCGTGGATGGAAGGGCTTAGGAATTGTATTCCTAACTGCTTAATTTTTTTCTCTACCTTTGTTATCATCTATGTTTCCCATCTTTGTTGCATCGAACAATAACTTTATTGAATTGAGCCATTGTGACTTTGTCTCCCTATGGCATGTGGTTGGTTAAGTTTGAAGGCCTGGTTTGTTGGGTCACCGAAGTTCTATTTTTCTACATTGGCTCACTCATAGGTTTGCTTCTCTAACGAGGCTTGGACATTTCTTTTCTAGGTTTATTTTTATAGTTGGTGAAGTTGAAATTTTACCTGTAACCTTTTATGAAAGTGATTGGATTTGGTAGTCTTATTCCTCATTAGTTATTTTTAGCATTTAAAAGAATGGCTCTGGCCTTGTCCTAGGCACGTCCTAGGCACCCTACTTTTTCTTAGTCTTAGCAGAAAACAATGGTTATCTTCTTATATTTGGAGCTTCATAAATCCCAGTGATCTCTAGAGTGTCTATAAGGTCTTGTGGAGGCATGAAAAGACCTTGCTAAGAAATGGAATCTCTCATAGACTCTTCTCTATATATCCACAATCTATAAAGAAATAAACATGAACAATATGACAAGATAATGAGAACTCTGGGAGAATATTGTCGGGGGTGGGGTGTTGGGATTTTCGAAAATTGAAGTTGAGTGTTACAGGTTAAGGTGTGTTGTTCAACAAATAAGCAGGGAACCCCTTTAAAAGGTAAACATCTCTACAAACTTCAAGTCATTTGGGAGAAATAAAAAACAAAGGATGTTAGACAACACCTTAAGGATCTAATGGAAGCGGTCCATCCTTCCACCAGCCCATAGGCAAATATGCAACAACAAATTTTTGATATGTTTTGTAAATCCACATGTATTGTAGATGTTTTTTATAGGCGAATGAAAGGTTTGAATTTTTTCTCCATTGAATAATTTTGGTTTAGGTTTTTTGTGTTGTGGTCAGTTTTTTACCCTAGACTAGCAAGCAATACCTCTTATGCTCTAACTTGGCCTTGTATGACCTATTTCTCCCCCTTAGGGTCATTTTTCCATGCCTTTTCTTTGATGGCTTCGATCTAGTGTGGCTCTTTCCTCCTCGGTGGTTACGTGTCAAGCATGGCAATAGGTATCTCCATTTTCTCAATGGCCCCCGCCCTCTAACTCACCCAATTCTCATATGGAAGCTTATCATAGTGACTTTGGGAAGTCTAGGAAGAAAATTCATATAAATCTCGTTCTTTGGTTGCCAATATGGCCAATGATCATAGATTTGGTCCTCTTTCTCCTATTGGTAATATGGGTAAAGCGTCTCTCAATGATATTGTAATTAGTGTTCCTCATTCTCCTCAATCCACGTTAAAAAAACTCCCACAATCATTGTTCCCATTGTAGAAGATGTTGCATTTTAGGAGGCCTTTTGTTTTTTAAATGGGCTTATTTGCCACTCCAACTACCTCTAGCCTCATTTAGTTGATTTGCATAAATGGATTATTGTCTTTTAGAAGCCTTAGTTAAAAGAAGAGGCCTTTATTTACCCATGTGCAAGGGATTACTTCATTGTTGAGTTTGATCTTGTTGAAGATAGAGATTTGATTTTAAACTCTAGTCCTTGATTTTGGGAAATTTTGGTTTATATTTGAGACCTTAGACTCCTTCTTTCGATCCTCTAATTGTTCTCTCTCCTTGGCTCTTGTGTGGGTTAGACTTCCAAATATATCTTTGCATTTACATAGTTCCACCTATCTTTTAGTCATTGGCAAATCTCTTGGAAGATAATATAAGAAGCACTGAAACAAAGAGATCAAGCATCATTACATATGCTTGCATATGAATTCATATGGGCTTCAAGAAAGGACTTCCAGCATAAAAAAATTTGCAAGTGAGAACTATTGCTAAACCCAACAACTTAGATTGTGAACATGTTTTTTTGGTTGTAGATCATGATTTGAAATAGGGCACGTAGTAGCAAATTTCCCAAAAGGGCCAAGAAAAGCTAAGAAGCACCAACGAAAGCCCACTTGGTGGGTTGGAGCCAAGGAAGAGCATCAATTGATTTCCAAGGAAAATCCACTTGAACCAGGCCATCCTATAGAAGAAATAAAACAAGATTCAAACAAAATTAAGATAAGAAAAACCTATGAAAATTTTAAATGATAAGAAAAAATTTAATAGTGTTGCTAAAAACAACTTTTTGAAACAACATATCAACTTTCCCTATAATATTTCTCATCGTTAAGAACCTATAATATAAATATTCTCGAATCTCAATTAAAAAAAAATAAATCCATATAATTTTAAAATATTAAATTTTTTTACTAACAAAATTTCATAAATATATATATATATAAACAAATTACTTCAACATCTATCATATCTATCATTACATAGTACAAATTGACTTCTGATAGTCAATTCAAATTGTAAACTTTAACCTAAAATGTAAACATAAATATATATATACTCTTTTTATACATCACTCTACTCTACCTAATTTAGTGTTCTTAAGGTTTTGGACCAAAACTTATGTAAATGAAAATTCTAATATTACCATATTATTTCAATTGAGTAATGCAATCCACCAAAATCAAATGATTAAAACATAAAGCCAATCAATAACAATGACAACAACAACCAAATTTCAACCTATCTCTTAACATACAACAAACATTTTCTTAGGGGGTATGCTGAAAATTTCACAATCAACGTCGAGCAATACGAGATCTCATAATACTTTGCATTTGGTTGTCAATTTTTAAGCGTGCATAATATATGCGAGGAAACAAGCTATGTCTTTTTGGATGTTGTTGTCACTAGGTCATTAGCTTAGCCCAATCTAATCTCTTTTCAATAGAATGTGGTAAAATATGAGTAATTCCATCACATAGTTAGGTTAACGTGCCATTATTGAACACTCAAATTCATTCATACATGGAAATCGATGTTATAAATATCTTGAAATATTGTATTCAAATATGCTATATTAATTAATATTACTATGTTTGAAATATTTAAAAAAATTCATAATAACAATTAATTTTTAATATTATAATAATTTTTTATTATTTTATTTAGATAAAATATTAAGATGATTAGTTATTTATTTTATTTTTTAAATATAAAAAATAAAATAATAATAATAATAATATTTAATTTAAAATTATAGTTTAACCATATTTTAAATTAGTGTATGAGATTGTATTGTTTGTGGGATAAAATACTTTTTTATATAGCAATTTCATTATTTAGTTTATGAAGGTATATGTACTTTATTCTATTTTGATTTTAACATGTGATTTCTAACAACAAAATTGATATTCTTAGATATAAGTTTACTCAAACTATACATATAATATACATTTTGAAAATTAGAATCAATTACAGTGTATATGTAATGTAAATCTTCAAACTTTTAAATCCATTAAAACTCAAGATATGTAATAAATGTGAATTAAATTTGATATCACTATTTTAACAATTAATGGTATTGTGTTTGGAAATTTAATGTAATATTAATTTGTTTGCTAGAAATCTTCATATCAAACCAAAAAAAACATCTAATTTTATATGATAATATAATGTTTAAGATTGGCGAGTGGGGCGATTATTTTGAATTTATAAGGGATATAAAAGATTAGGCTTTGAGAATCTTAGGTGCTTCCTAAATAATGAGGGAGAGGCTTTAATAGCCCCTCGAGGGTTTGAATTTTTCGAATAATTTAATTAAGATGAAGTCATAATTATTAATGAGTCAATTATGGTTAATTGAGTATTTTGAATTCTTCAATCTTTATGCATCTTTTTAACAAACATTTATCAAAAAAGTATATTGAGTTGTCACTTAGCAATAGAAGTGTGAGAATTCTATATGATTGACTCAAGTTTGATTCCTAATGAATATGCTCTCAAAATCTTACATGGAAGTCCTTAGAGTGACATGTCCTATAAGTGATAATTTGTTAAATCCAAACTTTGAAGCCCAATCTTTCATTTTATTATTATTATTATTATATTATAGTATTCAAACCATGGTGAATCAGTAATTTGTTGGAATATTTTGGGCGAGGCCCAAGATCAAACATAACGGTTGCTACTATAACACCAAGAGTATATCCAACAACTCTTAAACCAACTATACCAGGAGTTTATGACTTAACAAGAGTTGAGAATCCATGAGGGGGGGACAACCTACTCCTTGAGCCTTATCACATCAGGCCAAAGATGTCCCCCTGTGGGATTTGAAACCATGTGGAGGGGATAAAATTTCATTGTGCTAACTACTTAGTCGTCCTACGAGGAGACAACCTTGAAGCCTAATCTTAATAGATACAAATAGATTTAGTAGTGGGATAAGGTGGTTTAGGGGAGTCCTCAACTCTAGCCAAAAAAAAAAGGGGGCTATGGTTAACAAATTTTTTTTTTTTATGAAAATACATTACTTATTCTAAAATAATTTCGACAAGTCTCATTTTTATAAGTAAAAAGGCATTTGAAGAAGGAAGTTAATGGACTAGTCAATCAAGGAGTTAATGAGTTGGAAGACCATCTAAGGGTTTGAAAGGAAACTTGATAGAGGGCCAAGTTCACCCCTCTTATGTGAATCCCTTTGCCATCTCATGGTCCATAAAGGGCTCAAGGCACATGTCACCCCTAAAAACTATAATCTAAACAAATATATTTTGCATGTTTTATAATGCACGACATTAAGGGCTCCCCAAAGATTGCATGTTTATGGGAACATATATGATATTTGCTAGAACCATAAGAGCGGTAATTTTTACGGAGTTCATGCACGAAATTCAATCCCTCTCCCTTAGGCTTGGACTTAATAGAGATCTCTTGGGTTGACATGAACATTTAATTTAATCAAACTAATATATAAGCTTTCTCACTATCTTTTCTTTTTTTCTTTCTAAATTAGGATAATTTCTATTATAATGTACAAAGATACAAATCATGCTTTAGGACAGGTGGTTGTTGGACTAGCCAACCCCTGTTCAATAAGGACTGTTCAAAAAATCAAATATTGGCCTGCCCTTCAAGGGGAAACCAACCATTAACGAGTTAAAAAAATAAAAAAAAGCGCTGCCCTTCAAGAGGAAACCAACCATTAACGTGTTCAAGAGTAACAAAGTTTGTAGGAAGAAGCAAAAATAGTCATAAAAACCATAAAAGAGCCTATGTAAACTAAAATAAAAGAGGGCCAAGTTGCTGCAGCTACCAATTCTGGGCACCATTGTCCACCTGTTGTGGATTTTCCTCAATTATGAAACAATCATATTCAGACATGGTCTCTATGTCCTCTTTGTGAGCTGGGGGTCCGGCTCCGGAGTCGAAGAGGAGATCGTCTTGGTCTGCTTGGCCATAGTTGTGCGAACCGTGTTGTCTGCAGCTACTTCTCTTTTTCGGGTGCCATCCAAAGGGTAGCTCCATCCATCGTCCGAGTCGTCCTCCAAGGTTTTTACAGGGAGTCCAGTGGATTTTCGAGGCAGAGGGGAAGAGGAGCATGTGATTGTTGACTTGCGAGGCCCTCTCCTGCCTCTCAAGCTAGAGTCGCGATGCTGCTCTTTCGGGAGGCGAACCAAAAGCTAGGTAGAGAGCGTTTGGGGGTTAGAGAAGGGGTCGAGAACCTCTGTGTATTCCAGAGTGATAGAGAGGGACCGAGTGCACGCAAACGAGCCAAGCGTCAGAGCACAGGAGTGGGTGCCTATGCCACCTCCATGACGACATCGCATTATGTGGCGTTGCGGCATGGTCTCTGCGGGGAGGAGAGTCTGTTGGGCAGAGGTCGAATGCACAGAGGGAGGTAGGCGAAGAGAAAAACGACTAGAAGAGGAGGCATGACAAAGGAGGTCTGCAGGGAATGAAATCCAAAGACAGATATGAAAATGCCAGGAGCCATCAACCATTAATGGCCAGCTAGTATTAGTGAAGGTCATGGGAGGGGGAGTGAATGTCGCGGAGTGTCGACGTCCTCCTCTGTACTGCTTATTTATGGTCTACACGCGGGAGGAAGGTGTTGCCATGTGGTTCAGCCAGGTGCCCTTGTGTTGAATGACCAGGTGGCAGCCTGTGTCAAGCATGTCAGGCACCCGCATCTAGGGATAAGATTTCTCACTATCGTTTACATGATATCCCATAATTAATCTTTCTTTGGTTTTTTCATTTTTTTCCCTTCACATGGATGAATTTGTTGGAGAGTTAAAAGTATTAAGTCATTTACCTTGGAAGCCCTTCAATGACATGGAGTGATGTGTTGGTTGTCTTGAATTATGAGAAATCTTAACGAGATTTATAGTTATATAATGACATCTTCAATGAAACTCATAGTCATGAAAAACACCCTGCCTACTGTTATAGATAGATGTGAGGATTAGATAAAGTACTTAATTAGAAGCTAAATACTCTAAGACTAAAAAAAAGAAGAGAAAAAAAGAAAAAAGAAAAGATCAATTGTACATTGATGCATTTTAGTACCAAAAAAATGTGTAACACTACTCCCCTAATCTCAAAGATCATCAAAACTACAAGAAAACCTTTCTCACTCGACCAAATAATTGCTTATATAAATCTATCAGCTCTTAATGCACTTCCTAACAATCTTGCCCATCATATCTCCAAAAACACACATCAAAGATCGATACCTGTCGACACCTACTACTACCAACGAAGACACCATAATTTTTAAATTATAATGAAATCTGATATGCAAGATTTTCACTTGTATCTTCGAAGGTTCTAAGGTGGTTTATTGAGATTTACTCATACGAATTTTGGGAATCATCCATTGGACATAATCTCTTTTGGTAAACTTCCCCTATCTCAAATATCTAGTACTTTCAATTATAATTAACGTGTAATGAGATCGTCCAAAATACAACCATTGTTCTTGCTCGAAAGTTTCGTCAGGTTAACAGCATAAAAACTATATATTTATTTTCTTACTATTTAAAATAAAAACCAAAACTCCATTATTTTCGATCTAAATTTCCGTTAGCGTTAACGAGAAAGGGATATATTATTTTCTTGCACTTAAAAAAAAACAACTCTACGTTAATAAGTCGAAATTTTTGTTTCATATTACAAATCCATCCGTTTATTTAATTGATAAAAAAAAAAAAAAAAAAAAATTGAGTAGGTTAGGATATATATTTAAATATCTTCCAGAAGTATAAAGTAGAATTGCTTTATAGCACGTAGTTTATAATTTTCAATTGAAAAAATAGTTTTTAAAATACACTTGTTATATATATTCTTATTCTAATATTACGATTAAAAATAATAATATCGACAACGCATTATAGATATATTATTTAAGATATGCTATCTAAACATAAATTTTTTATATATAGTGTATGATGTTATTATATATAAATAATTATAATTTATGACAAATTCGAAGAATCGTTGTCATCAACATGTATAAGAGTTAACCAAGATACACGTGTCAAAGCAAATTGTATTTAGAAAAGCAGCCACTTGTAGCTCAAGTGTTGTATTCCACGTCTTCTTCAACTTGCACTTAATTTAATCTTAAACTTGGTCAACATGAGTAACTACTTATGTCTTATCATATTATGAAATTATAGAAGAACATGTATAAAGTAGTGGTTTAAAAGTGATAACCTTTTTAATTGGGAACATGTCTTTACGTGATGTAGTTAGGTAAGTTTATGAGATAATTAATCATATTTGTATAATTATTTGTTTTTTTGATAAAGTTTATGTTTGTGGGCTTGTTTACATCACAAATTTATTTTAGTGGCAAATTGAAATTTAATATAGTATCGTTCAGATTTTGCGTTTGGAGATGATTAGTAATATTAATTTTTATAATTTATATATTTTAGGAAATAGAGATAAATATTATTGATAATAATAATAATGATAATTATTGTAGATATATAAATTAAACAAGTGGTAATTGTTTATAAATTTATGATAAACATCAAAACACTTATATTATCATATATCTCATTATATTATAGAATAGTTTAAGTAGGCGAAAATATCGCCTGACAAGTTTTTGAAAAATCTAGTTGAAAATTTTGGATATCTAGGTTATAAATGTCAAACTATAGAATTTTAGGTGCCTTGGGGATTATTGAGGGTGTTGAATCTGTTTCTACCTTCAAAATCAGGATGAGGACACTTCTAAATCAATATTTTATTTTTTATTTTTTAGAGGAAAAAAAACGTTGTGTATTAATAATACTAGAAGATTTTGCAAAATAAAATAAAAAAATATTTCATTATGGTGAAAAAGTTATCAAGTGACCCTAAATTAAATTGACAAGCATCAATTCATAATAAACATTAAAATACCTACTTCATGATATGTCTTAAGTTGTTAAAATAAAATAAAATAAAATCATTAAAAACAACTAAATTATAACTTTATTTTAAATTATTATTAATTATAAAAATAATCAATATATAAGTTAAACATATATATAATAAAAAGAAAAACACGGTTAGACATAACCACCCTCCATTGAGACCGATCATGAGAGAGCGATCATGGTGAAGGTCGAAAATCCTAAGGATGGCAACCAAACTCAACTGCAGGTCACCTTGGGCAAATAACTTTCGATGCAGGGCAACATTCGGGCCTGTGGCGCCTGGCAAAGGTGTCAGGGTATGGCAGACACCTGGGCTGCTTGCGACACCACACAGCAGGCATCGAGAATGGTGAGGGTCACATCGAGGGTTTAGGTTTTATGATGTCCCTAATCTCGCTGCCCTACGAAGATCAAAGCACGTGCCATCAAAGATTGTAGGGGTTTACCATTTTCGGAGAAGCGTCTTTCCTGCAAACAGTGTAAATAACCATGGTTAGAGAACGGGAATCCGTGGATCTTGATCTCGAGCCAGGTGACATCCTAACGGTCTGGGGTTTGGATGTTTCAGAGCGGAATATTGAGAAGTATATCCACTGAGGAGGTCATGCAGGAGCTAGTCACGAGGCTCGGGGGAGGTTTTGGGGAAAGGTAAAGTGTTAGGGTTGCTGGAAGAAAGCCTGCTCACTACGAGTTGCGGAGCCTGGTCGATGGACAGAAGCCGAGAACTGCAAAAGATTTCCACACCCTTGTTGTCAAAGAAAGTGGTGGAAGAATCTTTAGGGAAAGGTAAAGTGTTAGGGCTGTTGGAAGAAAGTCTGCTCACTACGAGTTGTGGAGCCTGGTCGATGGACAGAAGCCGGGAACTGCAGCAGATTTCCACACCCTCGTTGTCGGAGAAAGTGGTGGAAGAATTGAAAGGAAACCATGTAAGTACTTTCTCATCATGTGGTCTCAAAAACCCTATTTTTTCGGGAGGGCTTGAGGACATTGTGGCCAATTGTGATTTCAAAGGAAACGAGGGTCTAAAGTCTTTCATGGTTGAGTCTCAAGGGCAGTCGAAACCAGTTAGAGGTTTCTGTTTGGACTGCGCAAGTGCATATAAAATCATGTCTTAGGCGAAGGAAAGGGTCCTGCATGAACCTCCTTACCCAAGCCAAGGTGTCGAGGCAGCAGATACCTGGTTGGAATTGGGTCAGAGGTTTCTGCAAAACCTTGATTCAGTAGGGGAATCGAGAAGTGACCTGCTCGGAGGGGTTTCGCCTCTGGATCAAGCAGAGGAAAAGGATAGGGTTCTGGGATTTGGCTGAGAAGAGGTGGGTGTTACTTGTACTGGGGGTAGGAAGGGTCAGGTAGTAGCGATCCCCTCTCGCACAAATGTACTAAGTTTGGAGGTAGGTCGGCCATGGCCGCTCGCTTCAGAAGGACCCCATGCAAAAGGAACTACATCGGGGCTCGGGGAAGGTAGAGGGAACAGGGTTGCAGGAGGTAAGAGAAAGAAAACTAAGCTAATTAAGAGAAAGGAATCAAACTCGAGTCTGGTGGTAGGTGTTGATATTCAGATCGACGAGGTAATGGAGGCGGCTGAAACCATATTAGTGGGAAAAGCTAAAGGGAAAAAATATTCGGACAATTAAATTGAATAGTGGCTTAACATAACCTGGAAAGAGGATCTAGAGTAGCAGGTCGAAGTATCCACCCTTGCGCACGGTTGGTTTATGATCAAATTCAGTAAGAATGAATAACTGGAATGGGTTCTAAGGTGTAACTGGAGCTTTGGCAAGAGCCCAATACTCTTCAAAAAATGGAACCCTCTGTTTGATGCGCAGTGAGAAAAGGTGGAAGAAACGTCAGTTTGGGTAAAGCTTCCAGGGTTGTCGATTCCTTTCTAGACGGAGTCAGTGTTTAGGGCCATTGGGAACACACTGAGACAATTTCTATAAGTTGATATATCTTTTCAACAAACGATAGACAAAAGTGTTGCTAGGATCCTAGCTAGCTTAAATCCAAAGGAAGCTTTATCAAAGGAAATCGACCTGAGATATAAGGACTTATCCTACACTCAGATGATCGATTACCAGTCGATGCCTTTTAGGTGTCATCGCTGTCACAAATATGGGCATCTGGAAAATGAGTGCCCCTTGGGATACATGTGACGAAGGAAATAAAAAAAAGGAGGCAGGGGAGGCAGGGAAAAATAAGGAAAAAAGAATATCACATAGGAGGAGTGGAGGGAATGGAAGGGATGGCAGGGGTCAAACTGCAACAGGAAGTATAGGAACCTCAAGATATGCAGACTGATATCGTCAATAATGTAGACTCCACTCAGCCAAAGGATTTGGGTTGACCACCCCCTGGGGAAGGTGGAGATGATGTCTCGGCGCCACAGATGGAGGGTACAGTCCTAAACCCTATCCTCTCTATAAATTCCTAGTTGATTTCTTCACTTTTTACTATGTCAAGGCCTGGTCCCTCCAGGCCTGATACTATGGATTTATTTCATGTTGGATCTGTATTAGAGACTTTGGATAGTATCATAATTACAATCCCTGAGATCAATTTGCACCCCCTATAGCCTTTGGCTCTGAGGGTCCCTCTCTTCCGTCCTTTTCCCCCGAGAAGCCCCATTACAATCTTAGACCTAGGGAGAAGAAAATACCTCAATGGGATGCAGTGGGTGGTTTAGGCCCACATCCCATATCGATTGGTCCTCTGAAATCTAGAGGTAGGAAGTCGAATCTCTTTAAAGCCCAGTTAAGAGGCAAATTGGATATAGCCGATGGGAAACAACTTTCTTTGTCAAGCGTGCTTAGAGCAGCGCAGACCCCCTCCTACAGTTGCAAATGATCATTTTATCTTTCAATTGCAAAGGTTTTTATAGTAGCTCCAAAACACTAGTCCTAAGGGACTTAGTCAAGTCCTATGATCCTGATGTTTTAATGCTTTAAGAAACGTTGGGCGTTGGAGAAGAGATAATGGGAGCCTTGTCCAAGTTGTTTCTGGGCTAGTCTTTCCAAACCCTGGATGCAAAAGGAAGTTCAGGAGGTTTGGCGATGGGAATCAGAGATGGAAGACTAAAGGAGGTAAATTCATGGGGATCGGATCATGCTTTAGGAATGGAGGTCTACTCCCTTGAACTCTGTTCGTCTTTAATGATAGTGAATGTATATGGTCCCTGTACAGACAGAGTTCCTTTCTGGAATAATTTTTTCTCTAAATCCTTTTTGGGGAACTCGAACCTGGTGATTGAAGGAGATATGAATTTCTCCCTAGGGCCATCAAAAGCGTGGGGGCCCTCTGCCCAGGCTGATCCCCTTATAGAATTTTTCTTAAACAATATATTCTCGACGAGGCTTGTTGACATAAATATTATCAAGCGACGCCCAACTTGGAGGAACAGGAGAATTGGGTAGAATCGAGTGGAAAATAGGTTGGGTCGGTTTCTTATAAAAGAGGACTTGGTGTGCAAAATCTCGGTGTTTAGGCATTGGGTAGGGGAAGGAGGAGATTCAAATCACCTTCCTATTCTTCTGGAACTAAAAGGCCCATATAAGAAGCCAGGATCCCCCTTCAAGTTTAACCCAAATTGGCTGAAGGATGAATCCTACAAAGTGTTGTTTCATTCAACTTAGAGGTCAGGAAATTAGGAGTTGGGAAGGGACAAAGGATACCTATTCATGGAGAAACTAGAGTTACTGAAAAAGGCCTCTAGAATGGGAAAAAAAGAAGTGGTTGGCCAAGGAAGAAACCCTTCGTAAGATAGGAGAGGCATTAGACCAGCTCGAAAAGCCGGAGGAAGATGGATATGAAACTAGTGAGAAAAGGGATAGAATCAAGATGTTGGAAAAAAACCGAAGGAAAATCCTGCTGGAAAAGGAGGAACAGTGGAGACTTAAAGGCGAGGTTATCTGGCTCAAGGGGGGGGGGGGGGGTTGAAAACTCAAATTTATTTCAGAATTATGCAAAAGGAAGAAAGAATATAAACAGTCTTTGGGGCATGAATTCAGAGGGAGGGAGGGTAGAAAAATCCTTCGAACAGTTAGCCCTCCTGGGAAATAATCACTTCAAAAAGCTCTTTAAAGCCCCTGCTGAAGCATCTATCACGAAGGTGATTCGAGTGGCACAATTTTTCCCCCACTACATGGAGGAGGAAAATGAAAATATTATGAAACCTGTGTCTAAAGAAGAGGTCGAGAGGATCCTAAAGACACTGCATAAGGAAAAAATCCCAGGCCCAGATGGGTGGATAGTGAAATTATTCCAACACTTTGTTGAGACCTTGAGGGAGGAGTTGGCATGGGTGGTTGAGGAATCAAGGGTCAAAGGATCCATATACCAACCTTTCAATTCAACCTTCCTGGCACTTATCCCCAAGAAGGAGGACCTCATATCTTTTAATGATTTTAGACCCATTTCGCTTTGTAATTATATCTATAAATTCATAGCAAGGGTAATCATAGTCCGTCTAAAACCCATCCTATCTAGGAACATTTCAAAAGAGCAGTTTGGGTTCTTGGATGGAAAACAGATCCATGAAGTTGTTGGAGAGGCTCAAGAAACCCTTCATAGCCTCAAAAGGAGTGGGAAGAAAGGAGTCATTGTTAAAATTGATCTATCCAAAGCATATGACCACATAAGCTGGCTTTATCTTTGTCTGCTCTTGACCCACCCGGGGTTTGGGATTGCCTTTATAAATTGGGTGATGGGCTGCATCTCAAATATAAGTTTTTCAATACTGATTAATGGGGCAGTGACCCCCCCTTTTCCAGAGCCATAGAGGCCTGCGTCAGGAGTGTCCTCTCTCCCCCCTTCTCTTCCTCTTAGCAGCACAAGGCCTTAGCTAGATGATCCTTGAAGCAAAAATGAGAGGAGACATCAAAGGGATCGAAGTAGTTGTCAACTAAATATTACACACTTTTTGTTTGTTGACGATATCCTTTTGTTTAGTTCTGGCAGTAGAACTGAAATCTGGCAAATTAAAGACACTCTAGACTTGTTCCTAAAAGCAACGGTACTGAGTATAAATAGCCAAAAATCCTCTGTAATAATTGAAGGTTTCTCAAGGGTGGAAATAGGAAGGATTTCAGAAGAGCTCCCATTCAAGGTAAAATATTTGTCAGACTGCTTCAAATACTTGGGGTTTTACTTAAAACCCGACTCTTATCGGATTGAGGATTGGCACTAGTTGGTGGTGAAGATTGAATCCAGGATAAAGCAGTGGGGCTTCAAATGGCTGTCTAGGATGGGAAGGTTAGTTTTGATTAAGTTTGTTGTTCTAGCAATTTCGGTTTACTGGGTTGCCCTAACTTGGGTGCCTAAAGGAATCCTCTAAAAATAAGGAGGATCTGTAGCAGATTCACGTGGGAAGGGTCAAAGAAGAACTCGATACTCCCTTGGGTGGCTTGGGAGAAAGTGGCACGCCCGAAGGAGTGGGGTGGATGGGGCATTAAGAAACTCACAGCTTTCGCCTCCTCCCTGGCCGTAAAATTAGGTTGGAGGCTTATCTCCCTAGAAAATCTATGGACCACGGTTGTAAAAAGGAAATATATTGACCTAATCCCTTTTACAGAATGGCTTAGAACACCGTCCAAAAGACACTCTTAGGATTCAGTTGTATGGAAAGCTATGTTGGAATCGATAAACATCATTGAACAAGGACTAGCTTGGCATGTAGGGAATGGAGAACAGTTAGAATTGGGCAGGATCCCTGGGTGGGGTGCAACAAAGATTTTTCTCTCTCTAGGGAGCTGATAGACCACCTTTCCAATAAAGGGATAGATAGACTATGCCAGATTGAGCAAGTAGGACATTCTACAGTTTGGGGACAGGCGTGGAAATCAAGAGTGGATTTATAAATTGATGAACAATGGTGGGAGGAATGGAGGGAGTTTATAATGGAACTACAAAGATCCAATGTTTGTCTCCATGAGTGCCCAGGCTCTCTGAGATGGGTCCACTCTCCCTCTCGAAAATATGCCCCCAGGTTTGGCTACAACTGGCTAATGTCTAAAAAAGGGTGGACTGCTCCTGAATGGTGGTATAAACTGGTATGGAAACTAAAAAGTCCAGCAAAATCTAGGCTCTTCTTCTAGTGCATCCTTAAGAACAAAGTCCCAACATGGGACAGTATCCAGAAAATAAGTAAGATAGGGCTTGGTTGGTGTTCTCTGTGTAAGGGAAAATAGGAGTTAGTACACCATCTTTTTCTAAATTTCATTTTCAACATAAAAATTTGGGATGAATCCTTGAGGCTTCTAAATCTCACTCAAAGCTGGAGAGGGCCTTCCATCAATTAAGCATGGCATACTTGGTGGAATGAAGCAAAGGATGATAGAGTGAAAAATATTCCACGGATTGTCTCCTGGGGCACTTGTCTTGCTCAGAACAGGGTCATCTGCAGGCACATTGCCCTTCCCTCAGAACTCTTAGTGGTGGAAGGGATATCCATCTTTGAGAATATTCCCATGCCCAGTACTAACAAAAAAGAGAGGGTCGTTAGGGTTGAAGAGATCAAAGGAGATATTCCATGGGTTTATTTTGACGGTGCTTCAGACCCACAAAACAGATGTGGAGCAGGGATCACAATCCACTTCCCTTCGGGAAAATTATTAAAAGCCTCAGTGGGTCTGGGATCTGGAACAAACAACTTTGCTGAACTTCAGTCTCTAAAACTTCTTCTCTGCTGGCTTATCTATCTAGGAGTGAGATTGGCCTAGATTTTTGGAGATTCTATGAATATTATCAAATGTTTAATGGAGATTTCACATGTCAAAATTACATGTTGATTCCTCTATTAGAAGAAGTTTTGAATTTGAAACATTATTTTAATGAACTCTTTGGATGCCATATCTACAGGGAACAGAACATGGATGCAAAGCTCCTATCTAAGGATGGCGTATAATAGGCTATGGGCGTCTGGTCCATAAAATAAATCGAAGGAGGAATGATCTGCGTCACAGAACAACCTCCCTTTTATCCCTAACACGTCTTTTCATACTTCGGTTTTTGGGACACATAGTCCTTTCTGTGTCCGCTGAACTCCTTATTGTTTTTTAACTCTATCCAACCTGTTATTTTCACTACAACACAGTTTGTGCATAAGACTTTTGGATTCACTTGCTATGGAGTGATTGCACCAAACAAACATATACGATTGATATTGTTTTAGGTTGTTTTCCTCTTTTGAAGGAGGCTCGGATATCACCTATGGACTCGTTATTTTTATGCTGATTTAAAAACTTCGATCATTGTTTGAAGGTCAAACCTGTGGTTTTTTCTTTTGCCTCTCTCATTTCCTGTTTGGGCTGTTTTCCTCTTGTAGAGGAGGCCCGAGATTTGATTTTGGTGCAATTTATCTGTCATTGATGTATGGGGCGGGAGGGAATCTTTCTATGTTTTTCTTCCCAACCTGACAACTCTATGTATTTTTTGTTCTTTTGGGGCAAAAACACACAGTTTCACTGAATGCCATGGGGCATATACTCTGTAACTTTTTATTTACTTAATAGAAAATTCGATTTTTTCTTTGGAGGAAAAAAAATAAAAAAAAATAAAAAAATAAAAAAATAAAAAAATTGGAACAATATTTTTAACCATGGAGATCTGTCCTGCTTTACCATGGATATTTTTAATCTGTAAATAGGCTTTGTTACAATACCATGCCTCATCAATACCACATGCCTAAAAATACATAACTCACTTCATATGGCACTTGTTAATATGACATTTTTTTAATTAATCAATTTAATTAAAAGTGTAAAAAATGCATAAGTACTTTGGAGATAAATCTCAACCATTGATTCGTGTATAGTACTATGAATATTCTAGAATATTCCATATATATTAAATCCCTACCATTCATCTAATAATTAATGATAATTATATTAAAATTCCCGAAGCTCTGTTCCAAAGTAAACACACTCATTGACACGAGAGGGGGGGGGGGAGTTGTTGCAATGGGTTGTCCTAGGTTCGATTCGTTGGATGGGCTTTGGAATGTGACTAGTAGTTGTTTATTTATGTGCATGGAAGGCACATCATTTTAATCATTTTTTTTGTATGTGTTGGTGTTGCGGGGCTCCTTCTCAGATCTTTCTTTCACAACCTCGTTTGTGTTTTTGTGCGGCCCTATATGGCTAGGAACCAGATGAATGTCGGTGTTATCTCTTCCACTGACATGTGTCTAGGGGTCTCATTGATGCTCATTTAAGGAACACAATAGAGCAATGAACAAACTTTCTAGGGAATGCTTACACATTGATCAGGGGTTGTGGTTGGTAGATGAAGTTGTAGGGCCTGAGCATTTCCAATATTACCAAAGGCCTTTTATGGATATGATTATGAGTGATGTCCATGCTTGAATTTTGGGTCTTTTTTGTTGTTTTTTCTTATGCAAAATATACAAACACTTATTTCTAAAACTTGATAATTACTTCTAATAATGTAGATGATTATTTTGTACTTTCAATGTATCATTAAGTAACACATTAAAAAATTTAACGATAGAGGCAATAGAGCAATAAAGATCACAATGCACAAACACTGATCCATATCTTGTGGGGAGGCCCCCAAGATCTGAAATTTTGAAATGCCGGAAAAGAAGAAAACACACATTAAACAAAACCACAAAGAATTTTTTTATTAAAACAAAGAATAATTATAAAAGCCACATTGTGGTGGACAATATGTATTTTTTCAAAATATGACTTGTTACCTGTAGCCTTTTTTAAGTTAAAATACGACAGGTAAATTCCATGGGTGGGTAAATACCATGGGTGAATTCCACTTATAATACCATGGTTGGATGTCACTTTCCATTCAAATCAAAGAGACAACAAGATTTTACCTTAGGAAAACCTAATGGTGGAAAATACCCAACCAACCTTTTCCTTAGAGAATCAATGCAACAAGAGATACATCAGAGTCAAACTAACCAACAAGATGACATCTACTAGATTCCTCAAGAGGCCAAGTCAAACTTCACCAAATCACTTCAAATAGGCTCTCCACAATTTCACTCTAGGTTTGCACTAGGGCCGAATTTCAACCTCTCCTTCACCTTTGAAATTTCAGACCTGCGATTGGACTGTACCATAGAAGCTCAGACCTCCAATTTCACATGTACAAGGGAAACAAAGATATCACACATGAGAGGAGACTTATTATTGACTTCGACTTCTTCTTTCTCTTCAATTCAACCTTCCTCTTCTTCGTACTTCTTCACTATGCTAGATCAAAACGACACTTGATTACTAAGATGAAAATTGGCTTGAAGTGGAGACAAGTGGTTTCTTTGTATACACATTATAAGGGGTTGAATAGGTGCCTTTTGGACAGGGACAACTTCATCACTTGGAGGTCAACTTGGGCATCTTGTGGTGTCTAAAATACAAATACAAATTTTAATTTTCCCACTCTTGATTAGGTCATGTAGAACATGCCTTACACAATTTTCTTTTGAATATAAAAGCAATGAATATTTATTTTTTCTTGAAATCATGAAGAACATGCTTCAATTTTTTATTTATTATTTATTTATTTATTTTTATTTTTTTTATCTTACAAATGCAATTTATATTTCATCATTACAAGTACAAAGGAAACATTATGAAGATCGACCATAGCTACAAAGTCAACGCTTTTCATATCAGTTTTTGGTTGCTTCACAACGTATTTTATGTGTATATATGTTACACTTACATGAGAGATTGTTGGCTATGAAAACACTATAGGAAACTTTCCTTTTTTGTGACTTTAAGATAAATGTATGGACAATATGATGACTAGATAACATAATGTACTTTCTACTACTATAACCACTTATGGAATTGGGAATTTTATAATGAATACACTCACTATAGTGTATATAGAAAATGTAAATTTTTTCACTTACATGAATGAAATTAGAGTTTTTTTTCAAGGAAACAAAAAGTAAAACAAAAGTAGACACACCAATTGGCATAATTAAAAATATATATATGACTAAATTACAACTTTACTTTAATTTATTATTATGCCAATATAGATGTCTATTTTGGAATATGATGAATTTTAATTTAATAATCAATAATTATTAGGTGGATGGTAGGGATTTAACCTCTATACAATATTCTATAATATTATTAGTAGTGTACATGATTAAAGGGTGAGATTTATTTCCAAAGTAGATATATGCCTTTTTTCCCTTTCAATTAAATTCATTAATTAAAAACAATGTCATTGTCATACGAAATGAGTTATGGTTTTTTGGGCATGTGGTATTGATAAGCCATGGTATTCACACATGGTATTGTAGCAAAGCCTATTTATAAATTAAGAATCCCTATGATAAAGTGCGGGTGAATCTTCATGGTCCAGAATCTAGTTACATGTTTTATTTAAATGTATATATGTTTAACTTATATATTAATTCTTTTATCATTAATAACAATAATAATATTTCTAAATAAAGTTTTCATTTAGTTAATTTTCGTGATTATTTTAATTTTGGAAACTTAAATTGTATGATGAAGTAAGTGTTTTGATATTTATCATAGAATGATGTCTATCAACATTTATTAGACATCGAATTTATATGGTTGCACTAGTCATTATTATTATTATTGATTATAAAAAAAATTAATATACCAATTAAACATATATACATTCAATCTTAATCGATGTAGCATCCCTGTGCACATATAACTAGCGCACAATGGTTTAAATGAGTAGGAAGAGTGGGATGGGATGGAGCCATTGTTGGCACCCCAATAAATGGATGGAGGTGATGTGGTCGTCCAAACATCCATTTTTCCTTGCCATGCAGAGCATTCAACCTCACACAAATACATATTATGACTTCACAATGGAGGGAAATGGTTCATTCAAATTTTCTGGAGGTTCCTGTAAAATGCATTATGGTTTGGCTGTTTCTTATTCTGTGTTGCGTTGAGGCAGTTGGTGTCAAATTTTCCTTGCTTATCTTTGTTACCCATTGCAAAGTAATTTACCCTTCTGAAGTTGTTATTTACGCCATAATTAAATGAGATGGAATGCAATAATTTTGTCCTTGTCACCCCTACCATCAAGTTTCTCCATCCCTCTTTGACAATCTCAAGATTTGCAAGTCCCTTAAATTGGCATGTTTCACCTACTAGTAAGGCACAAAATTGTGGATGGTTATGGATGGGTCAATGAAATTGTACGAGCTTGGTGCCTTTGGAACTCTATGTTTAACACTCCCTCATACAGTCCCTAATCCTATAAAGTTACATTTAAATTTTGTACACCATGCGATACATTTGATTTCATTGGAGTTTGGTTTGATTAGAGTAATTTCACTTTATTATGGGATAGATATTGGGTTGGTCCCAATAATCGATAAATCTACTCCCCTCGTCAGCTTTTATACCAATTGTGTAATATTTCTCGTCACTATTTGCGTGGTTAGTGCCACTGATTTAAGTGCCACACTAGTGGTTTTTCGACGTGTATATCGTCCTTTTCCTTTTGTATGTCTCCATTCCCATTCACATACATTGCTTTATTCATCCTTCTGTGCCTTGTGATTATGTGTTGCCTCCTTAGTACCAACTTTATCCCAAGATTTTCCATACTCCTGCATTATCAAGACTTTTTCAACTAGCTTATAAAAATGCGTCATTGCATGAGAAGTCATAGAGGCTCCTCTTCTCGACTAGGAAGGAGTGTTTGTGGCTGTCTCAAAGATTGCGATGTTGCTCGGTGGTTTCATGAGTAGACCCCTACTTCAATACAATTGGAGATTACCCAAGCTAATGATGAAGTGCATGCATATCGCGATGATCACGTTGATGAGGAGGTTTTATCTTCAATGGCTAAATGAGTTCCATACCTGGGTTACAACCAGGGGTGCCAAATCAATACTTGTGTACACTAGAGTTGTGTTGGAATGTGAAATATTTTCTCAACAAAGTTTTGATGGTGTGTATTGAAGCAAGGAGAGATATACTACTGCATATTGCAAATGGAATGCAAAAATTTAGGACTTGAGCACAAGGATATCTCCAATCGGTTTTCTATAATTAAAGCTTTGTTGTAGAAGGGAAAGACCCTGTAGATGTATCCACATCCTCCTGAGCATATTTCATGGATCATTATTTTTTCGATTTTGTATTTTTGTTGATTAGGTCCAAGTTTGCTACTAGATATATAGGGATTTATCTAATGGCTAGTCCTAAGTGAGAGAATTTTTATTCTCATAAAGATGTAATATTTTTGGACAACCACTGTTACTGTTACTACAGGTACACTATGTATGTAACATTTTGGACTAAATCTATCTTCTTCTGACACTAGTCTAGTTTCCTTGGTGGTAGACGAACAAAAAATAACTAAACAATGATGTATATCTTTTGATAAACTAATTAAGGATTTTAGCTTACAAAAAGAAACATATATACATTTAAATAACATGTAACAAGATTCTCAGCCATGTAGATTCAACCCCACTTTATCATGGAGATTCTTAACCTATAAATATTCTTTGTTATAATACCACGGGCCAATACCATGGCTTGTCAATATCACATGTGCAAAAAATCTTAATTCATTTCATATGTCATTTATTTTTTTCAATTAATTAATTTAAATAAAAGGGTAGAAAGGGCATAACTACTCTAGAGATCAAACTCAACCTTCCATATGTGACTACTACTAAGAACATTTTAGAATATTCTCTATAGGTTAAATATCTACTATCCATATAATATATTGATAATTAAATTAAAGCTCTAGAAGCCCTATTCCAAAATAGACACATATATTCACATAAAGATGTTCATGTAAAATATTTTAGTAAAATTATAAATGTGGTTAGAAAAAATTCTATCATGTTGATATAACTTCAGTAGGTATAATGGTTAAGAACATGTGCTTCCTCTTAATAGGTCACAAGTTCAAATCCAAAGGGGGGTAGAGTATATATGGCTTCCTAGACTTTAGTAGTAAAATTATTGCATGAAGGTGGATCCTTTGTCCCATACACCAATTTGGTGTTGGGCTTGGCCAGGACCTTGGTCTAAATACTTTTGATAACTTTTATACATCTCGTTGATGGATAAAAATTCCTTCCACCATCTTCATATTTAGCTTTGATACCAATTTTTCATGTTTCCAATTTAAAACAAGAACGAAATTGAAAATTATTTTATTATATATTTATATACACTAGAACAATTACTCAAAAGTCACAAATTTTCCATTTACTTGTCATAACTAAGTTTTGCTACTTGAAAATTGATAGTATATTGAAAGTAATTCCAAATTACAATATGATAAGATATTAAATATAATAAATAAATATTCGATTGATTAACTCCCAATACTAAAATCACTCACCCATAAGCAAAATCTTTTGAACATAAAATCAAAACTAGAATAAAGTTTGAATGTAAACATGGGAGCATTGCAAATGTTAATATTAATTTAAATAAAATAACACAAGGTTTAAATCCCATAATTTCAAAATATGAACTATGAATTGAAACATAGACCTAGGTTCAAATATCAACTATATATATATATTTTTTGTAATTCAAATTTCTATTCATAGATTCAAAAAGAAGTACATCCAGGAAAAAACGCAAGTAGTCTCACCCCGACCAGGTTTATTGACTACTGCTGAAAGCATATGACAATGAAATAAAAAGACAAAGAGAGACACAATCCACAATTTCAAAGGCCATAGGCCCCAGTAAAAATACAATACAAATAAAACACTTGTATCCATGCTAATCATAAGAGTTGATGGAAGTGTTGAAATTTTGGGGTAGCATCGGATGTGCTCTAGCTCCAAAATTTTGTGGAGGAGATGGAGTACATGAGATCTCCAAGACCCAGAAAGCGTTTGGACAAATTCCATCTAGTTTTATAGTTATTCAAATAATTAATCTTTTTAATTAAGGACCCTAAGTCTAACTTAGGAAAATTAAAAGACTAAAGTGAATTGACTTAAACATGTGATGAGAATGTTCTAAGTGACACGGATCAAGAAACTTCTAATCTTAGTCGTTGATTAGAGATTATATCACGACCATTGGTTTTCCAAAGAGAAACATATAAGACAAGGGCTTGGCGTTAGTTGGAGGGCACACACATTGGTAGAGCACAAAAACTAAACTGAAATTCTAGGGCGTGGTTTGCTAAGAATTTCAGGAAGAGTTTGCAGTGAAGGGAGGGGCAGTATTGGCAAGGGGATGATCTGATCCCAGGCCAAGAGTACAAAAGCGACAAAGAGGCAACATACCAGGTAGCACAGAGGCAAGCCAAAGCCACGCAGAGGCAGCAGGAGCCTAGCAGGGCTGACGCAGGCCTAGTCAGGGCAGCGCAGGGGAAGCGTAATCATTCCAAGGGTGACGCAAGTCCTTCCAAAGTAGCGTAGAGGCTGACGTAGGCGAGAAAGGTTGACACAAAGGGCTGAGGAGTAGCGTTGGGGTTTCTAGTGGGCCAAAAAGGGCTCGAGTTCTATAAATCCCGTTTGAGGGTGTGAATCAACCATATTTTCTGTCTCTGAGTGAAAGAGGTATTATTGCCATGATTTTATCTATAGGGCCAACCATGTCTTGTGCCCATAAAATGTTGTATTCAGATTTTGCATAATAATAAAACCCTCCAGAGTTAGCTGCACCGATTTTCCTACATTGGATTTTTTCGGGGACATTTGTCTGAAACTCCGTGTGTCACTTTTTCATATGAGCATTCTATTTAGTATATGATCTGTATGTGTAGGTTGATATTTGCGTTTACTTCGTGGTTTTTTTGACTTTTCAGATTAATAACTTGTGTAAATAATCAAGTAGGAAAAGTAAATCAATGGTTAGCAGTAGGGTTTCTTAGATTAAAAAAATCTCACAGGAAGTTGGATTATTTAGAGTTGTACCAAGAGGTGGCAGAGCGCGAAAGGAGTATTCGACATGCTCCTCGAAATGGGCCATCCAACTCTATAGTTTATCAACCTTTTATGAAAGTAAGTTCTCACGATGCCAAACCACCACGCCACACTCTCGGGTATGGCATTAAAAGTAATGCATTTTGTTCAGTCTAGATATCAGTTCTGCATGCTCCTCTTGGCGGACCCGTTATGAGTTCTCGATGCAATCCAAAACGGATTGAATCACCTCACGACAGTGTCCCATGTAGCAGCTTTGTTGTGGGCCACGAACACCCTGACGCACCGGCACCTGATGCCTAGATCCAGCACGATGGGTCGAGCCCACTCTTGGTGAAATTGACAAAGCAAGGCGACCCCGAATTTCGACAAAACCCCCTCGTCTTCCCCCATGAGAAAAAAAACCCAACACTTATACCCCCTCGAGCACCACTACCTCTGCCTCTAGGAACCCCTCTGCGTGAGCCCTCGATGTTCCAATCCTCAGGGCCACCGTCGACATTGCCAGATATAAGCGCGATTCCAGATAGAGACTTAGACGCACTAGACCCTCATGGTGGAACCTGAGCGGAAGACCTCCTTACATGCGAAGTCTCTCGCACGCTGGAACCCTCAACACTACTGAGCCAAAATGAATATCGCCCACTTAGAACTACCCAAAAAAAACCTTTAAGGACTAATACCTTCATCCTTGGTACCAGGCGCCCCCCATTCTTGAAGCAATTTCCCACCACAACCCAACAAAAGCTGCAACTAGCACACCAATGGCACCACCCCTCAGTCCAGGACCATGTTCTCATACAGGGGAGGCACATTAATATGCTCCTGCTCCACGAAAAGCTAATTCTCTTCCACCTTGCCCTGAAACCGCCTCTAGCAAAATATTACCATCCGCAAACCAACCCCATCAAACTCACAAGTGCCTCTTTCTTGGCATTCTTGCCCTTCCCAAGCTTAATTCGCCCAAATACAACTCCCCTTACCCACCAGCAAGGGCGAAAACACTTTCGTCTATGCCGAAATTTCGACCAGTCCAGAGAACTCCTGTAATACCCACCTCCTTGCTAAGCACTCCCCACACCGGCTCTTGAACGACCGCCACTAAAGAATGTCCATCGCTTCCCTTCGCCACCCTCCATAACTATCAAGCCTCCGCCACCTTTCACAATCTCTAATGTGAAATGAAGTTTCCCACACGTAACGTTAATGTCATTCGTACTCAAGGTGATGTAGGTCAGCCCACCCTTTTTCTTCTACGTGCTTGTCATGTGTGTCACCATGTTCCCACGGGAACATTATGTCCCTCACTCCTCACCCCGATCAGGGAATATAATTATTTATGGCTAAAAAGAAAATTTTAAATACATTTTTTAAAAAACCACAACAATGAATTTGATATTATTAATCTCCATGAGGAATTTATTAGTATATCATTGATCAATGATAAAAATTTAGCATTAAAGACTTTGAGAATGATTCTGATATAGACTAGGCCAAATATGAATTCATACGTCTTTATTTATATAGTTCACAATTTTGTAGGACTCTATACGAATGAATTCTCCAAAACGTTCCTAGAAATAAATTTTTGTATACATCATATAATAGTTGGATTATGTATTGGTGTCATTGGTTTATTGTTCCCGATTTTCATTCTTTCCCATCTCTAGAGCTGCTAACTCATTGAAATTTGGAAGCTTTGGTAAGCTGATATATATTGAGTTTGCTAAAAGAGAAGTGTCATTGCTGCCCTTGGAGAGATGAATTTTAATCTCCTCTAATTGAGCTCTAATGTAGCCCAACTCGTCTTTAATTCTATTCAGATGAGTTTTATTTTCAATGAGTTGTTCTGTTGCCACGAAGAGGGAAGAAACAAGTTGATCATAGTGGACTTGCAACCTCATAACGATAGAGGCATCATCCTCTTCTTCACCCTACATCCCAACAACAAAATCTAGCTGCGAGATATCGAAAGAGGGAGGAAGATGTATAACCAAAAAATATAGGGTACCAAGATTAGTCAAATCTCTATTCAGAACATGACCAATTAAGGGAGAGACTATGTTGAAAATGGCACCAAGAAATATTCTCATTTAATTTTCCCTTTAATTAAATTAGAAGAAAATTGTAATTCCACATCACATGAGAACTTGTACAAGTTAACTAAGTTAGTTTTACTTATTTGGTTCAATTAATTCAAGTTGAGGGCCTAACTTGAGTCATGTAGAGTGGTTCCTAATTTATAGGAGCCCTGTTGATTTTATTTTGAGTTGTAATTAATTAATTCAGTTTATTTGAGTTAAAGTCAGTTTAACTAGATCCAACTATTGGAGGAACTAGTGGTAGGTCAAAGTGTGGAAGTTGAACTTGAACCATACTCAGTGATCAACCAGTTAACTGATAAATCAGCCATAAATAACTCATGCATGTGTGAACTGAGAGTTACCTAGTTGATATTGGAGTTCAAGGGCAGTGTACTATCAGTTGTATAATCATACAAATTGTACAGGTGGTGCATGCAGTTAGAGGAAGGCTTGTGATAGATTGCATGGTATTGGATGGGGATTTCCCTAATTAACAGGGAATAATTACCCAAGGAAACAAAACAAGGAAATAGGGACTTGGGTAATACAAAATTTGGTTAAGCATTTACTAGGCTTATCTAGGAAGCAGTGAGACAGACAAAGATAATGCAAAGGTTTCTCGGGCTTGAGAAAAGCATTATAATCTTCTCATATTTTTTAACTAATGCAATATACAGATAGCAGGGTTTTTAGCTATGGCTTTCCCCAGGAAATCATTTTGCAATGTGTTGATTGAATTCTTTCTCTTGTATGATTTGTGATTTCGCGATCGTTAAACTGTTTCCATAGTTGGTAGAGTAGATTAAAGTCTATTGTTCTATTAAATTACAATTAGCAGTTTGAATATATAAGGAATTTATACATGATATTAGAGATGAAATCACAATAGAAGAGAATAATATGAGTCTGTACTTGCAGGAGGAACAAATTTTGAAAATATCTTCTCTAGAGCTAGCAGCGAGATCGTGATGGCATTCTATGGTCTGAGTCTCGAATATGCCCTTGATGGTAGCTCAAATTACATTTATTGGAGAGACCGTATGCAAGCAATCTTGGAAGAGAACAAATTGAAGGAGTTCATTGAGAAGGACACTCGAAACCATCTCCAACTGATGCACAAGATCTAGTAGAGTGGAATAAGTCCGTAGAAAAGGCAAGAAGGATCTTACTAGAAGGAGTTAGATATCATATTGTCTCGAACCTCCATGGTAAGGAGAATACATATGCAATTTTGAAAGTCTTGAAAAACTTGTTTCAAAAGAATAGTGACCACAAGAATCTGGCATTGAAGGACAAGCTCAAGAAAATAAAAAATGGAGAAGGGAAACATAATACCACAATACTTTACCAAGTTCACCTAATGTCTGGATGAGCTTGGGAGTGTTGGTTTTTCAGTTTTTGAAGATGATCTGGTCAGCCTAGCACTTCTAGGCCTTCCCAAGAGCTGGCACAACTACCAGGATTCGGCAAATGGGAGGGAGAAGGTACTAGAGTGGGAGCGATTGTGGTCCGACTTGGTGCAGGAAGAGATTAGGTGGAACACAAGAGATGGAACCTCATCCAACCATGATAATGAAGAGTAATATGCCTTGGAAGGAATGTAAAATAAATGGAAAGGGAAGAAGTACCAATCCAAAGGAGATTCTATTCAGGCGGGAAAGAATAAGGACTTGTCAAAGATTAAATGTTTTCACTGTCAAGAGCTTAGATACTATGCCACAAAGTGTCTACGCAATAAGGTTGGCAAGAAGCCCTCAGGAGGAGCAGAAAGTGAAGCTCTTGCTTCACAATTCGATTTGGATTTCACACTCACTGCATGCATGGTGACATCAGTGATAGGTAGTGTGTGGTACCTGGATAGTGGAGTCTCATTCCATGTGACTAGAAACAAAGAATTCTTCAGAGACTTGGAGAGATATAGCGCGACCGACATCAATACTATTACTTTTCAGAGGGAGTCTAGTTCTCCTCTCACATTAAAAGATGTCACGTATGTTCCTGGTTTGAAGAAGAATTTCGTTTTAGTCACTATTTTGGAATACCATCGCTATGATGTGCTATTTATCAAAGGAAAGGTGTTCCTTCGTCACATAGCCACGAGACAAGTGAAGTGGATTTGGTTTTAGGTAAAGAACCTCTACAAATTGGATGTAGAAGATTGTGTTGCTTTGAGCACGGAAATAAAGAAGGTTCGGAGTCGAGACATTGATGAATTATTGCATAGGAGACTTGGCCTTTTGCACCATGGAGGTTTGAATACCATGCAACAGATTTCTACAGGGATTCTTAAGGGTGCACTAGAGCAGTGTGATACATGCAAAGGGTGTACATTGGGGAAGTACACCAAATCCACGTTTCATTATAAGGACAGTCGAGCGTAAGCGATCCTTTAAAGAGTTCACTAAGATTATGTGGACCGTTCTTGACAACCTCCATGGAAAAGCACATGTATTACGTGATATTTGTTGATTATTTCTCACGTAAGTGTTGAATATTCTTCATGTAGAAAAAATAACAGACATTCTCAAAATTTTGCGAGTTTAAAGCATTTGTTGAGAAAGACACAGGAAGGAAAGTGAAGGCTCTCAAGAGCGATAACGATGAATAATATGTGCTGAATGAATTCAAGAACTTATGTGCATTAGAAGAAATTTGACAGGAGTTGATAACACCTCATAACCCACAACAAAATGGGATTGCATAAAGAAATAACATAAGTATTATGGGAGCTGCATGAGCGATGTTGCATGATCAGAGCCTACCGTTGGACTTATGGGCTGAAGCATGCAACACAACAATATATGTGCATAATAGGAGTCCTCATTGGATTCTCGGGATGATTACACTAGAGGAAGATTTTTCAAGTAAGAAACCAGATGTCACACTATTACACAGCAATTTGTCACCGTCCCTGGAATTCCCCATCCCGCACAATTGGAGGGCTTATTCCGTGACCTGTGAGCAGTGACATGACTTGAAAACACCTTCATGACATCCCTCTGAACATGAGCCTTCATTGCCCTGAAGACAACTCCCTGAGAAAAATCCTAAAAACAACTCTTTTTGCATTGGCGCGGGTACACAGTTCAGCCCTCGCGCTAAGGGGGCAAATCCTCCAAAGAGGGCGCGCCAATTGGCGCTCTGTTGCAAAGTCGCACCCACGCCAACCATTTTAAGGAGTGTTTTTTAAAAATAAATGGCAGAAGTTTCGTCCTAACCAATTCCTAAACTGGTATCTATCTTGAGTTGGGAGGTTTGGCTACGGATCTCCATGTAGAGGAGGTGGTTTTCCACCTCTCATGGAAGCTTCCTTGAGGATAGGGAAAATCTATTGATTATAGGGATCCCAACTCCCCTTCCTCCATCTATAAAATCTTGCTCATCTCCTTTGCAAGCTAGTCTCCAAGTTCCCAAGAGCCATCAGAGCCTTATGCTGCAAGAGCCTTGATTCATTCCCTTAAGGCCAAATCTAAGCAAGGATATTATTGTCGAGACATCCGAAGAGAGAGGTTTGTCCCATTCCCGACAGGATTTTTCGAGACGTGTTTTGCTAGCGACCCTCCGAAGGAGAATTCAGTGTCAGAGCTATGGTTGTATTCTTCTTTGATTGATTAATGATAAGCGACTATTGGTTATGGTTCCACTCATGTTTTTTATTATGATGATGAGTTATGTATTCTCTGACTGACATATAGTTGCATATACTGGATTTTACGCTTGCGTTTGTTTTGTTTCTTGCGTGTGCAGGTGTCTGATCACGGAGATCGTGAGGATTGTGATTTGCCGGAGCTAAGGAATGGGAGCGCTACTTTCTCTACAAGCGACAGCGTTGGATTCCAGGTAAGCCTTCATCGCTAGTTGGTTTATTTGCAATTAGGAACCTGAACTATAGCGTGTGACGATTGTTGCTAGACCTGGTCTGGGCTAGTAGGGATCGCCTTTGTCCGCAGAGGGGATTTACCTCTACAAAAAATTGGCGACTCCACTGGGGATCGTCTAGCTTATTATTGTTCTGCTTTGTAAGCTACAGACGGAGCCTGAAGTTAGCCAGATAGCCTTCGAAATGCTACTGCTCTGCATTAGCGAAGTAGATCAAAGCTGCTTCAGTCAATCTCCGGTTTAGTTTATGAACTGAACACTTGGAGTATTGTCTTGTATTTTCAGTTGTTTCTCGATCCTGCTTGCTTGATCGGCTCTTTTGGCTGGCTCTTTTGTGATTTTGGCTTTTGGTCAGCTTGATCATCACTGGTCTGCTTGTTGGAGTGTTTTTTTTTTAAATTTTCCATAGCAAACTCGGCTGGCACGCTTTTAAGCTTAACAGTCGCGCCCATTGGCGTAGGTTGCTAGTGTATTACCTGCGCCAATTCGTTCTAGTTTCAGCCTCACAGTCGCGCCAATCCTGTGAGGTACTAGGGTTTGCCCTGTTTTGACCTTCCTGAACTTGATCAGTGTGTTTGGTTTTGTTTTTTCCACTGCTTGAGTGTTCTGGAGCCTTGTTTGACTGGCTGTGACCTTCGTCCTTTGGTTGTTTTCCCGTTTCTATCGATTTCACATTCTAGCCCTAGGGCATCTAGGTGCTCTTGTGTGTCGAGCTTCCCCTGGGAGTTTTTGGTCTCTATTTGTTCAGTCGACCTTGTGATTGCTTCTTCGCATTCGTTTGGTGGTTGTTTATCATTTTATTGCGTTATTTGAGTGTTTGTTCTCTTCTTCATTCGAATTGCGCTCTGTCTCGTTTTGGGCCTAGATTACATGGTCCATTTGGGTCTTTGGGATTCTCTTGGTTTTGAGGGACTGTTTTGTCAATTTGGAGATCTGATGGTGTGTTTACGTTGAGTGAAATTTGTTTGTTTTGCTCGTTCCTCATCACCTCTCAAATTGCTCTTAGTTTTCATTTTGTTTGGTGCATTTTGCTATTAAACATTGAAAATATAAAAAATCTCTTTTGCTTTTGATTAGTTAGTGCAAATTAAAATCTTTTCGGTGTTATTAGTGATTAGTGACTTTGAGAGAAAAGTTTTTGGTTTACATTATCTGCATTAGAGACTTTGTTGGTTGTTTTCTGATAATTTTGTTTATGTGAAAAGCTCTCAACTCTCTCATAATTAGCTTTCATCGAATGAAATGATATACTGTGGCATATAGTGTGCATTTAGGAGATTTTGAGACATCACAACTTGCTAGGGCCTGAAAACTGAAACGTAATTGAAGATAAACATTAAAATTTATTCAATTTACACTAAGGCAGCATTGAAACATTAACGCAACATTTAGTGGTCTAGGCTAGAGACGTGTTCTGGCGTCTTTAAACCTAGTAGTTGTCGTTCGCCTCTTGGCTTTAGACAGCACTAGTACGGACTTGTGCTCCCCGTACCGTCGAGTATATAAAGGGAGACCCCACTAGGTTTCTATCCTTTATCCATAGGAAGCCGAGTCTGCCGCCCTATACCCATGATACACCGGACACAGCATTCGGGGAGATTTCCTGCACGTACGTTAAGTCCTTGGTTGATTTCTTTTTCATTTTGAAACCAAGGTGTATATTGCAGTTCACGGTTATTTGGTACACCCTTTGCCTAGTATTCCTGAGTAGTCATTTGATCTTTTCTGACTCTTTAAATTTGAAAGGATCACCAAGCGCTTGTCCTTTCACGCTTGCTTCAAAACTGAAATAGATAGAGTAACCTTTCATCCGTTTCTCGACTCTTAAAACATGAAACGGTGAAGTTTCTAAGTTTCAATTTGGTAAAATAAATCACCCGCGATCACACGCCCTGTTAGATTTTGCTTGTTGGCCGTTTGATTGTGTGTCTTGACTCTTTTTCAGCCCGTGTGTGTGTTTGATCTTTTTCTCTTGTCGTTACTACCACAGTGGCAGAACCTTTCGTTTCGTCTACTGGTAGTCCATATACGGATGATTCATCAGAGGCTTCTCAGTCCTCTGTTGAACCCCAGTAGCCCATCGTTTTCGAGTTTCCCGACGGGGGACCGGTTCTGTCTGAGCAGCCCTTTGGAGGACCAGTCGAGTTCAATTGGCCCTTTTCCGACCCTTGGTTTGGATTGGGAGTAGGGGAAGATTTCCCTCCTCTTACATCGGGTTCGCCTTTTATAGCTGCTGTTATTCCTCCTAATCCTCACCGTTTATTACGAGATCTAGCGGCAGGCTCAAACATGAGTGAATCCAGCGAGGAAATTCCCACGTCCGGTGAATATTACCAGTTATTTCCTCGCAGATTATTTCCAGGAGACAACCCTGAACCATCTGTTATGTCATCACCAAGTCCCTCATTACCATCTGGGTACAGATTATTGCCGCCGCTGCCTCTATGGGGGTATCAACTCCTTCTACAAGGCCAGTTGTTCCTTCATTGGGGATGTCTCCACGGACACCTGTTACGTCATCCCCTCAGGTTACTTCTGTACCCTCCATGCCCACTCTTTGTGTGGCTGCATGTGCACCCGCTGTTACTACCCAGTCCGTAAGGACCACATCGCTTCCTGAAGACATTTATATAGCATCTACTATGCCGAAGAACATCTCTCCAGAGGAGTATCGATTGTCCCTGCAACAATCGAACCCCGAGGTCGGACAGTCCTCTCAAGATCCCAACCGCTCGTATTTTTCGCATTATGCACAGGATGGTACACCCGTGTATGTTTTTCCACCCCAGTACGATGAGCACAGGAACCCTTTACATTTACTTGCTCCTGAGGCTCAACTTCATGCTCAGGGTTTACCGTATAACCAGGCTAGACAGCCCTACAACCCGCAAGGACAACCTTTTCAAGGCCAACCTTCGGGCCAGCCTGGCTATCCTTATGACTCGCAGGGACAGCCCGTACAGGGCTACCCTCCGGGCCAACAAGGGCCATTATACGATCCGCAAGGACAGTATTACAACCCTTCTGGTCAACTCGTGCAGCCTCTCCCTGGAGTCCCACCTGGGCAACCTCATGGACTCACAGGACAACCGGGGTACCAACCAGGACCGGTATATGGTCATGGGGGACAAGTCCAACCTTCTCAACCTTTGCAACCGCAGTATCCTCTTGGTCCCAACACTGCACATTAGCCAGGACCATCTTATGGTCTTTTTGCGGGTCAAATCAATTATCAGCAACCACCTGGCTCCATTCCGCCACCAGGCCAACCGGCCCATCCGACACAACCTGGTGTCCCTCCACCAGGCCAACCGACCTATCCGGCACAACCTGGTGCTCCTCAACAGCCAGGACAACCTGCACAACCGGCACAACCTGTTTATCCGTGTCAACCTGTTCTACCAGGGCAGCCCGCTCAACCAGGTCAGCCTGTTCAGCCAGGCCAGCCTGCACATCTTGTCAACCCTGCCCAACAGCCAACTTATTCAATGCCGCAGCCAAATCAACCGATGCACCCTAATTATCAGGCTCAGCAGGGTCCCACCTATCAGCAGCCCACTCGACCTCAAGGCGGTTACTATTCTCATGGTCAATACCGACCGAATTATAGCCAGCCCCAAGGTTCTAATTATTACTCACAACAACTCGGCTATACCTATACTCAGCAGCCAAATCCACATGCTACTCACATGGGGCCGACATATAATCAAGGTCCATACTCTGGTTATCAAACCCCGTACACTGGTTACCAGCAACCGAATCAGACTGGTTATATGACCTATACCCCCTACAGTCAGAATCCTACAGGACAAAACCCCTGGGGGCAAGGATATTCTCAACCAGCGTGGAGTACAGGTACTGGTCCTTATCAAGGGCCAGGCATGTTGTCCAATCCGCCATTGCCGTTCCTGGCTACCTTGGAATTACCGGATGTTTCGAAATTAACTAATGATCCAGTTCTGCAGAATCCTTATTGGTCTCCGGTTCCTACCAAGGTACTCGGTGATTGCCCCAAGTTTGAGGGTAAAGCTGGGGAGGACCCCCAAGCTCATGTGATGACTTACCATCTTTGGTGTTTGTCCAACTCTTGGGTGGATGATTCAATTCGTCTACGCCTCTTCCAGCGCACTTTGACTGGTGTTGCCGCTAAGTGGTATATTGAATTACCCCGTGGCATCTTTCAAGATTTCAATACGTTAGCCATGGCTTTTCTGACTCACTTTCAGTTACCGGTTCGCTACGAAGCCGAGACGCACCTCCTGACTTCTTTGAAGCAGGACAAAGCCACTCACATTTCTGATCACTTTCATGAGTGGCGACGTCGTCGTAGACTAATCAAGTTCCATATACCTAATCAGATACTAACTCATTGGTTCACCACCTCCTTCGTTAACAAAATCACCCAAGATATTGCTATGGGAGCGTGTGTGACTGAAGAACAAGCCATAGCGTGTGCCCAATATCTGGATTTGGTATACTCTCAGTCCGGCACGCTTTATGATATTTTGCCTGATGCTCCACGGTCCGGAACCTCTAAAGCTCCACCTACCGCAGCGGTGGATGGTGTTATTGGTTCTGTGTCTCAGAATTCGAATTTTTTTTCGAATGGGAAGCAGGAGTCCAACTCATCCCATAATTATGCTCCTCCCGCCCCTCCCGATTCTGGAAAAACTATAGAGGTCAACGCCGTTCAGGCCAATCCTACGGAAAAGGCCTCCAAAGGAAAGAAGAAGGGCAAAGGTAAATCCAAATCTGACGCCCCAAAGCCAGAGTAAAAACCTCGTACCGAGGACGGCTCCCAACGTAAACCGAAGTATCCCTGCCTTATCTGTGAGGGAGATCATTACACCAAGGATTGTCCATGACGATCTGAGGTTAGTTAAATTCTAAAAGGCTCCAAAGGGACTCCAACAGTTCTTGAAGAACCGTTCCCGTCTCAGCAGACCTAGATGGTTGAACAACCTTCACCATCTGCACCATTTGGGTCCCAGGTCTTTATGATGAATGGTGCTGCACCTATCTCTATTGCTACGCGTTCGAAGGATTACAACGAATTGCGTCAGGCAACTGGGAAGACAGTTGTGGACGGTCCACCTCCCCCACCTGTCTCCAGTTCGTTGGAGATTGAGAAGCCTACTGCTGAACCTGTTGTAAGGCCACCTTCTAAAGGTGTTCTACGAAGATCTTCCTACAACCCTAATGCCTGTGCCGCTCAGCACTACAGTATTGTTGAGGATCTGGCACAGGCGCCTTCTGCCATGTCTGCATTGGAAGTTCTTCAAAGTTTCCCGTCACAATGGAAAGCTTTGTTGCCTGCAATCGGTGGGATCGATCCCACCGATTCTAATCTTCTCACCTTCGACTTAGAGAACTTTACCCCCCGAATTCCACATCAGATCGCTCTTGTTATTCAAGTCGGGATCAACGGTCTTAACATCCATAGGGCCGTTGTGGATGAAAGTGCTTCTACCTGTGCCATGTCGTCCGCTTGCTGGAAGGCCATTGGCTCTCCGACCCTTTCATCATCTCCCAATGCCCTAGAGGCATTCGATGGTCGGGAATCCAAACCCCTGGGTGTTCTCGAGAGTTTAGCGATTACCTTACAGGGGAAGACATTAAACGTAGAAGTAGAAGTAGTTGACGCCAAGCTTAACTACAATATACTTCTCGGCCGCAGTTGGACTCACGCCATGCTATGCGTGCCATCCACCCTCTTTCGACTTCTTAAGTTCCCTCATGAGGGAAAAATCGTTACGGTGGATCAGTTGTCTTTCTTCACCTCCACCTCCGAGAACAACGTTCCGTACGTGGATCAGATTCCAAATCCCCCTGACAGTGTAGGACCCGGTCTCTTCAAGGACCCCGTCCTCATGGGTATTTTTCCTGCACCACCACCGCACACCGCTCAAGTTAATATGATATCTAGGTCTGACGACCCATGGCTCATCCCTTCGCCTGAGCAGGTGACACGAGTTGTATTTTATACTTTTTCGGACTCAGTAAATACACGAAAAGGTCATTTCAGAGTCAGCTTTCAGCTCTTTTCTGACTCTCTAAACATGAAAAGATTGCCGAGGCCCTTGTCGTTTCGATCTCGTTAAAGTGGTCACGAAACGACATCTACCCAGTATACGTTTACCCCTTTTTCGGGTTGGGATAGATTATTTACGAAAAAGGAATACCCTAGCCTATTGTGACTAGGAGGTTTTTCAGACAAAGTTTTCTACCTTTTCGGATCTGAGAAACTATTTACGAAAAGGGACCTCTGGAGTTTACTTTTTTGCTGTCTTTTCAAACTCTCTAAATATGAAAAGACACCAAGTTCTTCCTCTGTCAGACTCGTTAAACCCTGATGACATTGGATTCAGTCGTAATGACGTTATTCGAGTCGCTTCTTCCTAGGGCTCGTTAAATGTACTAGGATGGACTTATACAGCAAGCACATGGTATCCTCTTCAAGCTTGTGTAAAAATAAAGAGGTACTCACCAGGAATGGTGGGGAAAATGGAACCAGCATCATTGTCGTGTCGGCAGTATGTCGCTCTTGAGCATGGCACTTGTCTGCATTCGTGTCGGGTTGGGGATATCTCATCTCGTTTGTTCACTTGCCTCCGTGGGTTTGGGTAATCCCTTTTGACCTCTCATTTTCTCTTTGCCTCGTCACTATGACCTCTGATCTTTTGATGTCAAATACTGCCAAGTCCACTGTCATGCCGTTTATATGTTCAAGAGAAGTTGACCTCTGCAAGTATCAACCTTTCTCTGATTCTCACCTGATCCTGATTCACAAAGACATTATGTTCCTCTGTCTCGCGTCGATGATTTGGGAAACACTATGGCCCACCTTCGATCAAGGTCACTTCCTGTCGACTTCAGCTCATTATCCAGGAAGCTGATCTAGATACTCCCTTTTGGTACCTTGGAGCCTGCATGCCTCAATGGCAGGTTCCTCGCATTCGACGTGAGGTTTTCATCATTGGCCTCCGATCGAGTGATTCTACGGGTGTTCGACGTCAGCTCATTGTTCACATGCCGTAGATTGTACCTATAGTACCTTGAGGACCATTGGCATTAATGGTGGTACCTCTCGCGTCTATTAACAGCTTTCATCATTGGCTGGTAATCAGACGATGTTCTTGCGTGTTCGACTTCAGCTCACTTATTCGCATGCTTGAACTTGTACTTTGTTCGGGTCGAGAGGGAGCGCAAGACCGTGGATTCTACCTGTTATAATCCAGGCTGTGATTTTTTGGATTATTATGATTAGTTACATGACTCATTGATTGGATGGCTGCGACCATACTTGAGTCTATTTACCGATCCTCACTGGATGGCTGCGTCCATGCCTTGGATCTGGATTATTACATACTCTGTTATGGATGGCTGCGCCCATACCACACATATATCATGTATTTGAGATATCAGTTGTACTTCTCTATGCAGGTTTTCCGACGATGGTGTTTTCAGTTGGACACGTTCTCGTAAAGCATTTCACCCCTCTCTCTCTTTCGGGCCTCATGCTTTAGGGGGCATCTGTTACACAACAATTTGTCACCATCCCTGCAATTCCCCATCCTGCACAATTGGAGGGCTTATTCCGTGACCTGTGAGTAGTGACATGACTTGAAAACACCTTCATGACATCCATCTGAACACGAGCCTTCATTGCCCTGAAGACAACTCCTTGAGAAAAATCCTAAAAACAACTCTTTTTGCATTGGCGCGGGTACACAGTTCAGCCCTCGTGCCAAGGGGGCAAATCCTCCAAAGAGGGCACGCCAATTGGCGCTTTGTTGCAGAGTCGCACCCACGCCAACCATTTTAAGGAGTGTTTTTTAAAAATAAATGGCGGAATTTTCGTCCTAACCAATTCCTAAACTGGTATCTATCTTGAGTTGGGAGGTTTGGCTACGGATCTCCATGTAGAGGAGGTGGTTTGCCACCTCTCAGGGAAGCTTCCTTGAGGATAGGGCCAATCTAATGATTATAGGGATCCCAACTCCCCTTCCTCCATCTATAAAGGCTTGCTCATCTCCTTTGCAAGCTAGTCTCCAAGTTCCCAAGAGCCATCAAAGCCTTATGCTGCAAGAGCCTTGATTCATTCCCTTAAGGCCAAATCTAAGCAAGGCGATTATTGTCGAGACATCTGAAGAGAGAGGTTTGTCCCATTCCCGACAGGCTTTTTCGAGACGTGTTTCGCTGGCGACCCTCCGAAGGAGAATTCAGCGTCAGAGCTATGGTTGTATTCTTCTTTGATTGATTAATGATAAGCGACTATTGGTTATGGTTCCACTCTTGTTGTTGATTATGATGATGAGTTATGTCTTCTCTGACTGACATATAGTTGCATATACTGGATTTTACGCTTGCGTTTGTTTTGTTTCTGGCATGTGCAGGTGTCTGATCACGGGGATCATGAGGATTGTGATCTGCCAAAGCTAAGGAACGGGAGCGCTACTTTCTCTACAAGCGACAGCGTTGGATTCCAGGTAATCCTTCATCGCTAGTTGGTTTATTTGCAATTAGGAACCTGAACTATAGCGTGTGATGATTGTTGCTAGACCTGGTCTGGGCTAGTAGGGATCGCCTCTGTCCGCAGAGGGGATTTACCTCTACAACACACACAAACTTTGGTATTTTTGGTTTATCAGTTTATTGTTATGTTACCAAGTATGCACAAAAAATCTAGAACCAACAACAATGTTGAGAATATTTGTGGGGTACACTAATACACCTCACAAATATCAGGTGTACCTACCATCTCATAGGATGACATTGGTTCATACATATTTGAAGTTCAATGAAGAGAATTCCATGAGATGTTCCCTTGAGAGGGAGCTTTGGTTGCATGCAGCTGAGGAGATTTTAGCTCCAGAGGAAGAACCTAAGGATGTTGTGGAGCAGCCTAAAACAAAGGAGTAGAGAGTGTAAGCACCCACTCAGCAGAGACATCCAGATTTGGAAGGAAGCACACCAGAGAGGCCAAAATATTGATGCATGATGCTAGAGAGATCGTGGGAGCACCCACATCACAACGCAAGTAGAGGAGGTCACCAGAGCGGTACATTGGATACATGGCTCTCATGAGTGAGAGCGTAGAGATTGATCCATCCTCATTTGAGGAAGGAGTGCAACAACCGATATGGTTTGATGCCATGGTAGAGGAGTATGAATCCATTATCAGGAACCATGTTTGGGATCCCAAGGCCAGAGGACAAGTCAGTTGTATGATCGAGGTGGATCTATAAGGTGAAGCAAGCAACAGATGGGAGTGTCGAGAAACACAAGTCCAGATTTGTCGCCAAGGGGTTCTCTTAAGTGGAAGGAATTTATTATGAGGAGACCTTTGATACAGTAGCAAGGTACTCTTCAATCATATATATTCTAGAAATTTCAACACAAATGGGATGGAATATACATCAGTTGGATGCAAACACAACCTTCCTCAATGGGTTGATTGAGGAAGAGGTGTACATATAACATCTGGAAGGATTTGAGGCCTTCAACAGACAGTCGCATGTGTGTAGAATCAAGAGAGCATTGTATATATTGAAACAAGCACCCCGTGATTGGTACACTAGGATCGAAAACTATTTCACCAGGTCAAGATTCACCAAAAGTGAAGCAGATGCAAACCTTTACCATATTGTGGTTGAAGGTAAATTATTGATTATAATATTATAGGTCGATGAATTAATTCTAACAGGTGATGAGAAGCTGAAAAAATCTTGCAAAGAGGATTTGGAAAGAGAATTTGAGATGAAAGACACGGGGCTCATGAATTATTTCCTTAGTTTGTAAATTTGGCAAGGTGATGGGGAACTGTTTGTTTCTCGGGGAAAGTATGCCAATGAGATACTGAATAAGTTTCACATGGAGAGCAACAAACCCATGGAGACTCCTATAGAAGGGAATTGTATGAAGGAAGATGCTACTTCAGGTGAAGTGGTAGAGGCTACCATTTATAGGTAGCTTGTAGATTTACTTATGTACTTGGTGAACACATGATCAGACATGAGTTATGCAGTTAACCAACTTGGTCAAGCAATGGTTAAGCCAACCAAACTATATTGGAAGGCAACTAAACATGTGTTGAGATACCTCAAAGGCACCTCTCAGTTTGGTATTTGGTACAGATGGATAGAGGGAGTGAAGCTTCAAGGATTCACAGATGTAGATTGGGCTGGGAGTCCATTCGATAGGAAGAGCACATCAAGGGGCATCTTCAGTATTGGGTCAACAACATTTTCCTGGTACAGTAGGAAGCATAGATCAATTTCACTTAGCTCAGCAGAAGAAGAGAACATGATTGATAGTCAGGTAGATTGTGAGGATATATGGGTGAGGAATATCCTTATTGGATTATTAGATGTATCCTACAATGATTTACTGTGACAATCAAAGTTGTATCAAACTCTATGAGAATCCAGTTTTTCATGATCGGTCCAAGCATATCGACATTCGATACCACCATCTCAGAGATTATATCTAGAGGTGGATCATGATTCTGGAGTACATTCCTACGCAGAGCATCCACATCATCTTCCAGCTGATGAATCTTTTTGTTATTCTCATTGTTCTTCTCTTGCATTTCACAAGCTTCCTCGCGCTACTATTGAAGACACTTCTGAAGATCAGCCACGCCAACCCACATTTCATAGTGCTCTCTATCACAAGACCCACATGCAAGAGGGGAGCATGAATCCAAAGGTGGGCACTTCTCCCACTTCCTTTAAGAATGACCTAGCATCCTACTCGAACGCGGGCATCGACGACCCTAGGAGCCAAAGTCCATATCATCGAGGAGAAAATGATTCATCTAGGGAATTGAATCAGAGGGATGATTTACCGAGAGGCTTTGGGATATTTCCTAGTGACCCAATTGACAAGGAGGAACAAAAAACCCAGTAACACCCAAAATCACACAATAGCAAAACCTTTCAAAATGGTCAACCTCACTGGCAATTATCTCTCCCTGCTCAACCAAAATTACTAATAATTGGCACTCTCTAGGCCGAGGGAAGGGGCTACTCTCAACATCCAGAATTATCCACTTACAACCCTAGCTCTGCCAAAGAGTCCTTTCAGAAGTTAGTACCGTTATTCCATAATTTATAGAATTTTTCAAGCCGAAGTATCGTGTGGTTTTGAAAGATTTCAAGCTTACCTACGGGGTATGAATGCTTCCCAATGCTTAGCCATGATTGCCGTGGTTACTGAAATTACTTTTGCCTTAAGAAATTTATACTTCAATCCATACTAAGGGAAGTAAATGTGGCTCTCACTCTGAGGGATTTAGCATGGAGATGGTTTGATTATTCCTGCTATAGATCCAGATAGAAGGAACGAATTGCATATTTCTCACACTTAACCTTTGCTCTGCGCCAAGTGTCCTGGATTGTTGAGGTTTGCAACCACGAGTCGAGTGAGAAGGAAGGGTTATACTTGAAAGATGCTAGATGGGTGGGGAGAGGGAGCACAAATAGGGAGGGAGGATGTGATGGGAGCAGGGAGAGAGGGAGGAGGGGTGAGGGAGGGGATGTTGAGGGGGCGAGAGAGGTGGCCGAGAGAAGGGGGTCAGAGATGGGGTGATGTGGAGGATGAAGTGGGGGAGGGGTAGATGGGAGGAGGGAACATAGGGAGGAAGGATGAATTTACCCTAGGAGAGGGAAGGGACAATAGGGATTAATAAAATTATTAAATCCAAGATTTGTGACTTTTGTGTGTGATATTTGGTGTAGGAGGAAAAATTTATCATCAAATTTAGGACTTTCATGCAAAGAATTAAGGGATGGGTAAATTGACCTTGTTGCAACCTTCTTTCTTTTGGAAAGCCATATTGGATTGCATATATGCATCCTTGTTTAGACCTCTTAGAATGTGAAAAAATTACAGATTCCAAAAGAGAGCATGTTAAGGGCTCTCTTGAGTATCTAATTTAGCTTGTTATTCTGGGATGTAGAGTTTGAGTTCATGTGTTTTAAGACCAAGAGAGAATCACCTAGGGTATTAATTTTCTTGATTCCTTTTTGTTGAGATAAGGTGAGACCAAGATATAATCCATAGGATTTTGCTTGGTTATTGGTCTTCTTATCCAAACCCCAGGCATACCAATCAATAATTATTCCTTCTGGATTAATGAAAATCCCTCCCCCTCCTGCCGTCCCATGTTGTTAACTTAATTAATCCCCAAATTCTTTGTGGAATGATTCTCATTGGATCTTTGTTTAGTGTGATGTCCTTGATCATTAAGGAATTTCTATTTGGACTGGGATTCATTAGCGATAATCTCACTCAGTCTAAATTTGGCCCCTTGGTTCACAAAATGGTTTACATCCAAGTTTATTATGTCTCAATATGTGGATGGATTCAAAGTGAGTGAATTTATGTAATAGGATTTTGATACTTTGGAGGAGAGTATTCATTCTTATATTTTCTCGGGATGATCATTTTTGAAAACTAGATATTAGGAAGTGTTATCCATGATAACCATTAGGGTTGTTCTTAAATTAAATAGGTTGAGTCACTTAGGGTTTAATAAGGTCTTTTGAATTCATAATTTTCAAAAAAATCACATATGTGGGGGGTCTTGAAGGTCACCATTCATGTGATAGGTGTCAATGCCAAGGAAAAATCCAAAAAAAATCTCATGCATAAGATAATTTGGTCATTTCAGTAAATTTGACAGTTTTACCAACTTTCGCAACAAATTCAGTGTAAACAGGTTAGGATTTTCTACAAAAGTTCCTAATACTCTATTTTTTCTAGCGTTATGAATTTTTTTATCTTTTTGGGAAGTCAACGCAATAAGGAGGTGGATGAGTGAGCAAATGATATCAGGAAAATCATTAGGCCACTTGTTTAAGGGGGCAACTCAGTAATAAACTCCACATGGATGACATGGCTAACAACTCATCATGATGCCACCTCACAAAATGGACAACTCATCATCATTTTAGGTTTATAAAGACCTTAAATCCAGTGTATCAGCTGGCCAACACCTCAGCATGTCAGTTTGGTTCAATACATATGGTACAAGTTGAATTGAAGAAAAAAGGTCTTAAAATGATTATGCAAGATGATTCTGTTACTCCATGAAATATCGTAAGGCAACACATTTTTTATCACATTTTGTCTTATGCTATCATAATCACGCATATACAGGCTTTAGAAGTGTTTTTGAGGTAAAAAAGAAGAAGAGAGGAGCAAATGACAGTGAACTAGGTACTTTCGTAGCGCATTCTAGGCTTGTAGGTGAGTTTTCGTACGAAAGTGTTGTAGGTTTCTTTGAAGGAAACCTTCTTAAAAAATCTTAGAACATGGGTGAATTAGAGCATTTTTTTACCACATTATCCTCAAGGAAGACCCTCAAATAGTCAGAAAGATCAAATATTATGAAAAAGGTGGATTGTGGAGTTTGCTATGAAAGTGCGCTACGAAAGTTCCTATACATGATTGTTTTAGTAGTCAACTTCCAGCTCACTTTCTGACCAAATTGAAAGGCATTTTAGAAAGATCAAGGATGTTTTTCTTTGGAATGAGCCCATCTACAAAAACTTCTCTCAGTTTTTGCACAACCATCAGGGTTTGGAAAATATGCAATCATAGTTGAGGCTTATTTTTCAGAATTTTTACTAGCCATATTTGTGTAAAAAATTTAAAATTCGACTTGGTGGAGGCCCAACTCAGCATCCACGCGTCATGATGACACATAAATATTCTAGTACACTTATAAAATCATTTGGTTGCATTTGATAAGGGTTATTAAAAGAATTTTTTAAGCTATTTAATGAAATATGAGTCCTTTTTGTATTCAAACTCCGCCAAACAGAAATATCCCTGGAAAGTCTCCAAGTGATGTAATTCGATTATAAATAGGTCCCTTAGGTAGGAATTATAGGTTGGCCCAGGTGGCAAGCCATTGTATGAGACATAACTCTATAAATGAGGGAGTTTTTGAGTTTGAAAGGGTTGATGACTGTTATGAAGAAGCTACTATGTAAATTTTCTCTATCAAGCTAATACACAGCTGCAGCAATTGTCTTTCAGACCTGAGTTTTCTTTTGAGCTTATATGTTTGTGTTTTTCCATTTCTCATATTATCATCAGCTTCATAGCATCATGATTACTTTGAATTCATAGTATTATGTTCCAATTTCCTTCATGTGTTATGTTTTTGCTGTAAAAAGTTTGTTTTTAATCTTAATCGCCTCAGATTCCATGAACTACATTTGCTTGTGATTGAAGTCCCATAGTTGACTCCATGCCCAATGGTAGCCTTAATACACTCTTCCACCTGCAAAATCACTTAAAACACAAATAGTACAAAGTTATCCATCTCCAAATTGATTTCATCTTGAATATTTCATTATTTTCCTTGAGAGACCCCTCTCTGATTGGAAGGGCTAAATTCCAGTCCAAGTGGTTTGAAATACTTACACTAGGTTGACAATTGAGCAGCCCAATTGGTCCAAACTTAGTGATAATATGAAGCATGAGTCTCCTACCACTATTAACTTGGCAGCCTTGAGAACTATAACTTCGATAAAGCCCTGATATAAACTGTAAGCCTCTGTTTGATTGTTTGTAGTTGTTCCTAGACCCCATGCATACTATATTTCTTTATTTCCTCTTAGGTAATAGATAACCCCCCCACTCCGGCCACCCCTAAAATTTTAAATACAAAATAAAAATTGGATTGAAAATCCAAAAACACACACCATGTATACTTATGGTTGAAAACGAAATTTTAAATACAAGTTAGGATTTTCAAATTATAGAAACACATGCTCATAAATATTTTTTTCTAAGAAAAAAAAGTGTACTTTCTATTCAAGACAAATTCAAAATACAATCTGCATTTGTTGACACTCGTACAATGTATGAATAGTTTTTTTTGGCCTATAGGGGTAGGACTGTTGATTTATGGTGGCTTCTGATGTTCTATAGCCTCAAGAATTTGCAGGGATGCAAGGACATATGCATTCTCCAAAACCCATAATCGCTTTGGGAAATTCCACCCAGAGATTGTTTAATTAATTAGTTATTTTTAATGGATGCCTAAGTCTAAACTTGGGAAATCAAATAATTAAAGGGTATTAATTAAACTGGGTGTGAATCTTCTAGAAAAAGATGGATATTGAGTCAAGATGATCTGAGCCATTTATTAGGATATAATATGGGTCGTTGAATGTTCAACGAAAATATTATAAGAAGGAGCTTGATGGGCACTTGGAGAAAACACCAGGCAGATACTTAGTTGCCCAAGCAGATCGATTTTCTCACTGGTTGAAGTTCGGCAAGAGAAAATTGAATCAGAGGGTGAGTTTCAAGTGAGAGAAAGAGAGGGTATCGGCAATAGTCGAGAGTGCAGGAAACGACAGGAAGAGGGAACATAGAAGAGGGACGCAAATCACCAGCACAGAGGCAGTGATACAGGAACTGTGTAGTCACTACGCAGAGGGTGACACAGTGGGGCTAGCGTGAGGGAAACAGGTCCTCCCAGGGGTCAAAAATTCACCATGGAGCATGTAAATTTGTTTGTAAATGTCTGTCAGGAATTATTCTTCTATTCTGACATTCGTATATTGTACATGAGATTTTTGCTGAAGATTAATAAAAGAAACCCTCATCTGCTGCACCGGTTTTCCCACATTGGGTTTTTCCAAGACAATTACCCAAAAATAATTGTGTCATCATGTTTATTGTTGTGCTAGTATTTTTCTTACATTAATTTTCTGTAGTAATTGATTTGTGAAGACTGTAATATATGTACTTTGATATTTTTTCATAGATAACTGTAAATAATTTGTTTCAGTAATTTAACAAATAGAAGAAATATTATCAATTGTTGTAGAAGGATTCAAAATTTATGAATTTTCACATGGTATCAGAGTACATAGAGGAGGCAGGATAAATATAGTGTAAATGGAAAAGGGAGCACCATAGCACTGTGTGAGCACCTACTTGAAGTCCCTAGAAGGCTGCACAGTCCTTTGGGCCATGTAGGAAAGATTTCGAGGAAGAGTTAATTCTTTGAGTGAGTTGACAGAGAATCAATCTCAAGATTGAAGGGTTGTCAGAGGTAGATGGAGCGGTTGTGTTTATTTTGCAGAGCATATATCCAGCTAAAACATAGTATTTTGCAGTTGCAAGATCAACATTGGGAAGGATGATAGCACAAAACAACATGGATAGTCAAGATGTTTCATAATTATCTTCCAAATTGGAATAAGAATTTGCATTTTTTGCAAGTTCGACATTAACATGTGATTGGTATATTGATAGTGGGGCTTCAGGTCACAAGACTGGAGTACAAGAATACTTTTCGATCTATCAAGAAGAGTAGATGGACTTCCACATCATTATGGGAAACATAAATAAGTGTACTCCAGTAGGGAGAGGCACCATAACGTTTCAAATGGAAACAAGAATCAACATCAGAGCCACTAATTTTCTGGATGTGCTAGGATTAGAAACAAATCTGATTTCAGTGTCCTAGTTACAGGACAAGGGGTACGATGTATACTTCATCGGAAGGAAGGTATATGTCAAACATCCTAGCTGGAAGAAGATGATACAAATTGAAGCTCGGAGCAAAAAATTGTATAGATTGCATCTCGAGTCTCCAATGGAATTGATAGGCAGTAATCATAACAGTGAAAAGGAACTAAACGAATTATGGTACAGGAGAATGGGACACTTACACCATGGAGAACTTAGGATACTCAGAGAGACTGTGACAGGAGTTCCAGTCCTCAGTACCAACCATGATGATTTTTGTAGAGGATGCGTACTAGGGAAGTACACTAAGGAAACTTTTCCCATAAGTGGCAGTAGAGCAAGAGGCATATTGAGATTAATACACTCAGATATTTGTGGCCCAATATCTACAAGAGCTCTTAGCAGTGGTGAGTACTTTTTCACCTTTATTGATGATCACCCTAGAAATACTTGGATCTATTTATTAAAGTCCAAGGATGACGCCTTTGATCGGTTCAGAGAGTTCAAGGCTCTCATAGAAAACATGAAATGGAAAAAGATAAAGGTATTGCATTCAAATAATGGTGGAGAATATAAATATAAAGACTTCATATGTTCATGCAGAAAGGAGGGCATCAAAAGAGAGTGGACAACTTCATATAAGCCACAACAGAGTGGAGTAGAAGAGTGGAATAATATCACAATTTCCAGGGAGGAAAAGGCTATGTTATATGACCAGGACTTGCCTAGATTATTATGGGCAGAGGTATGCAACACAACAATTAATATTCAGAACATAACTCGTCACAAAGCATTGGGGAAGAAAACGCCTGAAGGGGTCTTCACATGGAAAAAGCCAAAGGTAAGTCATCTATGGATATTCGGGACTGTGGCATATTGTCACATTCCATATGATAATCATAGCAAGATGGATCAAACTATAGAAAAGGGGTACCTCGTAGGGTATAGCGATACCTCAAAAGAATACAAGGCCTACATTCATAACAACATGAAAAATGTAGTAATGCGAGATGTGAAGTTCATGGAAGATAGAGATTTCTCTAAATCTCGAGAGATGCCAGCAAGAGATCAGTCAACATATGTTCCATTAGTCCAACAATAGTAGGGGCAGTAGGGAGGACAAGCAGGAGGATAGACACTAGGATCGAGCATAGTGACTAGCACTAGTATTTCCTCTAGAGTAGGAGATCCAGGTAGTTCTCAGCAAATGGAAAAATAGGAACATGAGGGGGATTTTATTGAGCCTCCCACCACTAGTGGTAGAACCAGTAGGGAAGTACGCTAGATGCTGAGGGACGTAGAGGAGTTTCTCGAAGCTCCTAGAACTGACAAGAGGCAGCGTAGACAACCTGATAGATACCAAGCCTTGGTAACATAGGTTGAAGAACCCTCTAGTTTTCAGGAAGTTGTAAAACACCAAGTGTGGGTAGATGCCATGGTAGAAGAATATAGTTCTTTCATGACTAATGTGTTGAAGTTTGCAACAAGAAACAGTGAAATTGGCATTCGGAAACAACATCCTTGATCCTAGTGAACCTTAAGCACCTACACTAGGTGGGGACCACATAGGCTATTTTTAGGTTGATGTCTATTTATAGATGCATGAGAAAATTCTATTTATAGATGAGGTCTATTTATTGATGTATGTGCAAGTTCTATTTATAGATTGCATGCCTATTTATAGATGCATGTCGACTATTATTATCCCTTAATATTAGTTGGACAATAAACAATAATCTATTCTCAATGTGGACTTGGAAATAGTTAACTGAATTGGCAAATCAGTTAGCTGAGTGAATTTCGAGTTAAGAGGTTGGTTGGTGGGACATGCAGGTTGAATTGAGTTGTAATTGAGTGATTCTATTTGTAACCGAGTTGGAAGTGCAGTGGTGCATTAGTTAATGCAAGTTGTAAATCAGTTTAACTCAGTTAAGTAAGTTAAAGTTAGTTGTGCTAGTTGTAACCGCAGATACACTAGTGAGAGATCAAGTGAATTAAATATTAATTAATTCACATGTAGTGATCTCACAGGAAACTGATGTTTTTACTATTATTAACTGCATGCATGTCAGATCCAGTGGAGAATTAGTTGAGATGTAGGTGAAAGGGAAAGATTGACTATCAGTTGTGACATTATCGGCTGCACACATGCAACCACACACTCATTCGATGTGCATATGAGGATTGCACAGTCAAGGCAGGAAAGGATCATTCATTCAGGGGTTCTTGACCATAAGGGATAATGCAGTTGAGGAAGGCTGAAATTCTTTGTGATTAAGGATTGCATTCATCAGGAATTGCGTGAGCAAGGCAGGCTGCCTGGAGGCAGTAAATTGGCTATGGGATTTGCCATTTTTTGTATGATAGTGTGAGACAATTAGCTGATGTACTGAGGGCTCTTGTGAGAAGAGTTTTGTATGTAATTGTTTCATGATCCATGATATAATACAAAATATAAGATAGTGGGTTTTTTCGCTTTATGATTTCCCAATAAATTATCTGTGTTATGTGTGATTGATCTTTCTTCATGATATTGTGATTGGCAATTGTGTTTTAAATTCCAGAAAGATTTTATAGAAGCGATCTGTATTTAACATTGGCATATAATTTTTAGATCAGGAGAATCAAGGCAATACATATTTTATATTAAATTTCTACATGGTATCAGAGCACAGGAGATTGAAATTGTGAAGCAGGAGCTGAGTTTGTTGGTGGAAAGAATTCCAATTTGCAAAAAGACTTTCTTGGTGCTACAACTGAGTTAACATCGAAATGGATTTTAATGGCTTGAGGTTAGAGTATGCACTCGAGGGCAGCTCATAATGGCTAGAAGGAATTCATTGACAATGATGTTCCTAAGCCTACTTCGACAGATGCTACATTACTTGATGCATGGCAAAAGAAAGTGGCAAAGGTGAGGAGGATCCTATTGGAGGGAGTAGGAGACCACATTTTCTCAAGCCTCCATGGGAAAGCCACACCATATGCTTTGTGGAAGGCTTTGACTGATCTATTCCAAAGTAGCAGAAATTATAGGACATTGGCACTCAAAGATAAACACGGAAGATCAATATGGAAAAGAACGACACTATTCCGGTATACTTAACAAAGTTTATCCAATGTCGGGATGAACTTGGGAGTGTAGGAATAAGTGTTGTTGATGATGATTTGGTGAGATTGGCTCTCTTGGGACTTCCTAAGAGTTGGCACAATTATGAAGACTCTGTCAACGAATGGAAAAAATTGCCGGATTGGGAACGACTGTGGTCAGATCTGGTGCAGGAAGAGTTCAGGCAGAACACCAGAGACGACTCTTCATCAAAGCATGATGATGAAGATGATTTTTGGTTTGGCTACCAAGGTGAAGAAGGGGAAGGGGAAGAAATTCCATTCTAAATCCGAGGCCAGTGAAGATGGCAAGGAGCACAACATGGCTAAAGTGAAGTGTTTTCACTGTCACGAGTATGGACATATTGCCACAAATTGTTCACAAAAGAGAAGAACAAGATGGTTGCTGGAGTTGCAGCTAGTGAGGCCCTTGCCTCACAATTTGATGTTGACTTCTCATTGATCGCATGCATGGTGTCAAGTGCATTGGGATTGGGGTGGTACTTGGATAGTGGTGCTTCCTTTCACATGACGGGAGATAAGAAACTTTTTAGTGACTTGGAGGTGAAATATCTCCAGATGCATATTGAGTTGGGCGACGATGGACGATACAATGCGACTAGCATTGGTACCATTACATTTAAAAGGGACTCAAGTAAACTCTTTCATTTAAAAGATGTAATGCATGTACTAGGTTTGAATAAAAATTTAGTCTCAATCGCAATGTTAGAGGATAGAGGCTATGATGTTGTCTTTAGTGAAGGAAGATTTTTCCTGGGACACAAAGCAACAGGGAAAGCCAAGAAGGTTGGGATTCGAGTTAAGAATCTCTATAGACTTGATGTAGATGGGATTTCTACGGAGCTTCCTACTGTTGGGAAGTGTGAGAAAGCCATGCAATTGACCCTTGAGAGGGAGATGGATTTGCATGCAGGCAAGAGTGAACCTTAGGATGTGGAGCAATCACAAGATGAGGATCATGGAGTGGGAGCAACCACTCATGCAGAGAAATTTTGTGCTAGATGGGCAGAGGGAGTGCATGCAGCTAACCACCAGGTGAGATGTGGGGTGACATGCATGGATAATCCCAAGAAGAAATTTATGGGCAAGATTTATTGAGATGGTATGGATCTCATGAATTGAACCTGGCTACGAGGATCCCACAGAGCAGCAGTAGCAGGATCAGTTGGATTGATGCAGTAAGATGTCCCGAGGACATGAAATAAAATTGACAGTGTCAGATACTGGAGCATGGATCAGAGTTGTCAACAAGTGCAGAGTGCATGGATGTAGAGGTCAACAACGCAGAGGATCTAGAAGACATGTGCAGTTGGTACCATAAGAATTCAGAAGATTTTGATGACAGATGCATTATACTGATTCAGTTGTTTGGAGGCTATTCAGTTTCAGAAATGTTGCATGCATCGAGTTGCATGTCACATGCAAGGAAATTCCTTTCTTGTTGAGAGGGAGTGTTGAAGTTTGCAACAAAAAATAGTGAAATTGGCGTCCGAAAACAACATCCTTGATCCTAGTGAAAATTAAGCACCTACACTAGGTGGGGCCCACACATGTAATTTTTAGGTGGATGTCTATTTATAGATGCATGAGAAAATTATATTTATAAATGAGGTGTATTTATAGATGTATGTGCAAGTTCTATTTATAGCTGCATGTCGACTATTATTATCCCTTAATATTAGCTGGATAATAAACAATAATCTATTCTCAATGTGGACTTGGAAATAGTTAACTGAAGTGGAAAATCAATTAGCTAAGTGAATTTCGAGTTAAGAGGTTGGTTGGTGGGACATGCAGGTTGACTTGAGTTGTAACTGAGTGATTCTAGTTGTAATAGAGTTGGAAGTGCAGTGGTGCATTAATTAATGCAAGTTGTAAATCAGTTTAACTCAGTTTAGTGAGTTAAAGTCAGTTGTGCTAGTTGTAATTGTAGATACACTAGTGAGAGATCAAGCGAATTAAATATTAATTAACTCACATGTAGTGATCTCACATGCAACTGATGTTTTTCCTATTATTAACTGCATGCATGTCAGATCTTGTGGAGACCTACTTGAGATGTAGGTGAAAGAGACAAATTGACTATCAGTTGTGACATTATTGGTTGCACACATGCAACCACACACACATTGGATGTGCCTATGAGGATTGCGCAGTCAAGGCAGGAAAGGATCATTCATTCAGGGGTTCTTGACCATCAAGGATAGCGCAGTTGAGGAAGGCTGAAATTTTTTGTGATTAAAGATTGCATTCATCAGGAACTGCGTGAGCAAGGCAGGTTGTCTGGAGGCAGTAAAGTGGCTAAGGGATTTGCCAATTTTTGTATGATATTGCGAGACAATTAGATGATGTACTGAGGGCTCTTGTGAGAAGAGTTTTGTATGTAATTGTTTCATGATTCCTTGTGGAATATACAATATATGAGAGAGGGGTTTTGAGCAGTAAGCTTTCCCCAAGAATATCCGGTGTTTTGGTTTTGATCTATTCTTATTTGCTTCATGTTATTGGAAATTGTGTTGTTTTTAATTTCGCAAAATATTTGTAGAAGAGATTCAATATTTAACTTTAGTACATTGTTAGATCGTGTGAATCCAAGATATACATGCATGTTGTATAATTTATACATAATGATGTCTGGGAAGTGGTACCTAGACCATCACATAGATCAGTTGTAGGATCAAGGTGGATTTACAAGATCAAGTACACTACAGATGGCAGTGTAGAGAAGTATAAGGCTAGGTTCATGGAGAAGGGGTATGCACAGAAGGAAGGGACATGCTATGTGGAGAAATTTACCTAAGTATCTAGATATACATTTATCAGATCCGTTATATTCCTAAAATCTTAGATGGGATGGGAGATTCACTAGATGGATGTGAAGACAACATTCTTGAATTGGGTGATATAAGAAGAGGTGTATATAGAAAAGCCTAAAGGATTTGAGACTAATGAGAAGCGAACTCATGTATGCAGGTTAAATAAAGCCCTGTATGGGCTCAAGTAGGCACCCAGAGTGTGGTATGGCCGGATTGATAGCTACTTGCAACAATTGGGATTCATCAAGAGAGATGTTGATCCCAATATCTATATCTGATGGTGGAGAATGAGCCACTTATTCTGGCATTGTATGTAGATGATTTGTTTTTAACAAGGTCATTAGGGCTCATAAAGGACTACAAGAAGAACCTTGAAGCATAATTCAAGATGAAGGATTTGGCGTTGATGCATTATTTTATAGGGTTAGAAGTTTGGCAAAAGAATGGGGAGATCTTCCTTGGGCAAGGAAGATATGCTACAGAGATTTTGAAGAGATTCAGAATGCAGGATTTCTGACCCATGGCAATGCCTATGATCACCAACTGGAAGAAAATAGATACATCATGAGACAAGGAAGCGGACCCCACCTTGTACAGACAACTCATTGGGTCACTCATGTATATGGTCAACACTAGGCCAGACATTTTTTGTTGTTGTCAACACCCTTAATCAGTTCATGGTGGAACCAAAAAGGGTAAATTAAACAACAAAAAGGCACATTCTTAGATATCTGCGTAGGACAGTCAGATATGGGTTGAAATACACTCGAGGAGATGACATTAGATTCAACGGATTCACAGATGCAAATTGGGTAGGTAGTTCGATAGACCAGAAAAGAACCTTCAGGTACTTCTTCAGAGTTGGATCAGGGATGATCACTTGGTGCATCAGGAAGTAGAAGTCGGTAGCTCTGAGCTGAGAGAAAGCTGAATATATGGCATCCAACACAATAATGTGTGAAGCTATATGGATTAGAAAGTTGCTTGTGAGTTGGTTTAGGAAGAGGATGGAAGTGACCAATGTTTACTACGATAATTTGAGTTGTATCAAACTCTTTGAGAATATAGTATTTCATGATAGGTTGAAACACATTCATATCAGATGTCACTTTATCAGAGACTGTGTTCAACGCTGGGTTGTACAACTGTAGTATGTTCCCACAGGAGATCAAGTAGCAGACGTACCCATGAACGCTCATGGTAGAGATAATTTCATCCAGTTCATGGAGTAGATGGGTATGGTAGAGAACCCATTTCAGTAGCAGAAATAGATGGATTCTGAGTTTCAACAGCAGCAGATGAGAGGGAGTTGTAGTGCAGATGCAACAGTTGGCAGCAATATGCAGGGTCAACAGCAACACAAATGCAACAATTGCCCAATAGTTGGTGGGCAGTGATGTCAAACATCAACAACGCAGAGGTAGATGATACAGAGTCAGGGTGATGCTTCAATAGGTTGCATTACTAGAGCACATTCCTCGCTAAGAGGGAGTTTTTATTTATGGTAGCATCAAATGTGCTCTAGCCTTAAGAATTTGCAGGGAGGCTAAGACATATGCATTCTCCAAAACCCAGAAATCGTTTTGGGAGATTTCACCTAGAGACAAGTTAATTAAAATAATTAATTATTTTTAATGAATGCCTAAGTCTAAACTTAGAAAATTAAAATAATTAAAGGGTATTAATTAAACTGGGTGTGAATCTTCTAGTAAAAATATGGAGATCAAGTCAAGATGATATGAGACATTGATTAGGATCTAATTCGGGCCGTTGAAAGTTCAACGAGAAGATTATAAGAAGGAGCTCAATGGGCACTTGGAGAAAACACTGGGAAGATACTCAGTTGCCCAAGCAGATCAATTTTCTCACTACTTGAAGTTTGGCAATCGAAAATTGAAGCAAAGGGTGAGTTGCAGGAGAGAGAGAGAGAGAGGGCATCAGAATTAGTCGAGAGTGCAAGAAACAACAAGAAGAGGAAGTGCAGAAGAGGGACACAAATCACTAGCGTAGAGGCAGTGATGTAGGCACTGCGTAGAGGGTGATGCAATGGGGTTAGCGTGAGGGAAGAAGGTCCTCTCAGGGATCAGAAATTCACTGTGGAGCGTGAGAATTTTGTTTGTAAATTTCTCTCAGTAATTCTTCTTCTATTCTACTGTCATTATATTGTACATGAGATTTTTGCTGAAGATTAATAAAAGAAATCCTCATCTGCTGCATCGATTTTCCCGCATTCGGTTTTTCCAGGGATAATTGTCCAAAAGTAATTGTGTCATCATGTTTATTGTTGTGCTAGTATTTTCCTAACATTTATTTTCCGCAGTAATTGATTTGTTAAGAATGCAGTGTATGTATTTTGATATTTTTTGTAAATAACTGGAAATAATTTGTTTCAGTAATTTAACGAATAGAAGAAATATTATCAGTTATTGCAGAAGGATTCATTATTTTTGAATTTTCACAAGAACCACCATTAACATATTTTTCATAAGTTGTCCCAATTTCTAAGATACCTAATCGAGTTATAATCAAAACATGTCATCATTAGTTGGAATTTACAAATCAATAGTCAACTAAGACCAGAGTCTAAAAGGTTGCAAGACCTTGAGGAAGCCAAATTCCCCTTAATAAATTCATTAAAGAGGGGAAATCCTTTAACCAAGTGCAAAGAATCTTTAGGCATTGAATCAACAAAATTATTTAGTTATATGTATATATGAGTAAAACTAATCATTCGAAAAATATTAGAGATATCATTCAAATGTAATTCCAAATGTGAGAGACCAATATTATGGACTTGTATTTCGTTGTTCATCCATTTGATAGCCACAACAAAGTCTCAAAATGATTGTAATTGCATGATATATTTCTTTAAATCACACTTCACTGGAAATACTAATGTTCTATACTCTCCCTTATTATTGGTCCCAATACCTATATTTTCCTTACTAGTGAAATAATGACCCTCAGTAATAAATAACCTGAATCCCAAACTATCAAAGTATCTTTCACCTTGGCATGCTCCAAATAGAAGCTACATTCACAATCCTTGTCCATTTTCACCTCTCCAATCAAACGATTGGATTTTGGATTTACACTAGGCACATAAGAAGAAAATATTGATGATATTGTAAAGAACTTTAAAAGTGTGAACGTAGACATCCTAAAAAATCATGACATTCCTTGCCAACTACATTCCCTAAATAATCAAGTAAGGAAGTGTTCTATACTATATTAGTTCCCTTCTAATAAATTTCTCTTGAAATTGATTTTGTAGCATTGCTTTATCCCACAAATGTAGAAGTGAGATATGATTTCAACCTCTTTCCATACTTGTCTTTATTAAGGGCATCTTAAAAAAATATATAAGTTTTTTCATTACCTTTACAAAACATGCAAATGCTTTAACCTTTTGTATTTCTTTCTGTAGTCTATCCCAAGTTAAAACCTTCTTGTTGAGAACAAGTTAAAGGAATAAAGTGCACTTTAGAGGGCTTTAAACTTCCATAAATTCTTCCACCACCAATAAATCAATTTTGACAAATATTAATAAATGAAAATTAAATTTTAAACACAGATATTCACTTTGATTCAAAATCTAGAAATACATACCTATAAATACTTATGTTTGAAAATAATTTTTTAATTCCAATATATAGTCTATACCAAGTTAAAACCTTCTTGTTGAGAACAAGCCAAATAAAGAAAGTGCACTTTGGAGAGTCTTTAACCTTCGGTAACTTCTTCCAACACCAATAGATAAATTCCTATAGATATTGATGGTTGCAAATGAAATTTTAAACACAAATTTATACTTGGTTTCAAAATCTAGAAACACATGCCTATAAATACTTATGTCTGAAAATAACATTTTATTCTCAAAATGAAAATTAGCTTTAAAACCCATAAACACTCTTAGCTAGAAAAAATAAAGTTTCAAATACAATCAACATGGTTTAAACCCATAAAGAGATATGGTGGAAAATCATGATTTAATTATGCGATTCCATTTTCTTGCCAAGACACAAATATTTCCACGACATTACCATTCCCAAACACACACTAAATCTACACTCTTCTTATTAAGAAAACCATCAACATACATACGAGGCAATAACTATCCATAAAGTACTCATTGTTTACACAACATTTTGAATCATTGATTATAAGTCTCAAGGATATTGAAGACATTTTCTTCCAAATGATAAATCTTAGGGAATGTCACAAATTATGATGCTTCATAAGACACATAAATATATAGAATAGGGAATTCACATAATACATAAAAAAATTTGAAAATCATGGATATTTAACATGAACACATTGGTTTTTATAAATAAAGTGAATGCTTAGTTTTTAATAATAGCATCTAGGAAACAATTAAATCTCAAAAAAAAATTTCAAACTCAAATTTTCAAACCTAAATAAAAATATTTCTTACACCAAAATCAATGGAAACTTATAAAGAAAAGATGAAGTTATTTTATATGTAGAATATTGAGCACCAAGGAACTAACTAAGGCAAAAGGATTTTCCATCCAATCATAATATCTACTATACTTCGTCTTTCTAGAACACGACAACTCTAGCTACTTTGTGACATTGCTAGGGTGAATAAGTAATGAAAAATACTTGAGTGAGTCTCCTAATTCACGAGATGAGAAGATCACAAACCAATATTTCTCTGCTAGTTTTTGAAGATAGAGTAGCTCTTGGCACCAAAAATAATTTTCCCACACAAGACAAGGAGATATTCCTTCCTTGCTCAAGAATCCTTCAAAAGTATCCTCTCTCCAGTTTTATTTAGTATATGCATAGGAAGGTTTGAGTTATTTCCCATTAAACGCCAACATGCTTTTCTTGGTTCCTAGATTTTTTTAGTTCTCTAATGGCTTCCTTTCATGAAGCTTGTCCCAACTTTTTTTTAGTATTAAGAAAGTAGAAGAGACAAATACCAATAATATAAAACATGTTTGCATAAATTTAGGGAAGGTTACATTCACTTTCTCATACTTCTATAACTATAGGCTAGACTCACCATAACACCATAAAAATGGTGAATATTAAATGAATGACAACATGGGTAGAAGAAAAAGGAATAGGTAATTAGGCACCTAACATTCCCACATGCTCCCTTACCTTTCCACTCTAGGTGCTCCTACCTTCACTCAAAATGTTCAAGCGACCATGGCATATCTACATCATGGTGCTAAATAAAACATGCCAAAAAAATATCCATGTAGAAAAACATTTAAAACATACTTAGATGCAAATTATCAAAGATGGTCAAGTTGGGATATTACATCCCCTCCCCCTTGGGATAACACCATCCTTGATATTTTGTTAGTACAACAACGCTTATGTCTTCATTCTTCAATTATACTAGTAATTTCGTATCTTCATTGGCTTGGCACATCTCCAATCTTTTATCATTTTAGCATATCCCTACAATGATCATGAAATTAAACATGCATATAATTGCCATTTCTATGCATTAAATATTTCAACAATATGAGGAGGTCATACTTGACAGTGAATCCAAGGTCCTCCTCCTGCATCTAGAAGCGACCACCTTGCTATAAATACCCCAACTAGCACAAACAACCAATATCCTAACACTTGAATGTGAACATGGCATTTCTTGAAGCTGCAAAAATTAGAATGGCCTAAGCCATATCTTCATTGTGATTTAACAAGTGAGTATCTTCCCCCTCCAATGAAGATATTTTCCCTCTATTTTCCCTTTATTTTTTCATATGAAAATAGAAAAGTAGATCAATCATTTAATTAAAAAATTATAATGGTATCATTGCTGTTATTTACCCATCACCATGATTTTCAAATCATTCAAAGAAAAATCGAGTTCGTATGAAAATGTTTTCTTCTCAGCCTTTAACCTTGATTATTTTATTGTTTGTTTAAAATTAAGTAGAAAATGGAATTAAAGTTAGCCATTCCTATTAGAACTTAGGGTTTACCTAGCCATAGCAATCGCTCAAATCACATTATATAGGACTTCATCAAATCACCTCTTTTTCACACTACAAATACCCTCAATTTAGCCTCTTCATATTAAATCTACCATTGTTTGATTAGATTTGAGTTTTAAATTTACTTTCCATTTCCTTTGTAATATAGATATACTAGAACTCATCATCAAATTTTTAGAGGTAACATGCTAGATATGGCTTGGCGTAGTATAACAGAGGAGGAATCCTCTGCTTCCATTCTTAGATCTCCAAAATCTCAAGCATAAAATTAATCAAGGCAAAGTAAATTTGTTAAAAGGGTATACAAAGCTTTAGTAAGTGCAATATAAGAAGCAATATGCTAAGATATAACCAAGTTGGAAAATTTGATTCTAGAAGCTAAACGAAAATCCAAAACGCTGCATGGACAAGCATTAATTGTAAAGTTCATAGGCTTATTGTGTAATCCCTAATCAATTTAGGGATTTTTCCTAAAGAATGGGATTCTCCATATTGATTTATTTACTATGGAAATGGTTTTTTTATGTTCATTTTTCATACTAAAGAGGAGAGAGATGGGATTTTCATATTAGGTCAATATTTCATGGGTTCCATGGGAATGTTTCTCTCCCATTCGACCCTTGATTTTGACTCATAAATGGAAATCTCAGTTGCTCTTGTTTAGGTCAAGATTACCATTGCCAAAGACAATCTATGTCACTTTATCAACCATGAAGAGATAAAAATAGGGAACACATAATTATACTGGAATACATGTGAAATAAAACTTACTAAATGGTGTTTCTAAAGTGATATAGCTCAATACTGATGGATGAAGTCTTTTCCAAGTACTTTATTATGAACATATTCCATTTAAACGTGAAATTTACAATGGGTAAGGCCATTTTAAAATAAAAGTTGTCCAAGTACACAAGAATATCAAGCCCCTTTGAAACACTTGAAATAGGCCCAACCCCCTAAGAACAACAATGAGCAAGAATCATTCAAACCTGCACCCAAAAGGTGCATGAAACAATTGTCCAAGAGATCCAATCCTATAGAGAAATATTAGTTAGGATTGTCCATTCCCTTCAAAAATAGATTTGAAATCCTTGAAGAGTAAGAATAAGTAGTTTAAGAGAATTCAAAGATTTGTATTCAAGAAGAAGGAAAATCCTAATACTCGTCCTCACGAGCCAATAGCAGAAAATTGAGAGGATATAGAGAACATGATTTTATTCATTAAGGGTGGGATTTCACTCGGGGTATGATCAACAACTCCTTAAGAGAAGGAATTATAATCATGAAAGGAGTTAGGGCAAGGAAAAGAGGATGAGGAGGAAGCAATGGAAAAGGAAAATATACATGAAGTTGATTCTTCTTCCTTTGCATAAAATTTAAGGAATGAATCACATTCTTCACCCCCATTAACAAGGGGAAAAACAACACGCTAAGAATGTAGAGAGAAAGAGACAAAATTAAACATTATGTTGGGAAACTAATGAAATCTACACCTTGTCATGTTTAGTTTGATAGGAGTGGGATACAATAGGGTTATTGCATAAAAAAAAATAGTATTTTATGTTCTTGTACATTTTTCTGTATGCAATTTGTTAGAATGTATCCTTGTTTTTGGGAAGCAACAAGACTTGTTTATGGATAGTTAAGGGTTGAGTATCTTCCTTTCATACTTTTGATGGAAGAAGGCTTGTTATATGTCCTATTTTTTTTTAGTATTGTGGAAGTATCATTAACTTAGTTAGATCTATCCCATTGCTAACTTTGACACCACCGATATTGGAACAAATATAATGTTTTGTTTCAGTTAAAAAAGTCACCTTTATTGTTTTATTATTGAATATATCTTAGTCCATGCCATAGGTTGGAGAATATTGTTTTTAGTTTTTCAATTAGTTTTGTATATATAGTTTAAAAACTTATCAGGCCTCTAAAACAGACACAAAAAAATAAAACTTCCTCATGATTTTCTTTATATTTTAGTTGGTCGAAAAATGCAAATACGACTTTTCCTATTCCAGCATTTGGAAGAAAAACAAAAAACCAAAAAGTCTTCCACATTGTTTAATGATCTTCTTTAATTTCCTTTAATTCCATCAAAATCCATGTTAGAAGTGGGATAAATGAAATTCATTAACAATAGAGGCATCAAACAAAACATGCCACACCTTTATATGGATTGTCGATAGTCACAAATGACAAACACCACCTTAGCTTTAGAGTTCAAGTTTGATTGTAGAGGTGGAAATATGGAGGTGCATGTGCTCCTATATTGATTTATTAAAGGTCCCCTTGTTGTTTTTTCTTCTTTGAGCTACGATTTACAAGAGGTATTGAAAAAGGGTGTGGTTAAATGTCCCTTGATTGATAGATTTATGAGGTTCATTGAGATTTTTATTAGTCTTAGATCAAATCTACATAATGAAAAAAGGTAATAGAATTAACATCCTTTACATGTGTTGGGCGAAAATGTCGTCGTCAAATAATTTCCCTAATATAAATTATCAATTTGAGCAATTCGTAGACTTACGAAGCACATGCACTGTATATGTAGGATTGAAGTTAAATTAGCTTAGTCTAATGCTTTTGTCTCTGATTCAAGATGCAGTAAATGAAGGAAGCGACTCCTAACTTAGGAGAACCTGGTTGTCCTTCCCCATAGTACTGTTCTCAAGAAGAGAGACTAATGAGCAGTAGTTTGTGATGTGTAGAAAGCGAGAGAAGAGTCTCCTAATTTAGGAGGTCCTGATCATCCTTCCTCACAGTTCTACTCCAACAACATTACCATTACATCATATCATAAATTGGAAATGTGCAATTGTATGAGAGAAAAAGAACATGTGAAGAGTAACTTATGTGTCAACATACGTGAGCTAACCTTAACGATGAAGAAAAAAAAAATCTTATTACATCATGAAATATTACAAAACCAAAACTTTATTCTAGACTCTAATTCTCAATTCTCTCTTTTTCTCCTCCTAATTTCCTTCTTTTCTCCCCTATTTCCCATATGAAGAGAGAGTACTCTCTTTTATACATGAGTACTTTGAAAATAAGATAAGCAACTCATAGTTACAAATCCACTTTTCTCTCAACCAATATCCCTATAATTACAAAATATGATCCCTTCAAATCCTCACTCATCTCTCACAAATCTTGGATAAGATATGTTATCCAATTCTTCATGATCTTCCCCTTTGAATAAGCTTGAACAATTATCATTTGAATTCTTGAAATGGTGGAGGAAATATTCAAGAAGATTTTTGAATAATCCTTCAAATAATCCTACACATTACAAAGCTCATCCACATTTGAGATATTAATGAAATATGTTAATTTTTCCAATAATTAATCATAAATTCTCTTATAATATTAAAAATAAATAAAATGGAAAATCATGAGGTGAACCCATGAAAATGGTTAAATGAGGTGATAGAATGTGAGGGATGACGAGGAAAAACATGATAAAAATGTGACAATTACGAGACCCAACAACATGCTTCAAAGACCAATTCCACATGGTTCGTCATGCCATCAATGTTTGTGACCATAAGATTGAATTCAATAGTGACAATTTTGCAAAATTTTACAACTAGGACTATCGCCATATTTATTTCCAAGTTAGGTGACACTAGAGTAGTAGCATTAAGTTCACCATCAAATTAGTGGAGCCAAAGGAGTTGTGTCAGTTACAATAATCTTCAATATTCCATGTAGATTTTGGAATATTTCCATGAATTATTCTACCACTGTACTTACTTTAAAAGGATGTGAAAGAAAGCAAAAATGGGCATACTTTGACATGGTTTACAATTACCATAATGATACTCCTCCTTTCAAATTGGAGTAAACCTATAATATGATATTGTAACTTCCTCCATTGTTAGTTTGGTATGGCTAATGGTTGTAGGAGTCCTCGGGTTTTGAATTTTTTTCCCTTATTTTGTTGGCATACCACACATTTAGCTAGAAAATTTTGCAAATTTTCTTTAAGACGTTAAAAAAAAATTCTTATTTGTGTCAGTTGGTGGAGCTAGAGGAGTTATGTTGCTTGCAATGATCTTCAGTATTCAATGTAGCTTTTGCAATATTTTCATAGATGATTCTACCACTATACTTCATTTAAAAATATGAGAAAGAAAACAAGAATGGGCATGATTTATTAATCAATCTACCACTACCACAATGACATTCTTTCCTTCATATTTTGGTAAAATTGTAATAAAATCCATTGAAACTTATTCCCAATGCTAGCTTAGTATGGCTAATGGTTGTAGGAGCCCTAGGGTATTGATTGCATCTCCCTTATTTTTTTGACATCCCACACATTTAGCCATAAAATTTTGCACATTTGCTTTAATATCTTCCCAAAAAAAATCCTTCTTGATTATATGGTATGTTTTCTTTAACAACCCCGGGTTAAAAGTTCATGTAATAAAGTTAATAAAGGAATAAGAATAATACCAAGATCATGGGACACATATTCCAAGTTGAATGTTGGGCAAAACATCCTAGTGGGTGTTATTTCGATTTATTTATGGCTAAGGCATTGCTAAAGGCATTGGCAAAGGCAAAGAGACATTAATTGGCATTTATTTATGAAAATAAAGGAAATCAGGAGAAAATGGAGATGAAAGGTCTCATGTTTAGATGAGAGGAAACTTGAAAAAAATAGAGGAAAATGAGTAAAATAGAGGCCTCAATGATTAAAAAGGCTTTTAAGGATCAGTTCACAACCTTTTTTCAGTTCGCTTTTGGAGCTCTCTCTATTCTCTCATACTATAGTACACTTTGAACATTATTGGAAGACTATAGCATTGGAGAAAGCAAGCAAAGGAAGGAAAATGAGGGATAAGGAAAGCAAAGGACAAACAAGGAAGTTTGGATCAAGCAGCGTCAACAAGAAGACTTGCAGGTAACAGGTTGCATGTGTAATTTCTTAGTTGGTTTGTGAATGCATGGTACATGCATTTGTGTATTTGGTTCTCTTGTTGTCATTGGCATGGGTTTTTCCAGGTGTGATAGTGGTTTCAGCCTTTCTTTCCCATTTCCAGATAGCCATGGTGTTATGGGGTTATTTTTGGTTGATATTTGGATTGCTGGAAGGTTTTGGAACCAAGTGAGGTGGTCTTAGGAAAATTCCTAGGATTTGGGTGTGTAGGTGGTTTAATCCATGGGAATCCCTCGACAAGTGGGTGGAGACAGGAAAATTTCTCAAGGTATTGGTGAAGAAATTCTGAGGCATCCAAGCTTGTTTGGGCATTGTGATCTCTTGGCCAGTTTTGGCAGGATCACAGTAGCTTGAGGGTGGAGGTGGTTTAATCTCAAGGAAGCCCTAGTTGTTTATGTTTTGGTTTGCTTATGTGATCTCTTGATCAGTTTTGGTGAGATCACGAGGGCATGAGGGTGGAGGTGGTTTAATATTCAGGAAGCTCTGGTTGTTTATGTCTTGAGTTCCCACATTCATGATTGAAATATGGCACGAGGTTGATTGACTGAAAGAAATATTTGGTTCAGCCCAATCTATGGTCGTGTGGTATGTGGAAGTCCCTAACTTGGTTAGATTTTGCACATGTTAATAAGATATATTTTCCTATTATATTTTATGAGTACTTGTACTTGTTATTATGTGGCTTTGATGGTTTCTCTATCATGGTTATTATTCTGGTTAGATGCTAGTTGGTAGCATGGTTCCATAACAAGTTCTAGATATGGCCCTTGATATGTTTTGATTAGCTGATGAATGGTTAATGAATGCATGAGCTAAATTTTTTTACCGTAGTTATTAGGAAAGGGCATTAGACCTTCTTGATGATTCGTAGATAAGTTTTGTACTCCTATGTTCAAATATGCATTCATGACCTGTAGATTACATGTTCATGATATGTTTAACAAAATGACTATCATGGTTAGGCCTAGTTAGGTCAATTTTGTAATTCAATTTTGTATGTTTATCCTTTTCATCGAGTTAATTATCATTTTGGAAAGTCTTAGGAATTTTTGGGTAGTGATATGGAGGTTGGCCTGGAATTGTGGCTAAGATATTGGGACCACAAGCACCGAACTAAGCAATTTAGGCCACAACCACATGGAGCAATGCTTGTGAGTGCGGTTGGGGGCATTCAACCGCATGCAGGCAGTGTTAAGGTTTTGGTTGGGAGTCTAGGTAATTGAAATGAAGTTCCAACTTAGAGATTCACCACTTGGGGTGTTTCTTCATCTCCTGGGTGATATGTAGTCCCTGTAGGACGTCAATTTTTGGTCAGTATGTCTCATTTGTAGGCCCCACTTCCTTAACTGGAGTTAGGAGGTTGGGTCATGTCATAGTAACTCTTCATCTCATGTTTACCTTGGAATACCGGTGAAACTAGGTAAGTGGGAGGGGTGGTTACATTCGAACCATGAATATCCTCCTACATGGAAAGTGTGTAATTCAAAAAGTACATTTTGTTTGTGTTTAGAATTATTACATAAGTATAACTGATCTTGATACCACAACAAATCATTATTCCACATAATTTTTTTTACCACATTGGGGTGCTCTTATAGTTGCTAAATTATCTTGCATACATTCTCATCTTACTTCCATTCTATGCTTAGTTCTTGCACCTAGTTAGTTTATGGAATAGAAATAACACAATAACCTCTCTGTGTCCTCCTCTTTCCTTGAGAGTGCATCTGCCACAATATGTTGTTTTTAATTTTTTTAGATAATTTCAAAGTCATAACCTAACATCTTTGTAACCCATTTTTGTTGATTTTCTAAAGATGTTCTTGTTTCAATAAGTATTTCAAACTATCATGCACTGCTTTTACTTTGAAATATCTTCGTATTAGGTGTGGATGCCATTTCTTAACTGCATGTAGTGTGACCAACATTTCCTTTTCATACATGGGTCTAAGTAAGTTATTTCCTTTAAGTTCACTACTTTCAAAGGCAAGTTGCCTTCCTTCTTGCATCAAAGCTATATCAATGCCATGGCTTGAGGGATCAAACTCCACAATGAATGTTTTTGTGAATTAGTACGTGGGCAGGATGAGAGTTGTAAATAGAGCCTCTTTAAATGCTCCCCCATATTCAACTTAATACTATGGAACTTCCTTAAACAATTTATGGTACCTCCACTTGCAATCATTACTTGAATTTTAGTGTTGTATATACAAAGCAATTAAGAAGTTTTTCCAATTGTCTAATTGAAGAAGTTATGGGTGCTACCTAGATCATCCAACATTATTGCATTTCCCTTTTCTATATATCCTTATGTCTTGAGGGTTTGTGGAGTAGTAATCCCATCCAATGCATGCCAAGATATTGTTGGAGTATCTTGTGACGGTTCCAATTCTTCCTCTTGTTCATTTTCACAGTCAATGTAGAATGATTTCTTCTCACCACATTTATGTCGCTTACTATACTTAATGTAATAGTTGAAACATATTCCCTTTGAACTTATTTCATCCATTTTTCGAGGTGTCAACTTTCCTTGCTAGACTGAAATCACGCTCCAGGGATTTAGGCTGAAAGAGATGCACCTTATGTTGGATGCTTTCCTTTAAAGTTCTCATAAATAATTCTAAAAAACTATCCTCTAAAATTTTATTTACCTTAAGACTCAACCCTTAGAATTGTTGAATGTGTTATGTAATTGGGCCTTTTTTCCTAAAGCTTTACCAATTGACTAAAGAATGTATTGCTCTTAATATCGCTAATGGACCGAGATACAATATAATCCTTTTTCTTTCACAAAGCCATTGATACCATACAAATTGATCTTATTCTAAATACATGGATGCCATATTTACCTTTTGTAAGGTTGTCACTTGGTGTAGATCAAAGTATTTCTCCACCCATAATATCTATGTTATAAGATTGTTCCCATCAAACTTCTTCATATCGATATTTAGAATATAGTAGTTCCTTGTCATTGACTTGAATCGCTAATGATGTGGATATTGAAGTGAAAAATCATGATTGTGGTTCTGTAATTCACTATTTTTTCTCTCCAATTATGATAGGACACTCCCCATATGTGATTGAGTTCTAACTTAATGACTATCCTTATTTTTCATGATTTCCTTGGATCTCGATATCCCTTTTAGGAAGTCTCTTTAAGAGAATATTTTCCATGGAATTCATGGATATTTATGTTTCTTCCTTATTTTCACTCATGAAATTTTAAATTTCTTCTTTGACTTGCATTTCTTCCTTTTTCCCCTTCATCCTTTGTTCCATCGATAACAATTGACCTTCCAACTTGGATGCTTGGTACTCGACATCTTCTATTTATTCATGAGTCATGGATGAAATTTATTGAGGTTTAAGTGGTGAAGTAACTTTCAAATCATCCTTAGAAGAAATGCGAGTAAATAATAATGCCCCTCTTTCTCCTTTTTATCTAAAATTTTTAATTACTAAAAATATATATCTTCAAATCAAAAGCTATGCCAAATGTAAGTTACACACCTTTCAAAACTCTTAGTTACTCCCTGTTAGGTCGACTGATTGTGTTGATTAGTTGGAATAACATTTGTAGGTTGATTTTTATGGATATCCATTAATTTCTTTATCTCTCTTCATATTTATTCTCTATGTAAATTTTCATATGAGACTGCTTGATGTACAAATTCCTGGTAACTAATGCATATTATTCACCAGATTACAACATTGGCTCCATTTCCAGTAATTTATGGACTCGAGTACATCAAATATGCATATCTAAATGACAATTTTGGAAGAGATACAAGAGTGGTGGAAGAGAAAAATAAAAAACTATTTGAAGAAATATGTTGCGAGGAACCAAATATCATTAGCAGAAGCGAGATGACACTTATTTATAGAAACCCGTTAAAAAATCATTGAGTGAAACCCCTTAGAATTAAAGAAGTACATTGACCAACCATCTAATGTGCCACCCCAACACTTATGCATGGTTGATGTAACAATTTAAAAACAAGGAACGAGTAAATTTTCCCCAGTGGGTTGAAAAGATACTTGATGATTTTTTAGAGGAGAAAGCGATTGAAGAACCCATGTTAATAACAAATATCAAGGAAAGGTTTGACAACGAATTTCATGAGGCATTTTTCTATACTATACCTACCTTATTACATAAATTTCTTATTTAATAAGGGAATCAAATACAGTCAAATATAAAGCCCCTTTAGAACTATTCCTGAAGTCTAACCACGATAAGTACCAAAACAACTGGGATTTTTTTTTACGCTCTTTACAAAGACACCAAAGAAGTGTGGGTTTGTTTTTGAACAAATAAAGTTGATCAATGTAATTCAAGTGTTGAACAAGAGTAATTAGGGGTCGATAATGAGGAGGGGTAGATGATAGGAAGATGATCAATTAGATGAGTATAATGGTATACTCTCAACGAAGAGTTTGAGAGAAAAACCCAATGGAACATGTAGCAATATAAATGATTGTGTTGTGTAACCAGCTCCAAAAATAGAAGAAAAGAGATATCAACGCCTTAGAAATAAGCCACTTCGAGGGGGAAACCTCCAATACATTACATAAATGAACAATTCTTGGATGATACAATTTACAAAACCTCCTTTCTATATATAGGAGTCCATGGGGCCATAGTGTAATCCTAGTGGGCCACAATGTAATCGTAGCCGACCTAACAATAATAATTTAAGGGCACAATAATAACAAAATGGGGGTTACAAGGGTACAATAATAACAATAAGGGGTTTACACTAACAATAATAAGGGGCTATACTAGTGATATAGGGACCTAACATGCCCCTCTCCTTCAAAAAGTGTTGTCCTCAACACTTGAGTAGCTCCGGGTGCTTCTGTATAAAATTATCATCCTCCCATGTAGAATCTTCAGTGGGTAAGTTCTTCCACTTGATGAGATACTCTGAAATTGATCGATTCCGTAGTTGTCGAGTTCTTGTTTCCATGACTGCTTCAGGTTCCAATATGATTTTTCCTTCCTCATCAAGTTCTGGCAATATTGTTTGAATTGGAAGATTTTCACCTATAACCTTCTTTAAGCATGAAACATGGAAAACTGGATGTACTCGCGAAGAAGCAGGAAGCTCCAATTTGTATGCCATAGTACCAATCTTTTGCAACACCTTGTAAGGACCATAGTACTTTGGCGATAATTTATTATCCTTCTTTGCTTGCTTGAGGGACATTTGTTTGTATGGTTGTAGCCGTAAAAATATCCAATCTCCTACATCAAAACTTCTCTCGCTACGATGTTGATCTGCCTGTTGTTTCATTCGATTTTGTGCCAAATTCAGGTTATCCTTTAAGAGTTGGAGAACTTCTTGCTGATGCTCGATGTGATCTTCCACCGCTTGAACCTTCGAATTTTCCCTTAAAGATGATGTGATCGATGTAGGAAGGAAGTGTTATACCAAAATTCAGCAAGAGTTAACCAAGTGATCCATTGTGTTTGTTTATCAGATATAAAACAATGAAGATATCCTTCTAAACATTTATTTACTATCTCAGTTTGACCATCAGATTGAGGATGATAAGATGAGCTATGAGCTAATTGAGTACCCAGACAAGAAATTAACTCCGTCCAAAAATTTCCAGTAAAAATGGGATCTCTGTCGTTCACAATAACCCTTGGGCTTCCATGTAGATTTTGAATTCTATCCATAAATGTAGTAGCAACTGTACTTGCTTTAAATGGATGATATAATGCACAAAAGTGTGCATACTTGGTAAGTCTATCAACTACCACCATGATGACATTCTTTCCTTCACACTTAGGTAAACTTGTGATAAAATCCATTGAAATCTCCTCTAAACATTGACTTGGAATGGATAAAGGTTGTAGAAGTCCCTGGGTCTTAATTGTCTCCACTTTATTCTACTGGAAAACCAAACATTCTACCACAAAATTTTAAATATCAAATTTAAGGCCATCCCAAAAAAATTCTTTCTTCACTCTGTGGTAAGTTTTTAAAAATCCTGAGTGTCCTCCTAAAGGAGAAGTGTGCAATTCCAGAAGAATATTTTTTTTTTAGTTGGGAATTCTTACAAAGATATAAGGATCTTTGTACCATAGGGAATCATTTTTCCAACTAAATGTATCAGATTTACTAGGATCTTGTTGCAACTTTTGAATGAGTTTCCACACTTCTTCATCCTTCTTCCATTCATCTTTTGCTTCGTTTATCCAATCTGGTTGGATAATAAAAATGGCACAAAGCAATGCTTCCACCTCTTCATTCTTTCTTGAGAGTGCATCTGCAACAACATTTAGCTTCCCTTTTTTGTAGATTATTTCAAAGTCATAACCCAACATCTTTGTGACCCATTTTTGCTGCTCTTTTGAAGATAGTATTTTTTCCAAAAAGTGTTTAAGAATATCATGATTAGTTTTTGCCTTGAAGTGTCTTCCCATTAGGTAAGTTCTCCATTTATTTAGTGCATGCAATATTGCTAACATTTCCTTCTCATAAAGCGAGCCAGAATACTTTCCTTTTATTGACTCACTTTCAAAAGCAATGGGTCTTCCTTCCCGTATTAAAACAACACCAATTCCATTTCCTGAGGCATCACATTCCACAATAAAGGTTTTTGTGAAGTCTAGCATAGCTAAGATCGATTCTTGGCACATTTCCTCTTTAAGATGTCCAAAAGCCTTAGTTGCTTATGGAGTCCAAGAAAATGCATCTTTCATCAGTAATGTTGTTAGAGGTGTCGTCTTTCTCCCATAATTATTTAAAAACTTGCGTTAATACCATATTAACCCTAGAAATCCTCGCAGATGCTTTATGGTTGTGGAGATTTTCCATTCCTTAATGGCTTTAATTTTGTTAGGGTCTACCTTAACACTCTCATGAGATACAATATGGCCCATATATTCCACCTCTTGTACTCCAAAGAAACATTTGGATGTTTTTGCATATAATTGTTTCTTCTGCAATAGTTTGAGCACCCTGTCAACATGTTCAACATGATCCTTCCAAGACCTGCTATAGATTAGTAATTCATCAAAAAATACTAGCACAAATTTTCTAAGGAAGGGTTTGAAAATGGAATTCATCAACCCTTGAAATGTAGAAGGTGCATTAGTAAGGCCAAAAGGCATGACCAAAAATTCATAATGACCCTCATGAGTTCAAAATGCTGCTTTTGGAATATCTTCAGTCTTCATTCTAATTTGATGATATCCTGAACGAAGATCCAACTTGGTAAAATAAATTGCTCCATGTAATTCATCCAATAATTCATCAATCATAGGAACGAGAAATTTATCTTTAATGGTAAGCTTATTGAGCTCCCTATAATCCAGACACATGGGCCATGATCCATCCTTCTTGTGTACCAATACTACAGAAGCAGAGAAAGAACTTTGACTAGGTTGAATTATACCAGCCTCTAACATTTCTACAATCATACGTTCAATTTCGCTCTTTTGGACATAAGGATATCTATAAGGCCTGATGTTTGGAGGAACACTTCTCGGAATCAAATGAATAGCATGATCATGGTCACAAATAGGTGGGAGTCCTTTCGGAGTTTCAAACACCTTGGAATGATTGTCCAAGACTTTTGGGATATCTGGATAAATAGATGATTTTGATGTTGGAACTTCTAGTGATCATAATTGTGCAATTACGCCTCGTTTTTATTTCTTTAGAAGCTTTATCATGACATTAGAGCTTATTATCTTTCCTCACTTCCCTGTGATACCCCTTAATTCGATTTCCTTTCTTTCCAAAAAAAAATTCAAGAAAAGTTCTTGAAATTAAAATCTACCATCCCCAAAGATTGTAACCATTGTACTCATAGTACAACATTAACACCTCCCATTGGAATGGAAATAATTGCACTATTCAATACATATTCCCCCATGGTTAGCTTGATATTATGGCCTTTTATAAAGAAAATTATATCTCCTCCATTTTCAACCATCACTTGACATTGTGGTGTCGGGTATAGGAAACAATTCAATTCCTTTGCCACCATACAATGAATAAAATTATGGGTGCTACCCGAATCAATCAACACTATTACCTTTTTCTTCTTGATATGTCCTTCTATCTTGAGAGTTTGAGGAGTGGTAATTCCTGCCAGTGCATTACACGATATGGTCGGATTCATTTCTTCCTCTTCTAGAGATGGTTCCTGATGTATATCCTCTTCTTGTTCATTTTCTTCTTCCTCTTCACAATCTATGTAAAATAATTTCTTCTCAGCACACTTATGACCTTTAGTGTATTTGCTATCACAACTGTGGCAAAGCCCTTTTGCTCTTTTTCTTCCAATTGTTGTGGTGTCAACCTTGTAGGTTGTGGAAATCTAGGTGTAGAAACACTTCATTTTTTATAGAATTGAGTGGTAGGCTTCCTTGTCGCCATTATTTTACATTCAACTTTTCTTGCCAACTTGAATGCTTTCTCCAATGAATCCGGTTCCAAAACGCGAACTTCATGTTGGATGTTATCCTTTAAAGTGCCTATGAAGAGATCGATCCTGTGTTCCTCAGGAATATCAGTTACCCTTATATTCAATTTGTGGAAGTCCTCAATGTGCTGCCCCACTAAACCCTTTTGTTTGAGATTTATCAATTGGCTAAAGAAGGTGTTGTTTTTTGTATCCTCATAATGTGCTATCATTTCCTCCGTAAAAATTGACTAAGTGACAATTTTTTTATGGGAGCAAAAGCCATCGATACCATACAAATGTATTTTGTTCTAAATGTAAAGTTGCAATGCGTACCTTTTGTGTGTTTTGCACGTTATGGAGATCAAAATATTGCTCCACCTGTAGTATCCATGTTACAGTATCCTTTCCATCAAACTTTCTCATATCCATTTTTGGAATATGGTGGTTCTTCCCGCCAACATTAGAGTTTATGAAATCACAATTAACATTTATTTTGTTCTCATCATGAGGTTCTTATACTATCTTTTCACCATTAGGAAGCATTTCTTGTATCAACTTTTTCAAACCTTCGATGTTTGTTTTGAGATCATTCTTCATGGTTTCCATGTTGTCTTTCATGTCCGCTTCCATGCCATCCATCTTAGCTTCCATTCCATCCATCTTAGCTTCCACGCCATCTATCTTAGCTTCCACGCCTTTCTTCAAACCGTCCATCTTCACTTCCATTTCATTTTTTGTTGCTCTTTGCGAGAGTGAAATTTGTTGCACTTGCTCTTGTAATTTTGATAGATCATGTTGTAATTCTTCATCTTCATGAGTCATCATAGAGCCTTCTGAAGGCTTAATGGGTGTTGAATTATTTTTACGCGGCATATTTTAGAACCTAATACTGATATCTATTCTACAATATTCCCTTTGAATCAATTCAAATTGATTCTTCAAACAAGACTTATGCAATTCACAAAAAAAATACACACCTTTTTCTTGCTTTTGAGGAGCACGATATTGAAATTGGATTATCTCTGTGATTGCAGCACTTCAATATTTGAATTTCGGTATCAACGTAGCCATATGAAGTATACTGCTTAATGCCACAAAGTCCGACTTGATTTGGATTCTCCAAGACAAAGTTGTGTCCAATCTCCCACAATGACCTAATTATGGACTATTTTAAAAGAGAGCTAACTTGTACGAATTGCCAAGTGTCACTGTTTTGTCCTTTGTCTCTGAAATTGATAGCGAAGAAACTACAGACCGTGTACTTGCGACCACTTTTGACGGCACTCCAATCCAATCTTCAGAGAGAGAGTTATTGAACTTTTCCCACGATCACCTCTTTGAGATGAAATTCAGGAGTCTGAAAAAGCACTACCTTCCACAGATCATATCTCCAAAAATATTGTGAACCAAGCTCTGAATTTTTTTGAAGAATTTCCTCAGGATTTCAGCTTCGCACCATATGAATTTCAGATTCTGAACCTTCGTAGAAAAAAATTTATAGCGAAAATTCCACGATGACCTGTTTGGAGTAGCGAAACCCTAGAATCCAAAGCTCTGATACCAAATGTTGTGTAACCAGCTCCAAAAATAGAAGAAAAGAGATATCAACGCCTTAGAAATAAGCCACTTCGAGGGGGAAACCTCCAATACATTACATAAATGAACATTTCTTGGATGATACAATTTACAAAACCTCCTTTCTATATATAGGAGTCCATGTGGCCATATTGTAATCCTAGTGGGCCACAATGTAATCCTAGCTGACCTAACAATAATAATTTAAGGGCACAATAATAACAAAATGGGGGTTAAAAGGGTACAATAATAACAATAAGGGGGTTACACTAATAACAATAAGGGACTATACTAGTAATATAGGGACCTAACAGATTGACTAACATTTAGAAACTTGATTGAGATAAAAGATAGAAAAAACGATAGTAGATGCATGAGGAAATGATCCTCCAACAGTAAAATCGAAAGAAAAGTCTGGTGCAACAGATCTAGGATGCACAAGACTCATCTTTGGATGGAATTAAGCACTTATATTGGAGAGCTGTAGACCTAATGGCTTTGAAGAGAAGTGACAATATACAACTAAGCCTTAGTGAAAAAAGGCATGTAGACAATATGGAAGTTTATGAATATGGGCCTGTGATATCATGATCTCCCATAGTGAATATTACAAGTCCTCGTATAAAATAATTTCTCAATAAAAGGTTCCATATTGACTTAAATCCTTCCTCGGTTTGGTATAGAAGGGATGAACAAGGAAATATAAAGGATATTCTCTTAATATAAATATCAATAGTCAAGAAGACTTGGTTAAATCATGAGGAAACTGATGATATCATGAACATACCCCCCTATCAAAATTAGTAACGTTGAAGGAGAGAAGTCAAGTAAAGATGATGAAATATCACATACAAATTAGTTTGTCAAATATTTGGATAAAGAGTGTCAAACTAATGACATCCCACTAAAATCTTTGAATGTATAAGTAAAAAAGAAAAAAATGTGACTCTCTAGTCGAACACATACAAAATTTGAGTGTCGAGGTAGAAACCAAAATGGCAATAGAGCAAGTTGAGTCGATACAACCTAATACTCTAGCCATACAACCTCTAGTCCAAGATATTTTAATAGAAGATCCTCCATTTCAAGAAAACACGGGATTGAGTCAAACCCCACTCTCAAAGGGTGATGAAGACCCTAGAAAGCATTGGTTTGTTTGCAAATTTTTTTGGGACATTAAATATGAAGACAAAGAAATGGGTAAATTTGCAGGAGCCCTAAAAAAATCCATAACCTCATTCATGAATTTCATAGATAATTAAGATATAAACAAGAATTATATCAAGACAAATTTCCTCTTCTTCTTTAAGGCTCAAGATGTTGAGCATCTTACATCCCAAAAGCTTAAAGAAATTAAGAAAAATCCAGGGGAAATAGTTCGCGAATATGATAAGAGATTTAAAGACTTGTTAAGTCTAATTACATATGTGATTGAGAAAGCTCTCTTGGTACAATGGTACATTTCTAGACTTCCACAATTAATTAGAGGGTCATTGCGAATGCATGAAATCACATGATGTAATGAAGATTTCAAAAAGGCCCAACGTATTGAAACATAAGATGACTGGTCGTCTACCTCCTCATTGATGAAATATAGAATTGAAGAAAAAATTGAGCAATTGTAGCAATCTCTCATGAATCTTACATTGTGGTGAAATGAACTATGGTGCACTAATTTTTGAAGCCAGGGGAGTAGTGAGGATAACTAAAAATTCATGGATAATATTGAATAGGACATTCAAAAAGTACAAATACATACATATTATGATATTTTCCAAGTTGGTGAATCACACCATAATAGATTGTCAGTATAATATAAAGAATGTGAAGCCGAAGTGGTGTGCTACATGTGAGGAATCCATATACCCACTCTACTCACGAATTCCAATTAAACAAATAAAATAAGCCTATTTACCACACCATTTACCATACATAATCATTCAACCAGTAAGGTTGTCCAACAACCTAATCAGGAAGAGAAAATATATATCAAGAAAGACAAAATGGATACTAGGGCCATGGAGGATATCAAATAAATATAAATGATTGAGGTGGATATAATGGAAGATTTGGACGAGTCTGATGTTATGGTTGAGGATTACTATATAAATATACATGTATTTAGAAGGGGCATATTGGACCTGAATGTCCATTAAAATACAAAACCAACCTATGCTTCTCTAATATCTACGAATTGGGCTATCACTCGGAGGATCGCCCCAAAATTCTAGAAAAATTAATGAAGAAAAGAGCTAACAGTTTATTCCACTTTGTGCCTAAAAAATAAGTCTTAAATTATAAAAACTTGCACATCATCACAAGATCGAGAGTGCGACAGGAAAATAGACCCAAAACACAAGAAATAGTTTGTGCATAAAAATTCGTTGTTCCTTACCCAAATCTACAGTATCATGATGATCTCATGGGAGAAGCAGTCGATTTCTTCAAAAGGAAGTTGGTAATACAATATTGACTTAAGATAATACTATAGAGGAATTCCTAGCGCTGCTAAAAGTAGAATAATTAATTGGTCGACTAATTTAGCTCCTTCGTATACTCAGAGAATACAAAGAAGATCAAATGCCATGTAAAAACCTATGGAAATTGTTCCAAGAAAAAAAAAAAATTGAAGATTACAATCCTCAAGTCGACCTAGAAATAAATGGACACATGACATCCAAAGTTGTTGTTGAATTTTTATTGCAAGTAAATATTCTCCCTAGAGACACCTAGTTAAAGTTAGTAAGACTGGGCCTTTAGAGGATGACCAACTATAATAAGTTAGAAGTTCAGATATTCCTATAACCCATTGGTATGCTAAAGCACATTCAAACTTAAATAATGGGCACCCTGACATTTATTGATGTCAAAGTCATTGAGTTAGTTGAAGGAATACCAACATATCCAGCTTTGGTTGGATGGCCATGGAGTCGAAATATGAAAGCTACTATTTCCCTCAAGAGAGAACGATTAAGTTGAAGGGAAATAATATAACTATTGTAATACCACTAGATCCCTATGAAGGAAAACCATGGATTGAAGCATTGGATGGTGATGCTGAAACAAAACGTTTATATCAAGTTATACAAAAATACAAATACAGTGTGTAGTCTAATGAACAAAGAGCTATTCTTCTAGGATCACCACTCTCCATTGGATAACTTTAGATACTGAGCTTTATGAATGGTAGATTGGAAAAAATGAATCAAATGCCAAGGAATGTTGGATGATTGAAGCAGTTCTAATCAAGAAAACTCTACCACGCTTCACAGTGAAAGAAATTCCTATTGTACATGAAATAAAAGTAAGGCAATATTCGACATTGCTTCCAAAAAGTCTATAAAAATAGTTTGGTATCCCCCTAAGATTTAAAGAGTGTAATTCTCCTTCAATCACATTGATGAAGTGTATACATAATTATGTGAAGAAGGAAGAATAAAAAGTCTTGTTTAGACTTTTGTTGGAAAAGCATCAAGATGGTGGGATACTCATGCTTCCTGACTTGAAACAATTGCTACTACATATTTTGTGGAATACTTTTATGGGAAGAAATTATCCTCAATGAATAAAATTCCCAATTTAAGCCAAGATGTCATCATGTAGCCCTATTTAGTAATGTGAAATAGAATGGATAAGAATAGGTTATAGAGATGAGAGAGTCTAGCCACATATGTTCCTCAATAGTCTTGATGATTTTCAAAATAAGTGGTATAAAATTGAAGAAGCTTGAGGAAAAAAACTCCATTGGAATGAATTAAAGAAATATTTTATAAAATATTTTGAGTTTAATCCTGTCGTGAAAGAATTGATAGAAGCAATTCAAAAAATGAAATAATTTATTAATAAGGAAACTCTTGTACAAAGAATAGAAAAAGGAAAAATGAAAGTTGACTACTCATCTAATTCAACATGCAATAATATATCATGGCAACAATCATTTGAAAGGGTAGCTGCCCAAATCTACATGAAAAATATGAATATTTTAGGGCTGATTTTTTGATGGAAAAACAACCATCCAGAGAATTAAAAACAAAGAGTAGGAAGATAGACCCAAGAAACTAGTTTTTCCACATGCATATGAAGAAGTGAAGGTAGGAGACTAGAAACTTGTCAATTCGAAGGCCTTTGATTGGATGGACACTAAATGAAAAATAAAATAAGTTGACATCTCCAATGATGGTTGACCAAAGATGGCTTGACTATGGGATTATTTTTAGGAAAAACAACCCATCGACCTTCTTAAAGAATATCAAGATGTATTTGCAAGATATTATAAATAATTGAAGGGACTTGTAAAGGAAACGGGGAAGATGAAAATCAACCTCATACAAGGAGCCAAGTTGATTAAGAAGTGACCTTACAAATCGGTCCATAAGTACAAACCCACTGTACAAAAAAAAATTGAAGGGCAAGGATGATAGTTTCTAGCATCATCTATCCTATAGAAAAGTTAGAATGGGGAAGTCTAATGGTCAGGAAACCAAAGAAGCACGACCCAAAGAAATTAAGAATTTGTGTTGATTTTTGGTTTGAATAAATTAACAGACATAAATCCATTCTCAACCCCCTTTGCATATGAAATTATAAATTAGATTGCAAGACATGAATGCTATTTAATTAAAAATGGGTTCTTAGGGTATAATAAAGTACCCATAGCAAAAGAGGATCAAGCAAAAATAAATTGTCTCATAATTTGGTTATTTTTCATATAGAGTCATGCCATTCAGTTTGAAAAATGCTCCAGCAATTTTCTCCAAAAATGTAGTAAAAACATTCCACGAATATATTTATAACACAATGGCTATCTATTTTGATGAGTGTATTATTCATACTCTCTTGAGAGATCGTGTACAATGGCTCAAATTTATGCTAGAAAGGTGGAGACAAATTCATCTGTTTCTCAATATTACAAAAGTGCCTATTTTCCACATTGGTTAGAATACTTCTAGGGCATGTGGTATGTAAGGAAGGAATCAAAGTTCACATGACAAAAATTAAAGTGATCCTCAACTTGAAACTCCCCATTACCCAAAAATAGACCAATTTTTTTTTTGGGACATAGAAGGTACTATAGAAAATTTATTGGACATTACTCCGATATAAATTTTCCAATCAATGAACTATTAAGAAAATATGTTTAGTCTATATGAAGCAAAGAGTACAATGGATCACTTGAATTGCTAAAAAATAAATTGATAGAGGCACCGATATTGAAATTTCCTTAATAGTCCACAACATTTCACGTACATGTCTATACACCCGACATAGTAGTCGAGGTAGTACTAGCACAACCCGACACCGACATAATCGACCATCCAAACACATATTCTAGTCGAATATTGAACAAAGCATAAATAAATTATTCGACAATAGAATGGGAAGCATTAGCCATGATATATTCCTTACAAAACTTCCACCACTATCTCTTGGCTAACTCATTTACATTTTTTACCAATCACGAGGCCTTGAAATAATTTGTGTTAATAAACCAACACATTAGGTGAGTATCTTTCCATGGTTGCTATTATTTTAAGAATTTGAAGTAATAATATGACCATGGAAAAAGTATGTCAGGATAGACTAACTGTCCCAACTCAACATAGGATGCAAATCTATGGATACAAATGTCAATTTACCCAATGCACATGTATTTTTAGTTGAAGCCATCCTTGTGGAATTTCTAGAAATCATGCGACTTTTACATATCGGAAAAGCACCAGAATAACTTTATGAGAAAAAGAAGAAAGTATTAGCTATGAAAAGAACTCCTTTTATATTAATCAATGGATAATTATATAAGTTGGGAGAAGATGAGGTACTTCGTAGATGTGCTTTAAAATTTGAGAGGCAAGGTATAATTTAAGAAGCCCATAAGGGCCTAATAGGAATACATTTTCAAAGTGATACAACAACTAGGAAGATCCTCCAAGTAGGATTACGGTAGCCAAAATTATTTAGAAACTGCAAACATCAGTCCAAAAATGCAATCAATTCCAGGCAGTGGGTCGATCTCTTTGAAAAAATGAAATGCCACTGGAGTAGATTGACCCTAATTCCCCTTCGATATTTGGGCCATCGACTTTGTTGGACCCTTTCCTCAAAGAACAAACAATACTGGTTCAAAATATATAATTAATTCAATTGAATATTTAACAAAGTGGGCAGAGGATGAACTAGTCAAGTCTTGTACTAAGGAAGTAGCAATAAAATTCATTTATCAAAGCATGTGATGAGGTTTGGATGCTCGTTAAATATTATTAGTGATTGAGGCACACATTTTTTCGATGCTACAATTAAACATTGTTGCAAAAATTCATGATTGAACATAGAAAGATAACAACATACCACTCACAAGCTAATAATACAATCGAGTTGTTCAACAAAATTATTCATAAAGGACTTACAAAAATATGCGAAATCGATAGGGGCCAATGGAATGAAAAAGTGATAGTTGTGTTATGGGAACATAGAAGTACTTATAAACAATCGATTGGACATGCTCCATTCAAATTAATATATGGTTAGGAAGCCATAATTCTGCTCCACTTCTTAACAAATGCAATAAGGGTATCAATTATTCTAAAGTATGACATCAACAACTTCTCTGCTAGCTACACATGTTGGAAGAAGATCGATTGCACGGGCTCCATCACCCACAATTTAAAAGAAAAAAACAAAAAAGGCATGGCATGATCAAAATATCAAGACAAGGATTTAAACATTGAGTTCTTGCATTTTTATATGATAGTCGAGTAAAAGGGAAGCCTAGAAAATTTAAAATTGCATGGATATTCCCCTTTACTGTTGAAAATATTCAACCTTTAGGAGTATTCCAGCTGAGGACTCTACAAGGGAAGCTATTCTACTCTATCCCCAATGGTATATGTTTAAAGAGGCATACAAAGTGGAAAAATCGACATGTGCATTGGTGAAAACCTCACTTAGGCTCTAGTTGGCATTGGTTAGGTTGAAAACCACTTTGTGGTAGTCGAATCTCCCAATTTTTATATACTAATAAAATTTTTGTCTATCTTAATTAAGATTAAGATTGAGTTTAGTAATAAAGGATTCAATTATTAAAGTAGGTATAATAACATATTATTTTAACAAATAAGTACAAGTCAAAATGTTATCACAAGTGTAAGAGACCATCATGGAGTGAGTCCAAGATTTAAGAAGTTGGACAATAAATCACAACACAATTCAAAGGAACAATGAAAAGGAAATCAATATGAAGTTGAAGATAATACCAACAAAGCCATCATGAATATAATAAAAACCACAATATCTTCCACTCGATCAGACGATCCGACCAAATTTTGAACCAACATGAGTTTTGGAATCGATGAATTGGCTAGTTCAATAAAGCATTTAATTTCTAACATAACTATGATGACACGCCCATGCACTCTACACGAGCTAGAATTTACCACTGGCACTCCAATAAAACCGATGGGATAAGCAGAAATAAACCTCTCAGATCAATTTAATGATACACTCTTTCCAAATTTCTTATTAAAATTGAAGACATTGCCATTTTTTATTCCAACTTGCTAGATTATATGAAAGAAAAAGAATTTGAGGAATATTTTAAGATGTCACAAAGAAGAGCATAGTCTGAGGGAAAGAAGACCTTGGTGGAGCTAATAATAAAATTTAGATTTGAAAAGTCTATAGCTACAAAGCTCGAGGTCCACCTCAATAATATTAGACAAGCCAAGGTTGAAGAAACCTCGTGGGGCAAGCACTGGGCCCTATTTAAGAGATGACATTGGTTGAAAAGATGTGGCACATAGACACAAAATGATTTACACTGTGCGAATCTTGGATTATTTAGCTGCCCCCTTGGTTATAGATGTTCGGGAATGGAGGAGGAAGCCACAAAATTTATTGGTCAAGCTTCATAGTAATTTGAGTAGTGATTGGTACACATACTAACCAAACTTTGGGGGAAGCAGGAGTTAATAAATTTCATGAGAGACTACATTTACAAAGAGAAACATCCCACTGATGAAAAAATTTAAGAGTTTCACCAACAATTGGTTGGTTAGGACATAGTGAGATATTTCAAAACTGGTTAATATATTTGAAAAATGTCACTCATAATGGTATTAGTCTCGTCAAGACTTTTCCAGTGATATAAATTTTTCCCAAATTAGACTCTAGGATTCCAAATTATGAACCTTCAAAGTCTTATTAATTTAAATGTGCCACCTCTCTTTTCCTACCATATGGCATGCCTATATACTTCATCCTTTATTTTTCTCCCCACCATTACATGTGGCTTTATTATCCACCTATATCACTCTCGCTCACCACACACGCACACACATATATGTGTGTGTCTGTAGTCATGACCCTCTGCCATCCGACGACCCAATCCCACACTTAGATCAAGGGCCAATAATTGAAAGTGCCACCCCCCTCCCATATTGATGTCACAGGGGGGTAATGGGGGCATCACTATCCCAATTTCATTCACTGTTCTGGGGAAGTGATCCAACGGTCAATTGATGGCCGATTTACCTGATGGTTCATGCCTAATAGTGCCACACTTCCCTCCCCTCGCTGACATCACTAGGGGGTGGGGAGGGAATCACTCTCTCGGTTCCACTTCATGGTTTCAGGGTAACAATCCAATGGTCCATGCTTGACATATTTATTTGAAGGCTCATGGACAATAGCATCACCCCTCACCCCATTGATGTCACAAAAGGGTGGGACATCGCTGTATTAGTTCTACCTCACGGTTCCAAAGTGGAGATTTGGTGGTCCACCACCCTCCAAGCCATTAGACGGTCCTCGTCTTATAATGCCACCCCCCTCCCACGTTGATGTCACCCGGGGGGGAGGGGGGGGGTGTGGGGGGTTGCATTATTTATTACAATTGTTGATCTTGTAAAAAGATCTTCGATGTTCGTTACGAGTCTATGCTCCTGCCGCCCTTGATTTTCATAAACTCCATGAGGCCTCACACCTAGTTCTGGTGCGTGGCCATATAGCATGACAAGGTTCGCAACCCCTCACCCATAGTATCAACAAGTTAGCTCCTTTACAACATAGTTTTACTAGGTCCTTCCACCTAGTTATGTGCCTGATAATATGTCCTCGGGCTAACCCTGATGCATTACTATACACCTATCACATCTTAGGTTTTTATCTCAACATGCGATCCTCATTATGTTGGGTAACATACCCTGTCGTGTAACTCGGGGCTATCCCAAAAATCTGGGTCACTAAATCTTGGTGTAATAACAGATTACGATATATATATATACATATTACGATATATATGGCCTCATTAAGATCCAACTTCACGATTATGTACACACAACATTGTAAAACCCTCCTCACACATTTACCCAAGCTAACTATTCCACTGGGGTAAACATATGACGATAGGCCACTATGATGTGATTCAACATCCTAGGTCTCGTTAAGGAAGCAGAACCAACAAAACACAACCAATCTGACCTTCCACACATGCTACAAAACCTTAAGGAGCCAACCAACCCTTCCAAGTGACCAACCCTTGAGGAAACTTGAAATTTGAATGATATGGACCCTCAAATGCCCACATGACAAGCCCTGCAAGCAACTGAAGCCTTCTAGTCACTCCCACAACAAGGCATGCCAACGACTGTGGATTCTTTCAGCTAGTTTTGTGCCAACGACCCTAGATTCTATGCCACTTTTTAAGGGCCAGGACTTAGGCCACTGCCCATAACTTCATGAAAACTTGAGGAATGATAAATAACATGGGAGAAAATATAATAATGCAAAATTTGATACTATTATTTGATATGACCCCTATTATCGATGGCAGGCATTTTTTCAAACATGTCACAACTATGCAATATACATGTCATAATAATAAATCTGAGCATAAGGGTCTCATACTTATCTGAGATTCGTTAAGAAGCATTGATGCCTTATCACAATAGCTGCATAATCATCTGTTAGGTCATACATTCATTGTACATTCATTTTCTAATCAAAACATGATGTGAGCCATACATCAAGTCTGTCATAAAACATATTCATAACTAGCCTAGAAACAAAAACAACAAGGATATAGAGACCATAAAATCCACATATGAACCAGTACATTTACACATAAAATACCAAGGAGAAAGATTTATTATTAGTTAATGAATAGGCCAACCAGCTTCAGGTCTTCCATGAACCGCTCGACAATAGATTGGCTGAGCCAAATCTTTCTTTTAGCCAATCAACCTTGTGCCATATTCTAAGCATGAATGTGGGACTCCTAAATAAAACCAACTAGGGATTCCAGAGGCCAAACCATCTCAACCCTAATCAATATAATCTAGGCTTTACCACAATCCCAACTAGATCACTAGTCCCTAAACAAGCATGGATGCCTCCAGATCTCTCCACCTACACTATGATGAATTTTCTTGTCTCCTAGTCTCTAAGCTTTACCATATATCTCATCATTCACCAATCAAGGATTCTTAGGCCTAATCGAGACTCCACCCTCTAGGCTTTACCATATATCCTGCCATTCATCGGTCAAGGATTCCTAGGCTTGATCAAGGGCACACACCTCTAGGATTAACCATATATCCTGCCATTCACCAGTCGAGGATTCCTAGGCCCGCCCAGATACACAAAATTTGGCTTAATCACAATCACACCTTCACCGATATAGGGATTACTAAGCATCATGTTATTCTTCATATACCATCCAAGTCAGCTTTGAATCAATTCGACAATCCAACTCAACCAAAAACAAGAGAACCCCATCACACCATGGCTATCCGAAAATGGTAAGGCAAGGCTGAAGAACAATGTCACACCCGGAAAAACCCATGCGAATGACAACAAGAGAACTAAAACCACACATGCATGTACCATTCTTGCCAAATAAAGCAAGGAAATCACACATGAAAATCAATAGCTGCAAGTAATTCTGCTGAAGTTGCTTGAATATGTTCTTTCTTGCTTCATCTTTGATTCCTCTTGCCTTATTTGCTATTATTTTTCCTTCTTTGATCCAATGCTAGGGTGCTCCAAGAATGCTCCAAGTGTCCAAGAGGGTGTGAGAGAGAGAGAGTATAGAGAGAGAGCTCCAAAACTGATCTGACAAAAGCTACCAACTGATCCTCATAAGCCTTTTTATTAATGAGGCCTCTATTTTCTTCATTTTGCATTATTTTTCTTTATTTTCCTCCTTACATGCAACCTGTGATCTTTCGCCTTCCTTTTCTCCTAATTTCCATTATTTTCATAAATAAATTGCAATAATTCCATTTTTTCCTTTCTAAAGCATTTTCATTTCCTATGCCAATTTCCTTATCCATAATAAACCAAACGAACACCCACACTAGGATTTTTTTCCCAACATTGAGCTTGGAATAAGTGTCAGGTGACCTTGGTTATTATTTTTGCCTTTATTAACTTTATTACATGAAGTTTAAACTTGAGGCTGTTATTGATCCCTCCTCCTTGGGGGAACACCGTCCTCAGTGTTCAATGGCACCTACCACCAATAAGACTACTAAAAGGAAAACATACTGCGCATGGGGTTTTATAACTTAGCTCATTGTAGTATTTACAATGTTCAATTTGCTGAGAAGAAAACAAACATGACAACATAAACAACATGAAAACCATATGACATGACACCCATATCGCTTATTGGAGCTTTATAACACAGCTCATGGAGGTATTTACATCCATATACATATGTACGTATACCAAGACATCACACTACAACATATACCAAAGATATTCACTCAACCAACGAATAGAGAAGGATACATAGCCCGAATTTGATCCCCCATCTCCCATGTAGCTTCATTGGTCCCAAAGTGCTTCCACTACACTTTAACTTGCTTGATTGCTCAGTTCTAGAGTACGAGCGTCTTTCTCTGCCAGATACACTGCGGTTCCAACTGGAGTGCTCCTTCTAGATCCACCTGTAATACAAACTGGTCAATCACATGACCAACATCTTTAACATACTTCTTAAGTGGTGACACATGGAAAACATCATGAAATTTCACTGTCAGAGGCAGTGCAAGTCGATAGGCTACTGGTCCTATCCTTTCAAGAATCTTGAAAGGTCCACAAAACCGAGGTGCCATCTTTGCATATGATGCAATCCTTACGAAGCTCCTTAAACATCCTGTTATGATTTGCATAACTCTTCTGTATGTCTTGTGCTACCTTTAGATTCTTCTTGATTACCTGCATTTCCTGTTCCATATCATCCAACATGTCCAGTCCTATTAACACCTTGTTCTTTGGATCACTCCAACTAATGGAAGCATTACAACTTTGCCCATAGACTGCCTCAAATGGACTGATCATTAGTGACTCCTGATATCCATTGTTGTAAGCAAACCCCACCAACGGAAAGTACTCCTCCAATTTCCTTTGCTGATGCATCACATACATCCTCAACATGTCATTTGATATCATGTTGAATCTCATTGTCTGTCCATTTGTCTATAGATGATAAGTTGTGTTGAAGGTCAAATTTTTCCCCAAAACTACAAACAACTTGTTCCAAAACTTGGAAGTGAACTTAGCATCCCTGTTTGACACAATATTCCTTGGAACACCATACAAACTCACCACATATTTGATGAAGACCTGTGCTACATCGTTAGCTAAATAAGTAGACTTCACTGGGATGAAGTAACTTGTCCACCACAACCATGATGGAATCATGTTTTCTATATGTCCTCAACAAACTTGTAATGAAATCCTTGGAAATTAACTCCCACTTCCACTCTGGAATCAGAATCGGTTGAAGTAATCCACTTGGATGCTTACATTATGATTTCACATGCTGATAGTCCAAGCATCTAGCCACAAACTCTACCACTTCCTTTTTCATATTCGGCCAATAATAAAAATTATTCATTGTTGTCAATGTATTTTGGTATCCTGGGTGAACTAAATATGGTTTTGCATGAAACTCCCTCAAGGTAAGCTTCTTGAGCTCACTGTTCTCTGGCACATAGATCTTGTCCCATAATCTGATCTAACCATCTGTTGTGAGATGATAGTCTACATCCTAATCACTTGTTCCTTGCTGTAACTTATGCATAAGCTCCCTTTAACTGTCATCATGTTGTGTTGCCTATAAGATCCAATCTTGTAAGTCTGTTGCATAAGAACTCATAACTGCTATATGATTCACCTATATCCTCCTGCTAAGATCATTTGCAACCATGTTCTCTTTTATTTTAATGTACTTGATATCAAATTCAAAATTACTAATCATGACCAAACATTTAGCTTGCCTGGCATTCAGATTCAACTGATCAAACAAGTATCTCAATCCACTGTAATTAATCTTAAGTACAAACCTCATGCTAAGAAGATATTGCCTCCACATCTTCAATGCATGGATGATAGCTTCCAACTCAAGATCATGTGTCAGATAATTCTACTTATACTCATTAATTTTCCCTGACTCATAGAATACCACATGTCCTTCTTCCATAAGGAATCCACCAAGTCCTCGCTTATAAGCACTTGTAAATACCACAATCTCTTTGTCCAGATCTAAAATCTTTAACACTATAGCATTTATCAACAAATTGTTCAAATTTTCAAAACTCACTACACATTCCTCTGTCCATTCAAATTTCTTACCTTGCCTCTACAATGATGTAATAGGTTATGCAATCCGAGAGAAGTTCCTAATGAACCTCCTATAGTAACCTTCTAGCCCCATAAATGATCTTACCTCATCTAGATTTCTAGGAGCCGCCCATTCCATGATAGCCCTTATCTTTTCTGGATGTATTACTATGCCTTCCTTGGAAACAACATGTCCCAAGTAATCTACCTCTGTCCGAAAGAAACTGCATTTACTGAGCTTAACATACAAATGATTCTCTCTTAGCGATCTCAATACTGTTGCTAAGTGTTTGACATGCTCTTCCTCATTCTTAGAATATATCAAGATGTCATAAATGAATAAAATAACAAATTCATCCAAATAAGGACACAATACACTATTCATCAAGCACATAAAGGTAGCTAGAGCATTAGTGAAACCAAACACAACTACAAAAAAATCACAATGCTCATACGTGGTCCTGACATTTGTCTTGTAAATATCATTTTCCTTGATGCTTACCTCATGGTATCCAAATCTCAGATCAATCTTTGAGAACACAACTGCTCCCTTCAACTGATCAAACAAGTCATTAATCCTCAAAAATGGATATTTGTTCTTGATTTTTACCTTGTTTTACTACCTGTAATTAGTGCACAACCTTAGAGTACCATCCTTCTTCTTCATAAACCATACCGATACACCCCAAAATGGTACACTTGTCCTAATGTATCCTTTGTCAAGCGTTTCCTTCAAATCTAACTTCAACTCTACTAACTCTAGAGCGCTCATCCTATATGGTGTCGTTGATGTTGGTGGTGCCCTTGGTACCAACTCAATAGATAAGTCCACTTCTCTATGAGGAAGTAAATCTGCAATATCTGTGGGATATACATCCTAAAGCTGTTGTATAACTGCGTACCTAATCAATATATCAACACCATCATTCTCCTTACCTTTATCACTGAAATGTGCACTGCAAATAACACACACCCTTTTATGCAACTACACTTTGCCTGCATAAATGTAACCATATTGATTGATATTGCATTCTTCTTACCTTGCAAGATTCAATGTTTCCCATTGTCATCCAAACACTCAATAGTTTTTTTATAAAATCCACTCGAGTCCTGCGAAGATACAACCAATCCATACCCAAAAGCATATTATATGATCCCAATGATAATACATTCAAATGTGCTGATGTATTCATACCATTCAACTCAAATTCATAAGGTCTTACCCAATGATGAACTCTCTTCTTTGTACCTGTATCCAACTGCACTAACCAAGATTATGCATGCACTTCTTTATTCAAACCACACTTATCTACCAAGTCATGGTTAACATAACTATAATGAACTCCAGGGTCAATCAAAATAGAAAAAACTTGATCACAAATATTATCGTCTATCTCATTGATAAATGCCCGGTGATTCGCCTGCTTATTATCCAGCGCTGCATAGATCTGCTGAATGCTCTGCCCAACAAACCCAACTGTCTACGCCTCCTGTGCACTGTAAATATAAGGCCTACCACCCAGATTGTGTGGAAAATACCTCTGAAGATGATCCTTACCACATGTACATCATTGCAACTGTCCCTTACCATTACCCCTATTATGCTTCCCTCCATGCTGTGACCGATGTCCTTGTCTGACTATGTTAAACTTCTTATAAGGTGCAACATTCTCTTTCTCTCTTGCATTCCGAGGCCTTGTTCTTTTCAGATATCATTTACCTTTAACTTTGTCTCTCCCTTTCCAACCTTGCTAAGTTTTTGTCTTGCGCTTTGACTGCTCATAACAATGTTTCAATTTCCCAATGACCTCCTCAAGTGACCGAGGCTCATGATACTCAATATAATCTCTAAATTCTGATGGAAATCCACTGAAAAATCTATGAACTTTGGATTTCTCATCCTTAGGGTACTGTACATACCTCAATAGCTCTAGGAAATTGGTCATATACTCCTCATCTATCATCGATCCCATCTTCATCTCATAGAATTCCTTGGCCTTGTTGTCAGACAAATACTTCTTTCTGAAAAGTATCTTTAATTCATGCCAACTCAAATATTCTATCTTGATGTCTATAACCAGCTTCACATCATCCCACCAGATGTCTGCTTTTCCTTTGAGGCTAAAGATAACTATTTTGGCCTTCATATTCTTCATATAATCATGAAAGTCAAAGAACTTCTTCATTCCAAGTAGCCAATGCTCATATGGAAAATATCCCCTATCACTCCTCCTATAAAGATGATAAAGATGATGATCATAGTGCATGTCAGAACCATAACTAGAATGGAACCTATGTTCGTCACCCCTCCTATCTGAAGTATCCAAGAGTCTACCATATATAACCGTGTCATTTCTATCCGACCTGTGACCACCATGTGACCAATTGCTATACACCCCATTAGTCTTGTCCTCCTTCCCATGGTTGATCCAAAGTGGTCACTATTTCTGCAATTTTGACAAACTCTGAAGGATTACGACATTAAATTCTGCTTTTTTCTCCCGTGCCTGAATGATTTTGTCATTTTCTACCTTGAAAATTCTTATTTTTGCATTCAATCTTCTCAATGTTTCTGCTAAGTCAAGAGAGTACCTATCACCATGTTTCTCATCCGATCCATAGGGAGAATCTTGTGAACTATAGTCTACCATCTTGTTAGTCATCTTTGTTATCTTTCCTACAAGTATACCATGTTAGCTAAAACCAAAACATAACATAATGAACATACCTCGATATAGTTCAGGGAAGGATATCTCATCTGCAAAATCAACCAGATTAGCATAATATGTATATAATCATAATCATAACAACATATGCACACCATTTCAACCATTATTTAGTTATCAATGCATGACCATACCGATCACATACCATGACCTCATGCACAACAACCATCAACATGTTAATGTATGCATAACAACATATAAAAACTAACATTCATAACCAATACGTAACTGGCGTAAAATCATGACGAATATATCCAATCAACAACACCATCAACTTTCATATGTGACACCACTGTGACCATGACCAATACTGTGCACACATAACAAGCATATAGACCATAAACATAAATAAGACAACTGCCACCAACATGTATGCATGACCAACACACCGCCCATCCAGCACAAGGGGTGAACCATGCTCTAATGCCATCTTGTAACACCCTCTTCCGACATTTACCCAAGATAACTAGTCGTTTGGGGTAAACATGTGACAAGAGGCTACTATGATGTGATTCAACCTCCTAGGTCTCCTCAAGGAAGTGGAACCGACAAAAAAAAACCAATATGACCTTCCACACATGATACAAAACATTTTGGAGCCAACCAACCCTTCAAGGTGACCAACCCCTATGGTAACTTGAGATTTGATTGATTTGGACACTCAGCCGCTTCCATGAAAATTTGTTGGACAAGGTACCCCTAGGTTGAATATTTTGATAAAGACTCTACATTTTGAGGAGCGGAGCGCGCTGCGCGAAGATGTTATAGAATATTAGGGGCTTTGGGGTGGTTCAAAGCCTGTTATTTTGTAAAAGGATTGGAATGTTTGAATACTTAGAGCTCCACCCATGGTTTTCAAACTATGGTATTGTAAAAGAGAAAACTATATAAGGATTCTAGGATAGCACTTAGGGATATCATTGAAGTTCAAATTCATAGAATGCATTTGGATGTAAGGTTGTATTGAGTTTGTATTGTGTGTTTTGTGTGAAAGGGAAGGCTCTTGCAACTGAGTGTGTGGAGACCTTAGAAAGTCTGCAGCTAAGTGCGCAAACCCCTCCAGTTGAGTGCACAGGGTGGAAAGTATTAGATTTGAAGTAATAAAAGAAGACTTTGAAGAAAGATATTTGTTGTTTACTTATGTGTTTGTTTTATTTTTTATTTTTCTATTATCTATGTTGAGTTATGGTTTTTACATGCAATTTCATTCGAAGTCCCGTCTATGGTTTCTTTTATTGATTAACGCCTATTAAAATGGAATCGTGCAGTCTGCAAGATAGTTCAATAGAAGTGTTGAACAATGACTGCGTAGTTAGCATATTTTTTTCTGCAAAGCTCTGATAAGTGTTAAGAGAAGTTAAGCCCTTAATCCACACTCCATACTCTGTCTGGGTTCAAAAACTTGGTTCTAACATCCCCTAATATTGCCTAGGGTGATACTTCAGTCTGTGAAATATATCATTGCCGAAAGGGATGGTAATAGTGTATTTTTTTGGTTCACACAGCCATATCTAAACCTGGGTCTAGGCCCCATAAATCCAACAAATGGTTCTGTTGTCAGGACCGAGATCTGATTAAGGGGTATGTGGATGTGGTATTCGAGCAGAAAATAAATTCAAGGCTGGGTAGATCTGAAAGAGCGTGAATTTGCAGCACAAGAAAACATAAATCTGCACCTCTCAATTGAAAAGTGGTTGCAAAAATATATTTTCACCGATCAACATGAGATATTTTTCTCATTGTTCGCTAAGGAGTTGCATGAGTGGCTATCTAGATTAGCTGAGAATAAAACCCATTTCAACAGCGAGCCTACTTAGTGCAACCCAGAGTTTATTAAGCGACTTAAGGAGACAAGCAACAATATCTCAAGGGCTGTTGATTATTGGATCGATAGTATTCTTGGAGGCTTTACCACTGAGTTCAAGTTCGATACATCAGTATCCTATAGAGAATCCAAGTGCAGATTTTTCAAAGGCCCTCTAGGTAAGTACTTGAACTCACTGAAGCTTTGGATTAAGATGTTGTTATGTGAAAAGGGTGTACCGTGGATGCAATCAAATTGATGTTTAGAGGAAAGAAAACCGAAACCACACGACAAGGTAAGATATTTAGGGTAGATCGTGATAATTATGTTGAGTTTGAGTACAATCCATTATTTAGGTGTGAAAGTGAAGAAGGATAAAGCAACCCTTCGACCCCTAGAAGTGCGTCGATAAAATTTAGAGATCATCAGAGCACTGCTGGGATTCCCAAACCCTCCACTCCCATCACAACCCATCCCCATATTGTACCTACACCTCCACCTCCACCTCCTCCATTTACCATGGCCTAAGCAAAAAAGATACCTGTTTTCAAGGGATCAGATAATCCCAAGCAATTTCTGTTTGTTGCAGAATCAGTATGGATATCGCAAAACATCACTGATGAGAATATGAAGAAAGTGCAGTTGGTCACAATGATAAAGGGTAGAGAATAGTCTTGGTATATGAAATAATCGATGACGATCAAGAATGCCACATTGGCTCAGACAAAGGTTGCGTTGAATGCTGAATTTAAGAAGCTAAAGTCGCAGTCCCAATGTATCATAGATATAAAAGAGATCAAGAAATTGGTCAGTGAAATTGTGTGGGAAGTAGATGATAGATTCAAGATGCTGCTAAGTCAAATAAGCTTCAAGATCCATGATGAGAAGAATAAGGAATGGTTTATTGCTGTACTATTACCACATCTTAGATTACCATTGTCGCAGTAGAAGATCGCAACCCAGGCTTAAGCATTAGAGATTGCGATGAAATTAGAAGCTTAGGCAGTAGCAGACACCACTATAGGGGTTCAATAGATCTTGACCCAGTTGGCGAGCTTACATATGGAAATTTAAGACTTGAAGAAGCGACAAGAAGTTCGCTCCAACATGTGTTCAGAAGTTTGGTGCATTAAGTGCAAAGAGGAGGGCCACTATAAGGATCAATGTCCCGTTTTTAAAGAGTACTTGGGCACTGGGATGCCAATTCCATTGAAGCCTAGACCAAGTGATAGGCTGAGTGTGTTGCTAAATGTCTAGTGTAGCCTATGCCAGGTTGCAGGCCAACACCCAACATACTATTTTCATTTGCTGCAAAAGCTTCTCTAGTCACCGAAGTAATTATTCTGTAAATTATGTAGCTTTATGGCACATGACGAAAAGAACTGTGACAAATATGATCTCATGATGCAATAGAGTCATGTGGTGTATAAAATTTGAGTCAAAGGACGCGAAGATCCAGGATCTCCAACAACGCACGGAGGTTTCCATGGCTGAGGAGGAGGTGCTGGATGAGGTCGCGGACAAATTGTATGTTATAATTGTGGTCAACCTAGACATTTCGCCAGGGATTGTTAGAATCTCGCTGTAATTTATTGTATGTATTATTGCGCATTTGATCATGAGATAGAATATTGTCCCGTATTATTGGCTAGAATGCAGGAAAAGCGAAACTAACAGCTTGCCTAGAACATACAGGTGATGAGAGATAAACCATGCGAAGAAGATTAAAATGTCAACATAGTGACACAATGTGGTGTAAGTAATGGAGTAGACAAAGAAGAGGAAAGAAGCATATGGAGGATACATGGGTCCATAAAGTTGTAGAAAAGAATAATGTGTTCGATGTACAACACGAAAGAGAGAACTTCATGGAAGCGAAGAATAATTTTATGGATCCTAGAGCTTCGACATCAACAACACAGAGACAACTGATTCGACAGAAGAATAAACCCAACGAGATTACTGAAACCAAGGAAGTTGATCCATCAATTCTGAAGTAATTTTTGCAGACATGTATGAAGTTGTTACATGATCAAAAATTTGTGGAAGGACTGCAGGAGTAGATTTAAAAATACATTGGAAAAAAAGAACCACAACTTGAACAACATGCAGTGAATAAGGTATACTGAAATAAGAAGCGAATTGACAGAGAAATGCAGTTAACTGCGCAGATAGAAGGTTATGAATTGGACCAAGTAATTCTTGAGATAGGATGAGATGCCAATGTTTTTCCAAAGCAGACGTGCGAACGAATGGGACGACCAAAGCTACAATGGTCACCAATTCAGCTAAGAATGGCCAATCAGCTGAAAATTATTCATATGGGTCGATTGCATTGCGTTGAAGTAGACCTTGATGGTGCAAGTGTGTTATCAGAATTCGATGTCATTGAGATTGTTGATGACAACAATATGTATCCTGCATTTCTTGGATTCGATTGGGATTATGATATGGATGAAATAATTAATTTGAAGAATAGGAAGAGGGTTGTTTGAAAATAATGGTACTAGTGTTGTTGCCCACTTGGACCCCTCTGAAGGCGCGCAATATTTAAAACTAGATCAGAATGAATATGGTGATATCGACAAGATATATAATATCACTCCGCAGGATGAAGATTTGATCAATCTGACGACTGATGGAAGGTTAAGTTGGGAGCACGATAAATCTTGTGTTTCGAACTCCGACGAAGAATTGTAAAACTGGTAGAACCGACTGCACGAAGTTTGTACCAAGCGATGTAATAAATTACTAAGTTGCTTCACTACGTCGCATCAAAGGTGCATGAATTGCCCTAATATGATGGCACTGGGGATGTTAACTTATTTCTTGATGAGTTTGAGAAGAAGGTGCACAAAGAGTAGCGATATGAAGCTTTGGACTTCGCTTTGAGGACCACCCCAGCCAGGTGGTGGGGTGTGCACATAGAACCCCTAGGAGGATGGAAGGAATATCGAAGATTGATGAGCATCAGGTTTGGTTTTGCAAACACTAAGGTCAGGGAAAATTACAATGGTAAGGATGATACTCACAAGAATTTGTCTTGTTGGACTACGACCCGGGGTAAAGAACCTCAACCTGAATGGGTACACATATTCTTCTACACCTTGGATACAATACCTCAACAGTGGTATCTTGAAACAAAGTTGCAGCATGGTACCATAGATTGGTACAAAATTCCTGAAGGCTTATTATTTACCTATAACTTCACAGAAGGCTGGGATTGTATTAATGATGCTCTTCAGGAAGTCAGAACATGAATATTTTGAATAACCACTAAGCCAACAACTTCAGTACAACCTGACTGGGCTACGCAATTGGAACTGGCACGAGACTATTACAATGTGATTGCGGAAGAAGGCGAGGAGGATCCACGCAATGTCAATATTACTGAATCAGAAGGACAATGCGAGGTTGCAGGTCCTGAAGTAGAGATGCCTGACGTTGCACAACTTGTCGAGACTCGGAAAGTCGACATAGGTTTAGAAGTGGAGCGCAAGTTCTCAAATATTGGAGACTACTTGGACGATGATACAGTGAGTAAAGTCACTGACTATTGCATGAGTACCAAGAATTGTTTCCAACAAAGTTCTCTGAGCTAAAAGGAATTATAGGAGATTTGGGAGTCATGTGCATTACTTTGAAGCCCAATGCAAAGCCAATGAAACAACACCCATATCGGATGAACCCAAAATATAAAGAGAAAGTAAGGGATGAACTAAACAAGATGCTTAGTGCCAGAATTATTGAACCAATAGAAGAATCCAAGTGGATTAGCCCTATTGTTTTCTAGGAGAAAAAGTTGACGGGTCAGAGTCCATTTAGATTGGTGTATGGACAGGAAGTAGTATTACCGATGGAGTACATCGTGCCTAGTCTCAGAATCACAATAGTTATAGATATGGTGGACAATGATATTATGGAGCAGAGATTGGAGCAACTGCTCATGCTAGAGGAGGATAGGTGACGGACCTCTAAATTAGACATAAATTAAGGCCCATATAACCTTTCTTAGGCCCATCTACCTTCCTTATGCACATGAAAAGATATATTAAATCTCTGCTTCTGCACTTAATAATGTTTTCTTATGCTTTAATATGTTCTTAGGAAGGTTTAAAGGTAATTTCATATTTGTGCCTAATATTGGTTATTTTTGTAGAATATTGTGAGAATATTGGGCAGATTATGCAAATTTGGAGAAGGAGATAATTTAGGGACTTTCTCCCTACCACTGGAAGATCAAGATTGAATAATAAATGAGCACAATATCAGAAAATTATTGAAAAATCTTGGATATATTCAAGGGGGTTGTCCACCCTCAACTATCAAAGGCACCCAAGCAAACTGAAGATGAAGTGCACTCAATCTATGGTTTACTTGGAGTCAAAGTGGACTCAATCACTATTTTCTAGGGAGCTGTTTGTAGCTACCCTTGAGGATAAATAAAGTTGATCAAGAGCTAATTAGGGTCCATTTCGGTCCATTCAAGGCCAGCCTATTCCATCCAATTTGCATTCCATTCCATCCCATACCATTCGATTATATTAGGAAAAATTGCTGCAAGCTATTGATATTTTTTATTATTGTACGCAGTGATTTAAACTTTCAGAAATGCACAAGACTATTCGTTCATGAAATGAGCAGCTGATTTCATTTTACTGAGTTAGGCTCCAGAGAGCTAGGCTGTGGGTTATGGCCCAATCCATGTGCCTTAGCCTCTTTGATGTACTTATCCTTTGCTTGCTGTCATTCAGTTAGATCTGCTTCTGATGGTTTCATTACAATTTAGTTTTTGCACACAGTGTGCTGTTGTAGGTTTAATTTTCTTATGAGTAATAGAATAGAGGGGAAAACTCTAAAAGTTGTGGATCAAGATCTCCCTTCTCATCTCTGTCAATAGAGATCGAGGAGGATGAACCTTCCCACAGACCCAAAATTTGATTTCTGTTCACTGTTTCTGAGATTAGAGTAGAGTTTCATTACCATTTTCAACCTTCCTTTTGTACTTATTTTCATGCATTTATCTGTTTATTTGTGCATAAGTTAGCAGGGTTGGTTGCAGGAATTAGTGTTAAAGCTCTAGAGCACCTCCGTGGTGCCTACCCACTTCATTTTCCATATATCTTCACAACCTGAGCACTACTGTTATGCACTCCATTCCCTCCTTTTTCCGCTTATTCTAACTGCTTCACCCACCTTTTATCCCTAAAAACACTTAAAATATCTAGCCCGCCTTATTCCTTTGATTTCATTAGTCATGACCATCGCTGTAGAAATTATATAACTAATGTGTTATACATCCGAGATTCTCCTGATCACACACTATTTGAATTCATGCACAATACATAATCTCTTCTACCATTGATCATTACTTGCGGAAATAAAATCAATTGCATGCACACATTAAAACCATAAAAATTCACACATATGAACATAGTAATTTATGGGAAATCTTAAAGCTGAAAACCCCCAAATATATGTATATTATATTTCATAGAGATCATGTAACAATCATCATACAAATCTCCTCACAAGCTCTCATTATAATCTCCAATTGCTACACACTAATCAGGTCTGATCTAGCAAATCCCATGCACCGATCTCTGCCACCTGCTAGCCTGCCTCTACTGCGCAATAACTGCTGAAGAATGGCTCTGAATGAACTCGAATTGGTCCAGACTTGCTCACACAATCCTCATTGGCATCTCCAACCACTGTGTGTTGCAATTCATGCAACACTATAGTCACAACTGATAGTCAACCTGCTCTTTCACCTACCTCTTCACTGGTCTCCACTGAACCTGTCCATGCACTGTAGTTAACTGATGTATTATTCAGTTGATTAATGAGTTAATAATTAGTGAATTAATTAATAATTAATTCACACCACTCCCACTAGTGTATCAATCAGTTAGACTAGATACAACTATCTCAACTATGTTTAACTAAGTTAAACTGAACACAACTCCACCAACTACCTCAATAACTCCACCAAACTCTGTCACATGAGTTCTAACTGAAGTCTCCATGCAATAGCTCCACTTAACCCTCAGTAATAGCGTAATTCCTTCTGTCAGCTCCTGTGCCACATCTGTGCACTTAACTGAAGTGCTCCAAGAGAATAAGATAATGTTTATAGTCCAAATATTATTAAGAGCTAATAATATTCGACATATCTATTTTTAGACTGGCAATCTAAAAATAGATTCCGCCCAATATGTCTAAAAATAGAAGTCCATTTATTTTTCCAACTTGACCAACCATCCACAAATAGCATCCTGCAACTCATAGAATATGATCGACATGTCTAAAAATAGACATAGTCTAAAAATAGACTTGCGCCAAAAATAGCCTGCGGGCCCACTTAGTGAAAGCGACTCTTTTCACTAAGCTCATCATCTTGTTGCAATCTCAAAACTCCCTCTCAGCAAAGTAGGGATTATCTGCCACCCCAATCCTGCCCCTGTGGTATTCGAATTTTCTCCTAGTGAGCGCCTTCGTCAAGATATCAACATCCTGATCCTCCGTAAGAATGTAAGAAAGTAACATGATCTTCCGCTGCACACAATCTCTGATATGATGATACCAGATGTCAATGTGTTTAGATTTATCATGAAATACTAGATTAACTGAGAGTTTGATGCAACTCTGATTATCACAATATATCACAGTAGGATCTAAGTGTGAATCGAACAACCTGACCAGGATCTTCCTCATCCATATAGCCTTGCATGCAGCCAAACTCGCTGCCATGTACTCGGCCTCTACTGAACTGAGTGCCATGGATCTCTGCTTCCTGCTGTACCTAGAAATTGTTGTCGACCCGATACTGAAAATCCCTCCAGATGTGCTCTTTCTGTCCGCTGGGCTCCCTGCCCAATCTACATCCGTGAAGCCACACAGTTTCACCTCATCCGACTGTCTGTACCATAATCCATATCCCAATCTTCCTTGCATGAGTGTATCAACAGTTCATCACCTGTTAGAATCAAATCATCTACATAAAGTACAATTATCAGCAAATTACCCTCCACCACAATCTGGTATAGGTTCGGATCCGCCTCACTCTTGAAGAATCCAAGTTCGGTGAAATAACTGTGTATCCGTGTGTACCAAGCACGAGGTGCTTGTTTCAACCCATACACTGCTCTTTTGAGCCTGCACACATGCAAATCGCTGCTGAAGATCTTGAAACTTTCTGGCTTCTCTATTTACACCTCCTCCTCAATGATTCCGTTGAGGAATGTAGTCTTCACATCCATCTGATGAATGTGCCACCCCATCTTTGCTGAGAGAGCAAGAATCGTCCATATGGAAGAATACCTTGCGACAGGTGCAAAGGTTTCCTCATAGTCGATCCCCTCAATCTGTGAGAAGCCCCAGGCAACAAATATTGCCTTGTACTTCTCCACACTCCCGTCAGCTACTTGCTTCACTTTGTAGATCCATCTCGAACCTACCACTGATTTCCCTTCTGGCCTTGAGACAATCTCCCATGCACTGTTTCTAACAATCGAATCATACTCTTCCACCATGGAATCTACCCATGTAGGGTCCTCCACAGCTTTCTCGAAAGAGGATGGTTCTGTCACGATACACTTGCAAATTAGATCCATGTATCCAGTATATCGGTCAGGTGACTTTCTCTGTCTGCGCTGTGATGTAGGTGCTCCTACAATCTTCTCTGCATCAAGATTCAGTCGCTCAGCTTCTGTAGTGCGCTTCCACCCTCTGATGGTTGGCGCTGCATGAGTGGTTTCTTCCATTCCATGAACCTCCTCTTGTGCCTGATCCACATCCTGAGGCTCATCCTTAGGAACTAATAGCTCCTCATCTGCATGCAAGTGTGGCTCCCTCTCAAGCGAACACTTCATGGCTTTCTCCTCATGAAATTTGATATCCCGTCGCATAATAGTCTTCCAACTGTCTGGCAAATACACACGATAGTTGTGGGGTGTATCAGTGTACCTCACAAATATCCCAACCTCTGCAGTCGGCTCCAGCTTCTTCCTGGCATCCTTCGCCACATGAATGTAAACAGGTGAGCCAAAAATCTTCAAATGAGAAATATCAGGCTTCTTACCAGAAAATGCCTCCTCGGGTGTACACATGCCAAGTATCCTATGAGGACAACAGTTTTGCACATAAACCGCAGTATTGCATGCCTCAACCCACAAGTGTATGGGAAGGCCCTGATCATGCAACATCACCCGTGCAACACCCACGATCGTTCTGTTCTTTTTCTCTGCGACCCCATTTTGCTATGGGTTATGAGGCGCTATGAGCTCTCTTCGAATTCCTTCTGCACTGCAAAAGTCTTTGAATTCGCTAGATATGAATTCACCACCATTATCGCTCCTAAGAGCCTTCACCTGCTTCCCCGAATCTTTCTCCACCAGTGCCTTAAACTCACAGAACTTAGATAATTTCTCACTCTTCTTCTGCATGAAGAAGATCCAGCACTTCCGAGAAAAGTCATCAACAAAGATCACATAATACCTGTGCTTTGCTGTCGAATCTACCGAGAAAGGTCCACACACGTCTGTGTGAATTCTCTCAAGGATTGTCATGGTGCGACTATCCTTCTCGTGAAATGTGGATTTCACAAATTTTCCCAAAGTACATCCCTTGCACTGATCTGACTGTGCAAGTGTACCTTTGGGAAGCCTGGTAGAAATCTGCTGCAAAATTTTCAAAGCACCATGGTGAAGATGGCCCAATATCTTGTGCCATAGCTCGCCCTCATCCCGGCTCACCACTCCTTCTGCCTTGCCTGCCATTGCTGCGCAGCCATCTACCTGGAATTGATAAAGGTTCTTAACTTGAACCCCTATCCTCCGGGTTTCACCAGTTGCCTGACTGCGCAGGAAAGCCTTTCCCTCTCTAAAGACAACATCATATCCCTTGTCTTCCAACATCGCCACAGAGATAAGATTATTTTTCAATCCTGGAACATTCATGACTTCCTTCAATACGAAGGTTTTACCAGACTCCCTCTCAAAGGAAATGGTCCCGATACCGGTCGCACTGTATCTACCATCATCGCCCATCTCGATGTGCACTCCAAGATCTTTCTCATCCGTATCAAGAACAACATTTATTTCCTGGCCATGTGATTTTGCAACTGACTGCTAAGAAACTACACTCGAACGATTTTATACTTGGAGAGACCGTTGGCGTATCAGTGAAAAATCCAGCTCAAACTGTGAGGCTAAGGCCTCTCCAGCTGCAGTCCCAGCAGCCTGCTTATTTTTCTTCTTCTTCGTGGACACCAGGCGTAATGTCCGTGTTGGTGACAAAGAAATTACCACCTTGGACATGTCCTACTTTCTGCTCTCGTGACTCGATTGGAGAAGTATTTTTCTTTGCTTTTCCCCTTCTTCTTTCAGCCAAAGTGAAATTTTCTTCATCTATCTTTCTGTGGCGTAAGATCCGTCCGGTACTTTTCGCCTTATCTCCTCGCACAAGATCCGACCAAAGTCGCCCTCACATCCCGGGCAGCTTTCTCCCGACCATTGACAGAGTCCTGATAGGAATGCCAACTCTTTGGAAGCCCAAGGAGAGCCAAGTTCACCAAGTCCTCGTCATCTACAGTAACCCCCACACTTCCCAGCTCATCCCTACACTGGACAAACTTCGTGAGGTACTTGGGTATACTGTCGCCTTTCTCCATTTTTATATTCCCGAGTTTATCCTTGAGCGCCAACTTCCTATGGTCACTCTTGATTTGGAAAAAATCTGTCAAAGCTTTCCACATCAAGAATGGAGAAGCTTTACCATGAAGGCTGGACACTATGTGATCCTTCACACCTTCCAACAAAATCCTTCGACATTTTACTGTCTTCTTTTGCCATGCGTCAAGTGCGGCAACATCGCTAGAAGTAGGTTTTGGAATTTCTGCATCTTTGAACTCCTTCAACCCATTGTCCTCCAGCACCGCCTCCATCCTTTCCTTCCATGCAATATAATTCGAGCTGCCCTCAAGGGCATACTCCAATCACAATCCGTTGAAAGACATCTCAACTTCGACAACAAGAAAACACTACTGCAAATTCGAATTCCACCAGCACAAAACTCAACCGCTTCAATGCTTTGCAATTGCTCCAATGATCAATATCGCTCTGATGCCATGTAGAAATTATATAACTAATGTGTTATACATCTGAGATTATCCTAACCACACACTATTTGACTTCATGCACAACACATAATATCTTCTACCATTGATCATTGCTTGCGGAAATAAAATCAATTGCATGCACACATTAAAAACCATAAAAATTCACACATATGAACACAGTAATTTATGGGAAAGCTTAAAGATGAAAAATCCAAAATATCTGTATATTATATGTCATAGAGATCATGTAACAATCATCATGCAAAGCTCCTCACAAGCTCTCAGTACAATCTCCAATTGCTACACACTAATTAGGTCCGATCTAGCAAATCCCATGCACTGATCTCTGCCACCTGCTAGCCTGCCTCTACTGCGCAATCACTGCTGAAGAATGGCTCTTAAAGAACTCAAATTGGTCCAACCTTGCTCACAAAATCCTCATTGGCATCTCCAACCACTGTGTGTTGCAATTCATGCAACACTATAGTCACAACTGATAGTTAACCTGCTCTTTCACCTACCTCTTCACTGGTCTCCACTGAACCTGTCCATGCACTGTAGTTAACTGATGTATTCTACAATTGATTAATGAGTTAATAATTAGTGAATTAATTAATAATTAATTCACACCACTCTCACTAGTGTATCAATCAGTTAGACTAGATACAATTAGCTCAACTATGTTTAACTAAGTTAAACTGAACACAACTCCACCAACTACCTCAATAACTCCACCAAACTCTGTCACATGAGCTCTAACTGAAGTATCCATGCATTAGCTCCACTTAACCCTCAGGAATAGCGTAATTCCTTCTGTCAGCTCCTGTGCCACATCTGTGCACTTAACTGAAGTGCTCCAAGAGAATAAGATAATGTTTATAGTCCAAATTTTATTAAGAGCTAATAATATTCAACATATCTATTTTTAGACTGGCAATATAAAATAGATTCTGCCCAATATGAATAAAAATAGAAGTCCATCTATTTTTCCAACTTGATCAACCATCTAAAAATAGCATCCTGCAACTCATAGAATATGATCGACATGTCTAAAAATAGACATAGTCTAAAAATAGACTTGCGCCAAAAATAGCCTGCGAGCCTACTTAGTGAAGGTGACTCTTTTCACTAAGCTCATCATCTTTTTGCAATCTCAACACTCCCTCTCAACAAGATATGGATTATCTGCCACCCCGATCCTGCCCGTGTGGTATTCAAATTTTCTCCTAGTGAGCGCCTTTGTCAAGATATCAACATCCTGATCCTCCGTAGGAATGTAAGAAGTAACATGATCTTCCGCTGCACACAATCTCTGATATGATGATACCAGATGTCAATGTGATTAGATCTATCATGAAATACTGGATTAACCAAGAGTTTGATGCAACTTTGATTATCACAATATATCACAGTAGGATCTAAGTGTGAACCGAACAACCCGACCAGGATCTTCCTCTTCCATATAGCCTCGCATGCAGCCAAACTCGCTGCCATGTACTCGGCCTTTGCTGAACTGAGTGCCACGGATCTCTGCTTCCTGCTGTACCAAGAAACTGCTGTCGACCCGATACTAAAAATCTCTCCAGATGTGCTCTTTCTGTCCGTTGGGCTCCCTGCCCAATCTGCATCCGTGAAGCCACACAGCTTCACCTCATCCGACTGTCTGTACCATAATCCATATCCCAATGTGCCTCTGAGATATCTCAATACATGCTTGCCTGCCTTCCAAAAGAGCTTGGTAGGCTTAACCATAACTTGTGAAAGCTGGTTAACAACATAGCATATGTCAGGTCGTATATTGACTAGATACATAAGTGACCCCACCAACTGTCGGTAAATATTGGCATCCACTACCTCTGTCGATGTAGCATCCTCTTTCCTCCATACACCAGGAAGAGGAGTGTCGATAGGCTTGCAGCCTTGCATGTTGAACTTCTCCAGTATCTCCCGGGCATACTTGCCTTGAGACACAAACAATCCATCACTGCGCTGCCAAATTTCCAATCTTAGGAAATAATGAAGGAGGCCCAAGTCCTTCATCTCAAACTCCTTTGCAAGATCAGCCATGCATGAGTGTATCAACAGTTCATCACCTGTTAGAATCAAATCATCTACATAAAGTACAATGATCAATAACTTACCCTCCACCACAATCTGGTATAGGTTCAGATCCGCCTCACTCTTGGAGAATCCAAGTCCGGTGAAATAACTATCTATCCATGTGTACCAAGCACGAGGTGCTTGTTTCAACCCATACACCGCTCTTTTGAGCCTGCACACATGCGACTCGCTGCTAAAGATCTCAAAACCTTCGGGCTGCTCTATGTACACCTCCTCCTCAATGATTCCATTGAGGAACGCAGTCTTCACATCCATTTGATGAATGTGCCACCCCATCTGCACTGAGAGAGAAAGAATCGTCTGTATGGAAGAATACCTTGCGACAGGTGCAAAGGTTTCCTCATAGTCAATCCCCTCAATCTGTGAGAAGCCCCAGGAAACAAATCTTGCCTTGTACTTCTCCACACTCCCGTCAGCTGCTTGCTTCACTTTGTAGATCCTCTCGAACCTACCACTGATTTCCCTTCCGGCCTTGGGACAATCTCCCATGCACTGTTTTTGACAATCGAATCATACTCTTCCACCATGGCATCTACCCATGCAGGGTCCTCCACAACTTCCGTGAAAGAGGATGGTTATGTCATGATACACTTGCTCATCAGAGCCATGTATCCAATATATCGGTCAGGTGACTGTCTCTTTCTGCGCTGTGATGTAGTTGCTCCTACAATCTTCTCTGCATCAAGATTCAGTCGCTCAACTTCTGTAGTGCGCTTCCGCCCTCTGATGGTTGGCACTGCATGAGTGGTTTCTTCCACTCCATGAACCTCCTCTTGTGGTTGATCCACATCCTGAGGCTCATCCTTAGGAACTAATAGCTCCTCATCTGCATGCAAGTATGGCTCCCTCTCAAGCGAACACTTCATGGCTTTCTCCTCATGAAATTTGATATCCCGTCGCACAACAGTCTTCCGATTGTCTGGAAAATACACATGATAGTTGTGGGGTGTATCAGTGTACCCCACAAATATCCCAACCTCTGCAGTCGGCTCCAGCTTCTTCCTAGCATCCTTCGTCACATGAATGCAAACAGGTGAGCCAAAGATGTTGGGTGGCTAGTTATCGAGTCCTCTTTAGCTCCAGATCTGGGTCACACACAATGCTGGTGTTGCTTGGGCAACTTTGGCCAACATAACAATGTGATCGCCCTTTCTTCATCTCTTGGTGGGTTTATATAGGTGAGTTTCAAATCCTCCTTCCCTCCCTTGGTACATGATGGATAGTGACCCAAGGGAGAGGTGTGATTCCATTGTGTGCTCAAATATTCTTTTGTGTGCTCACATGTTGTCTAAGGAGGCGCTGGTGGCTATCCTTAGGTGGCTTTCACACAAGGAGTAACTGTCCTTTTCTTGGTGTGGTCACGAAAAGCGAATTTTTTCCATTTCCAGGAATGTGCGCTTATCGGGCCAAAAGGCGCTCTTCTCGAAGGATAAAGCGCACAATTCAACATTTATGACTAGTTCAAATATGATTTTCTCAAAACCTTAGAGATTTTAAATACTTATTGATTCCATAATGTGTTCCTGCCCTGTAAATCCTTAGGCTCGACATTAATTGATGTCGTCTTCTGCTATACGATTTTCCAGTGTTAAAACCGCTACTCCTCCAGCTTTGAGATATTGCGATATCGCAATATCGCATTGCCACACCCCCTGCTACAACTCTGCCATCGTACTTTTAAAAGCCTCCCTCTCCAAAGCATTTTTGTGATATTAAAAGTTTTAATAAAGTTTTAAACCCCTTTTTCACTCCCCTAAGACTTATTTCATGTGGTTAAGCCCTCCATTAGCACCTCTACCCCTTTCTTCTCCAAAATGCAAGAAACACCTCTTCAAATTAGAATTAGGTCATGAATAGATACATAGATAGGAGCATGATAGATAGAACAGGGTGTGTTTAGAAAATTTTCCAATTTAAGTGCAATTTAAATTAGTTTCCCTTATGCCATTTCCTTTCTACAAATTAAATTAGTTTCATTTCCATCATTTCCTTTCTGCGAATTAAATTAGTTTCATTTCCGTCATTTCCTTTCCGCAAATTAAATTAGTTTCATTTCCTTCATTTCATTTCTACAAATTAAATTAGTTTCATTTCCGTCATTTCCTTTCTGCAATTTAAGTTAGTTTCCTTTCTGTCATTTCCTTCGAGCAATTTACTTTCCAGTTCTTATCATAGTTTAAGAAATATCACCCTTTCGTAAAGCAGAAGAGGAGGACATGAGAAAAATGCATCTGCTGTGTATATAGCACTACCACCTTCAAGTTTGTACGAACCACAGGTTGATAAAGTAAAGTAGGGCAGCCCCTGGAAGTTGCAGCACTCTTAGTGCAATACCATGGCTCACCAATAGGTTCATTGTTGGATCTCGCCAACATGTGCAAAAGGAGAGGGACAAATCCTAACATGATCAACATATTAAGCATAAGAAATTCAAGAAAGTCAAATTAGTTCTTTTATATGATATTAAGTTCACAAAATTTCCAGGTAAGTTGCAGATGCACTGGTTGGAGCCATACATTGTCAGGAATATTTCGAAGGGGGTTGTAGTTTAGCTCGAGAATCTTAATGGCGAGTTGTTCCCTGGGCGTATCAATGAGAACAGGCTAAAGTTATACAGGGACAACTCCACCCCTAGGGCTTCACATTGAATATAAGGCTGGAGAAGAGTCTTAATGCTCCACACAGTTGAAAAATATCCTAGGACTATAAATTACTCTGCCGAAGGAAGAATTTGTTGAAGTAGAATTACTGCGTGGGATGTAGGATCATGGTGAAGTTGGAGGGAATTGTGCCGAAGCAAGTAGGACCGCGCTGCAGAGGCGGGTCTGACAAAGTTCACCCACAATATCACTGTTGGAGCTAGAAAAATTGATTTGATAAGGACTTGACCATTAAAAGGAGCGGGAGGGATGTATTTAATGGGAATATCCAGGAGGATCTGCCGCCAAGTCTTCATTTATGAGGTGCATATGAAGGGGATCATGGAGTTTGAATTTGAATTTTTCTATAAATTAGGCATCCCGCTCCAAATTTAGACACTTTGTGCTCTGAGATTTATAATTGATATTATTCTTGAAAGCTATCCGAGCAATTTTCTGCATGTCTGGAAAGAGTTACGAGGAGATTAAGTAGGAATTTCTCATAAGAGGGTTATGATTCATCATGACTATGATGCCACCAGCCAATGTCACAGGGCCAAGGTCCCCCATGAAACATATCACCGCAGGAGAATCACTTTCCAAAAAGTAGAAGAATCCACGGCTCTTGACGTCACCCAGGAAGAAAATTCCCAAAGAATAGGGGTCTAAAGCGACACAGGATAGGCAGAAGTAGCCCGTCGAGGTAGAGGAGTTGGAAGAGGAAGAAGTCTTACCTGAAGGATTAGAAGATATTGAGGCAGAGGAGGCGAAACCTGTTTCCAGGTTGACCCCATAGATTCCACCATGGAAGTCGACAGCTGCAAAGCCTATGAAAGACCAAGACATGGTGAAGTATAATATATTTATTCCCTTGCTGCCTAAAGAAGTACCGGTTCAGGGATATTTTATGGGAAAAGTGCCACAACTCTGCATGGAAGACTGTGATTTCAATGATTGCAAAAAATATCCTCAATTTGCACCAAGTAGGTATCTGCGCTCTGTATACAATGAAGATACAAGAGAGACAAGGGTAGAGCCAATGAAGTGGGTGAAAGGAATTCAGAATGCAGCACTCCTGAACATGCTATATGTTCCACACTTTGGGCACAATATTATCAATACAATCTATGTGTGCCAAATACTGGCCCTAATGCATGATGACAATCTATGGCTGGGGGAGAGAGTCCCCATTGATGCGATGTTGATCCGGAAGATCACTGCACTTCCTTATCTGAACATGTTATATGGTCCACACTTTGGGCACAATATTATCAATACAATCTATATGAGCCAACTGCTGGCCCTAGTGCACGATGACAATCTATGGCTAGGGGAGAGAGTCCCCATTGATGCGATGTTGATCAGGAAGATCATTGCACTTCCTTATCTCTGATTGGACCCTGTTGAATAATTTGTGGGTAAGGGTTAAGATAATAAGATGGCTAATAATATGAAGCTAGATTATAGCCTCACGAAGGGAACTAGGGGTTAATCTATTAACTCCATCACATATATGTTGGTGCACTTTGCCGCACATATTTTAGCAAGAAAGATAATGCGGAAGTGCCACGTGAACAATTTTCGGCGCCACTAGTATCTCTAGCTGCGTAGTGCAACAAAGGCATCGTGTACAACTGGGCAAGATATTTGTGCAAGGAATTCTTAGATGATTTCAGAGAAACTCAAGAGGAGGGAAAGAAGTTCCACTACGCGTGGCTCTTTCTCTTAATTGAGATGATGGCATGGAATGAGCTCGATGAATCACAGTTCCCCACTGTGGAACTGGATCTCTGTGAGGCTGCATAGTATGCCTCACTTGGCATTCAAAGGAGCCAACTCTTGTGATGGAGAATAAATTATTTTGGGTCGAATTTGAGATGAGTCTACGCATGGTGATCATCCGAAATCCAAGGCCATCACCAAGTATTTTTGCTGAATATAACCAGGTCACTGAATTTAAAGCAAATTTTCACCATGTGCACATTTGCGCGAAGAAGGACCTTGCAAAGGTCTCGTACGAGATTCTATACCTGGTGACCGAAGATGATGTTGTGTGCATTATGAGTGAATGGTCAAGTGATTGGCTCACTCCATCCACTGAAGGGGCGGAGACAAAGCATGCAAGCATGAGTGGCGTGAAGACTAGTACCTCCGGTATGCAGAAGGATGCTCTAGAGATATGAGGGGGTGATGATTAGGGTGGAAATGATACATTTGTGGATGCAACATACCCTCCCTTCCCTTACATTTTAAAGAGACGATACACCCTGGGTGGCAGAGGGGCGCGAAAGAAGATGAAGTCGGACAAGTCTGCTGGCCCCAAATTGTTGGTCCTTAGTGAGGGGGACTTTGATGAGATTTTTGACACTGTTAGAAACATTATCGAGCATCTCTGGGGAAATATTGAGGACCAATAGAAGGAGGTATTGGAAAAGCTCCACAAGGGCCTCAAGGGTTTACAGGTTCAAACAAGCATAGTACAAGTGAGCGTGAGTCAAGCGAGCGGGCTTCAAGTGAGTGCGAATCAAGCGAGCAGTGCACCAGCAGGTGCGAGTACAACAGGGGAAGAGTTTGAAATTACGACTGATATCTGTGTGGTGCCGATCCCTACAGGTACCTTATGATTTGAAACTGTTGAGAATCAGGCGCAGACATCACATTGGAAGAACACCAGGCTCAACCTTGCTGCACTCCCTTTGAAAGCGTTACACAAGTTCCACCAGGGCGTCACGTAAGAGTTGCAGATCCGAGAGCAACATCCCCTATTGATTATCCAGGATATTAAGAGAGAGAGAAAGTAAATGGCTAAGGAAAAGCAGCAGGTCGTACAAGAGCGAAATGAGGAAGCTACGCACAAACAAAAATTGGATGAAACCATCACCAAAGTATGCAGTGAACTTCCTGATCTACAGATTCAGGTCGAAGCATCACCAGAGGACAAAGTTGAAAATATCGCGATGGCCATTGAATACTCCAAGTCCGAAGTAGACAAGGTACGACTTGAGATGCTGATGAAGATTATTGAGCAGCAGTTGCAATTGCATCCAACTACTCCACCTGAAGTTCAAGAGCATCACACAACAGAGATTCAGGCTGCCAATGACAAAATTTAATCCATAGTACAGGAGTGGCTCCAAGTCTTCGAAGACATTATGGATGTCTGGGCCTCACTACAGGAGGACCCTCATGTGTAGAAGATTGATATGGAAATATGTGATAAATTTGAACAAATAGACCATATTAATGTTACAACGAAGACTCTATCCCTAGTACAGTGGTATACTTGTATCGAGGAGGGTAAATTTTTACAGGGATAGATCGATGAGCTACGTAGAAAGGAAAAAATTATCACGAATATAACGCAACCATGGGAAACCAAAGCCAGTTAGCTATCACAAACTGTGGAGAAACAACTGAAAGCGCTGCTCCAGACGCAAAAGGATATTGCCACAAAGATTGCAGGGCCAACCACTGAGAAGTTACTGTCCGAAATCCTTGAAGTTAAGAAGCAGTGCGTCGAGATAGTTCTACCACTGAAGGATATGCTGAGCAACATCAAGGAAAATATTGAGGGTGCACCAGCAGAGTGACTCGGCATGAGTCACATTTTTGTGTTGGGGGCCTGTTGGACATGGTACCCTTAGGTGGAATATTTTGATAAAGACTACACATTTTGAGGAGCGGAGCATGCTGTGCGAAGATGTAATAGAGTCTTATGGGATTTAGGGCGGGTCAAAGCCCCTTATTTTGTAAAAGGATGGGAATGTTTGAATAATTAGAGCTCTGCCCATATTTTTTGAACCATGGTATTGTAAAAGAGAAAACTATATAAGGGGTCTAGGATAGAGATTAGGGATATCATTGAAGTTCAAAGTCATAGAATGCATTTGGATGTAAGGTTGTATTGAGTTTGTATTCTATGTTTTGTGCAAAAGGGAAGGCTCCTACAGTTGAGTACGTAGAGACCTTAGAAATTCTGCACTTGAGTACACAGACCCCTGCAGCTGTGTACGTAGAGAAGAAAGTGTTAGATCTGAAGTAATAAAAGAAGAATTTGAAGACAAATCTATGTTTTTTAATTATATGTTTGCTTTATCTATTATTTTTCTATTATCTGTGCTGAGTTAGGGTTTTTACATGTAATTGCATTGTGAAGTCGTGTCTATGTTTTCCTATATTGATTAACGCCCATTAAAATAGAATCACGCAGTTTGCAAGATAGTTCAATATAATTGTTGAACATTGACTGTGTCGTTATCATATTTGTTTTGCGAAGCTCTACTAAGTGTTAAAGAGAATATAAACCCTAAATCCACACTCCATAGTCCCTCTAGGTGCGGAAACATGGTTCTAGCATCCCTTAATATTGCCTCGGGTAAGACTTCGGTTTGCGCAACAGATCATTGCTGAAAGGGTCGATAATAGATGGTTTTGTTGGTTCACACAACCATATTTGAACCTAGGTCTAGGCCCCATAAAGCTAAAACAAGCCTTGTAAGTGACTAAATCCTTCTAATCTCTCCCATAATAAGGCATGAAAACGACCGTGGACTCTTTCAACTAGTTCTATGCCAGCGACCCCAAATTATGTGCCAATTTTTTAGGGCCAGGACTTAGACCACTCCCCATAACTTCATGAAAAATTTAGGAATGATAAATAACATGGGAACAAAGATATTAATGCAAACTTTGATACAAGTACTTGATCTGATCCCTACTAGACATGACAAACATTTCGTCAAACATGTCATAAGTATGTAATATACAGGTCATAACAATAAATATGAGCATAGGGGTCTCATACTTATCTAAGATTTGTTAATAAGCATTGATGCCTTATCACAATAGCTGAATAATAATCTATTAGGTCATACATTAATTTTATAATCAAAACATGATGAGAATCATACATCAAGTCAGTCACAAAACATACTCATAACTAACATATATCAACAAAAACAACAAGGATATAACAACCATAAAATACACATATGAACTAATACATTTACACATAAAATAACAAGGAGAAAGAGTTCTTATTAATGAATGAATAGGCCAACTAGGTTCGAGACTCCCACGAACAAACCAACCATAGATTGGCTGAACCAAATCTTTCTTTCAACCAATCACCCCCTTCCCATATTCCAAGCATGAATGTGGGAATCACAAGAAAAACTAACCATGGATTCTAGAGGCCAAACCAACTCAATTCTCATCAATATAATCCAGGCTTTACCGGAATCCCAATCGAACTACTAGGCCCTAAACAAGCATGGATGCCTCTAGATCTGTCCGCCTACTGCCATTCACTGGTTGAGGATTCCTAGGCCTAATTGAGACTCCATCTTCCAGGATTTACCGTATATCCCACCATTCATCAGTCGAGGATTCCTAGGCCTGATCAAGGGAACACGCCTCTAAGATTTATTGTATATCCCACCATTCACCAGTCGAGGATTCCTAGGCCCACCGAGGTACACAAAATTTGGCTTTACCACAATCCCACCTTCATCGGTGCAAGGATTACTATGCCTTGTGTTATTCTTCAGAGACCACCCCACTTAGCTTTGAATCCATCCGGTAATCCAGCTCAACCAAAAACAAGAGAACTTGATCACACGATGGCTATTCAGAAATTGCAAGGCAATGCTGAAGAACATTGTCACACCTGACAAAAGCCATGCCAATGACAACAAGAGAACCAAAACCACACATGCATGTACCATGCATGCCAAATCTAGCAAGGAAATCACACATGAAAATCAATACCTTCAAGTAATCTCATTGTAGTTGCTTGAATCTGTTCTTCCTTACTTGATATTTTCTTCCTCTTGCATTCTTTGCTATTCTTTTGCCTTCTTTGGTATAATGCTAGAGTGCTCCAAGAATTCTCTGTGTCCAAGAGTGAGAGAGAGAGAGAGAGAGGGTAGAGAGAGAGAGAGCTCCAAAAATTAACTGACAAAAGGTACCAACTAATCTTCATAAGCCTTTTTATTAATGGGGCCTCCATTTTCTTGATATTCCATCATTTTTCTTTATTTTTCTCCTCATATACAACTTGTGACCTTTCACCTCTCTTTTCTCCTAATTTCCATTATTTTCATAAATAAATTTCCAATAATGCCATTTTTCCTTTCCAAATCCTTTGCCATTGCATTTTCCAATTTCCTTAGCCATAATAAACCAAATGAACACCCACACTAGGATGTTTTTCCCAAAATTAAGCTTGGAATAAGTGTCCCATGACCTTGGTTATTATTTTTTCCTTTATTAACTTTATTACATGAAGTTTAACCCGGGGTTGTTACACACATATAACATTGTACCCCAGCCTTGGATGTACGACCTTAGTGATGTTTCTGGCACTATGTATAACTAGTTACATAGGTCTGTAGGTATTGCACATGCTAAGCTATAAAATTAGCTTTTCCCAGCTGCGTGACTTACCCTCTCATTCTCTTTACTGCCCTCATTACATCCGAACCCCATACTCCATACGCACTCATCCCTACGACCACGCCCTCACAACAACTCCCCAACTGCGTTGTGGCCTCTCGGCCTTACCTCCCTATGCCCTCATTAACCCACCCCTCCTCATATATTATATCGCCTCCTCATATATTAAAATCCCTTCCCCCATTATACCGCCTCCTCATATATTTTTTTTAAATCCCTTCCCCCATTATAAAATTCCCTTCCCTTTTTTTATATATTTATTTTAATATAATTTCCTCCCCTCCCTTTTTAAAGCTAAACCCCTCCCTTTTTTAATTTACTAAATTCCCTTTTATTTCTATTATAATCCCTTTTCCCATTTTTTAATTATTCCCATTAATCTATTTTTTAATTAATTTTTAATTAATTAAAAGAAGAAGAAGAAGAAGAAGAAAGGAAGGACATTGAAGACAAGAATATGAACAGCAAAAATGAAGGAAATGGCATATGAAGAAGATGTATTGAATACATAGAGAAAATTGCAGATTTTCATTGTGATTTGTGGCATTGATTTGAAGGGTGATTTTATGAAGAAATTGACATTTGAAGACGAGTTGTTTTTGGCGTCAAACAGCTCCTTGAAGAAGAAAAATTCAGCTGCATAGTGTTTTCAGCTGCACATATTTTGCAGAGATATTGTATTGCATTGACATTGTATTGTGAGTAGATATTGCTTCTTCATAGTTGCAATCAGTACTTGAGTTGTTGAAAAATTGTTGATTTCCCTCCATCATTTGAGGAGCAGATTTTGTACTTTGAGATTTCCATAGTTGGAAATTCTTTAGAGTCATTTGTATTTGTTGTTGAATCACATTGTAAACGGGTGCATTTTCGGTTGAAGCCGACACCTTTTCATTTTTTGAGCCTAAGTTGTTGAAAATGGGTAAAATCAATGAGGCATTAATGTTGTTGAATAAACTCATTCATTCCAATGTTGATGACATGATAAAAATGAGCAAGGATGCTCTTTGTAATATTCAAAGTTGTTTGCTAGATGCACATGAGAAGATTGAGTTTTTGCAGTTGGAATCTCGGCTCCAAGAAGATGAACTTCAGCAAAAGAGTCACCATTCTGAACCTGTTTCTGTTCAGAAGATTGTGAAGGACTCTCATCAGAAGAAAGAAGATAAAGTTGTAGATGATTCACATTCAGTGCCTTGTACTAGAGCAGATGTACATGTAGATAAAGAATAAACCGTACCTTTCGAAGCCCATCATCGTAATTGGGAAGGCTTGTCCACAACAAGCACAACCTGGTCCTCGATATGACAAGGATGTCCTTTCATATTCCGTACTACACAAAGCCCATCATATTTCCGTAGCAAGCCGGATTTCGTATGACAACACCGTTGTACCGTTCGTATCATGCTCAACTTGGCCAACATTGTAAAATGCCAACACCGTGATCGAGTTGGCCATATGAAAGATCACTGTTTTGATCTTCATCCATGCAAGCACTGTGGTCGGCACACCCATTCTTCAGACAGATGCTTCAGAAACAAGCCTCCTGCAAGAACCAAGATTCATCTTGGATGGATCGCTTCTTGGCAATGGGCATCAGCAGCCAAGAAGATGTTTACAACACATGTTAGAACTTGTTCACGGATATTGAGCAAACTTGCAGTTCAGTTTTCGCCATCATCTCACCTCGTCCCTGACAGGGGGGAAAATGGTGGTCATGTACAAGCTTTGACGAAAGATCAAGCGAGCCTGAGCCACAATCTCTCATTCCATGTTCAGAGTTGTAGCCAGCAGTTCAAGCGAGCCTGAGCCACAATTCGTCATTCCGGATTTAGAGATGTAGCCAGAGACACGGATGCCCATGAGCATGCCTTCGGTTGGTGGACAACCTTAAACCATCATCTTTGGTTGGTGGATAACCTAAAACCATCACAGGTAGTAGACCTCCCTTCTTTTAGGTTGAAGGTCTCCCTTTCATATACGAGGAACACTTCCCAGCGTGCCTTCTACCTTAGCGGTGCCTTCTTGTGTTTTCTTGCCGCAATAAGTTGAGTTCCAGAAACGTTTCTGCCATCTCCGGAGTTGTTGGTCATCCTAAAACCATCACAGGTAGTAGACCTCCCTTCTTTTAGGTTGAAGGTCTCCCTTTTATATGAGGGACAATTCCTCTAGCAGAAGCTTTCAGTTTCTTGCCAATTTTGGAAGAGTTCCGGGAACTGCAACAAGTTTTGCGTTCCAGTGTTTGTGGTCATCCTAAAACCACCTCTTTTTCCCAACATTTTAGAGAGTTGATTCAGCCAAAGTGCTACCATGTGTTGGAAATATGATACAGAGTGTTGTCCTTGATGGCAACCCACTGAATGAAGATGAAGACATGTGACAGTTGACATGTGTTGTCCTTGATGGCAATACACCTGATGAAGTTATGCTTGACTTGATGGACTTGGTAAAAGATGTAAATATGATGTGATATGATGTTAGTTAGCAATATGATGCTAAGTGTTGTCCTTGAAAGGCAACTCACTTGATGAAGAAGATGGCAACTTACTTGATGAAGTTGTGCTTGATAGAATATGTTCTTGATGAAGTAAATCTGATGTATCTGCAGTGTGTATAGAAGGCAGTGAAGAAAAGAAGTCAGCAAGTGCTAAATCTATGATGAAAAAGAGTATGTCTCTTGGTATACGCGGATTGGCCTAGGGAAAGTCGCGTATGCACGCGGAACATAACGTGCCAAGTCGCGTATGGGCTAAAGCGCTCAAAAAGTGCAAAACCAAGGGTAACCACCATGGTATTGACCCATGGTATTGGGTAATGATCCGCCTAATTTACCCCGTCCAGGTTGTTTTGGGCTCATGGTATTGTTTTGGCCCATGGTATTGAAAAAGGATAAACATATATAAGGAGAAGAATTTCATTGTGCAAATCATGAGTGTGAGAGCAAGAGGTCTGAGCTTGAATGAATACTTCTCTATGAAGTATATCTGTATGGAAAGGGTAAAGGTTTGATGTTAGATCTGAATCTATGATGCATCTATGAAGAAATGATGAAGCAGGATTTCTAGATCTGAAATGTATCTATATTTGCTAGATCTGTTTATGGAGTGATGAGATCTGTGATGAGGCGAACATCTGTCTGAAGTAAAGGGTTGAATCTGAACCGAATATCTGTTCTGAAGAAGTATGTCGCTCCATAATGATTAAGACTATCATTATTTCTGTCACAGAAGCGCGTACATACGCAAACCTTTCCGATGCAGAAAGCGCGTATGCGCAATGAAATATACACCGAGGTATGTCGCTGGTTTGTGGGATTTGGTGCCAGACATACGCGACATCGTTGAAGTGAAAGCGCGTACAGTAACCAGGGCTTGCTGAAGCAAGGGTATGGAAACATCTGATCTGCCTGGCCGTGTTTCTGCTATCCTGACCGTGTTGATATGTATCTGTTGGTGACGTATGTTTGTGCTTAAAAGTATGAAAAGGGTCCAGTATGAAAATATGATGAAACGTGGCCTGCAAGTGTTGTTCTATTGAAGTTGTTGGATCCAGTGTGAAAATTGATGAAACGTGGTCCAAGGTGGTGCTGAGGGTCATAGCCTTCAGTCAGGGGGTTGTAGCTCCCTTCCAGGTGAGGCTGGTAAACGAGATCGGGGGGTCGTAGCTCCCTTCCAGGAGAGGCTGGTAAACGAGTCAGGGGGTTGGAGCTCCCTTCCAGGAGAGGCTGGTAAACGAGCGCAGGTGGGTGCCTGCGTGCTGGTCAAGTCTGCGCCAACACATATGTTGTAACATGTTTTCTCTATAATAAAATATTGAAGGCTGAGCAACTGCAGCGGTGGTTTTCTCCCGACTTGGGTTTCCACCTAAAAATCCTGGTGTTCATGTGTGATGCTTTATTCTATTCTTACTGCACATGTTTACTGCTTATTGAATATCCGATGAATAAATGAAGGAATGATTTAAGTGAAGAATTAATGACATAAATAGATATCTGTGTATACGCGAGTTTCGTAAAGGGTATCCGCGTATATACGCAAGTCTGGTTCAGGAAAGTAGCGTATGCGTTTTAGAAGCAGAAAAAGTGAAAGTTTTGAATATGCAGTAAATACTGATTCACCCCCCCCTCTCACTATTTTTCCCAACAATTGGTATCAGAGCGTGGTCCTTCTGCAGAAGCTTGATCGCTTGAAGGAGATCCGTCGCAATGGGAAAGAAGCAAAGGAAGAAGCCTATTCGAAGAAAGGAGATATTTCAGAGAACATGGATACCAGAAATCAAAGGAGATGAATCTGATAGTGATTGGGATCATCCTTTGAAAGATCTTAGTGGTACAAACAATAGTGAAGAATATGCTATCGACCTAGAAGAAGCCGAAAAAGATTCTGACCAAGCTCTACAAGTACTCATGGCAAAGAAGAAAAATACTCAAGGTAAGGAGATGTCTCAGAAAACCAGTACAGCAGAAGTTGACAGTGATCCTTGTAATCTTATCTGTGCAAGCAATGATGTTGAGGATTTAAAAGAAGTTATCAAAGATCAACAAAGAATATTTAATGAGAAGGACGCTGCCTCCAAAGCTTTGTGTTTTAAACTGAAAAGGATGTTCGATGATGTATACAATCGAAGTAAAGGATATCAAGCTGGAATCATCTCTCTGCAAGCCGAACTTGAAGAATCAAATGAGAAGAATGAAGGACTTGAAGCAGAAAACGTTTCTCTAAAAACAGATCTGGAAAAATCAAAAAGGAAGAATGAAGGTCTTGAAGCTGGAATCATCTCTCTACAAGCAAAACTTGAAGCATCAAGTAAGAAGAGTGAGGAACATCTACCATCATTAGATAAGGAAGGACTTGAAGCAGAAATCGTTTCCCTCAAAGAAGACTTGGATAAATCAAATAAGAAGAATGCAAGACTTGAAGCAGAAATTGTCTCCCTCAAAGAAGATCTCATAGCATCAAACAAGAAGAATGAAGAGCTGCAGCAAACATGTGAAGACAACGAAAATTGGTTGAAAGAAGAAATCCTAAATCTAAAGGATCAAGTAGAAGATGGAAGAAGGAAAGAAGAAAGCATGACAAAGCAATGCCAAGCCTTGGAGGTTGAGGTAAACATTCTCAAAAGTAAATTAGAAGAAAAGATTAAACTTTTGAGGTTTCATGATAGTACTAATATCTTGGACAATATTCTGAGTAATCAAAGGTCTCCTGCTATAAAACATGGTCTTGGTTTCCATGAAACCATTAAAGGTGAATCTAGTTCACAAGGGAATGCTAATGATTCAAAGGAAGACAATGCAAAACCTGAAGTGTTGAAAGAAACAAAAGGTCAACCAACAGTCATGAATTCTCAAAGGAAATCATTCAATAATGTTGAATGCTTTAGATGTCATAACTATGGGCATGTTGCAGCAAATTGCAGAAGTCGATTGTTTCAGCCACAAACAAACAAGTTCTACTCAGAAAGGTACTCTAGCTTCTTCAGGGGATATTGTTTTTCATGTAACAGGTATGGACATAAAGCAGCTGATTGTAAAAGGAGGAAGAATAGAAATACTCATTATGATTCTTATGTTTATTTCTCTGGCCACATGAGATGTTATGTTTGTAATAAGTATGGACATGTAGAAAAAGAATGCAGGATGAACAGATCTGGGAAAGTGGACAAGTTTCAGCACACTGTTGGAAAGCTCAAGCAAATTTGGAAAAATAAGGAGGACCGATCAGAAACATAGGGAATTCAGACCCTACTGCAGTCATCTGCTTCTGAAGCTTACTTCTCTGATTGACTGCAGGAATGATGTGAGATACATTATGAGAATTAGTAATGTATCGTCACAGGGGGAGCAATGTATGATGTCTCTCATGTTTGATTTGATTATTCTGGTTATATGTATTTCTGACAGTTTATCTGGTGTGAAGAAAAGACAGGAACAGAAGGTAAAATTGCAGAAGGAGATGAAGGTGTGAAATTTTATATATTTCACTTTCTATACGCGGGTTATATTCACAAAAGTCGCGTATACACGCGAGTTTCAGCAGACACAGCCGCGTATGCATTGATGATAAGAAAATGTATCTGATTGCTGAAGATCTGGAGCAGAGGCCCAGGGGGAGCATCAGTCTGACTGCTGATGATTGCACTGTTAGCATCATTCTGGTTATACTCATGATAATGAATTGATACATGGGTTCTTGTGTTGAAGATTATGGATGAAGCCTGGTTGCTTTATGATGAAGAGCATTCGTTGTTGAGATGAAAGTCTTATAATTCAGAGATTGTTGCTGATGACTTGCTGTTGAAGGTGCTTCAGATTGCAAGCTAAGGAAGAGCATTGGTTTAGGGGGAGCAGCAGGTTGAATACTAATGATTGCATTGTTGGCAATATGACTGCTTGTTCTTTGGTTTTTGTGATACTCATGCTCAAATGATGATGAGTTGGTACATGGTTTATGATGATGAGATGAACTATGTTTACTGCTTGCTGAAGTTTATCTGTTGGATAAAATTGGAAGTCTTATGATTCAGAGATAAGAATAGTTCATGCATAGTCATTACTATGGCTGAGATCTGTTCCTACATATGTTACTTCATGTTAAATCTTAAAGGTCATGGTGATGTAGGATGGTGGTGGACCACATGAATGATTGCTTGACACTTATGAGAAGTTGTTGTTCTGGTATGATAAACTTTCTTGGAAAGATTGTATTGATGGTGCAAAGAATCTGAAGGCTTGGTTACTAATGTGCCTTTGCTACAACCATTGGATGACTCTTGAAGACACAACTACATTGTTCTATCTATCTGTAGTCCAGGGAAGCATTCAAAAGAAGTTGAACACTGTCTTTGCCTCACAAAGAATCAGATCTAGTTGAAATTTAGAAGATGGCTTGGGATACGCGGGTTTCCTGAAACACAGTCGCCTATATACGCGAGTTCCTGCACAGAAAACTGCGTATGTTTGGTTGCTGACAATTTTTGGTTGGTTCAGCGCTTTTCAGCACAGCTGCAGTGATGTTTGGAATCTCTGATACTGTTTGGTATCTCTGGTGGTGTTCTAGTTCTAATATTTCTGTTTCTAATGTTTTGATGAAGATGCCTTGATGATTTGTTGGTGAAAGTTTTCAGGATGCACAAACTAAGGGGGAGCCTTAGGCATTTGGAAAGATTGCTTGGTTGCACAGATTCAGGGGGAGCATTAGCTTTGCTGACTATAATGCAGTATTGGCATTATGATGGTTCTGAAATATGTTCTCTTTCTTGAGGACTTTCTGGTGTTGGTCTTAAAAGCTATATTTGTAGTTTGATGAAAAGGTCTTGTTGAGACCCATGTTGTAAATTGTATTATTCAGTCATGTAAGGACTTGTCAAATTTATAAACCCATTTGGTTGGGTAGCTGAGTCATTTTTGTAAACCCACTTGGTTGGGTAGCTGAGTCAAATTTGTAAACCCACTTGGTTGGGTAGTTGAATCTCATATGTAAATCCACTTGGATGGATAATTGATGTAAGTATGAGTCTTTGGTGATAGGAAGTTCATAGAGTCATGTAATTCATTGAAAAATATGTTTGAAGATTCAGCATGAACTCAGGGGGAGCTTGGCCACTTCAGCACATATCAGATCTGCAGATTGCTTCTTCCACAAGAGGAGAAAAGGGGGAGAATGTTGGTTTTGGATCCGCCCTTTGCCCTTGATGTCAAAGGGGGAGAGTGACATGGTGTTTGAAGATAATGATGTGACATATTTGGGAGAGTGACATGGTATCTATCTGCTGTGGTAACCAAACACCATCGTGGTTGCCATCAAGTCCAAAGGGGGAGATTGTTGGAAATATGATACAGAGTGTTGTCCTTGATGGCAACCCACTGAATGAAGATGAAGACATGTGACAGTTGACATGTGTTGTCCTTGATGGCAATACACCTGATGAAGTTATGCTTGACTTGATGGACTTGGTAAAAGATGTAAATATGATGTGATATGATGTTAGTTAGCAATATGATGCTAAGTGTTGTCCTTGAAAGGCAACTCACTTGATGAAGAAGATGGCAACTTACTTGATGAAGTTGTGCTTGATAGAATATGTTCTTGATGAAGTAAATCTGATGTATCTGCAGTGTGTATAGAAGGCAGTGAAGAAAAGAAGTCAGCAAGTGCTAAATCTATGATGAAAAAGAGTATGTCTCTTGGTATACGCAGATTGGCCTAGGGAAAGTCGCGTATGCACGCGGAACATAACGTGCCAAGTCGCGTATGGGCTAAAGCGCTCAAAAAGTGCAAAACCAAGGGTAACCACCATGGTATTGACCCATGGTATTGGGTAATGATCCGCCTAATTTACCCCGTCCAGGTTGTTTTGGGCTCATGGTATTGTTTTGGCCCATGGTATTGAAAAAGGATAAACATATATAAGGAGAAGAATTTCATTGTGCAAATCATGAGTGTGAGAGCAAGAGGTCTGAGCTTGAATGAATACTTCTCTATGAAGTATATCTGTATGGAAAGGGTAAAGGTTTGATGTTAGATCTGAATCTATGATGCATCTATGAAGAAATGATGAAGCAGGATTTCTAGATCTGAAATGTATCTATATTTGCTAGATCTGTTTATGGAGTGATGAGATCTGTGATGAGGCGAACATCTGTCTGAAGTAAAGGGTTGAATCTGAACCAAATATCTGTTCTGAAGAAGTATGCTGCTCCATAATGATTGAAGATCTATACGCTACTTCGCCGCGGAGGAAGCGCGTATATACGCAGCTTCAGCGAAGAGAAAGCGCGTATGCGCAATAAAATATACACTGAGGTATACGCTGGTTTGTGTGGACGGAAGCGCGTATATACGCGACATCAGTGAAGTGAAAGCGCGCATGCAAACTAGGGTTTGTCAAGGCAAGGAAATATCCGATCCGTTCCGCTCGTGTTTCGCTATCTCGATCTCGTGTTGATATGTATCTGTTTCATGGTTGACTGTGCTTAAAAGTATGGAAAGGGTCCAATCTGAAAATTGATGAAACGTGGTCCAAGGTGGTGCTGAAGGTTGTAGCCTTCAGTCAGGGGCTTGTAGCTCCCTTCCAGGTGAGGCTGGTAAACGAGATCGGGGGGTCGTAGCTCCCTTCCAGGAGAGGCTGGTAAACGAGTCAGGGGGTTGGAGCTCCCTTCCAGAAGAGGCTGGTAAACGAGCGCAGGTGGGTGCCTGCGTGCTGGTCAAGTCTGCGCCAGCACATATGTTGTAACATGTTTTCTCTATAATAAAATATTGAAGGCTGAGCAACTGCAGCGGTGGTTTTCTCCCGACTTGGGTTTCCACCTAAAAATCCTGGTGTTCATGTGTGATGCTTTATTCTATTCTTACTGCACATGTTTACTGCTTATTGAATATCCGATGAATAAATGAAGGAATGATTTAAGTGAAGAATTAATGACATAAATAGATATCTGTGTATACGCGAGTTTCGTAAAGGGTATCCGCGTATATACGCAAGTCTGGTTCAGGAAAGTAGCGTATGCGTTTTAGAAGCAGAAAAAGTGAAAGTTTTGAATATGCAGTAAATACTGATTCACCCCCCCCTCTCAGTATTTTTCCCAACACCATGCATACTTTGCAGATTTGTATTACAACTCTTTTCTTGGACTCACACATACCCCTTTGGATTAAGGGGGGATGTTGGAACACCTAATCCTACATGGGTAGGTGTGGAATGCGAAAAGTCACAATGGATTCCAAGTGACCTTGGAATGTGAAACCAAGAGTCACACCATTGTACTATAAATGTACATCTTTGTATAATGGAAAATAAGAAAGCCTCACGCTTATCTTTCATTGTGTGTTGAGTCTCTTGTGTGTGTGTTCATCTTCCTCATACACCATGTGTGTGCTTTAACATGGTGTTTAACACACCCCACAAGCACTTTGTAGTTTAAAATAACAACTGATCACAAACTCTAGCCTATTTCGGATCATACATGGTTATAGAGAGACGTTCAATCCTCATTAAATAATTAAACGCAGTCTCATAATCTGGTTAATAACTTCCACCAAATTCATACAGGCCAACATAACACACACAAACACACACACACACACACATATATACATCAACAAACACATATGTGTAGATTTATGTTCTTAATATATTTGTGCATGGAAGAATTCAACAATATGGTACGTATATACCTATATCCATATACACCTATATATCACAAGTAATCTAGAACTCAAGGACCATGAGCAATGCCTATAACAACACATAGCTCCTCAGTTAATATGAATGATTTCTTGTATCAACATTATAAGAATGTTGCCATATTTCACTGTGAGTGAATTCAACATTTAGACTATATTTAGAATCATTTTTATGCCTTATTATTGAAAAAGGAGTGGAATAATGGAGAAAATCATGTTCCTAACCATTTACCATGCCCTGATCATCATTCTGAGAACAAGCAGGACATCTGTAACCCATTCATAGAGGAAAAAAAATGCTTCACACATTTAGACGACATGCAATTAGTTTAAAATTTACAAGTATTAAATTCATCGCACAAGTTATATGTGATAGACACGTATCTTATATTATAGTTTGGGTAAACGAGTCTAGGAAAACAACTCTCCACCCAACCATAAACAAGCTACACCAAATCCTCACTTGCAACTATCACCCACATGCCATATTTCAGAGATCGAGGGGATTTTTGCTCAAGGGACTAAAATCCAATTGTTGTTTCAAATAGGGATTCCAAATGTTCACCCCCCTCGACTCACCAACTATTTAAGTAGTCAACATTATCACAGGGAATACAGAGGCTTGTTGCCACTACCCCTTAGTTGTTCAATAACCAACATAAAATAGGGAATATCGAGATACAAATATCCACCCTTAAAGCTACAACATAATGGTTCCACCCATATTGGGGACTCCATAACCCATTGTAAAACACACTACAACAAGAAAGACTTACAAAAATCACCATTTCAAGAATGCAAGGAATAATTCTCCACCCTATCCATTAAGGAACTCTTGAGAAAAAACATCTCCACCTTCTGGTTATTGGGGAATCTAGAGACCGTTGTTCCTCACTTGAAAGAAAATTTTTCCTTCCTTCTTGCAAACTAAAAATTCCTCTCCCCCTATTGCATTTGTTTTTCTCCTTCCCTTAGATATTCATCTCCCTCCTTTTTTTTTCTCCTTTGTTCTTTTTTTGGCATTCCCCCCACTCAACAATGCTTCCATACCTGCATTAATTTTTTGGTGTACTCTTCTTGCTTGTGTTTTCCTTCAAGGAGCATGGCCCTTGTGCTATCATCCAACTCTTCTTAATGCAATAATTCCAACCCATTAAATATGCACACCTAACAACCTCTTAACCATAAAAATTTAAAAGTAGCCCCGAGTATTTTTCCTCCTCAGCTATGGAATCCAGGCCCCTATGACTCAACCCATTTTTTTAAAATATTTACATTGTATATATAAGTGGAAAATAAATAGGGTTGTCACAGTACCTGAAATCTAGAAAATATTCACGATGACAAAGATTATTAGATGAAGAAAAAATTAAATAATTAAAATGTGTTGCACAAGTTAAATCAAGTCGGTGTGTTGTTGCGTATGCCATGGGAAAAGATTGCGCTAAGGAAGGAATGTGCTACAACGACACAAGTTTAGATTTGATATAATGTCATTGAATAGAGAGAGGGATTAGGTTGAGATGCATCATTGCACAAGGGAAAAAAAAAATGTGTTGTAGCATAGAGGGAATAGAAGCAATGACAAGAGAAAATGTAGTAAACACTTTATTTGAGTGTGTAGTTGCATGGGTAAGGCTAAATATATACTGAGAAAATTTACACCATTGTGTAAAAGTTTGTGATGGTGTTAAATTGAACTCTATGCTACTTCATAAGATTTTGGTAGAGAGGGTGTCGTTGTGTAGAAACATACATTAGCCTATGCTACGAGGTTGGGGAGAAGGAACAAAAAATGGCTAATTATAAAGTAACAGGGGGTGATTGAGAGTATAGGAAAAAAATATGAAATAAGAAACATTTAGTTATATATAAAGTGAGAAAGAAAAAATAAAAAAATCCAAAGGTTAGAATATGGAGGGTCGCAGAAGATGAAGCGACAAATAAAATGGAAGGCCGAGAACGATTTCCTACCTGGCACTTGGTGGGACTACTCAACTATCGTCGACGACAAGATCTCCATAAACATAGCGTGATGTAATAATTTTTCTTGTGCCAATAAGCTAAAGGATTTGCTAACAAGAGAGCAAGGTAAAAATGAAACGAGGTCTTGGCCTTATATAGAATTATCACATGTGCAAGTGATAGGGATGCATTAAATGTAGTTACATAAGATTTTTCACACTAAGAATTAATGTGATATGTTAAATGGAAGTTTTACGTTGTGTCATTCCAAGGAGTAGTAATGTGTTGTGCTAAGGAATAACATTGATGGGGTTGTATTTAAGATATGCTAGAATAAGGAAAATTTCTGGCTTAGCCAAGGATGAGCGCGACACTCCAAATGATAGATAGGTGTGCTAGGATTATTTTTTCAAAATTAGAAAGTGAAAAAATTTGTCTCCTATCTCACTTAGGGAAAATAGGGAGATTTATCACTTGAAGATTCAAAGTAGGGGGACTCCAAATATTAGGATATGACAAAAAATTGGGGTTGTTGCAACATCTACAACAATTGGAAATTCACGGATAAGACCTCAACATCTCTAGTTTAGTCCCTTTTTGGTGGTTTCTAATCACCAGTGAAGTATCGATCTGAATATTTGGATACTAGTAGTTCAATTATTTAGCCCCAGTTAGATATTTAGTCTCTCAGTTAATTTTCTTGGGGTTTGTAACACACCTATTAAAATATGAGTCAAACACTTGTTAGGAGATGGAGATATTATGTATGCAAGTTTAAAATGTTCAGAATTAGATACGAGACTCTAGTGTTGCTCTGCTACTAGTGAGTATAAATAGCCCCGATAGAGTCACTAGAGGAATCATAAGCATTTCTTCGATGCCAGCAAGTGTCCATAGCCCCAATGAAGTTGCTTGCATCACCTCTCTACACAGGAATCGTTTCTCATGCCTTTACATTTTTATTTATTTTTATATTCGTGCAAATTTGCATCACTGGGCATTCTTTGTGCCAGGTTGGATGAGGGATCCCAACTTATTTTATGACTAGAGAGGTTATTCCTTGTGTTTTAGTGATATGAATGGAAATATTTGTAATGCTATGCAAAGTATCCATTCTGATATAATAAAGTGTGCAAAGTGTTCTCCATGAGTTGCAGGTTAAACAAAGTAGTTTTGGTTATGTTCTTGAGTTCTATGTGTGAGGATTAGTTAAGTAAATTTACTGTTTAACATATCACAACAGAAATACACAGCAAGTAAAATTCACCATCATATAACACAACAAATTGTTGAGGCAGTTCACCCCTTCTGGGCTACATCTTCCGGTCCAAGGCTCCCCAATGGCATGTCCTTGCTTTATTAATTTGCTCAAAATGGTTACACAGGTAAAAATATGCCTCAATAGGAAAAACCAACTATAAATTTAGCTTGAGAAGATAGAAAATAGCTAGAAATGGCTTTTTTTTCACCTTAAACAATGAAATATAACCAAATACAGTGCCTTCTCCATGATGGCCCTGATGGCTCCTTCATCTTCCTAGAAGAAAAATCTGCTGTAGATCACCTTTGTTCGACCTGAAACTTGTTCCAAACTGCTCAGAATGCTCCAGAAACCTAAAATTGACTAAAACTTCATCTTGTTTGGTCGAAAATTGAGAAAGTTATGGCAAAAACAAATTTTTTCCTAGTGTCACTAAAAAACCTCCTCCAAAACTGGAGGAACTCCAGTTAGCCCGATCAAAATGGCGGTCAGGTTGGAATTGGCGGAACATGCTCATAAATGGCGGAACTATTTCCAGTGGCATTTAATGTTGCAACTGCGCTGGTCACATGTGGCATCTCCGTCGGACCTGCCGACTTAACCGCGTGGATAAGCCTTACCAGATCAACCTCCGAATTTAATTTAACTGAGTGGTCACATGTAATGGCTCCAACCACTGCCATAACCACCGTCCATCGGGGCTTAACACTATGGTTTCCTGCGCCGGGTCATGTGGACTATTGAAGTATGGGGGCTGGCCCCCTTTGCCGCCCAACCATATTTTAATTAAACTTCAAATACAAAATGTTGCCCATATAGGTTAAGAACCACCTGTAGCCTGACTGGTTGGGAACTCTCGCACACGGAGGGAGGTCTAGGGTTTGAAACCCATGGAATCCATAAAATTTTAATATTCCACTTTAAATTTGGCCTGGGGCCACGTGGCAGCCTCCGGGCAGGCCACGTGGGGCCCGCTGATAGGCCTTCCAAACTTAATATAAAAATAATTTTGCAAAATATATTTTTTTTTACAAAATTTTTCCATAAGGTCAAATTGAGTCAAAGGAATTGGAGTTTGTTGGACGATTTCAAACCTCAATAACTTTCGCATACGACCTCGATTTTGAGAACCATTCATGGCGCTAGAATCACAACGATGAGACCTTTCTGGTCGTTCAGATTGCAACCATTTCTGAGCACTTCCATTTTTGAGCATTTTCTTAACTTGGACATGATCTCCTAATCACACCTCCCCATTGGGAAGCTTTTGGACCCCAAAAGCTCTCAATTACCTGTTCAGAAGATGAGGGTACAAACCCCTCACCTTTTCCACCTCCATCCATTTTGCCTTACTCAGTTTGCTGCCTTTAAGACCAATCAAAAGATAATCGACACGTCCCCTCTTTGAAGTGTGTGTCCTCCTGTCAAGGATAACATCCTCTTTCATCTCATCCAAATATTCTGGTGAGAAATCTTCTATGTATTGTAGCTGAATGTCATTCTCTTTATCAGAAATTAAAGGAGGTTCATACAAACGTAAATTTTCCACATTCACAACGGAATACATTTGCATATATGAAGGAAAATCTAGTTGAAAAGCATTATTTCCAACTTGTTTAAGAATCTTGAATGGACCATAACGAATAGGATTCAACTTTTTACCTTCTCCTTGCATTCTTTCCTTACTAATTTGCAGCCATACCTCATCTCCTTATTGAAACTTATGATCAACTCTGTGTTTATCATGCCTCTCCTTGTACTTGCCTTGACTTTTTGCAAGCTGTTCTTGAACTTGCTGATGTATGAGCTGAATTATTTCAATAAACATGTGAGCTTTGTCAATGTCACTATGCCCATCAATGGAAACATCCTTCTCAAGAATGAAATCTAAAGGCGACTTAGGCAAATACCCAAAACATGCTTCAGAAGGTGAAGTATTTGTAGAAGAGTGCTTAGCCCGGTTGTAAGCATGCTGAATGTAATGCAAGTGCTCATCCCAAAGCTTGGGATGCTTGCTACAATAACCTCTCAAAAGATGTACAATGGTTCTGTTCACTACCTCTGTTTGGCCATCTGTTTGCGGATGGAAAGCTGTACTCTTTTTCAACTTAGTGTCCATCATCTTCCATAAATTGGACCAAAAATTCCCACTAAATCTGGAATCCCTGTCACTAACAATAGTAGTAGGCAAGCCATAATGAACCCATACATGTTGAAAATATAAATCAGTAGTTTGTTTAGCAGTTATAGATTTCTTACATGGCATAAGAATGCACATCTTGCTGAATCTATCAATTACTACATAAATATAATCGTGTTGCTTTCTAGACAACGGTAGACCTCCAACAAAATCCATAGAAACACTTTCCCATGGTCTAGAAGGTACCTATAATGGCGTATATAAACCAAGATTCCTATTGCTAGGCTTGCTTGTAGCACATAATGAACAACCTCTAATGTAACGTGAAACACTATCTACCATGCGAGGCCAATAAAAATACCTCTGTAAATGTGCCACCGTTTTGCTTACCCCGAAATGTCCAACAATAAGAGAAGAATGAGCTTCTCTCATGACACTTAGTCTCTCTCCCTGTGGTATACATAACTTGCCCATATGGAACAACAAATTATTATGCAAGTGATAATCATTCTCCTCAACAGGATTCCTTTCACTCAAGTTAGCATACACATCCTTAAAATCAACATCTGATGCATACTGTTCTATGTAACTCTTATGTACAATACAATCATTCTTAAGTAAAGTAGTAGCACTAAGAATATGCCTTGAAAAAATATCAATAACTTTATTGAAAATACCTTTCTTGTACCTTATTACCAAGTGAAATTGTTGTAGGAAACCCATCCATTTGAAATGTCGTGACTGCTGCAATTTACTTTGTGACTGCAAGTACCGTAAAGGCTGATGGTTGGTATGAACAACTGTCTCTTTGCACATCAAATAGTGTTTCCACTTTTTGACGCTTTGTACCAATGCATACAACTCCTTATCATATGTAGGATAATTCACAACATCACCATTAAATGTATTAGAGTGAAATGCGATAGGCTTACCATGCTGTAAGAGAACTGCACCCATGGCGTAATCACTAGCATCGGTCTAAATCTCGAATGGCTGTCTCAAGTCCGGTAATGCAAGGAATGGAGCTGAACTTATATTATCTTTCAAAGATTCGAAAGATTTCTATTGTTTGCCTCCCCATTGGAAAGCACGCTTCACACTTGTCACTACATGCATAGGAGCTGCTATGGCAGAGAAGTTAGAAATAAACTTCCTCCAATACTGAGCTGCACCCAAAAAACTTCTTACCTCTGTAATGGATTTGGGAGTAGGCCAATTCACAATGGCTTCTACCTTAGAAGGATCAATTCTCAAAGCACCTCCTCCTACTATGTGTCCCAATAAACCAAAGAAGTCTTCCAAATTCACACTTTGACATTTTAAGAAATAACTGCTTTTTCTTCAAAATATCAAGTACTTTCTTAACATGCATGACATGCTCTTCTCTAGTATTTCTGAAAATTAAGATGTCATATAAGTATACAATAACGAAATCATCAAGAAAAGGACGTAAGACATCATCCATTACCTGCATGAATGTTGCAGGTGCATTGCATAAACCAAACGACATAACAAGCCACTCAAAGAGTCCCTGTTTGGTTTTGAATGCAGTCTTCCAAATGTCACTTTCTGCAATTCTAACTTGTTGATAACCACTACGTAAGTCTAACTTAGTGAAAAATTTAGCATCTTTTAGCTGATCTAGCAAATCATCTATCCTTGGGAGTGGGTAACGATTCTTTACCGTTATCTTGTTTAATGCCCTGAATTCCACACACATACGCCAAGTTCCATATTTCATTGGAATCAACACTATCGGTGACCCACATGGAAAAATGCTTGGTCTTATGAAACCTTTGTCCAACAAGTCCTTAATTTGCCTCTTTATTTCAGCATTCTCCATGATAGACATGCGGTACATGCCTATGTTAGGGAGAGGACAATCTTGTTGCAACTGTATTTCATGTTGAATCCCCCTTTTAGGAGGCAAACCTATTGGCTCCTGAAACATCTCATGATGTGCCTCAACTACATCATATAAATCTGATTTTAACTTGGAATCACAATTTTCAAATGACTCATGATTCACATCAACCTTAGGCTTAACCATAAGAAGTACCAAACTCTTACTAGAATTCACTAGCCTTTTTACCTGTCCAGCATTTACCATCGCGATATTTGTCTTTTTGCGATGTGCTCTGACAATAAAATCCTTGCCATATTTAAAGAGATGATACTTATTTTCATGGCGATGGAAGATCACTTTCCTGTCATATAAGTAAGGACTTCCCAAAAAAATTCCTGATATATCAAGCGACACTACATCAAGTTCAACCGTGTCAATGAAATGTGCATTAATCGCAAAACACAATATGCACTTCCTTGAAACTTGTAAGTTTGCATCCTTGCATATCCAACCAAGTGGATATGACTTTGGATGTGGAATGGTCTTAATTTTTAGCCGTTTGACTAAGTCTTCTGATATGGGATTCGCTTGTGACCCACTGTCAAACAATGTGTCAATTTTTGTATGTTTTGAGATTACCCTTACATGGAACAATTCAATTCTTTCTTCCTCATTTGGAGCTTGTACATGACAGTTTGAAGCACTAGTACTTGGTTTAGTTTCAGTTTCTTTACCCTTCATATTCTTCAAACCCATGGCTATAATTTTGGTTTCTTCACCTGAATCATCTCCTAAGTCTTGTCGTGTAGTTGTAGTAGCTGCAATTTTCTTCTTCTCTTTGTTTTGTTAAACTGAGTTCTTTTTTCAGGATGAAGTTTCCAACATTTTTTTCTCTTCATGGCCTTCTCTTGAACATTGTTTACATATCACTTTTTCACCCTCTTTTTTGACAGTTGCATTCTTTTTGCCTTTTCCCTTTGAGTTTTTATCTTTATTTCCCCCCTTAAAAGGCTTGTTTCTACCCTCATCAAAAGTATGTTTCCCTCTAGCCTCTAAATGCGTGGCTTGTACAAAAACCTCATCTAGACTAGTAGGATTGAACATAAGGATCGTATGTCTAAGGTAACTGTGCAAACCACCTATATAGTTTAGCAAAGTGTCTTGACTTTGTAAGTCTACTCCTAATAAGAGTGCTCTTCTCCTAAACTCTTGGGTATAGTCTTGTACTTTTTGTCCGTTAAGTTGTCTGAAGTTTTTCCAATTCATGACAGCCTTTTGTAAATGAGCTAATGGATAAAATTGCTTTTTAATTGCAGTAATAAGTTCAGCCCATGATAAAGTGATCTTACCATGTTTTTTAATTTCATCCTTGGTTTTGGCTTCCCACCATACCAATGCTGCTCCATCCATTCTCAAAGAGGCTAACTGAATCTTGGTGTCGTCATCATGAAGGTTTTGTATCCTCAAGTAAACCTCCAACTGCCTTATCCAATTGTCAATTTTTTCTGCATTGACTTCACCATTAAGCATAGGAAACTCAAACTTAACATCAAGATTTAAAAATGAACTTTTACCAGTGTTCTTGGACTTGTGAGATTGGTTCACTGAAGTTGAGGATGACGATGTAGAGGAAGAGGATGAAGATTGGGATGGTGGATCACCATTTTTCTCCATGTCCTTTCTTTGACTTGTCTTCACTTTTCTTTCCTCCTGAAGATCCCTCTCCTTCCTTCTGATGTTTAGACCCTTCTCCTACAAGCCTTTCATTCTTTTCTTGGTAGAGTATCCTCACCATCTCAGTCATGTCTAGGAATGCCTTTCAGAACACTCGTTCTTCTTCTTTGGGATCAATGTATTCAGGAACTTCTCCTTCTCTTGAAGACATGCCTATGGCTTCTTCTGCTGCTCTTGGAGGTGAAATAGAAGGTGGAGATAATGGCACTCTGGCCCTCCTTGGTTGAGTATTAATTTGATCTCTAACCAATTGTCCTTCTCCTCTCTTGAGCTTAATCCTATTAAGCCTAAAAACCTTGCAAACAGTCAACTATATCTTTGCACATGAACAAATGCAGAGTAAAACTCTAGCTCCTAATGCTCAAATCCTGAGCTACGATACCAAATTGATCTGAATGGAAATATTTGTAATTCTATGCAAAGTATCCATTCTGATATAATAAAGTGTGCAAAGTGTTCTCCAAGAGTTGCAGGTTAAACAAAGTAGTTTTGGTTATGTTTCTGAGTTTTATGTGTGAGGATTAGTTAAGTAAATTTACTGTTTAACATATCACAACAGAAATACACAGCAAGTAAAATTCACCATCACATAACACAACAAATTGTTGAGGCAGTTCACCCCTCCTGGGCTACATCTGCCGATCCAAGGCTCCCCAATGGCATGTCCTTGCTCTATTAATTTGCTCAAAATGGTTACACAGGTAAAAATATGCCTCAATAGGCAAAAATTACTATAAATTTAGCATTAGAAGATAGAAAATAGCTAGAAATGGCCTTTGTTTCACCTTAAACAGTGAAATATAATCCAATACAGTGCCTTCTCCATGATGGCTCTGATGGCTCCTTCATCTTCCTCGAAGAAAAATCTATTTTATATCACCTTTGTTCGACCTAAAGCCTATTCCAAACTGCTCATAATTCTCCAAAAACCCAAAATTGACTAAAATTTCATCTTGGTTGGTCGAAAATTGAGAAAGTTATGGCAATTTTTTTTTTTTTGCCTAGTGTCACTAAAAAACCTCCTCCAAAATTGGAGGAACTCCAATTAGCCCGACCAAAATGGTGATCAGGTCGGAATTGGCGGAACGTGCCCATAAATGGTGGAACTGTTTGCAGTGGCATTTAATGTTGCAACTGCGCTAGTCACATGTGGCATCTTCGTTGAACCCGCCGGCTTAACCGTGAGGATAAGCCTTACCACATCAACCTACGCATTTAATTTAACTGAGTGGTCACATGTAATGGCTACAACCGCTGCCGTAACCACCATCTGTTAGGGCTTAACACTATGGTTTCCAGCGCCGGGTCATGTGGACTGTTGAAGTATGGGGGCTGGCCCTTAGGGGCTAGCCCCCTTTGCCGCCCAACCATATTTTAATTAATCTTCAAATACAAAATGTCACCCATACAGGTTAAAAACCACCTGTAGCCCGACTGGTTGGGCGCTCTTGCACATGGAGGGAGGTTTGGGGTTCGAAACCCGTGGAATCCATAAAATTTTAATATGCCACTTTGACTCTGGCCTGGGGCCATGTGGCAGCCTCCGGGCAGGCCACATGGCGCCTGCTGATAGGCCCTCCAAACTTAATATAAAAATAATTTTGCAAAATATATATATTTTTTACAAAACTTTTCCATAAGGTCAAATTGAGTCAAAGGTCAATTTTTGGAGTTTATTGGATGATTTCAAACCTTAATAACTTTCACATACGACCTCGGTTTTGAGAACCGTTGACGGCGCCAGAATCGCAGCGACGAGACCTTTCCGGTCGCTTAGATTGCAACCATTTCTGAGCGCTTCCATTTTTGAGCATTTTCTTAACTTGGACATGATCTCCTGATCATTTAGAGACCTTAAGATGTTCTGAAATGGGTTTGCTCACTATTGGAACTTTCTCTCCATCCCTTATCTAACATATGGGTAGACATGTTTGCGCATAAGTTTTATTAATTCGAAACCAATCAAGTTACTGTGATCTTGTTAAGGATACAAGTTTTATCAACTTATTTGAGTCCCCTAATGGATTCATTCTTATTTTCTATTTACATGATATAGACTTATAAGATGTTTAGAACAGAACTAATTTATGGAGATCTAATGTCAACCAACTAATGAACAATTAATATAGCCTTATCATTTACATTTTACATAGTACCATTTGCCGTTGGGACAGACAATTTATTTATGTTGAAGGCTTATTTTCTATGTACACGGGTCTGTCAATAAAATTGAAATGAAAATTACACAATGAAAGTGAAATAAAACAAATGCAGTAATGAAATAAAACACACACAACATAAGGAAAAGGAGCAAAAATAAAATATGTACAAAAGGAAGAACAACTCAAAGACCTGTTATTGGAAATATGACTTCAGATCTTAGCCATTCACGGGAAGTGACTCAATTTACTCGTTTAAGGTTTACAATCTATAACATGTGCAGACCAAGCTTTTCATGGATTTGAAATAGGCCAAGCCACAAGGAGTGGAATTTAGTATGTTTTCCCTTGTCTTCATGGGGTTTATCCCATTTTAAGGCAAGTTCACCCACAAAAAACTCCTTATCACCTGCAAAAATTTTATCAAATCATCGTTCAATTCTTGGTTGGTGAGATGCAAATTCATCATGAGATTTTTGCCTTTCTTGATTGAGCTTTAGGAGGGTATAAATTCTACTATGCATGACAAGACATGACCTACCACGAGATTCTTGGGAGAGATGTAAGGTGGGTAGGTATAGGTGAGGCGATAGGATGGATTCCTTCTCAAATACCAAGAGTAAGGTAAGGTAACAAGGGAGGATTTCGACGTTACTTAGTCAACCCATATAGCATTTGATAAGGCGTTATGCTAGTTTCGTTGTTGGGAAAGCACCATTTTATTGATTATATAGATCATATTTTTATTACTTTATTATGAAATTCTGTTTCCTTAGGGGTAATAGTTAGAATAATGTTACAATACAATTACTTTATCCAAATCAAACTCATATAATTTCAATGATGAAAATTAAGTGGCATTATCAAAGACAAGAGAAGCGAGAACACTAAACCTAGTGATAATATTTTGTTCCATGAACTGCATCACCTTCTGATCATTTATTTATTTCAGAGGAATGGCCTTGACCCATATTGTAAAATAATCTATGGCCTAAGAATGTATCAATGATGCTTAGATGAGTGTGGAAAAATATCACTGATAATATCAATTCCCCATTGTTGGAATGGTTCTTCAACTTCAATTGGTTGTAATGAGGTTGTTGACCTTTTCTCCCTTCTAGCAGACCTTTGGAAAATAGGGCACTTTTGGGCATATATGTGAGAATATTTGAATAACGTGGGCCAATAGTATCCTACCTGAATAAATTTGCGTGCTGCAGTATCACCAGTGAAGTGGCCTCCAATCGTCCCATCATGAAGCTATTTAAGTAATTTATCTGCCTCGGGTGACTCTAAGCACCACAATAAAGCTCCATTATGATGTTTTCTAAACATAACTTCATGGATCAACTAGTATTGTGCAAAATTTATTTGAATTTATTTATTTTATTTTGTTGTTAAGTCCAAAGGTAGAGTGTGATGTTCAAGATATTGTCTCAACTCACTATACCATGATGGTTGTGAAGTAGGTGCATGTACAAAATCATAATTATACATATGCATTTCTTTATCCCAACATATCACTTTTTTTGTTAGAGGATCTACAACATTTGCAACTAACTTGCATAATCCATGACCTTGTTTAAATTCAAGGTCATACTCTTGTAAGTATGTCATTCAGTTATCTCTTAGTTGCCTTAACTCTTTTTTCATGAATACAGATCTAATTGCAGGGTGGGGAACTGTTGGGCCTCCGTTTTGTCTAGTTTTATACACCTTTTGTTATGTAATCACTCATGTTTTTACCTATATCTTAGGGCTATTGTAATTGTGTTTGATATCTTTGGGCTATTATCCTAAATTTAAGCATGAAAAGGTAACTTGTTTATTATTTGACATATTTCCTTTGTTTTCAATAATTTAAGAAAATTTATGTAAGATTTCTATTAATGGTGCTTAAGCTTATGACATGTGAACATCAACAATTTAGTTGTTAGCATGGACAAGACATGATCATATTCGAGCATGCACAATCTTTTGGCCTTGATATTGCATCTTGTATATCAACCTAAAACCAAGAAAATGAGACATATATGGCTATTGATTGGAAGAATGCCATGTGGGCCCTAAACAATGGATTATTGACTAGATTGGATCACAAGCACACAACTGAGATTGGTGGAGCTGATATTATTTTATTTCTAGCACATATCAAACTCAAGGGAAAATTCTGAGATCCATCTCAAGGTCAACATTCCAAATCATATTTCCGCAGGATAAGCAATGAAAATTTTGCGTTTTCATTTGCGGTAAAATGAGGATGAATATGGAAATTCCATGACATGGGTTTTGTATAAAATGAGCCAATTTAGTTGAATTGTGATCAGTTTTCAAAAACTTTCTTTAGTTTGAGAGAACACATGGTTCTTTAAAGACAATTTTAACAGATGCATTGTTGTAGAAATTTTCCAACTTCTCTCTATTGCAAAACAAATTCAACTTGTTTCTAGCCGATTGATGTTGGAGATATGATATTATTTGATCAATTTGCTGTGGACAATATAAAATTGTTTTTTAATATTCCCATAGATAAGGAAGTTCAATTTTTAAGAGAATCACTTGTGATTTTCCTCAACTCTTTGTGTATTTAAATGAGCAATTCATCACAAAATGGGGGGCAATGCTGTTATAAATTCATGCTGATGGTTTAAGGCCTTGGGGATCACTCCTTTTTGTCAATTGGACCCTAAGCTATTGATTTATGATGTAAAATACTGAGCATTGATTAATATAAATATACAATGTAGGTTCTATTTTAATTATTTGTGCATTTGATGTTTAACAACTACTTTGTCACTTAAATATTTTGTAGGAGGAACGAGCTAGTTGGTTGGGCCCACCAATCTAGCTCATCACCCCTCCTTGTTCATTTATTTGAGTAGTTTATAGATATTCTAATTGGTGTTTATATCTTACGATTTGGTGTGCTAATTTATGTGTTTTCTATTAGACATGTATGTTTCTTGTGTATAAATTATAAACTCTACCTCTCTGTTGTACACATGTTCATTCTATACTCATTTCACATTCACATCTCTATAAATATTCTAACTAAAGTGTGATAAGGCTTACAAATCGTTGTTTTAATTGGTCTAAATGTGAATGATATTCATAAGCTACAACAAGGACTTTCTATGTGTATTGTAATGACCAGACCAACCTACACTCTGTTCTATGATTTATTTCTTAGGGTTTTGACCTTTGGTCGCAATCTAGAATGATCTATTGAGTGATAATACAAAGTTGCGCCAAATCCATCAAGATATGACTACCTTTATTGAATCACAAGATAAGTGCAACATGTATATTAAAGTTTTGTATCTTTTGGTTAAATTATAACTAGAATTATCACAAATCTATTCGAATCTGAGACTCGTTCTTGAATAATAATGAAAATTGTGTTATACTAATTGGAATTTGGGATTGTTGGTTGAGTCGAAATATAATCTATAAGCCTTGAATATTTCTCCTTGATTTATATGTGTTTGTGCATTAAAATAAGGCATACACATATATATTCTTTGACCTGTGAGATTTAATGATAAAGATGCTTTAATATGTGTGATGCATTGCCTTCTTTTGATAAGAATTAGTCTCTTTAGGATTCAAGTTGAAAGATTTGTTTTAAGAAAATAATTTGATTATTAAACTATAATTGTGTAGCTTTCCTTAGAATTTGAGAATTCAATAAGGGTTTATACCTATAAAGTTACATGGTATATTTTTAATGATTCTTCCTTGTATCATTTCTTAACAAGATATTGTTTCCAAAATTAATATCTCATCTAGGTAGTGAGTTTATTTGTTTTGAAGACTTGAAGTTTGCATGTAAGTTTGGAGAAGAGTAATAAGTATTAGTTCTAATCCGACAAGGGTTTCGTGAGACTGTGGATAATCCGGCAAACTCTCCAGTAAACAAAAACCACAGGAATTTGAAAACCAAAATATTAGTTCTAAGTGGAAGATATTTTTGTTTATGAATTTGAAGTTTGTTTACAAAGTCAATGCATTTGATTTGGAATAGTTGTGCCATAGGCAGATTTTCAACCTATATTTTATTTCTTTTGTTTCCACACAAAGATAGTTTGCAATAGAACCGAGTGCAAAATCATAATAGACTTGGTTGATTCTTTTGATTTAGAGTTCTGCGTTGAGTGTGAGCGGGTTAATTTTACATTGAGTGGATTGTCTAGAACTTTAATTGTCTTTCTCTTGGGTTTGTTGAGATAGTATTTACATTTTCTTAGTTCAGTTAACCATGAGTATTGATATTTCCAATTTATTAGTAGATAGAGTTTGTTCTTTAATTTCCATTTTAATCTAGGATTAAGATAAAATGTTTAATCAATGTTTGTAGGAATCAGAAGATGAGAATAAGCTGATTTTGGAATAGAATAGGGTTTGATTCTTTGCAGGTCTCTAGTGTCTTTGTCTTGATTTTCCAATGCCGCGTCTCTAATGATAACGTCAGGTCATATACTGTAACCAACAGGAACAATCACCTTTATGTTGTTCTTCTAGATGTAAGGCATGAAGTGCTTTACAACTTTATATATAGCATAAGCTTGTTTATCAATATCAGGGTAATTAAGCTCTGGTCCTTACATACCTATGCTCATAAATGGTAATGTGCATTCATCTCCTTGACTATCCTTTTGTGTGAGAATTGAAACAATGGAGGAGTCAGATGTGAAAATGAAAAGCATTAATTATTTATTAAAATCGGGATTGTATAACGTAAGGGTTGTTGCAATGGCTTCTTTAATATTTGGAAAGGCTTCTTTCTCCCTTTGATCCCATTTAAAAATTGCATCCTTTTTAATCACATGTTGAAGTAGCTTCACAATATGAGAAAAATCTAAGATAATTTTATGTTGGCTTGTGTGGGCTTAACCCAGGTTCAGATTTAACTGCGCACCAACAAGACCCTCTATTACTAGCCCTTTCGGCAACGACATGCTGCGCAGATCGCAGTCTCACTCGAGGAAATATTGGGGGATGTCAAAACTAGGTTTATGCATCTAGAGGGACAATTAAGTGTGTATGTAATGTTAAAATTCTTCCTTATGCTTATTCGGAACTGCGAGGATGAATCTATCTATTTTAACAGTCTATACTTCATTCATTAATCAATACTTGTGCACACTGCGCCTTTATTATTTAAACAGAACATAAAGCATATAAACAAATTCACAATGCAAATAATAAGCAAATACACATATAAACACAGAGATTCCTTCAAAACACTTATTATTTATTATGATAAGTCTCGTCAGTACATTCACTTCCCCAACCCGGGTACACAACTGCAGGTGGTCTGCGCACAAAGCTGCAAACTCTTCAAGGTCTCCATGTACATAGTTGCAGAGCCTTGATAAGACCCAAAACAGACTAAAACATATGTATCAAGTGCTTGTGCTTATCAAATTTTCATTGATATATGACTTCGACAAATCCTTACATTTCTTTCTATATAATTTACTTTGTACCAAACCATGGTCCACATACCATGGGAAGACAAAAAAATAGACTAAAACCCAATACCGGTTACAAAATGAGGGGCTTCAACCTACCCCGAAGCCCCTAAACATTGCATGGTAGATTTATATTCGCGATACTATGCCCTCTGTTTCTTGAGTTACAGAGTCTTTTACCCAAAAATGGACCAAGTTGGGTTGCACCCAATAAGCCCCCAACACTCACATGTGATTCATCCCGAGGCACTTAGCTGGTACACCCAGATTCTTCACTGCTATGCTATCATAGGCTTTGTTGCAGGGCTAGAGCATCTATGCAATCTTCTTTTCTTCCTGGTGCACTTACTCAACCAACTTCTTAGTGTTCGGCCCGACTATCTTTTGAAGCACATCCTTCTTCCTCTATTGCATCTCTTTCAACTTTCCATCTACCACCTGAGATAATTGAATGGCCTCATCCTTCCATGGCTATGTGCTTGCTATGATAAGCTGATATTTACACTGAAGCTCCTCAATTTGACTCTGATGAGTGTTTCCTTCTGTGATCGTAGTGAGCCACTGCATAGGTGCTAAGGTCCTTGCAGTTTCCCAAATCTCGTCCAACTTCTTATGCATTGTTTGTACCTCATCTTCAATTTTTTGAATGTTTGGATCCTCTTCAGGCGAGGTTCAAATATCCATTGTATAATCTAAGAGCTTTCCAATGTCCTTAACTGTGGTGGAGATACCTTCTAGTGCGATTTTGAGATCCGCTTCCCTATGCTCTCGTACCTCTAGTGGTGTGGTTGGCTGCAGCTTGAGTTGAAAATTAGTCATGTATACTTGGTATTCAAACTTCATATTTTCCATGTTTTTCTTGGATTCCTTGATTACGAGAGAAAGCCTCACAACCTTGTCTGCTGGTGGTTCCTTTGTGCGAACCTGAACGTCCAAAACTTCACTGGAAGTCTTGGTAATGGCTTCTTTCAACTGTTGCTATTGTTGGCACACCTTGTCTCTTTCCTTGAGTATCTGATCGAACTTCATCGTCATCTATTTTCTTTCCTTTTTCACTTACATGGTAAACTGTGAAGCGTGTTTTTCTCGCCCCTACAATCTAACTACGATCCCTTAATGAAATTCGTGCAGTGTCTGAGTGGGGACCACGACGAGGATCATGCTGATTCGTTCCCATCCTTTGACGCGCTTTTTGTCCTTTGCAACTTCAAATTGCAGCGCTTCTCCAAGTACATGAAAAATTTGTAAACCAAATTGGGTCTCTGGTAGGTGCTCTAGCTGTGCTAATTGATTTGTTTACGCTATTTGGTTGGCTGACTGCTCTTGTGGTCTCGCTGTTTGTGCCACCACCATGAGTTACTGCATTCCTTCCTGCACTTCTGTCAACATTTCTTTGTATTGATCCTTAATTATATTCTAGGTTTCTTCAATGATTTGTTGTACCTTGTCACCAATTTCATCATAGTCCCCTTCAGGGAGGACAAGTGGCGCTGTGCGCTTGGATTGATCGACCTTGTTCTTCTTCCACACACTTGGTGTAGACCCTATAGGTACCATATTATTTATGATAAATGGGGAAGTGACTGACTCTGTATCGTTAGGAGGGTCTTGGCCACCCTGATATGGCTTTGTGCCTTCAGTTCCTTCCCCGTCCTTCTTTGTTTCCGAATCTGTATCTTTCCTCATCTCTATATCTTTTCCACTGGTTCCCACATGTTGCACAATGTATTTCTCTGTCTCGGTCCCTCCAACGGGTAGAGTCATCCAATCTACCTTCCATGTCTTTTGGACATCCAAAAGGTCAATTTCTGTGACCAAATATTGTAAAGGATTCCATGTCTCTATCGTATCCTTCTGTACCTTGGTGTTAGCTCCGTAGAAATTGACCTTAAACTCTGTAATATTCTAGTACACTTCAAACAAAGTCGCTAACAATATAGGACGTTGATTCACTGCCATGCGCAAATCCCTCTCGATTAGTACCCAAAAATTCTTGTTTACCATTGCTCGTGTTGACTCCTTGGAAAAACAGAGCGAGACGTACGTCGCGGCTTCGCATACATCAGGGTCAACTGTGGAAAATGATGACTCCTCAGGTTCCTTCCATGCTATCAACACAGTGATCAATAACAACCACGTGTAGTGGAACGTCTTCCCTTCCTCTTGCACTTCTTGGAATTCCTCCGAAAATTCCTTGCACAAGTAGCTGACCTAGTTAAACTGGACCCCTTTGCTTCACTACGCGGCCAAAGAGACCATGGCTGTTGGGACATCATTTTCTCTACATTTGCACATAATTTTCCTTGCAATAATATGCATGAAGAAGCACATTTCTTGGTTATTGATAGAATTGATGTCATACGCCCTTGACTTCTTGGTTAGATCATACTTCTTCATTTCGGCAGCGACTGCCTTATCTTAACTCTTTCCCATGAACTCCTTGGTGAGGTTCTTTCCTTGGTATGGTAGCGCGATGATTATTCTGATCAACATGTCATCTATTGGGATCCTTTCTACTTGTTAGAGGTATCTGTCATGCACTAAATCCAAAAGCTGTCAAACACATATTGCATTGATGGCACTTCGATCGAAGTGTGACACATTCAACATATTTAACAACCCTGCTCGCTGCAATCCTTCTGCCCACTAATGTGGCTCCAATCCGGTGACTTTAGCCTGTGAGTAATACACTTGGTGTAGATACCTTCTTGGATCAAATTAGGGATACTTAATTCTGTCATTAAATTCCCAATCCTCCATATCCAACTGTTGAATTTTAGCTAGCGGTTCGCCTTCAGACGGTACTTGTCCAGGTAGCAATGGTGTGAAGACACCGAATGTTGCATTATCGGGATCTTTGACCGGCTTAGCATCCGACTTTCTTATAGGTACATATGGGGGTAGTACATAGTGTTATTCTGCACCTTCTACCTCAATATCTGGTATCTATACTTCTAGGATTTCTGTTTCTTCATCACTATACTGAATCTCCATGGGTTTCTTTTTCTTCTTATCCTGCGTTGCTTAGTGCATTGCTCATTTGTGATTTTCTTCCTTGAAGATTGTCTAAATCCAGGGGAAGCAACTGGTCTATTTACTTGATTTTTCTTTGGTTGCACTTCTTCTGCAGTTGTTTTCTTTCGCGATGACCTTAGACCTGTTACAGTTGGTGGTGTAGCTGTCATGATTCCTGTTAATCCCTTCTTGATAAATTGTCTGGAAATTTCTTCAAAGCTCTTATTAGACATACAGTCAGATACTCTATTCTCACTTAGGCGCAAATTCTCAATTTGAATTCTCAGGAAGCAAAGTGTCAAAATGTGGAGCAGGAGCCTGCTTTTATAATGAATTTTAATTTAAGAACCCATGATTATATTTATATTTGGCTCATTTAAGGCAAATATGGCGACAAATTCGACCAATTGTGCCTAATAAATGCGTTCCACCCGATAATTTTAACATAAACTTTCCTTTCATGTCAAAATTTTCCTTCCAACGATCATATTTCTAGCAGACTTCAATGAACCTTCCCTTGTGTCGCAACAATTCATCCCTCGTCACATCTCTTTTCAGACTTTGACACACACCTGACTATCATGCAACAATATTCCTTCAGCGCGGTTCTTTCAGACTTCGCCATACTCCTGATTGTTGCTCAGTAATCTTCCTTCAGCGAAGCCCCTTTCTACAGAGTAGTTTATAGTCCAGTGCCCACTTTCAACTGCAGGTGGCACTAAGAATTTCCCTTTTCATTTGTTAGCGTGAAATTCCAGGGATAGAGACGTCCCTGTATAGCTTCACTCTTATAACATTCAATTGTCCTAGCATCAACTGAACATCTAACTTTTTGAGCTGAATTGCATCTCCATCAGAGACATGCCCGATGATGTATGGTCCCAACCAATGTGTTTTGAACTTTCCTGGGAACTTCGTGAACTTGATATTATATAGTAGTACAAGGTCTTCTTCCTTGAATGTATTCTGCTTGAATTACCCTTCATGCCAAGATTTTTCCCTTGCTTTTTCACTTGCTGATGAAAACCCGCTATAAACCTGTCTTCTTCAAGAGCAAGCATTGCTATATACTTTCTTCCATTATATCGTGGTCTACTAGATCTGTGAAGGCTGCAATTCCTAAAGTTGGTACTATATATTCCATAGGCATGACTACTTCCTGTCCATAAACCAACCTAAAAGGTGTCTGTCTTGTCAGTTTCTTGCATGTTGTTCTGTATGCCCATAATATCGCTGGAATTTTCAGATCTCAGTCATTTCTGTTTACATTGCATACCTTTATGGGTGCATTCTCTAGAATATTATATAAAGCTTCGACTATCCCATTCGCTTGAAGATGATATGTTGTACTCTTCTGATGGTGCACTTGGAATTCTTCAGTCAACACATTAATAGTCTTATGAAAGAAATACAAACCCCTGTCACTCATTAAGATCTTTAGACACCCAAATATGGACAAAATATACTCAAATGTGAACTTCACGGTAGTATTTGCACTATAATCCTTCACTTTCTTTGCTTCGGCCCACCTCATCAAATAATTAGTTGCAGTGATTATATACCTTGAGCCAGTCTTATTTCTTGGTGGGTTAATACGTCTAATAAATTTAGTAGCCCACTTGTCAAATGCTTGCAACGTTACCTGTGGATTTAATGGCATTTCATCTCTCCTAGATGGCTTTCCTGTTCTTTGGTAGGCATCACATGCTTGACAAAACTCCTTTGCATCCTTATGCACTATGGCTCACCATAACCAAGCTCTTAAAATATTCTGCGCAGTGGAATTCCCTGCATAATTTCCTACTGCAACTCCTCCATCAGCTTCTGCCAAAACATTTTGCCTTTCATGCTCAGAGATGTATGTGCGCAGTATTTCATCTAGTCCTATTTCGTACAAATGTCCTGCAATCAATGATAAGTCAGCTACTTTGAATACTATTTCCTTCTTTTGCTACGTAGTGTACTCCACGAGTGCAATTCCTGTAGCAAAAAACTGAATAATATCCGTGAAGTGATCATTTGCGACCCTTATTGTGAATAACTGCTCATTGGGAAATTTATCCTCAATGCTTGTAGGTTCTTCTCCATTCTCTATCCTTGATAGATGATCAGGTCCAACATTCAATCTTCCTAGCTTGACGATAACTTCAAAGTCGTACTCATGAGACAAAAACAAATATCGACAATTTTTTTCCTCCTAAAACAAGCGTATTCACCAAATACTTCAGCGCAGAGTGATCAATGAACATCTTGAAGTGTGCTCCAAACAAATAATGCCTAAAATTTTGTAATGCATAAGCCATAGCCAACCCTTCTCTTTCTGTCGTAGAATAGCTCTTCTCTGCCTTAGACAATTTTCTACTTGCAAAATCTATGGGGTGATCAATTTCTCCTTCTCATGGCTGTGCTAATACTGTACCCAACGCTATGCAAGATGAAACAACATGTACATGAAATTAATTATTCCAGTTTGGGAAAACTATAATATGTGTGATTACCATCTTCTCCTTTTGTATGTCGAGGCTCTTTTGGCATTCTTTGTCCCAATGAAAAGTAGCATTTTTCTTCAGTAGCTTCTACATTGGTGCAATTATCTGTGCGTACCCCTTTATAAAATTTTTGTAGTAGTAGTGTGTCCAAGTTTCGTTCGTAGTTGTTTCACTGTCTTAGGTGGTTCCAGGTTCACAATAGAAACAATATTTGTTGGGTCCAACATGAGTCCTTGCTTACAAACAACATGCCCCAATAGTATACCAAAAGGTACACAAAAGATATACTTCTTCAAATTCAGTAATATTTGATACTATCTATAGGTATCCAACATCAATATCAAGCTTGAAACATGCTTCTTTAGCAACCCAAATATTATCCAATCATCAAAGTAAACCTCCAAAAATTTGTGTATATACTCCTTGAAATATGCCACTACAACTCTAGAAAATATGGGAGGAGAATTCTTCAATCCAAAAGGCATCACCGTGTACTGGTAACAACCCCACTCTATAGAAAAAGTGGTCTTATGTCGATATTCTAGCGCAATTCTAATATGATGGTAACCGAAAAGCCATATATGAAAGAATAAGCCTCCCTTCCTTCTACATTGTCCAATAATTCGTTTGTGAATGGTGTGGGAAAGGGGTAATGAACACATGCATCATTCAATTTTCTTAGGTCCACACATATTCTGATCTCGCCCTTTGCCTTATTTTCCTGAACTACCATAGGAATTACCCATTCATATTCTTCAACCAGTTCAATGATCCATGCTTTGATCATCTTTTCTAACTCCACCTTCATTTTTTCCTTATATTTCGGATTGAACCTATATGGTATTTTCTTTACTAGCTTCACTTCAGGTTTTAGAGTAATCCTCATAACTCCTAGGTCTCCTACTATACTCTTTATTCAAAAAAATTCACGGGGAAGAATTCTTGATACTTGTGCAACAACTCTGAAACTTTGTTAATTATGTCGTCATCCCAATAATCTCCAATCAGTGCAAATTTTGGTTCTTATTCTAACCCAATATTCACCTTCTTCGTCTTCGCGGTACACATTATGTCAAGTATTTCAGGCTCTGGTTTCGCAACTTCGTGATGTCCTTCTGATTCTGGGATATCAATATTGCAGGGATCCTCATCATCCTCTTTCACAGTCACATTATATAATTCTAGTGCATGCTGCAACTATGCGGTCCAATCTCGCTGCGTCCAAGTTAGCACAGTTGTGTTCTTAAACATCCCTGCTCTGACTTCCTAAATGGATTCATCTATGCATGGAAAATCAACTTTAAAACTAAATGTTAGTAGGAACCTTTCAACCAAATTATTCCAGTTCATTGTTCCATGTTGTAGTTCTGTTTCAAGATACCAATTCATAGGTATGATGTTCAATGTGTGAAAAAAACACATGTACCCACTATGGTTCTAGATATTCTCCCCAAATACAAGTCCAACGAAAAATATACTCCTGGGGGTCATCCTTGCGATCATATTTTACTTCGATTTTGGTATTTACTTGGCCAAATTTGACCTTCATCACCCTGTGATATTCTTTCCAACTTCTGATATTTCCTTTACTAGTACCCCACCATCTAGTAGGTGTAGATCTTAGGGTTACATCCAATGCTTGGAACCTCTATTATTATAGAACTTCTCATTCAAATTCATCAAGAAGAAGAATTACATCTCCTATCCTATCATAATAAGAAAAATTACATACCTTTGAAGTTATGCAACGAAGTGATCTTGTGATCTTGTTACATCGTCTAGTGGATATTTCATGCAACCGGTTCTGCCAATTTTCCAGCTCTTCCTCAGAATTTGAAGTACAGGAATTGTCTTGTTCACAGATTAGCCTTCCATCTATATTGGGATTAATCTAATTTTCCTCATTAGTTGTTATCTTATATATATTGTCAATATCCGCGTCGCAGTAGTCATCATGGATAGGCTCTGTATACCGCGCTCGTTCTGATGGGTCTAAAGGAACAATGACCCTTAGATCGCCTTTTTGGAACACCATTTCTCTCCTTGTTAGATTGATTATCATGTTAGTATCAAAAGCCCAATCTAATCCAAGTAGTACCAGATATCGATTTCTATCATCGAAATTTCAATTACTTCAAAATATGCAATAGCGCACACTCCTTCAATATCTACTACAATGCTAGATAGCCTTCCCATAGGGATGATCTTCTGCTGGTTGGCCATTCTCAAATGGATTGACGAACAATACAAATTTGGTTTTCCCATTCACTCCCAAGTTTGTTTGCGTAACACATTGACATCATATCCCAAATATAGGATTACCTGATCCATATCATATTCCCCAATCTACACAGTTTAGTCTATTTCGATGCAACTTGTTTATTGCACGCTGCTCGTTTCACTGTTCTTCTTTACCAGCGAAAAAGTATATCGACTCCTGGAGTCCTTGAACATCCTTCTGATCTCTCAACAACTTCATGTAGGTCTACAAGAATGATCCTAATATGTTTGAATCAAATTATTTCAGTTGATTAGTTACTTCAGCATTGTCTTTCTTTGGTATTAATTTCTACAGTGATTGCGCTGTAGAGGTGGAATCTCCTAGATCCATGAAGCTTCATTTCGCTTCCATGAATGTCTCCTTTTCCTTAAGCATATTTAATCCAAGGGCCTTTTATGTGGTCTTCCTAACCCATGTATCTTCCATCGACTTCTTACCTTTGGCTATATCATCTCCTATCGTTGCCCTAATCCTTGTTATTATGTTGATGCACGGTTCATATTCCCTTGGTTCAGTGGTCATCATATACAGATTTTGCATAGGTTGTTGGTTTATTTTCTCCTGCATCTCACCATAAGGACCAAAAATTCTTCTATCACATGATCAAAAGCTTTACAGTACTTACAGGTGGAGGTAGTATTTTGAAAATCCCACATGAAGTGTCCTGCCTCTCCGTAGTTGTAACAAATAAGCTAGCCACATCCTCAACCAATGCCTCCTCCTTATCCTTGGAATAATCTTCGGTTGGCATGATGACATTGATCCTCATGTGCACATACCTCATCTTTCATTCTATAAGCACCTGCATTTTTCTCCATCATCTAATCATAACTGCGACAATTCTTCTCATCATGCCCCACCGATCTAAAAAAGTTACAAAACAACTGCTTCGGGGTCTGCACATACTTCTGTAACAAATAGCACTCCTCCAAGTGATGTTGACCTACAATTTTACATATGTCACACCATATAATCAATCCTAGATTCAAGGGGTTTGGTGCTACTTATGTTTATTCATAACTGCGTGGATGCATCTATATATTTTAACAGTATATGCTTCATTCACCAATAAATACTTGTGCATAATGTTCCTTTATTATTTAAACACAACATAAAGCATATAAAAAAATTTGAAACATAGATAATAAGAAAATACACATATAAACACAGAGATGCCTTTAAAAATATTTTTCTTTATTATGGTAAGTATCTTCAGTACATTCACTTCCCTGACATGTGCGCAAAACTGCAGGTGGTCTGCGCACAAAGCTGTAGATTTTTCAAGGCCTCCATGCACACTGTTGTGGAGCCTTCCTAAGACCCAAAAAAAACTAAAACAAATATATTAGGTGCTTGTGCTCATCAAATTTTCATTCATATTTAACTTTGACAAAGCCTTACATTGATTTATATATCATTTACAACGTACAAAACCATGGTCCAAATACCATGGGCGGACAAAACAATAGACTAAAACCCAATACCCATTACAAAATGAGTTGCAAAGTCTTTTACCGCACACTCCACTCATTGAGTTGCAAAGTCTTTTACCCAAAAATGGACCAAGTTGGGCTGCTCCCACGAATTTTCTAACAAAATTAATCATTCCCCAAAAAAAGTTTTTTTACCATTGGGGTAGAGGATCCGTGTGATCACTTTAACGCACTTTGGGTCAAAAATGATCTTGTTCTTTCCAATAATGTGTCCCAAGAGGTTTCCTTCAGATACTACAAAATACTCTTCTTAAGATTAAGTGAGATGTCATATTTGTGACAATGCTCAAATATTTGTTTGAGATGGAAGATATGGTTTGAGCGTCGCTTTGAGAACATTGTTACATCATATGAGTATACGACCACACTGTGTCCAATTAGTCATCAAAGAGTTATATCCATCACACGTTGAAATGTGGCCCCTATGTTTATGAGCTCGCAAGGAATAGACTTTTATGAAAACGTACCCCAAATGGTTGTGAATGTTTGTTGTAGCCTGTCTAGTCCATAGACTAAAACTTGGTTATAACCCAAAAATCCATCAAATAAAGAAAAAATCTCTGAAATTCAGACCATGTAAATAATTTGTTCCATGGATGACACTAGGTAGTTATATTTGTTTGATCCATGATTGATATTTTAGAAGTATACACATAATCTTATCTTTCTTGACTTCTTTCTAACAGGGACTAGATTCAAAACCCAAGTTGAATGTCAGACCTTGAAGATAATCTTGGCATCCAACAATTTATTTGTCTTTTTGTATGAGAGGTTCCAAGGTTGTGTGGAATTATGTTGAAATGGTTTGGCACCTTCTTTTATAAGAATAACGTGTTGGATGATCTAAGTATCAGAAGTATTAAGATTTTTGTAGGTACATGCGTAAATATCTTGATATTGTTTAAATAATTGTATAAACTATTGGCATTTGGCTAGAGTACATAACATACCGAGAATGATGAACTTTGGATCTTTATCCGTGCCTAGATTTATTTTCTTGTGCATCAATGTTTAGCTTTATGTCTTAGTAATAGGGCACCCTTTGAATCGACTTTGTATATCATACAAATTTTCTAGTGAGATGACACCTTTGGGCACAATATTTCCTTTCCACAACTTGGCTTCGTCCTCCAAAGATTTATCATATTCTTCTTTGTCAAGGGCCACATCCATAAATGCGTCTGATTTGGTGAGAAAATCCAATATATATTCATCTTCATTGAAAACATGAAAGTAAGTCACATTAACAGAGATAACAGGTTTATAAACAATTTTAATTTAAAAACCATATCTTAGAGGCATAAAACGTGTTGCGAAATTTTCCAAGGTGTTAGCTGCGACGATATTAATTCTAGGCACTGAAATGATATTAAAATATTTAAGTGTAGAAATGAGACACCATACTTCTGTTGGTATTTTTTTGGGTGAGGTGATAAACAATGGTTTGTATTATGCACTTGTCTGGTGATTATTTCAAAATCACCAATTACCTTGATGCATTCTACCTTTAGATTGATGGCCTTTTTAACCCAAAAATTAGTTCTTAATATTCTACTTTGTTGTTGGTACATTCGAACTCTAAGTGAAAATAAATGAGCGTTTTGTTCTTTTCAGGGTCCATCAAGAAGCTGCTTACACCAACTCCATCAAGTGTTTTAGATATGTCATAGTATAGAGTCCAAATATTAGAACTATTTACAATATTGTTCACATCTACACTAATATTATCTCCATCTATAATGCAGTTTCCATTAACACTATTTTGATTGCAAGGATGGAGTTCTGACTATTTTTCTAGTAGTATTGGGGACGACTGTGTTGTGTAGCAACCAATTTTTGAATCTAGAAATAAATTCCTCAATGTTTCTGGAGCAAACTTGATTGGCTCATTGCGGCCTTCCAATTCAGTCATGGTGTACATCACGTGTGGCTAACTATCAACTCTTATTTGATTATTCTTTCCTTTATATGGAAGCTAGAAGTGATACCAATATATAGTGAAGTAGCCTTGAATTTTCTTAGACCAATATCTACTCAATTGAATGCCATAAGCTTCCAGTATATCCACCACCACAATATTGATGAATTTATGTAAGTTGGAGGCAAGGTTTGGAGCAGTTTTGGTTTCATTCGCACAGGTAGATGGGACAAAAACAATGCACTGGAACATCACAGGAACTTGGTTGGGCGTGAAACACCAACATGTAGTGGATAACTATGAGGGTTGCAATGATATGGAAGAGTAGAAGAGGCGATGCGGGAAGTTGGAAAAAATTCAAATTTCAAATGCCCATATTTGGAGTTATTACTATTTTGGTATATCACTTTTAACCACCCACGAGATGAATTTAACTAGTAGTAATTGCCCGCAGTAAATGCATGCATGTAATCTTGTATAAGTTGATAGAAATCGAAGAGATTAGGGTTACAGTTGTTAGCTATATTCTGTGCGGATTTTCCACAGTTCTATTCCATGTTCTATTTTTTGATATGTAGTTACTCTATTCCTCTCTGAGGGTTGGTCAGTTAGTTAGCTAATCAACATGATAATTGGATGGTAACTTTGTACTACGTAATGATAAAATAGGTTGGTGATATAAGAGTAACCTTGCAGTATGAGATGATGTAATGAAATTAACGCTAATTTTTTTAATAGAATGATGTTTTGACTCCCATATCTCTGTGTTTTATGGCTGAATGATAATATTTTATGTGTGTAGTGTTAATTTTTTTATCAATAGTTGAATGAATATAATGTGTGGTTAAGAATAATTGGTGCACCCCTTCTATTTTATTTTTTTGATGTTGAGGATGGTCTATATTTGATATCAGTAACTCTGACGAGTTTTATGCGTGTAACCTAGGTCTTGGGACATGATAGGATGATAGCCTAGGCAGATTCCCACTCCCCTTCAAGCTGTAGAAACCTAGTTCTCATGGCCCCCTACAAGTGCCTTGGGTGATACCTTGCCTGTTCCACAAGCATTGCTACAAGGGCTAGTACCTAGCGAGGATTTGGTTGAGCACATCATGTGTTGGGTTGGAAACAAAATTGTTCCAGCAAATGGTTTCGTTGTCGAAATCGAGGTATGTGACTAAGGGGGATGTGGAACCCTACCAAATAAGAAATCGGTAGGTGGTTCGGAATTATGTTGGAATAGTTTGTTGCTGGTGAAATTAGGGGTTATAGGGTTAGTGTTGATAAATGGCTAGAGAGATATATGTTTAGAGAGGATCTTTACCAAATGTTCTTTTATGAATTTCTTGAGTTACTTGTAGCTTGGATTCAAAATCTAAATGACAAGAGCAGGCGTTAGAGGGTGGATAAACTTGGAAGGTGGATTCGTGAGCGAGTTCAAAGACTCCAACTAAAGGATAAATAAATTACTTGGTCTCTTGATTTCAAGTTAGAAAGTGTGATTGGAGGGTAGGTTATGAATTTTTCTATTGAATCTATCATATCATATGGCTACTGTTTTTTTTTTTTGGAGGCTCATGAGGATGGTTTATTTTGGAATTATAGAATTTTGTGAAGATGTTGTGTGACAAAGGTGTGGTGAAAATGGAATCTGACACCATGAGAAGCTAAATCCCTCGTGCGCTTAGGGTGAGCTGATGGATGGATGGGGAGTAGTATGAGGGAATAGGATTGGGATACATAAGTGATAAATAGTAAAATAAAAAGGTGTTGGAGATCCATGATCAAGACTGTAGAAAGGGTATTCCAAGGAAGTCTGTTGAATAGTGTGTGTAAGAATGAGTATAATGGAGTTTTAGGATAGTTTTAGGCATAATGGTAGAAGGTTCAAATGTGGTGGTCATAAAGGAGAGAGGTTTGCATCGATTTCTCCGATTAGTCGAAGCTCAGAGGATGGGACAATGAGATGTCATATTAGAAGAAGAAGCAATGGAGATTGGAGGAGTCTAGGTCGAGTGCGCATTGGCACACTGCACATAGAAGGAGAGGAAGGGGAGCCTTCATACCCTATCCCAAGAATATTAGAGAACATGCATCCTGAGGATGCTATTTAGAATGCACCCTATTCTAAACCCACAAACCCGTGCACACCCATTTACACAAAGGTAAATTCGCCTAGTAGCATGTTACATACTATATTTAGTCAAGGTCGTTGAGGGAGTCAAATATTGATTTGGGGTAGTATCAGATGTGCCCTAAGTATCAAAGTTTGTAGGGAGGAATAGACACATGTATTCCAAAGAAGCCATAAATTATTTTTGAAAATTCCACTCGGAGTGTGTTTTATTAAAATAATTAATTATTTTTAATGGGACCCTAAGTCTAAACTTAGGAAATTAAAATAATTAAAGGGTATTAATAAAATAGAGTGTGAATATTCTAGAAATAGACAAATATCAAGTCAAGATTAATCTTAGCCATTGATTATTGATTTAATCTCGATCGCTGAAGTCTCAATGAGAAGATTATAATAAGGACTTGATGGATCATTTGGAAGATACATCGGGAGAGAAAATCTAGAGATCGACGTTATTTAGTGAGCAGTGCTCAGGGAAAAAATTGATTGAGAAGATTTTTGTAGAGAGGGGCAAAGATAATTTCCAGTTGGAAGAGTTTCCTGATCCAGAGAGTGCAAAGAAGAGGAGGCAGTAAAATCCACAGGGAGGTAACGCAAAGCTAGTCACGTAGAGGCTACATAGGGACTGTGCAGAGCTTTAGAGGGAGTTCAATTTTCTATTGAGGAAACAATCAGGGTTTAGTGCTAGTCACTAGAGGGAGTTTCTGAAGGCTAGAAGGGCCTAGTTTTAGTTAGCAGAGAGATCTTGTGCAGAGAGAGAGGTAAACATTAGTTGTGACACAGTCACTGCGCAGAGCAACTCATCTTGAGTTAAGGTCAATGCCGGATTCCCGTGCAAGAGTGAGATTTTTCTCACGAGATTTTATTTGCCAGTCTTCTTTGTATAATTTGTCAGTGTCGATAATCATAGATTTTTACTCATAAAAGTATTGCATAATAAACAAACCGTTAGATGCTACACCTGTTTTCCTAAATTGGGTTTTTTTCGAGGAAAATGGTCCAAAAATAATGGTGTCATGTATCTATGATTTATTCTTGCTCAGATCTTGTTTCCACACATTTATTTTCCGTAGTTTAATTTTGTGAAGCTTGTAGTTTATGGGTTTCAATATTTATCGTAGAACACAATCAATAATTTTTTCATGTAATTAAAAAATAGAAGAATCCTCATTAGTTGCTGCAGTAGGATTTGGGTAATTGAATTTTCACATGGTATTAGAGCTTGTTTAGTAGTGCAGGAGGAGCAAGAGAGTAGATCCAGTAGATATAGTGTTGAAGAATAAGCTGAGGATCAAAGAGCTACATAAGCAACAGACCGATCTCCCTAATGATTGCACTATCCAAGCCAAGAGGGCTAGATCTGCAAGGAAATATCTCTCTGAGTGAGCCGATAGAGAGGTAGAATTTTCCAGTTTGCAGTTTGTCAGAGGCAGTGGGAACAACGCAATAGATAAAAAAGCTGGTGGGACAAAGTTTATGTGTAGCAATGATTTCTGGTGCATAAAGCTTTAGAAGAAAGTAGTTGAAGACACATTTGGGGATTTTTAACCTCAGAGAGTTTCTTTCTGAAGAAACTTTGATTTCCCGTGCAGAAAAAATAGAGAACGTCTTTTATTTGGCTTTCTCTAGTAGGGAGTGCGTAGAGCTAGCTACACATAGGGTTAGAGGAAGCGAATCGACAATGATTATGTGAGATGGAAGTCAGTGAGCTGCATGACCAAGACCAGTTGGAGGGTGCCTCAAAATACGTAATCTGGAAGGCAAGGATCTCCTTCCTTCTAGATGAACATGACCTCAAGACCTTTATTGACACTACATTGGCTGAACCAGTAGATGTTGCACCCTTGAGAGCCTTTAAGAAGAACATGGCTAAATCCAATTGGTTAATCCTCGACAGAGTGAAGGATCATATTGTTTCACACATTTCTGGCAAAGAGACAACCAAGGAAATGTGGGATGTGTTGGCCATGCTATATTAGGGGTCTTCCGAACAAAGGAATATTTTTTTGGAGGAGAAGATGCAAACTACCAGGATGCAGAAGGGAGAGAACATTGATCCGTTTCTTTCTAGACTTTAGGATAACCGAGAACAACAGGAAGCTGTGGGAGCAGCTCCTCAGGCCACAAAGATGGTCAGACTGGCCCTAAATTCAGTGTCTGAAGACTATCAGGTCTTTTTGCTGAGCATCCTGGGCAGAGAGAAGTTATCGTACTGGGAAGCACTGTGGGGAGATACTAGAGATTTAATCAAGTGGAAACTTGATGGCAGTAGCAACAGTGGGTCGAAGCCCAAGGAGGAGGAGGAAAATGCAGCCCTTTCATCAAAGGGGAAGCAGGAGTGGTGGAGACGAAAGAAGGAAATATCTAAGATCATGTACTTTTGGTGTGGCGAGATGGGCCATTACGCCACATAATGTCCTCTCAAGAAGAATTAAAAATAAGAGAAGCATGATTCGCAGGCTGTAGCTGCAAAGATAGAGGAGGAGGAATTCGCCATGATTTCCCATATATTTCTAGGGTAAAGTTGGGGTGATTTGGAGTTGTAGCTCAAAAAAACTGCAGATTGGGAAGGATCCTAGAGGAGTCCACCTCTCAGATTATCACCTTGCTATGAAAGCCTAAATAAGAATTAGCAGGATGGAAAAGTTTCAGTTGGTGTAGAGGAGTGCAGAAGTTACAACGCAGTGGCTAGAGAGTGCCAAAGTTTGAGCAGTGTAGGGTAGAGTTGGAAGTAGTGCAGGAAGGCACATTGCAGAGTTAGTAGTAGCGCTGAGGCATCAGAGGGAAAAAAATATAGAATATCAGCAGTCAGATGTTCAGTACGAGATGCATCCTACTGAACACTTAGTTCAGATTTTGGATGTTTTTCAGTTGCATTGCAGTGGCAGTTGGCAGGAGTATGCAGGGTCAAAAGAAACATGGATGCAACAATGCAATATTGATGGGTAGCGGTGTCAACCGTTAGCAGCGCAGAAGGAGATGTTGGAGAATCAGGCAATAATTTAGTTGGTTGTATTGTTAGAGCACATTCCTTGCTAAGAGGGAGTATTGATTTCAAGTAGCATCAGATGTGCTCTAAGTCTCAAAATTTGCAGGGAGGCTTAGACACATGTATTCCACAGAACCCAAAATTTGTTTTTGAAAATTCCACTAGGGGTGTGTTTTATTAAAATAACTAATTATTTTGAATGGGACCCTAAGTCTAAACTTATGAAATTAAAATAATTAAAGGGTATTAATATAATAGAATGTGGATACGTGATTAACGATGGGCAGCGAAATTGTTAGGGTTCACATTAATGGATTCCTCTGCAGCTCTGGGTCAGCCGCCCCCTTGCATTCTGTAGAATGGTGGCTTCTTGCCGGCCTGGAGACTCTAAGCCCCATATGCAGGCCTCCCAATATCGACAAGCCTCCATGCACTTACAGAGGCAGAAGTCATGCGCTTCTTGCGGATTCACGCCCTTCTCGAGCTGGCTCCTACTTTGGGTCTAGACTAACCCCTGCAACCCTTGTTATCTGCATAGTCCTCTGCGATAGAGAGGTATGTTCCTCTTCAGATCTGCTAGATGTTCACCGCATGGTCAAACATTCTGCTGCAAACCAAACTTTGAAAAGCTGTAGATTCCAGCAATGGCCTCTCCTTGGCACAGAGGCGGATGCTGGCGGCGTGGGTCCTTTACTTGCAATCGCCTCTGGCAGATCTGCAAAAGACATTCTCATAGTTAGAATAAGGATTTCAGATGAAGCCCAATATTGGGATTTTTTTCCTCCTCTATGGGCTGCCACCTACCTTTATGTTGTGTGGACTTCTGCAGCTCTCTCTAATGGCTCAGCTGCATTAAAGACAGCCCATATCCACAGCAGGTCTGCGGCTTGTGGCTGGACAGAGGATGCTTCTGCGCATGCCTTCCACTCAAGTGAGGCCCCAGATTCTACCTCCTTAGATTGCTGGAAGCAGATCTGTTTCTTGGATCAGCCAGAACAGCCAGAAGAAGCATCGTCTTTTCAGGTCCAAATCTCTCTCCTCTCTGGCAAAATGATGATGCTTTGGGTGCGCGCCACAGATCTTGTGGAGGATCTTCTGCTTAAACTCGAACTCCAGCTGGGGATCCCATCCTCTTTCCAGAGATTGCTTTATAAAGGTAAACAACTTCAGGATCCCCTTCCACTCTCCTTTTACTGTATTCAAAAGGATGCTTCTATTATGGTTACTTCTCGTCTAAGAGGAGGGTCCTTTGGGCAGACCTCCTCTGCTCCTCCTTTCTCTTTTAAAGATGCTGTCCATAAAGCTGCTACCCATCCTCAGTCCTCTTCGAAAGCAGCTCAACCAACTATGGCTCCCAAGCCATTATTGGTAGATAAATCGGAGGAAATACCTTCCGTCGAATTTTCTCACCTTGCGATTGACGGTCACTACCAACACTTTGCAGAATCCGCAATCATATGCAGATTTAATGGTATTTGGCCCCGCACAGCAGATTTATACCAATGGATCCATACCAACTGGATGAATAAAAGCAAGATCTACTTATGCTCGAAAGGCTTCTTCATTGTGGCATTTGACTTAGATGACGATTACCAGAAAGCCTTAACGAGAGGCCCTTGGTTTTGGGGCACGACTGGACTTTCCTCACTCCATGGTTTCCAGACTTCGACCCCTCTATAGCTGTCATCACCAAACTTCCCATATGGGTTAGGCTCCCGAACCTTCCAGCGCATCTTTGGCACGTCTCTGTTTTCATTGCCATTGGAGACACCTTAGGACGCTATCTCGCTACAGATTCCTCCAGGAAGGAGAATGGACTCTACACCTACGGCAGATTATGTGCGGAAATAGATATCAGCAAAGGGTTGCCGGATCAGATCAATCTCAAGATTTTGGATTTCCACTGGACACAAACCTTGGACTATGAAAATACAGCCTTCCGTTGCCGCCATTGTCATCAAACGGGGCACCTCCAAAATGCATGTTCCCAGTTCCATGACAAAAAGAAGAATCTGAATCGCAAGCCCAAATCCAAGCGCTGGAATCCCTGTGTTCCTCCTCCCCCCATGGATGATTCTGATTCCTCCAGCTCGGATGAGGAGGAAAATGAAGCAGATGGGCAGAATGTTGGGTCTCCGTTGGATGCTCCCTCAGCCAGCCCTGCGGATCTCTTTGCCCCGCCGATCTCTCAGAAACGCACTCACGTATCTTTGTCCTTGGACTCTGAGAAGGATATTCTACCCCCAGGACATAATAGTCTACAACTGGTCATGACTCAGCCAAATTCCACTGGCTGGGTCAAAGTATGCAAGAAAAAAGGAAAAAAAAGTCGTTTGGCAGTATCCACCCACACTGGGTAGATACCTCTGTTCTGATCTAGTTTCTCTGCTATTATGTGTTCTCTTTGCTCATTCTCTGATTGTCTTCTAGGAGCAAGGTTGATAGCCTATCACCTTCGGCTCCCATGCTCTTCAGCTTCGCTTGCATGCAAGCTTGATTGTACCATATTTTTCACCTCTTAATAGAATTAGTCTTATTCAGAAAAAAATATATAATAGAATGTGAATCTTCTAGAAAAATATGGAGATCAAGTCAAGATTAATCTTAGCCGTTGGTTAACAATTTAATCTTGGTCATTGAAGTCTCAATGAGAAAATTATAAGAAGGACTTGATGGATCATTTGGAAGATACATCGGGAGAGAAAATCTAGAGATCGAAAAATATTTTGTGAGCAGTGCTCAGGGAGAAAATCGATCTGGAAGATTTTTGCAGAGAGGGCCAGAGATAATTTTCGGTTCGAATATTTTCCTGATCTCATATTTTCCAGAGTAAAATCCATAGGGAGGCAGCGCAAAGCTAGTCATGTAGAGGCTATGCAGGGAATGTGTAGAGATTTAGAGGGAGTTCAATTTTCTATTGAGGAAATAGTCGACGTTCACTGCCAGTCACCAGAGGGGGTTTCTTGAGGCTAGAAGGGCCTCTTTTCAGTCAACAGAGAGATCCAACGCATAGAGAGAGGGAAACATTAGCTGTGATGCAAGAATTGCACAAAGTGACGTATTCACTGCGCAGAGGAAGCACAGAGCAACTCATCTCGAGCTAAGGTCAGTGTCGGAATCCTGTGGAAGAGTGAGATTTTTCTCACGAGATTTTATTTGTTATTTTCCTCTGTATGATTTGTTAGTGTCAAAAATCATATATTTGTACTTAATTTTTGCATAAAAAACAAACCCTCAACTGCTGCACTAGTTTTCCAGCATTGGGTTTTTCCAGGGACATTGGTCCAAAAATAGCGATGTCATGTGCAGATAAGGAATCTAGCCCAAGGCGTGCTGTGAAATTAGTCAGATAAGGGTTGAAATACAACAACGAGAAGAATCACATGAAATATGTTGGAGTCAGAGAACCGTGAACTATACCAGTTAGAAATCTAATTGCAATAGATCATGAACATATAGAGAAGAAATATCATATATATACAACCATATTTTTTTTTAAGAATCCATGTAAACACTTATACAATATTCAAGTGTCCCAATAACTCCTTTTCTATTAATCCTTGCCGTAGTAAAACATTACATCCAGATCAAGAGCCTCATAATCAACATAAAAAACTAACATGAAATATCAACACACAACCAAGATAACAAGAATAGTGCGGGCTTAAATGGCTCTGTAACAACATTTTATTACCCCTTGGGTCTCCCTCTTTCACTTTTCCCTTCAAACTTATTTATATTAATGCACCTGCTTGGACTGCCGCTTCTCCCTTAGAGGCTCTGTCTTCTGCCTCATTCGGTTGCTTCTACTAATCAACTGTCCGTATTCCTTTCATTTCAATTGTGGCTGGATGAGTCCCTACTTCTTCCATTCCTCCGCAATTTCTAGTCCTTGACAAATTCCTTCCTCTTTTCCATCTGTCTCCCCCACAACTTCTCAATGGTTATATTTAGTAAAATGTCGTCATTCTTCTTGTGTGTTACCTTGGTTTCCCAAAATGAAGGACCTAACAAGCTCGAACCACATTCTATTGACTCTTCGCTGAGTCAATCCTTACCAGTGTCATTGGTGTTATTGATGCTATTGGTGCTTCTTCTTGTGTTGCTTCCCCTTGGATGGTTGCTTCTCCTTGGCTAGTTCCTTCAAACGAAGGACCTAGCTCAGGAAAAAATTTGATTTTCGCATTCCTAAACTGAGTGTAGGAATTGAGAGTTTCCTTCCATGCGTCTATGAGGGTATCTTCCTGGGCAAAGAATTGAGTTGAAATTTTAGTAGTAGCTTGGGTCGGGCATATTGTTAGTAGATAATTCCACTGCGCAACAATTTCTTCATTGATTTTCTACAATGTTTCCAAATGAGCCAATGTTGGTGGCCAAAGGTCCCTGAGTATCTTCTTGGTCTTGGCCAATCCATCTTCGATGTGCTATATTTGGGTCTTGAGGTGGTAGACCTATGCTAGAATGTCCTTTTGTTGGCTCTTGTATCAACTACCCTTGGCTTGATTAAGCAGATTATTGACGCGACTGCGTAGAGGGTAGAAAGGTTGATTCTTATTTGCTATACAACTAGACCAATCATGAACTAGATGCAAAAGGGTGTGAGATTCTACCACAACATTGGTGAGTGATGATTTCAGGTATGTTGCATATGCTAGTTTCTGCTTAATCTCAGCTGCATACTGGGTAGTAGTGTCTAGCATTTCCCTTTGGATGGTAGCAAAGTTTCTCTTGATCTCGCAATTGGTCGAGACCAAATCAATACATGCTTATTTAATGTCATTGCAACATTCAACAAGGGTACATGTGAAGAAATATTCCAGGGCATTTGGAACGACTTCTGCGACGGAGGGCCATAGTACCTAGAATTTTTCGGTTATCTGGTCAAGATGACCCTAGAGATGTTGCTTTTCTTGGAGAAGATGATCGCGTTTTGCTGTAAGGGAAAGGATATAATGTTCTTGTTGCTCATGTTTGGTAGCTAAGAACATTGTGCAACACTTGTGATTAGCATGTAACCAATTGAATAAAACTAAATAATTGGGCTGATGACCAACCTTGGAGATCATCGGACCTCATGATCAACGGTTTAGGAAACTAGCTCTGTAACGACTGTCCAATAACATTTGACTTCTCAAAATTACTCTGGGGAGATGTCTCATGCTGTGAGGGTTCAACTATTTGTGGATTGGTGTGGATGGGGTCAGGGTGGGATGGTAATGAGGAGAGGGGGTGGAAGGGAAGTGATAATGTATGGAATGCGGGGGGAAGGGGAGAGGTAATGATTTGGCCCATGACTGTGAGTAGACCCGATTCTAACAATAAAGATAACATGGATATCTGAGTGGTATTTATACTGGTAACTATAGTAACGGACTAGATAATAGAGTTGACCTCTATTTCCATTTATATTCCTAGCAGTGTTCTAGATGTTAGGGTGTCTAAGATGGTGGTAGATGTGGATGTTGTGCGTGGTGATGGATTGTGCGATCAAGGTGACGCAACAAAAGTGGAGAGTTTATTTTCTTCTAAAATGGGTGAAGCAGTATGCGACTAGGGTTCCTCATCTATAATATCAACAATTGGGGTGGAGGTGGCCATGTTCTTCCTCTTGGATACGGTTAAAGGTTTTGTAGTGATCGGTCAGGGGTTTGGGAATGTAGGGGTTGACTGGGAGTGGGGGACCACTACATGGATTGAAGTGAGGAAGGGGTTACCAATTAAATAATTAGGCAACCATGAACTTTGGAATTAATATAAAGTGGGGAATAAACTTTTTGAGACTTCGATGCTCACCATAGTCTCCTGAATAGATTGAATTTTCATTTCGAGCCTCTTGATGACTAGTTCTAGTGTCTCCTCTACTATCTACTTCCTTGATACAAAATTTGTTTCTCTCGGTAGTGGTTGGGGCACCATTCCTCCAAAAAAATATACATGCCTCCCTTGTCTAACTTCACCAACAATCCCCGACCAAGACCTGACTTCCATATGAAAATCTTCTTCAGTTAATATGAACTTTTGGGGCCTCATTTGAAATGTGTCGGGATGGACAGACTTCGGACGTATCTAGGTATTTCCATGCCTAATGTCAAACCATATTTCCGACAAGTGGTCATAAAGTAGAAACTTTGGGACCCTTTGTGTGGCCTTGATGACTTCCAACATCTTCTTGTACCATCCGATAAAGGAGGCCTCATTGATTTCTTTGATACTTGGGTCCCCTGGGGTCTGCCAAGGAACATACTGGAGAGCAAGTGGTCAATATTTAGTAATTAGATCCATTTCCCAACCCTTTGGTGGGAACCATTTCCACATGGCCAATGAAATGAAAATATATCCATAAATGAAGTGGGTGGCTCTCTTATATACATCTTCACAAGCCTAAAACAATTATTGAAGTAGAAAGCTGCAACAATTCAACTACGTGCCCTTCACACAGTTCTCCGCGACTGAAATATTATCCAACACGCACTCGCCTCTTGAGAAATGGTGCATAAGCTTCCTAGAAATAATATATTAAACAAATTTTACATTGGTCTTATTGATTGGCTCTACTAAAGAACCCTTGTCCCCTCTCTGTGTATCATACCTGTTATAGTAATTTTCGTTTCCTGTCTTCTTCATGCTCTTGGATGCTGTTTGAAATGCAATGGATACAATGACTCCAAGAGCGGATAGACTCGTGAGCCTTTGAAGGTCAACAACATGTATCATATATTCCTTGTCAAGCCATAAAGACCCTCCATGCATCCTATTGATGAGAAGTTTTGTACACTTCATAATGGCTCCTGTCATCCCAAATATGGGAAGACTCCTTAGGTTTAGTGGCTTCGACCTATGAATTCCCCTGAAGTCCTTTGTAACCTTGATTGATTGACTTCCATCGGCCTTGAATACTGGTTCGATGTAGACCTCTCGATGAAGTGTTGGAAACTGGAAAGAGTTTGAGAGGTCGTTATCGACGAGCACTTCTTTATCATATTTTCCTTAGAGGTGCTCTCTCTTCGTGATTTGTTAATCTAGTTAAAATTCTAGGAAAAAGATCACAGTCTTAGTCATTTTTCTAGTGTAATGTTGATATAAAAAAACCACAGTGGGCTTGAATTCGGGTTGGGAAAATGGGAAATTGGAAGCAAACTCCAGACTTGGAAAGTCTACCACCTTAGCTCTTGGTTTTGAGAAAATTATCATTGTCATGTAAATTAAATAGAAAATATTGATACGAAATTTCTGACTAGACCGCTTAACTAATTAATATGATAAATTTTCCGACTCAGTCTCAATCGTGGTAATACTGATGACGGCTGAGCTAGACCTGACACATATGACACAAAAATGAAAAAGGAAGGTCGAATTGATGGGTAATTATGGTGCTGTGATGGGAGGTGGTTAGAAGTTGATGATAGGTATTATTAGAAATATTTAGCCCAAATTCAAACTGACACCGAGAATTATTTCTTAATTATTATGGATACGACTCCTAACACGTGTGGCTCCCTGAACACAAGCGGTGGGGTTGAAATACCTCTGTAACTGAAAGAGACCTGACAGTAGTGTTATTATGGATCAACCAAATTGACAACTAAATTAACTGACATAACTAATATATGACAAAGAACTAACTGACTTTGCCTAATCCTACCTACAATATCCTTTCAGAGATGCAATTAATTGGGTGTGGAATGTTCAAGCCTTGGAAGGGTTTTAAGCGTGCACCATCCACCCATCCTGGTAGTAAGACACCATCCAGTTGCACAAGCTCAACAACTATTGATTCCTTCACTTTCACAATAATAAAGGGTCCCAACTAATGCATTTGTAGCTTCCCAGGTGATGAGCTCCATCATTAGACATATTTGGAGGGGTTAATAGTCACCTTTTTGCCTTCTTAGATCTCTTTTTCTTGCATTTTTATTATTATTTGGGTTTATGATGCTAGTATAGGTGGTGATTAAGGCTAACATACTCTGAGTGCCTAATTTAAGGTTGAGTGCAGAGAATCATGATTTATTAAGCATTTTTATAAAGATTTTATCACAAATACTTGGAGGATACAACAAGGAGAAATTATAGGAGGATTGTCCACCCTCAAAGGTAGCCTAAGGATCCAAAATATTATCTCCAAAAATTCAAATTCCACAAGCAGTCGAAGGATCCATATGAATTCTCTCTAGCAATTCAAATTCCAGAGGCAACCGAGCAACTCAAAGAGGAGAGCACTCAGTCTTGCTTTACTTGGAGTCTAGTGGAATCAATCACCATTTTATAGGGTGCTGTTGGTAGCTGCCCTGTAGAATAAATAGAGTAGAGCTAGAGCTAGGAAGAGTTAGTCTATCCTAGTCTCGCTTCCATTCAGAATTATTGTTGTGAACTATTGAATATTTTTGTTTTATTCAGGGATCGAAACTTTCAGAGATGTATGCAGTTATTCTTTTATGAAATGAGTAGACTGGTTTCATTTGATTGATTTAAGTTCAGAGGGCTAGGCTCGTGGGTTAGGGCCCAATCCATGTGCCTCAGCTTATCTGTTGTTATTATCTTTTCCTTTATGTCATTTAGCTAGTTTTTCCTCTATCATTTAAGTTAGATCTACTTCTGATAAGTTTCATTGCTTTTTAGTTTTTGTGCTGCAGTAGTTTTAATTGCTTATGCATAGTGAAATAGAGGAAAAACTCCAAAAATATGGTCAAGTATCCACCGTCTCATATCTGTCAATAGAGTTCGAGTAGGGATAGACCTTCCCACAGGCCAAAATTTCTTTCTGTTCGAGTTCGGGAAGAATTTGTATTACTAAGTCCAAGCCTTTCCTTCACTATTTCATCCCGCATTTCTATCTGTTTCCTGTACATGAATCTGCAGGTGTGCTTCACTTATGAGGATTGCTCTTATGCGTCCATTTCCCTCTTTTACTTCTCACCTTAGCACTGCACTTACCTTATTTCAAACACCCTTAAGCTCTTCAGCCTTACTTCTCTGTTTTTCTCTGTTCACGGCTGCCTTACCCTTTTTACGAAAAACACGTGAAAAGCCATACAGAACCACCGAAAACCCAACCTCCACCTTTTCTCCTCAAGACTCTCACCACCCTACATCGCACTTCACAAATCGTAACATTTAATTTTTACTTTAACACTTACCGCTTGTTATTTGCAATTGCGATATTGCGAAATCGAAAATCGCACTTCGCAAATCTTAGCTTTTACCTTGAACTCTTACTGCTTGTTCTTGTGATTGCGATATTACGACATTGCGTATCGCAAATCGTAACTTTTCCCTTTCTTCTTTTCACCGCCATGTCATCTGCATTGCAAATCGCAACCCACAACCTCTACCATATCGCAAATCGCACTTCGTTGAACTTACCACATCGCAGATCGCAGCCCACAACCTTTACCGCATCGCAAATCACAATTTGTGCATTTTACTTCATTCCATTAAGTCCTTATCGCTATCCTTTTAAACCTTTGATATTGCAATTTGTGACCTGCCACGTCACTCGTCGCACTTCGCACTTCACACAATTTAGTTTATTCCATTAAGTCCTTATTTCTATCCATTTAAAATTGCGAAGTTGCGATTGCGACATCGCACATCGCGGAATTTGTCCTCCATCGCACTCCGCCATTGCACTTTTGGGTTCTTTCCACTCCAAAGTCATTTCTCATGTTATAATAATTTTTTCTAAGGGTTTAACCCCCTCTTTCTGCTTCCAAACCTCATTTCATGTGTTAAACCCCCCATTAGTGCTCTTAGCCCTTTTCTTCTTTCTAAGATGAAAATTAACTCTTTTTAGTTAGAATTAAGTCATGGATAGTTTAGTTGCATGGATAAGCGCATTGTAGATATATCATAGGATAAGTAGAATGCTTTTAGCCGTTTGACCAAGTTAAGTGTGGTTAAGAATTAGTTTCCTTTCTGCCATTTGTTTTTAACAAGTTAGCTTAGTTTCTTTTCAGTCATTTCCCTTTTTTCCAATTAAATTAGTTTCATTCTCGTCATTTCGTTTCAACACTTTAGTTTGATTTCCTTTCTATCATTTCCTTCTAGTAATTTAATCTCGAGTTGTTCTCATAATTTAAGAAATAACACCCTTTCGTAAATCAGAAGAGGATGACATGAACATAATGCATCTGCTATGTATATATCACTGTCACCTCAAAGTTTGTACGAACCCCGGGTTGATAAAGTAAAGTACGGCAACCCCTGGGAGTTGCAACAATCTTGGTGCAATACCAGGGTTCACCACTTTTTGGCGCCGTTGCTGGGGAGGTGTCTAGTATATATATTGATTTTGTTTTAACATTCTTTTCTGCTTTCCTTTCTTTTCATATCACTTTATAAATATTGAAAAAGTGAAAAAAATACCTTATTTTCATGCCTCGTAGGACTAGGAATACTCAAAGACAAGCCTTACTTAAAACCCCCACATCACCTCCTAGCCACCCTTCACTCTTCTTCAGTGGAAGTGAGATTGAACCCCCTATAGGAGAGCCCTCTAAACATTTTGAGGATCCTATTAGGGAAGAAGAAGAAGACCTTGTTTCAACTGAGGGACTTGTTTCACCTATCTTAAACATAGCTGGGACCCAGAGAGCATTTCCCATAAGAGAGGAAGATGGGGACACTAAGATGAAAAAAATTAGCCCCTCAACTCTTCCACACTTCCATGGACTTACCTCTGAGGACCCTAACACATTCATGTTTGAATTTGCTGTTGTCTATAGGAATTATGACTACACTTCTGATGATCGGAAGTTAAAGCTATTCCCAACCACCCTTAAGGATGCAGGCTTGTGCTGGTTCATGGGTCTGCTTGGGGATAACATCACTACTTGGGCACAGATGGAAGATACCTTCAGCAGAAAGTACAAAGACTACTGTAGGTCCAAGGAAACTAAGGATGAGATATTTAGGATGACTCTAGGGCCTGATGAATCCTAAAGGATTATGAAGAGAGGTTTCAATTGAACTATAAGAGAGCTAACTGTACTCTTGATCCTGTCTCACTCAAACTTGTACTTATTCGAGGGATTAGTGAACAGATGATAGAAACCTTGAATATGTTATCAAGAGGAGATATCTACCAAAAACCCTATGAAACAATAAAAACTGTCTTTCAGAACCATTCTAGGGAATTTAGGAAGAAGGGCAGAGTTAGCCAAAGTACGTCCAATACCCCTTCCTCTTTTGCCTTCATAAAACATGAGATTGGAAAGTTGCTAGAGGAATTCAAGAGTGACATGCTGCACACCTTTGCTTTGAAAATGGACACAATGTAGCTCAAAAGGAAGCAAGAGGAAGCATAGATAGCCCTGGCCATATTTTGTCCTAGATGTACGAGGAAACACCCAAGAAATGAATGTCCACTGAATGTCATAGAGGTTTGCTTAGTCTGTGAAGAGAATCATGCCATAGACAAGTGTCCCTCCTTACATGGACTTAAAGCTGTATATCAAGGTGGGGAAACAATTCCAGATAAACTCTGTTTCATCAACCAAAGAAGGCCTCAGGGCCCTTGGCCATATCAACAAGGTATGCAAGGTGCACCTGACTCTTACTATTACAAAAATCAGAGTGCACCCATGCAATCTTGGTACACCCCCACTCCTCTATCCTGGTCTACACCTCCTACTTGGCCTTCCAACCCTTCATATCATCCTCAGCTAGTAAACCAACAATTTCATCAGTATGTTCCACAAAAACCTCAGTGGAACAATCCATCCCAAGGGTGGAGGCCTCAACAAAATCAACTACCTGCTCTAATTCCTCCACCCCAACCTCAACCTCAACTTACTCATGCTGCTCCACCTAGGCTACCTATACCTGCACAACCCAATCCGAACTCGAACAACAGACAAGCACAACAGGCTCCCATTGGAGAAACATAGCATCCAGCTTATGCTGTGGAGATATAGAAGGTTAATCTCAGGTCGGGAAGAGTACTCCTAGACAACCATCCCCCATATCCACCTGTAGAGGTTGAGGAGGAAAAGGAAGAAGATAACACTTAGATCCAACAACCTCCTTTTCCTGAGCGCTTGATCCACCCTAGTCAGCACACCCCAGAGGAGACTGAACTCTTGGGAGAATTGGAAAATTTGTGTTTAAAGATACCACTTCTCTAGGCCATCAAGGATGTTCCTATATACAATAGGATCATCAAAGAAAAGTGCTTCAAGTAACCTGGAAGGAGGAAAAGAGATACCCCCACCATCAATGTGGTAGGACAACTGTCTGACATGATGCTGGGGAAGGTGATATTTCCAAAATACCTAAACCTCGGTAATCCAGTTGTTGATTTACATATAGATGGTGTTATAGTCCCGAACACTCTGATTGATTTAGGGGCTTCCATCAATATAATGGCCAAGGAAACTATGTTGAAACTTAATCTCCAAGGGACTTTGAGGAAAACCACAACAATTCTGCAACTTGCAGATCGGTCCATAGTAACTCTAGAAGGAATTGTTGAGGATGTTATGGTTACCATTGAATCTTGGGAGTATCCTACATATTTCCTGGTCCTGCAGCCAAAAACCAAGTTTAATGGTTATCCTCTCATCTTAGGGATACCTTGGTTAGCCACTGTAGACGCTTATATTAGTTATCAGGCCAGAAACATGACTATCAAAAATGGGCCTTTGTCTAAAAAACTAGTGTTACATCCTCCAGCCCAGCCTTCCATTGATCATGATCTCCCTATATGGTTGGAGGATGAAGAAGATGAGTTATACAACACTGCCCCTATGTGTACCGTAGATGCTATCCTTAGAGGGGGGAAAATTTATGAAGATGAACTCATCGACCATGCCATTCAAAACCAGTCCTCCACTAACACTCCTCTAAAAACCCTAGTCAAAGAGTCTGAAAGCCAATCTTGGATGGAAGTGCAATAAGTTGAGGAAACCTCTGAAACCACCAAGGCTGTCGAGTTTGGCCCATCCAAATCTATGAAAATCAACCCAAACCTCTCAAATGAAGAAGAGAAGCAGTTATGCCAGCTTTTGAAAGAAAATATTGAAGCATTTTCTTGGGATTACAAGGACATAAAATGGGTGCATCCTTCAGTATGCAGACATCGGATTTACATCAAGGAAGGATGCAAGCCTGTGAGGCAACCCTAAAGAAGAATGAACCCGACTCTAAATGACATAGTCAAAGAAGAGCTACAGAAACTATTGGATGCAGGGTTCATATATCCTATTTCCGACAGTGAGTGGGTATCTCCTCTTGTCCTAGTCTGGAAGAAGAATGGGAAGTGGCGAATTTGTTTTGATTATCGAGAACTTAACAAAGCCACCAAGAAAGACCATTTCCTTTTGCCACTTATAGACCAAGTCCTGGATGGCCTTGCAGGGAAGAAGTTCTTTTCCTTCTTAGATGGGTTCAATGGGTACAATCAAATTCAAATAAGCCCTAAAGACTAGGATAAGACTACTTTCACCTACCCTTGGGGTACCTTTGCTTATAGAGTCCTACCCTTTGGGTTATGCAATGCCCCAACCACCTTCCAGAGAGCTATCTTGAGCATCTTTTTTGAGTTAGTCCATGACTCTGTTGAAATTTACATGGATGATTTCACACCATATGGGGATGACTTCCAGGAAGCTCTCTCTAATTTGGGAAAAGTAATAAGAAGGTGCATTGAGATGCATCTCTCGTTGAGCCCAGAAAAGTGTGAATTCCTAAAGAAAGAAAGGGTTGTATTAGGACACTCCATATCCCAAGCAGGAATACCGGTAGACCTGAACATAATCACTATCATCAAAAGGGTACCTGCTCCTCAAAAGTAGAAAGATCTCAGGAGTTTCTTAGGCTTAGTTGGTTACTATAGAAGGTTCATCAAATATTTCAGCAAGATGGCTTCGCCATTATTTGGGCTATTGGCTAAATATTTTGAGTTTATTTGGTCCAGTCCTTGTCAAGAGGCTTTTGAGCTCATTAAGAAGCATTTGACTACTGCCCCCATCCTCTGAGGTCCAAATTGGACTCTGCCTTTCCACATCCACACTGATGCATCCGAAAAAGCTGTAGAGGCAACATTAGGAAAATTAGAGGACAAAATCCATTATGCCATTTATTTCATTAGCAAGAATTTGTCCAAAGCCGAGCTGAATTATACTATTACTGAGAAGGAGATATTAGGCATTCTCCATGCATTGAACAAATTCAGGCATTATGTCACTGGATATCAGACCTTTGTTCACACTAAACAATGTTATTGATGAAATGGGAACTCTAGCCTAAAAAGACTCAAAAAACATGAAAAAACTCCCCAAAAACAAAAAGTGTGTATTCCAGAACGCATTTGTTTTTTTCTCAAGGTCAAATTTCACGTTTATATAAAATTATGCTAAAAACGAAATTGTTTCTTGAAAAAATGATTTAAAAAACACCCTCAAAACAAAACGAATTGATGCTGGAGTAACAAAAAAAAACATTGTGTCACACTTTTGACACATTGTAACAATGGAATTAAAGAAAACATATTAGGACATTGAAAAATCATAAAATTTTAAATTTTTTGATATATGATGTTAAATATAAACAAAATCATGTCTGAAGGGCTTATCATTTCGAACAAATTTTATCCATGTTGTTAAACATAAAATATCTTGACTCTAAACAACTCTAAAATTGTAAATATTTTCAACCATAACATTAAAGATAAAATTTCGCAGTGCATAAAAACCTTAATGACAAGTTGTAAATCTCAAGTTTTTAAATCTTAAGTTTTCAAGATACTTGAACCATGAAATTATGGAAAAATTATATGACTTAAACAATTTTTAAAAATGAACAAGTAAATGAAAATTTTATTATTCATATATTTGTTTGTTTATATATAAAAACATATTTTTTAATTTTTTCATTGTTTTTATATATTTTAAATTATAATTGTTTTAGTTTTAAGAAAATAAAAATTAAATATTAAAATCTTCTTATATATGTTTGTTTATATTTTAAAACACACACACACACACACACACACACACACACACACACACACACACACACATATATATATATATATATTTTAATTGTTTTTTTATATATTTTAAATAAGAATTGTTTTAATTTAAAAAAAATAAAATAAAATATATATATATATATATATATATATATATATATATATATATATATATATATATATATATATATATATATATATATATATTTTATATTTGTTTTTTTATTTTTTAAAACATATTTTTTAATTTGTTTTTATTGTTTTTTTTTTTTTATTTTAAAATTTTAATTGAATAGTTTTTTTTTTATTTTTTTTATTTTTATTTTTATATTAAACAATACATTTTTTTTTTTTTTTTTTTGACAAGGTCGGTTGCTGGTTGATATATTCAAAAGAAAAAAGGAGGGAGACGGATCTCCAGTTTTACAATATGGCTTTGGTAAATGCATGACCAACAACAGATGCAGTTTATGCCAAATTCTGCTTTACATTTTGCTTCCGTCGCTGTGTAGAAGAAGGAGGCAGTATAAATTCTGACAAACTGCCATAAAATGAAACAGATTTTACATTTCATATTTTTTTTTTGCAGATATGCCGCTTTTGCCGCCTGTTGAGATAGAGATAGCGCTGCTTAACTAATTCAAAAGGTATTTTGTTTGAAGTTCTTTGACTTGTCTTCAGAACAGCTTGCGTAGCTGACAAGGACGAAACCAAGGTTGCAAGAGGACAAAATCTGGGGCAGAGGAACTCTGTCTGTGCGAGCAGATATGCAGAATTCATGGAGCAGTGTCCAAGATGCGTCTGAGATCGGTAGAGAGAAGATGGGAAGAGATCAACTGGAGTAAGTGAACATTCATTTGAGCACGAAATGTTGAGAAAACAGAGGGCGCAGAGCTTAATGGGTTTTAAAAGGGCGATCCAGAGAGAGTTAGATTTTGATGCTGAGAAGGTTACATCTGTGGGGGTCAACGCCATTAGACAGAAGGCATGAGTTTGAATCTTCACAGAGAAGCTGGGCAAAGGACTTCGGAGTCCACGAGTAGTGATCTGCTGTGGGGTGGATCTGCTTAGAGAGTAGGACCAGATCATGGCAAGAAAAAGTGTTGGTCAGAGCCATTGCACCGGAGGGTACCAACAGAGTGGGAACATGCTTTATTTGCCAAATCATCAGCAGATTTATTGAGAGATCGAAGGACATGGTAATAAAGATTGCCATTCATCTGCTGGTCCAAAGAGTGGCAACGCTCAATAATTTGCTGCAGAAGCAGATTTTGGGCTTTTCTGTTACTAATCATCAGACCAATGACAATGGCAGAGTCTCCAATTATAATAGCCTTGGTTATACCAAGTTTCTGAAGCTGGAGCAAACCTTGAAGGAGGGCGAATGCTTCAGCCCTGTTGTTTGAAGCAGAGCCCAGACCCCATTCATAATCAGTTAACACATCTCCATTACCGTTGCAAATAAATCCTCCAGCCCCGACCATTCTTGGATTAGATTTGGAGGCTCCATCGAAAAAAAGATAGTGGGTATTGCAATTCCTGAGCCATCGAGCAAATTCTTCATCTTTCATCCGAATTTTCCATCCACATCTGGAGCTGTTTCTGCTATTGGGATCACTTCTGTTTTGTTCTATGTTGCTTCTGTCTAGAATAGGCCCAATATAATTCCTTTCTTCGACATTTAGATCCAACACCTTTGGATTCCCATGACATTTTGTGGACAGAACTTCCAAGTTGAGGTTCCAAGCTTTGTTATAGAGTTTTCTAACATTAGTTTCTTTACCTTTGAAGATCATTCTGTTTCTTGCCAGCCAGATGTTCCAAAGAAGGGTACAGGGCAAGGCATTCCAGACCCGTCGAGCTGTGTTGTTTGCTTTTTTTCCCCCCGGGTAACTTTTTTTCCATATGTGTAGCACTTCAGATATGTTAGTGCCAGGCGCCCAAGGGGGGTTATGACTCCGAAAAGCTTCCTTCCAGCAGGATGAAGCAAAAGGGCAGTCTATAAATAGATGCTAGCTTGTCTCTTCTTCACTTTGGCAGTTTGGACAGTGAGATGGTCCATTTATTCCTTGCTTTCTGAGGTTCTCTGCAGTGAGGGCTTTCCCTCTTAGGAGGATCCATAAGAAGAATTTGATTTTTGGGAGAGTTTCTGCCTTCCAAACAAGTCTCCATTGTGCCCAGATTTCCATGGGATACTCGTTGATGCAGATCTGATGATAAGTAGCCTTAATAGTGTAGATTGTGCCTGAAGGATCCCATTGAAAGTCATCAGCAAGGTAGCGTTTGGAAGGGGCTATACCATGAAGGTAGACTTTCAGGTTGTTGAGATTGATTTCTGTATCTGCAGGTATGTGAGGGAAAGTCCAACCTTTCCAGGTCTGAGAGTGGGCTTCCCATTGTGATATCTGGTCCAGAGTTTGAATCCCTGCACTGCTGAAGAGAGCTAGAATCTGCTGAGTACCAGGTCTTCAACTTATGGGCTGTTGCCCCATTATTTTGTCTTCCCCAATTCTGATGTAGCTACCGCCTTTGGGCACTTTGGAGGTGTTTTGTTCAAGAAATGGTATAGCTTTCTTACACATCCTCCAGATTTTTGAGCACGCTTTGTTAGGGAGCTCATGATCCAATAGCTGGTGCCTTGGGTAGTCGAGATATTTTTTTTCTAGAACTGTTTTCCACCAAGCATTCCTGCCAGATATAAGTCTCCAAACCAGCTTTCCAGCAAAGGAAAGATTTAGGAATTTAGAGGATCTGATTCCCAGCCCTCCATTCTCGCATGGCTGAGTGACCTGCTTCTAGCTTACCAAGTTGTTGTTTTTTTTTATTTATTTTTTATTTATTTTTTATTTTTTATTTATTTTTTATTTTTTTATTTTTCAGTTCTCCCTCCTTGCCAAAGAAAATGACGAAGGCGAGCATCCATTTTAAATTGAAAATTGGCAGGGGCTTGTAAGAGCGTAAAACAGTACAAGGGCAGGGAGGAGAGGCCTGCTTTAAGAAGAATTATGCACCCTGCAGGATTAAGCCAAGAGGTGCCCCAATGCTGTATCTTCCTTTTCATCTTGTCGATAATAACTTCCTAGGCTGTAGCTTTCAAGTTGCCTACACTCACAGGCATGCCCAAATAAGTAAATTGCTCCCAATTCAACTTACATGGAACCCCAAAAGTTGTAGCAATCCTATGGAGAACTTGTGCCGAAGTGTTCCACCCATAAATACAGCTCTTAATATAATTTATCAGACCTCCAGAGTAGCTCATATATTTATCTAGGAGAGCTTTAAAACGACGGACGATGATGTTTGAGGCTCCCCCCATTAGAAGAGTATTTTCAGCAAACTGAGAGTGATTAATGTTCTTGACTCCATTATCAAATTTGATCCCGGTGATGAGGCCCATGCGACGATTGTAATCCAGAGCTCTACTAAAAGATTCAGCCATCAAAATAAAGAGATAAGGTGAGAGGGGGCAGCCTTGTCTAAGACCACGAGAGGATTGAAAGGATGGTCCAGGTCTGCCATTGAGAAGAGGGGAGATCCAAGGTCCTGTAATGCAGGCTTTGATAAGGCTAATAAAGGATGTGGCAAATCCCATTTTTTCAAGCACAACAAATAGGAAGGAATGCTTGACACGGTCAAAAGCATTGGCTAAGTCTAACTTTAAGATGAAGCCTTTCTCATTTCGGGTTTGACTGGAGTGAATAGCCTCTTGGACAAGAAGGATGGAGTTCGAGATTTGCCTATTGGCCATAAAACCCCCTTGATTTTCAGATATAAGAGTGGGAAGGATAGGTTTTAGGCGAGTAGGCAAGATTTTTGTCAAAATTTTATATGATGAGTTGCACAACGAGATGGGGCAAAAACGAGAGAAGGTCAAAGGTCGATTTTCTTTAGGGATAAGGGCAAGGTGGGTTGCATTAGTGAATCCTCCGATTTTGCATTTACGTTGGATCCATATTAGCATCTTGACAAGATATTTTTTAATTATTCCCCAGTATGTTCTATAGAAGCAGATTGGAAAGCCATCTGGACCTGGGGCTTTATCTGGCTGAAGAGCCCAGATGGCATCATGTATTTCATCTTCATTGATTTCCTTAGTCAAATCTGCATTAATATCCTCATTGATTCCTTTGGGCATATGCTGTAGGAGGTCTGAATAATCCTCTGTTTCCTTGGTCTCAGTTAAAAGAGTGCTGTAATAGATTGAGGCAGTTTGCTTGATAGCTGCTTGGGTTTTTTGAGGGCAGCCTTCCTCATCATTGATCATGGTGACATTATTTCTGACTTTCCTGACAGTTGCTTGCTTATGGAAAAAAGCTGTATTTTTGTCTCCTCCTTGAAGCCAAAGCTGTCTTGACTTAATTCTCCACTTCTGTTCTTCTTCTCTATTAACCCGGTACAACTGATAATATATGTCATTTTCTAATGCTTTGTCCTCGTGGGACAGCCTGTTCTCCTCTATTTTCCTGTGATTTTCGTTCAATTTATTTTTTAGCTCAACTTTGACATTTTCTGGTTCTTTGTAATGCTGCTTCACCCATTCCTTCAAGGCATGTTTTGTATTCTTCAGTTTGCATTCCCAAATAAACCTGGTGATCCTTCTATATGATTTTGCTAGAATGTTTTGACAATCTGATCCACAATGGGATTGCTGCGCCAAAGAGAGTTGTATTTGAAAGGCAACGGCTCCAAAGGACAATGTGCTTCAAGGATAATGTTAATGGGGTAGTGATCGGAAGCTAAATAAGGCAGGATTGCAGCATGAGCAGTAGAGAACTTAGAGAGGAAAGAAGTGTTTACCAGAATTCTGTCAAGGCGCTCCATTATGTTATCTCTACCCAGCCTGCGGTTGTTCCAAGTGTACCTCCGATTTTTTGGGATGATATCTACTAAATCACACTCTTGCATGATGTTTTCCAGCTTTGCTCTATAAGGATCGTGTGTAAATGTGCCTCCTCTTTTTTCATTGGAGTGTAATATAAGATTTAGGTCGCCCCTAAGGATGATGTTTCTGTTGTCTTCAGCTTGGATGTCTTCTTGTAGTGTGGCCCAGCACTGCTCTTTTTCTCTGAAATGATTCGGTGTATAAATTTTATAAATGACTATTTGCTTGTGCTCTTCGTGCTTTTCTAATATGACTTTAATCCTGTAAGGATTGATAGTTTTGGATGTGCATATCCAAGTATTTTTGTTCCACATAGTGGTGATACCACTAGAAGCTCCTCTTGCTTCACATATTTGTCCCTCATAATGCCTGAGCTGTTCTATAATTCTAGTCATCTCGTGCAATCTTTGCTTTGTTTCCTGAATCATTACAATTCCTGGCTTCTCATGGTCTGTAAGATCTTTCAGGGCAGCAATTTTTGAGGGGTGCCCCAGTCCCCTACAATTCCATGATATAACTTTCATCATTGAGTATTTAGATTTCAGAGGGATGCTTGTCCCCCTTGCTCCTTATGTGTTGCTTCTTTGCTATTTTGACTCAATATATAAGTTTCTATGGGGTTTTGAGTTCCCATGGCGATGTCTTTTTGAGCATTTTCATCTCTTTACTGTTTGCTTGATTTCCTGCCAGGTCCTTTTTTTTGGGACTCTTGATTGACTCCATGCTCTTTCGAGGAGCTTCTAGTAGTTCGGGGTGGGGGGGGGGGGGGGGGGTCTGGAGAATGGGAGAGAGAGGAATGAGAAAGGGAGAAAAGGATGGGAGGGTCATTTTCAAGGGGGATCAGGGGGGTCATTTTCAGGGAGAGAGAGGGCGCCAAGGGATTTGAAGATATCAGGGAAGGACCAGAGATTGGCCCCGGGGTGGGGAAGATGGGCGAGACAAGAGGAGAGGAGGGAGGAGGGACAACTGAGGAGGAAGCTTTGGGCGGAGCTGAAGGGGGGTTAGGCTTGGGAGGGGCAGATTTAGGAGGAGCCTCTTCATAGATTTCTTTCAAGCCAGAGGCAGTCTTTTTTTTTTTTACATTTTCCCATTTCTCTTCAGATTGAGAAGGTTCATCATTAACTATTTTGGAACAGCGATTGGAAAAATGGCCGTATTCGTGACATACCTTGCATTTGAAAGGAATTTGTTCGTAGTCCAGTTGTTGAATATGCGTCCATTCGTCCACCTTTAGTTTGATTGCTTCTGGAAGACCCTTGCCGAGATCTACTTCAACACATATACACGCACATGCCTGCATATTATCCTTGGGCTCGCTCTGATCAATGTATTTTCCAACAGCATTGCTGATGGCTCGAACCGAGTCATCTCCCCAGCAGTGGAGTGGGAGATGCGGAAGACGAACCCAAACCGGAACAGCATTAGGGAAATCCAGCTCAGGATTGAAGTCTGGAGTCCATTTGTTCAGATACAATCCACGAGAGTCCATGAAGTACGACCCATTTCTGAAGATTAAGTCCTTGTCTGCTCTAGATTCGAAATGGAAAGTGTAATAACCTTTTCCACAGAAATGAATGGAGATTTTACCATTAACTTTGTCTGCCCAGTTTCTTTTGATCCATCGTTGAACTATTTTCGGGGAAGGCCAAAGGCCAGTGAACTGACCGATGAGTCCCCGCTCAGCTAAAGAGAGTGCAGCCATTCGTGGAAGTGTGGGAGGGAGGTTAACCTCTTGCAACTCATCCAGTTTCTTGACAAACTTGGACAGCGCAGGGTGAATTCTCTGAGGTTGAAGATATTTGACCAATGCAGAAAATGCATCTACTGTAGATTGATCAGCAAGGCCCTCCGTAGCAGCATTCGGGGAGGCCATGGAAGGCCAGAGGCCAGAGGCCTCGCGCAAGGAGGAAAATACCAGCAGTTGGCTGCTAGGTCAAAGGAATGCGCAGGCAGGGCGCGCGCTCAGCTCGATTATCTCCCAGGTAACAATACATTTTTTTTTATTATAATAGTTTTTGTTTATTTATTTATTTATTTTAAATGATTTGTGTTTGAAAAAAATAAAATAAAATAAAAAATAATTTGCTGCTCGCTGGGGGCTGGAGGTAGGCTGGGCAGCCCTCGACGGTGCCGCCCGATCGGCCTCTGGCCCCTGGTTGGGCAGAGGGTGATTTTGAAAATAACCACCGACTGGGTGGAGGGTGATTCTTGGAATCGCCCTCTGCCTAGCCAGGGGTGATTCTCAAAATCTCCCTCCGCCCAGCCGGGGGTTATTCTCAGAATCGCCCTCCGCCCAGCCAGGGGTGATTCTCGGAATCACCCTCCACCCAGCCAGGGGTGATTCTCGGAATCGCCCTCCGCCTAGCCAGGGATGATTCTCGGAATCGCCCTTTGCCCAACTGGGGGTGATTCTCGGAATCTCCCTCCGCCCAGCCAGGGGTGATTCTCGGAATCACCCTATACCTAGCTGGGGGCCGGAGGCAGGCCGTGCGGCGTCATCGAGGGCTGCCCAGCCTGCCTCTGCCCCCCGGCTAGGTTGAGGCAGGCTGGGCAGCCCTCGATGGCACCACCCGGCAAGCCTCCGACCCCTGGCTAGGTGGAGAGAGATTCTCGAAATCACTAGGCCGGTCGGGTGGTACCGCTGAGAGCTTTCCAGCCTACCTCCAACCCCCGGCTGGGCGGAGGACGATTCCGAGAATTTCCCTCCACCTAGACGCGGGTCGGAGGCAGGCTGGGCAGCCCTCGACGGTGTCGTCTGACCTACCTCTGGCCCCCAGCTGGGCAGAGGGCGATTCCAAGAATCACCCTCGGCTGGGCGGAGGGCGATTCCGAGAATCACCCCTGGTTGGGCCGAGGGTGATTCTCGGAATTTCCCTTCGCCCAACCGGGGGCTGGAGGCAGGCTGCGCAGCCCTCGAGGATGTTGCTCAGCCTACCTCTGGCCCTCGGCTGGGTGGAGGGCAATTCCGAGAATCACCCTTGGCCATTCTCCCCCGACAGGGCAGAGGGTGATTCTCAGAATTTCCCTCCACCTAGCCAGGGGTTGGAGGCAGGCCGGGCGATGCCGTCGAGGGCTGCCTAGCCTGCCTTCGACCCACAGCTGGGTGGAGGGCGATTCTTGGAATCATCCTCTGCCCAGCTGGGGGCCGGAGCTAGGCTGGGTAGCCCTCGATGGTGCCGCTCGACCAGCCTCTGCTCCCCAGCCGGGCGGAGGGTGATTCCGAGAATCTTCCTCCGCCTAGCAGGCGGCTGGAGGCCAGCCGAGTGGCACCATCGAGGCCTGCCCAACCTGCCTCTACCCAGTCGGGGGTGGAGGCAGGCTGGGAAGCCCTCGACGACATCGCCTGGCCTACCTTCGGCCCCTGGCAGGGTGGAGGGTGATTTCGAGAATCGCTCTCGGCTGGGCGGAGGGCGATTCTAAGAATCACGCTCGGCTGGGTGGAGGGTGTTTCCGAGAATCGCCCCTGGCTGGGCAGAGGCCGGCCGGGTGGCATCGTTGAGGGCTGCCCAGCCTGCCTTCGGCCCCCGGCTGGGCAGAGGGTGATTCTCATAATTGCCCTCCGCCCGGCCGGGGGCCGAAGGCAGGCCGGGCGACGCCGTCAAATGAAGGAGATTGGGTTTTGGATCTATTTTCAGGTTCAGGTAAGTTTTATTATACAAATTTAAATTTAAATATTTATTTTTTACTTTTTATGTCTTTATACTAATTTTATTACTTATTTCTTTTGTACTTGATGATTAGGTACAACACTAGCATTTTTCCTACCAAAAGAAAGAAATTGCATTGCCATTGAGAAAGACCCAATGCAATGAAAATTTATTCAACAAAGAATTAATGCTCTTGAATTCCTTCCAGATGTGAAGCAAGAAGTTGGTTTGAGAAAAGGGGATTTTAAAGAATCACGTGTGGCAAAAAAAGCAAAGGAACCTCAACCACCATTATATGGAATGATTGCAAAGGGACACTTTGGAAGATTTGCAGACATGAAAGATCCATTAGAAGATGACAATGACCAAAATGAAGTAGAAAATGTTGCGGAAGAAGCCATCAATGATGTTCTAGATGATGTTGAACATGTATTAGTTGATATTGTAGAGGATCTTTAAGTTACGCTTGCAAACAAAGCACATTTTTGAGATCTATTAATCAATTTTACTTGTAATGTTTAGACTTTGATATTTTATGAGAAGAATTCTTATTTTTTGCAAAAAACATGTGATTACTATTATTTTTTGACATAAAATTCAATAAAAATGATATTTTCTTAGGTTTTTCTGTTAATATTTTCCCAAAAATTAGTTTATTTAACATGTTTTTTTTAACAAAAACTCTCTAAAAGTGTATTTTTTGCATTCTATTTGTATTGAAAATTTGTTTTTTTTTTGTCATATCGTTCAAAATATTGGTTTTTTAGCGACAATTATTTGATGTGCATTGAAAAATTAATTAGCAATACATAAACTTGTAGAAAATATAAACTTTATAATATTGACCCTTTTTTCATTTTTTATCTATGTGAAAAAGTGAAGATACCATTACAAATTTTTATTTTTATTTTTTTTTCTTTTTCTTTTTAAAATAGAATTACCTAAATGCACTTAAAAATAAACATCTCATGGAAGAAGAAGACATTAGAAATGTATAGTGTCAAAATCAATCCTCTAAAAAAAAGTTGGTGATGATACGCCACCATTATTCAAAATCGACATAAAAAGCATCACAGGGAAAAAAATAAAAAAATAAAATAAAATTAAAGTGCCAAAAACATGCTAAAAAAAAAAAAGATTCTGCATCACCACTTTTCAAAATCGGGTGTTTTTCTTGCTACGTCAAAGATTAGGTACTGTTATCACCCTAGTAATTTCTTAGGTCATGGGATTTTGATTTATAGTTAAAGAAAACTAGGGGTAACCACAAACCTACTTTGGAAATCTAGGATCTAACCTTCCTAAATTTCAGAGAGGGCTCTCTCTTTAAGATTTATCTTTGTTTTGTTTTAATATTTTAGGCTAGTTATGATTGGGCACTTGGTTTTTGTTTGAAAAGTTGGTGGGAAATAAGATTACTTGGAGATAGATTAAGAGGGATCTAATAGTCCATTGGGCTATGGAGTCAAGATGTAGCAAGCAAGACTGAAAGGCAAGGCCAAAAGGATGTTAATGTACTCACAGCAAGGTAGATAACCCTCAAAGACTTGAATAGTTTGATTTGATGAGATGCCTTGCTTTCGGGATAAAGGGCAGTGAAGGATCCTTTGATCCGGAAATAAGAGGAAGGAGGCAGAGGTTAAACGAGACTAGGAGAAATCAAGGATTCCTACGTCTGAAAATCAGTAGAAAACATGGAAATGATCAAGTAGTTAAGACAGGGAGTTTTTTACACTTATCCTGAAATAATATTCCTAATTAATCATTCAGATTTGAACACATATATGAAATTGAATGAAACTTCAAAGAGGAAACAATGACAGTCAGAAATCCCTTTACTCATTAGCTTATCGCATGAATCCTGAGTTATGAAGTCCAATTGGCAATTATCCAGTCTGCTGCTATGTAATCAACACAAGAGCCTCCAAAGCACCAGCAAAAATATCTATAATAATCTAAACAATTTTATTCCATACTAAACACTTCATAAACTGAAGTATTTGTACAATATGTTTATTACAAAATATCCTAGAGGAGTCTAGGAATAACTCTAGGAAAATAAAATATCTTAACACACTAAGAGGGCTAGATTCTTAACAACTTAGCAAGCTATCATCTTATCTAGAAAAAACAGAACTAATCTTTCTAATCAAAACTGATTGTTGCATTGTTGTTTATGCTTGCTGGAATATATGGAAGATATTTGTTTATGGATTGCTTGACTGATACTCTTCCACTTTTCATCCTTTAACGCTGTTTTCCTCTTGATCCTCTCTCACGCTACTTCCTTATTACTTTTACTACTGTAAGATAGAAAAATTACAATAGTAAAAATTTCTGATTTATTTCTTCTCGGATACTCTTTGACTCTGCTGATCAATCTGATACACTTTCACTGCAACATTTACATTTTAACAGCTGTAAAAGGAACTTTTCACTGTGGTAAAAACAATCAATTTTCTGTTGTTCTTCTCCAATGTTGTTATAACAAATCTGTGAATTCCTGCCATTGCTGATCACTTGGTATTTTTATACTTTTCAAATTTTGGTAACTTTCATCAGCATCAGTGTATCTTGAGAAATTCGGCTTGATCATGAAAATATGCTTGATTTCATTCTGTAGGAAAAACAAGTTTTCAAAGTACTCCAAGACAATTTTTCCAATTGGAGAACCTGGTGGCAGAGGCTTATTAACTTGTTCTTTGGCATGGGCCCCGATTTTCTTGTCATAATCCTTTTGACCCATTAGTTTTTCACTAAAGCCATGAATGTCTGGGAGGCCTGCTTCTTTCAATATTATGTATTGTGCCAAAAACTTTGTTATTGACAAATCCATGGTCTTGCACTTCTCCTCCAAATTGTTCATTATATTCCTTTTATTTACGACCTTTGTGATTTGCAGAATTGTTTCAGTCCTATCTTGGATTTTCAATTATTCAAGCTCGTCTCTGTTTTTGTTGTTTAAAAATGTAATAAGATTCAAAGCTTGAGATGGTTTGTTAGCGAATTCTTCTTTTGTTTTCTGAATTTCCACCTATGCTGCCTTAAGTAGATCTCTCTTCTCATAAATGATTTGAATTGAAGTCCACTATAGATATATTCCTTGAATTATGTTATTCCAAAGACAGTTTTTGATGTAGGGCACCTGTTCACTGAGATTGACCTGTTGCTGTAAAATCTTCACCTGCTCTTGAAGTCTGTTTGCTCTTTGTTCATGTCCCTTAGAGGTAATCAAAGCATTTCTATTTGATGTTTCAAGAGTTTGAATAGTATTTTTGAAATTGATTATCTCATTATTCTTTAGGGACATCTCCTCCATGGCCTTTACTATGTCAGCTGCTTCAACTGATTGATGTATCTGAGTGGTGGATGATCCTGTGGCAGAAATGTCTATAGATTGCACTGACACTGCAGTTGCCAGTGGCACTTTTGGGTCTAAATTCTCTACCAATGTGGAAGGGACAGCTGTGCCAACTATAGGAATAATAGTGGGAGTAGATTGAACATCTGTTTTTCTTAAGGCTTCATTTTCTTTCATCAGGGTCTCTATTTGATTCTCCATGTCTTTAACTTGAGCAATAATTTTTAGCACTAACTGCATCATCTCATCCTTTTCTGTTTTCTCTTGTAGGATTTCCTTTTCTTGAGGATGTTCATTTGGTGGGAGTTTTAATTGCTTCATCAAGGAAGCAATGTCTTCATTCTTTTGTTTTATTAATGCTTGAGCAACCTGAATGTTTGAAGGATCCAATCCAATTTGTAGCACCAGGTCTTCTAAGGATTTGATCCTTAGATCCTTCGCATGTAATGAAGCTTTATCTAACTTCATTTGATCCTGCAAGTTGAACACAGTGTTTTGCAATCTAGTTGCACTCATAGTTTTTTTTACCACCTTAGAATAGAGCATTTCTGAAGTACTTCTATGAAACTCTATTTGATCAAGTTCATGTATGGTGTCTGCATCTACTTCAAGCTCTGTTTTCTAGTAATCTGCAACTGACTTTGGGTCTGTAACCATTGGCTGGAGAAAATACATAATCATTTTATTTGTTGAATAGTAAAAAGCTGTCAAAAGTCCGTCTTTGTCTCCTGGTTTTTCTTTCAAAAATTGAGAATAAACTTCCCTTTTGATCTCTTCATTTCTTTCCTTAATCTGTTTGTATTTCTCCTAGATATCACTATCTTTTCCCTCTGCTGTTTTGGAGGAGGAGGGAACTTCTATATTTACTTTTTTTTCAACCATTTCTCTGCCTTGTTCCTGTGTTAAAACCTGTTCTTTCTGAATTTCTGCTAGAGTCTCATTTACAATTATAGTGGCTTCATCATTATCTACCTGATGATCATCTGTATCATTTATTTCAGTAGCCTTTTCTTTCTCAGCAGTAGTCATTTTTACCCTTTTGTTGTAAATAATCTTGAATTTGTTTTCTACAATGGTTTCTGCTGAATAGCCTTCTTCATTCCTGGTCCTTTTGTTTGAAGTTTCTACCTGTTGGTTGACCAATATAGACTGTGAATTATCTGTGTTTATCACTGTTGCTGCATCAGAAGTAGGGTCAACCAATGTATTTTCCACCCACTCTATTTGATTTTCAAATTTCTCAATTTGGGGTTTAGACTCATGGATGAAAGGAGTCAATTTACATTTAAGCCTTATACTATTCAAAATGCCTTTAGGATCATAATTCCAGTAAAAACTTTCTTGGAACTTATAGTCTGACAATTTCTTTGCTATCTCCTTTAATGCATCCCTGTTATTTACTATAAATGGGCCAATTTGGTTCTTCAGCTTGAATTGGTTCTTTTTCTTAGAAGCCATGAAATTTACTGCATCTGCATTTAACACCTGCCTTAGATATTCCAATGCAAAAACTCCGATAGTTAGAAATTTGGGCAACTTATATGGGAGAAAATTTGCTCCAAATATCCTTAATTCTGTATGTCCTTCATATAAGTACCAATCCCCTACTTGGCTTTGTTCAGACAATTGCAATATCCTTTTCATCTCATCACTGACCCTGGGTTGTTTTGTTTTATGAAGTAGATTCATGGCTGGCCTGACAAACAAATCTGTGAAATCCTTGTAATTGAATTCATTTCCATTTTTCCTGAGTAATGATGTCCAGAATATTACTGACAGAGGCTGGTCCTCTACATTCATATTTTGTAAAGCCACTGGAAATTTTTTTGCTTGGAAAAATAGAAAAAGATGGAATAGATATGATGAATATCTAAACACTCCCTCAGTAGGCAATTTGGTCAACTGATAATGTATACTATCAACAATGAATCTAGAAAAATCAAATACCACTGCAGGAGGTTGTCCGGGGGACAATATAGAAAGGAATCCTAGTATAGAGACATTAGTGAACTCATCATTAAAATATCCTAAGATAAAGGATAGCATTGAAATTACTTGTTTGGAAAATTAAGGAAAATTAGAGGTGGAATAGGGTGGATTTACTTTTGGGAAATCAACATGAGTAGGCATGAAGTTTTGAAGAATCATAAACCTTCTAGGGTAATCCATATCTAGGTACAACTGAGTCAAATCTTCAATGGATAGGGGCACTACTCTTGGATCAAAACTCAACTGCATCATTTCATTAATGGATTCTGTTGTGATGGAAAACATAATTTCTCTATCTTTGTTCACAATAGACCTCTGGTCGGGAACATAATGTAATTGACACAATCTGACCAGGTCTTGAGCTAGATGAGTAATAGGTACAACATACTTGGGCAAATTAGACTCCCAAATAGGTATATCATTTTTATTTTTATCCAGACATTTGTCATAACTCCAGTTACGAATATCAAGAAAATTAAATTCTATTGCTACATCAGCAATCTTGTAATCCAAATCTGTTAAAGGACTGCTTTTTTCAGTAGAAATAGGTGGCTGAAGAGGTTTGACAACTTCAGTTGAATCAACTATTAAAGCAGGAGTAGGCTTATTAATCTTTGATGATTCTGGCTTTGGAAGCTTGGATGAGATAGATTTTGGGGCTTTGGGACCTCTAGACTTGGGTGTAACTTGCTTCTTTGTCATTTTTTGGGGATAACTAAACAAGATTAAACTGTTTGCTTAGTTAATTTTGACACAAAGGGTATTTGAGCAGATCTGGGACAATTTTGGGAATCTGAGCAAGGGGTTTTGGAAAGAAAACACATGTTTTCTGGGTGCAGAGGACTGAACAAAAGGTTTTTGGCTTTCTGTGCACTTTTAAACCCTTTTGGACCATGGAAATTTTCCTTTAATGACCGGAATTACTTTAAAACCGAGTTTATGTAAATAGAAAATTTAGAGAAAAATTTGCAAGGGTTCGCTCCGTTTTTTCAAGGTTTGGGCATACTAAACTAGAAATTCAGGTCTCTGTAGCTTAATTGATCTGTTTTAATAGTCAATTAGTGAAATTTTCCTTTGAATTTGTGAATTTGCAGGTTGAAATACTGAAAAATACCTCTGCAGGTATTTTGGCGGTCGAGAAGAGTTTCTAGTTGTATCAGCTTCAAACTGGATGTTATGACTTAGTGGAAAGCGTCCAGAATCCTTTAAATGCAGTCTCTGTGGTGAAATTCCGCTTCAAGGGGAGAAGTTGGCTAGCAAAGGTTTAAGTTTCATTCACACAGTTGGGGGTAGGCTAAATCAGTTGGGGAGGTAAATAATACACAAAACAATGCAATATTTAGGTTAAAAACCTTTAACATCAAATATTGTTCATGTCATTAATTAGAGGTTCCTTCAATGACGAGAGGCATATTCGCTTTGAATGAGAAAACAACTTGGTGGTTTTCGCGTTGATTTGGGACGGTAAGCAGTTTTGAGCAATTGGAATGCGATCGAATAGAATTTAGACACGTAGCAATGGGCGGTTTGGGAAAACTACTTTTATCGCATGATTTTTGGCAAACTTCAGCCGATTACTTTCGGAGCGCGATATGGAACACGCACCGTTAGATTTGGTCAAATGATGCGAACGGTCCAAATTAACCTTTAAGATGCGGGGATAGGAAAAGGTGGGACCCGAGCTTCATTGTAAGCCGTTGATTTGATAAGTGAAGATCTACGGTCGTAGTTTAATGCGACGGGAAATGGTGGGGCATGAGGCCTTTTCATCGCATTGAATTAGGACCGTCGGATTAGGAAGATTAGGGTGATCGGATGGTTGCGGATGAATGCGATGGCGCTAGCGTTATGTACATGACAATAGGTTTATATATATAAAATGAGTTTATATATAGGGTAGAATGCATAGGGCGAGTTAAATGGGAACTTTAACCAAGGTTTGAACTTTTATACGAAATATGGAGTTTCATGTAACGGGGAAAAGGGGTAGAGTTATAGTTTTAATCTTGGGTAAATCTTGTACGGGGAAAAATGGTGAAAGTATTTACAAAGGATAAGCGGGATAATGTTTTCTCATTCCAAACATATAAAATATACATGAAAATTGATATTCGTATTTTATTTTATTATATAGTTTTAGATTATTTGAAGGTCTAAAACTATAGGGGGGTGGGGTATTTGTGTATTGATAGTTTTTATGTCAAAGAGATATTTTCGGGAATTTATTTAAACATGTGAGTAATAACTTTGACATAAAAATATTATAATAAGGGTTTTTTTTTTTTTTTGGGATATTTAATAAAAGGAGTTATATCAATAGGACTAGGATTTTTATAGGTATTTAATAAATAAGTTAGGTGTTAATATGACTAAGGGAAAGTGGATACTCAAAACATACAATTATAACCAAGAAAAGTGAAAATTAAAACCAAGCTTTCATCTTAATAATCTCATCACTTTTACTTAGGATAAATGTCATTTTGAGGATTTTTATGTTTTATGAGATGTAGGTAGTTAATCAAATGGGGGTTTAAGAATGATTAAGTAAGTGATGAATGCATGAATGGTAAATGATGAAAATTAGGGATCATTATAGGAATTCAAACATTTTTAACTTAACAGTCAATGATTTTCCCACCTTATTCTAGCTACCCAATCTTTAATCTAACATTTTTTCTTCCATTTGTGCAGGTGCATTTAAACTAGCAACCTTTAAAACATTTTTTCTTTTGAAAGCAGTTAATTCTAACCTATTTCATCCAAGGAGCTAGATTAAACTATTGGGTTCCTTTTATTCTCTACCTATCTAATGAATTGTCAAGATTAAATTGTCTGACAATTCTTTATTCTCTATCTAAAACAAATAAATTGAAACATGATAAGTCAAGATTGAACAATTCAACTCATCATGGATTATGGCATTTATCGACACTCTGCCATAATCAACTGCAAAATTAAAAAGTAGTGGCATTTAGACTTTCACACTTTCATGTTTTATTCATCTTATTTTTTCTAAGTCCTTTGATCTTTCTTTTAGGACTTTTACCCTCTTTTTTCTTTTCTATTTTTTTTTTTTACAAATATGGGAATACAACTTGCAAAAGGCAAAGTATGTACATATTAACAAGAATATCATCAGTCAATTCAAAATTATGAATCCTATATTTATAGGTCACTAACAGGTACCACTGTAGTTACCTATTTCATCAGTAACAGTGTTACTAACCAAGCAACCATTAAGTATTTAATGAACAAACCGGATGTTAATGCTAGAATAATTAGATGGTTGTTACTTTTGCAGCAATTTGATTTGACTATTATTGATAAACATGGAAAGGAAAATGTTGTTGCAGATTTTTTGTCCAGGTTAGTTCTCCCTGTAGGTGAAGAAGGAATGGTGGATGACCAAATGGCAGATGAACACCTCTTTTCCATATCAAAACTCTCACCATGATTTGCTGATATAGCCAGATAATTGGTTGCTGGAAGACTCCCTCCTAATATTTCATTAAGGGAGAGGAGAAAAATCATCAGAAAAAGCGCCCCTTTCACATGGATTTGGGGGGAATCTCTTTAAGCTAGGCCCTGAACAAATCCTAAGAAGATGTGTGAGGGAGGAAGGGGTTTTTTATATCCTCTCTGAATGTCATGAAAGCCCATGTGTAGGCCAATTTTCTGCAAAGAGAACTACTTACAAAGTTTTGCAGGTGGGTTACTATTGGCATACCCTTCACCAATATTCCAGAAGATACACCAGTAAGTGTGACCAGTGCCAAAGGATGGGGAAACCCACACAAGTGGATGAAATTCCCTTACACCCTCAGGTGGCTCTTAAGCCATTTGAAAAGTGGAGCATGGACTTTGTTGGAACCGTCGATCCACCATCCAGACAAAATAAGTATATCATAGTCTGCATTGATTACCTGACAAAGTGGGCTGAAGCAAAAATAGTGAAGGTAGAAACCGAAGAAAAAGTAGCATAATTTCTAAGGGATAATATGTTTTACAAATTTGGATATCCCATAGAAATAGTCACTGATGAGGGATCACAGTTCACCTCTCACCTCATTGAGAATCTTTTGAGGAAGCACAAGGTTAAGCATAGAACTTCTATTGCCTATCACCCTCAAGTGAATGGCCAAGTAGAAGTAAATAACATAGCTTTAGAGAGCATCCTCACCAAGGTTGTGAGCAACAACAGAAATGATTGGGTAGATAGATTGGTAGAAGCTACTTGGGCCTACAACACAAATTGGAAGACAACAAAAGGATTCACTCCTTATGAACTAGTCTATGGTAAGAAAGCTCTACTTTCAGTTGAGTTTGAATTCAATACTTTAAGAATGGCAGCTGAATTAAATCTAGATCTAAAAAATGCCCAAAAAGAGAGGTTTCTGCAACTAAATGGATTGGATGAGTTCATAATGCAAACACTTCTTCACACATAGGTAGTTTAGTTGCAAAGAAAGGTATGGCATGACAAAAACATCAAAGAAAAGACCTTCTAAGAAGGATAGTGGGCACTGTTGTATGATTCAAGGTTTAAATACTTCAAAGGAAATTTGATGACAAGATGGTTGGGGCCTTACACAGTGGATAAATTCTTTGATAATGGTGCAGTTCAAATCAGGACCATAGATGAAGAAGGGATCCCCTTGCTTGTCAATGGTCACAGACTTAAAATTTACAAGAAGCCTTTGTCAAGGGCAGAATTCATCAATTCAATAAGCATAGAGGTGTATGTGATGGGAAAATCCATAGTTTCCCACACCTCCTGAAAGAAAAAAAAGAAAAAAAAGAAAAAAAAATAAGCTTGTGGGTTGAAAACCACGATGGAGGTCAGCTCACTTGCTAAAAAAAAAAAAAAAAACAAAAACAAGAAAGGGGAAAAAAATAATAAAGATACATGGGTGAAAACCTCTATGAGGTGCCCAAGGCAAGTTTTTGGGTTGAAAACCTTCATGGGGGGCAACCCACTTTCTTTCAAAAAAAAAAAGAAAAAGAAAAAAACCAAAAAAAATGCATGTGCATCATTGTGTTTTTCTGTGTTTGTTGTTTTGCAGGTTGTTACTGGTTTTTTGAAAACACAGGGAATCATTCATCTTCTTTTCCCTTCTTCTATATTTCCGTCCATCCCATCATTCACTCCATTCATCTTCATAACTTCCTTCATCACCTCCATACACCACACTCCTCCATTCTTGAGCACATTGTAGCGAAAGAAGCAACACACAAGCAGACTGCTACAAACATCAGGAAGTTCCTTCAAAAACAAATTTGTTCATGGATTTCCAAGAAGGAAAACAAGGGAAAGTACATAACAGACTACATGAGAACGCAAATGCCACCCATGGCATCTCAAGCACTCCACGCGACATCCATAATAGAGAGAAACAACATAAAAAGATTAGAAGCTCATTCATGAAGCTGCTCCTTCATCAAGCTGCTCACTCAGAGAACATGAATATGGTGAAGAACACAACATCTAAAAAGGCTTATCTCAAACCTCAAGCTCCTGCAACCACCTTGGAAACAACAGGTAAAATCAGGTATAAGCTTTCACCCCTTGCTACGCATTCATACTAGCCATAAATAATTAATTTGCAGACTTATAGTTTGAGGGGTAGAAAGGTGGCCAATTAACTCAACCACCATAGTGAGGTATGGCTCGAATAAAACTGGGAGTACACACCACCTGGGCATGCAAAAGAAAAACTTTAAATCAGTGAAGTAGAGGAGAATGAAGGGAGGAAAATGCGCAGTCCATCCTGAATTAACGGGGAGGAGGAACCAATTGTCTACGACAAAACTGGAGCTGAGCGGATTTATATTGGAGCTCCAAATTTAGCTGCATCATCTAATAAAAGGAGATGTCGTCTCATCCAAACCATTGAATTGACAATTTTTAGAGGGATAGGACCGACGAAAGCATGCAACACTTGAAGAAGAATAAGAAGAACCAAAAATAAAATAAAAAAAGGGAAAGAAGAAACCCGGGGTAGAACTAGAATAAACAAGAAGAACCAGAAGAAGAGGAGGAAGAACCGGCAGAAACAAGAAAAAACAGAAGAAGAAGAGAGAGACACAAAGGGCCAAAGAAAAACAGAAGAGATGGCCATAGAAGTCATAGATATAGCAGAAAGTGGGCGAGACACGGAATCACAACCCAGTTTCACATCCCCTCACTACAAAAATATAACTGCCACCATGGCTCCTTTGAGCGCAAAAATAAAAAGGCAGAACTTGAGGTATTCCAGAGCTAACGAGAATCAGAGAAAGCCAAAAACTTCTCCCCTAAGCCCGATCATCATTGAAGAATCACCAAGGGGGGAAAAAAGAATCGAATAAATATCTCTGAAGGAGCAGCTGCATAAGGCACAAGCAGAGAATGTAGCGCTAAAGGAGAAATTGTAGCAAAAAGAGGAACAAGTAGCCACCATGGAGGACTTATGCATAGAAGCCCTTTAGCACAGATTCCCCTCTGACTCATATGTTGTGTACCTCATAGAACAATGTCTTCTATTTCAAATCAACGCTCTAGGCTCCCATGGATCACTCCCTTTCCAATATTATAGGCAATTCATGAAGTTCTACAAGCAAGCCAACATAAATGATCAGGAAAAGATGGCAGAGTTTTATATGCATAACTTTGTGCTGACAAATTTGGAGATTTGGGACCCCAATCCTACAATGGGGGATATGCAGTTAATGGCTCTAAAATCTTGGATGGTGAATGAGGACAATAAATCCAAATAGATATGGAAGGTCACGGGGAGAAGAAATAGATAACCCTTATATCTCAGAACAGAAGTGTTCAGCCCAAGAGGAGTCATCCTTAACCATCGAGAGATTGAAAAGGACCCTGCACTAGTTGAAAGCTACCTTCAGAATCAAAACCAGGTGATAGGTCACTTTGATGATGTTTATAGGAAGATAGAATAGGAGTGCATTATGGCCGGCCAGAGGAGATGGAACAGACTCCCACATAGCCTCAAGAACAGGGAGTATCATACTCCAGAAAGACTAAGGGGTGCATTGGAAAGGTAACCATTATACAAGAGGGCCGTGCAAGCCAAAAAGATCCGATGGTTGGCATTAAAGCTCAACCCACCTTTGCTGCTGGGGCTGACTAATGAAGAGGACATAGATGTAGAAGATAGAGAATGGGAGAATGCAGAAAAAAATGATGGATTTTACCCCCTTGGGGAAACTCCCACAATTATTCCTCAGGAAACCAGGGGTGGCTATCAAAACTTTGAAGGAAATGGAGGGGGAGGATCAGTTTCTCACAGGATGAGCAACCATTCAGTAGGGGGGTGATGATGAGCTCCATCATTAGACATATTTGGAGGGGTTAATAGTCACCTTTTTTCCTTCTTAGATCTCTTTTTCTTGCATTTTATTATTATTTGGGTTTATGATGCTAGTATAGGTGGTGATTAAGGCTAACATACTCTGAGTGCCTAATATAAGGTTGAGTGCGGAGAATCATGATTTATTAAGCATTTTTATAAAGATTTTATAAAAAAAACTTGGAGGAGACAACAAGGAGAATTTATAGGAGGATTGTCCACCCTCAAAGATAGCCGAAGGATCCCAAAGATTCTCTCCAGCAATTCGAATTCCACAAGCAACCAAAGGATCCCCAAGAGTTCTCTCCAACAATTTGAATTCCAGAGGCAGCCGAGAAACTCAAAGAGGAGAGCACTCAGTCTTGGTTTACTTGGAGTCTAGTGGACTCAATCACCATTTTCTAGGGAGATGTTGGTAGCTGCCCTGTAGAATAAATATAGCAAAGCTAGAGCTAGGAAGAGTTAGTCTATCCTAGTCTCACTTTCGTTCAGAATTCTTGTTGTGAACTATTGAAGTTTTTTGTTTTATTCAGGGACCCAAACTTTCAAAGATGTATGCAGTTATTCTTTTATGAAATGAGCAGACTAGTTTCATTTGATTGATTTAAGTTCAGAGGGAAAGGCTCATGGGCTAGGGCCCAATCCATGTGTCTAAACTTCTCTGCTGTTATTATCTTTTCCTTTCTGTCATTTAGATAGTTTTTCCTTTGTCATTTAAGTTAAATCTGCTTTTGATAAGTTTCATTGCTATTTAGTTTGTGCTACTGTAGTTTTAATTGCTTATGCATAGTGAAATAGAGGAAAAAATCCAAAAATATGGTCATGTCTCCCCCCTCTCATCTATGTCAATAGAGTTCGAGTAGGGGCAGACCTTCCCATAGGCCAAAATTGCTTTCTGTTCAAGTTCGGAGAAGATTTTTTATTACCAAGTCCAAGCCTTTCCTTCATTATTTCATCCTGCATTTCTGTCTGTTTCCTGTACATGAATCCGCAGGTGTGCCTCACTTCTGAGCATTGCTCTTACGCTTCCATTTCCCTCCTTTACTTCTCATATTAGCATTGCACTTACCTTATTTTGCACACCCTTAAGCTCTTCAGCCTTAAATCTATGTTTTTCTTTGTTCACGACCACCTTACCCTTTTTACGAAAAACAGATGAAAAACCATACAGAAGCACCAAAAACCCAACCTCCGCCTTTTCTCCTTGAGATTCCCCCCATCATACATTTCACTTCGCAAATCGCAACATTTAACGTTTAATTTAACACTTACTTCTCGTTCGTTGCGATTGCGATATTGCGAAATCTCAAATCGCACTTCGCAACTCGTAGCTTTTACCTTGAAATCTTACCAGTTGTTCTTGCAATTGCGATATTGTGGCATTGCATATTGCAAATCACAACTTTTCCCTTTCTTCTTTTCACCACCACGTCATCTGCATCGCAAATCGCAGCCTGCAACCTTTACCGTATTGTAAATCACACTTCCCTAAACTTACCACACTACAGATCGCAACTCGCAACCTTTACCACTTCGCAAATCGCACTTCGCGCATTTTAGTTCATTCAGTTAAGTCCTTATCGTTATCCATTTAAACTTGTGATATTGCGATTTGAGACCCGCCACATCACTCGTCGCACTTCGCACTTCACACAATTTAGTTTATTCCGTTAAGTCCTTATTTCTGTCCATTTAAACTTGCGAAGTTGTGATTGCGACATCGCACATCGCGGCTTTTGTCCTCCATCGCACTCTACCATCACAATTTTGAGTTTTTTCCGCTCCAAAGTCATGTCTCACATTATAATAAAGTTTTATAAAGGTTTAACCCCCTCTTTCTGCTTCCAAACCTCATTTCATGTGTTAAACCCCCCATTAGCCCTCTTAGCCCTTTTTCTTCCCTATAAGCTGCAAATTAACTCTTTTTAGTTAGAATTAAGTCATGGATAGTTTAGTTGCATGGATAAGAGAAAGATAGATAGATCATAGGATAAGTAGAATGCATTTAGCCATTTGGCCAAGTTAAGTGTGGTTTAGAATTAATTTCCTTTCCGCCATATATTTTCAGCAAGTTAGCTTAGTTTCTTTTTAGTCATTTCCCTTTCTTCCAATTAAATTGGTTTCATTCTTGTCATTTATTTTCAGCACTTTATTTTAATTTCCTTTCTATCATTTCCTTCCAGTAATTTACTTTTCAGTTGTTCTCAAAATCTAAGAAATAGCACCCTTTCGTAAAGCAGAAGAGGATGACATGAAAAAAATGCATCTGCTGTGTATATAGCACTGTCACCTCAAAGTTTGTACAAACCCTGGGTTGATAAAGTAAAGTAGGGTAGCCCCTGGGAGTTGTAGCACTCTTGGTGCAATACTAGGTCTCACCACTAGGAAACTTCAAGAATTTACTGTCCTATAGTAAAACACGTCCTCCAACTATAAATAATTTCTGCTTTATATGCATATTGTGCCATGCCTTTTACCTCTTCTTTTCGACTGATTGATGTAAATATGCCATGAATATAGCCTAATCTAGTTCCCAAAGATCTTATATCCTCTTCAGAATAGACACTTCCTCCGTCATGTGAGTTTCTTGTTCAATGAAAAGGCTGGGGATAGTAAACTCGACAAGTACTACAATTCCTCATCCATATACTAAATGGAACGACGTATACTTGTGCAAGAATTTGACAGTTATGCGATATGCCCATAAATTAGCTAGCACCTTCTCATCCTAATCATCTCTATTGGCTGAACATATCTTAGTTAGTTCCTGATGATTTTTTAGTAGCTAGGGAGGTTTTCCAAGCCCTAGCATTCAGGGATTGGAGGAAAAAGTGCCACAAGAGTCACTTGTGGGCATGGAACCCAAACTAGGGGTTTTTCACCCATCGATATTTGGGCCAAAACCATGAGCACATTTCGACATGTGATGGATGAGGATGATATCTCTCGGTGAGACAAATCTAACACAATGATAATCATCCATTTCCAAGTTGTAGAAATGGAGATATGAATTTTTGAAGTTAATGGTTGGGTTTTCACATGAGGAGTCTAGGTCGGCTTGGTGTTAAGAAGACTTATGATAGTTGTTCAAGCCTTATTATGCTAAGGAGAGAATACCTTCTTATGTGTATTTATAAGAGGTGATGGAGGACATTATTCCTCATCCATTTGTGCATCACACACAAAGAAAAGAACTCATTGGAGGGAGAAAGATTTCTTGTTTTGGGCCGTAACTAGGAGAGGCAGACCAACGAATAAGGAGAGGGATATTTTTTCCCTAGTTCAAGGATGTGAACTGTCGGAGGAAGGTTGAATACCTTGCTAAAAGAACGAGGATTTGAGGATTTGTTTGAGGGATAAAAAAGGTAAGGGATGGATGTTTTGGAGGGTTGTTAGGGTGCTGCAGAGGACTGTGGTAGGTCGTAGGCCTAACCACTCCAAAATAGGCCAACGTGGAGGTTCCAAGGGCTGCCAAATTCCTATAACAACAACACATGTAGAGGAAACCTTACCTTGCCTAGGCTGCAACAAAAGTGAGGTTGTTGAGTGGGTTTCTAAGGGCTGTCGCAGCGTGCACTTGCCGTAACCAGGGATAACAATACAAAATACTTGGAACAAAAATTGTGTCGTGTGTTGGGTCAAAGGTTTGACCAGTTTTGGATCAGTTTATTGAGCAGCCTACTGGAGCCATCTGTTGGAGTTGTCTTGGGTGAAGAAATTCCAACTAGGTGAAAATCTTGCATGAATTGTCTTGGGTATCATTGGTCTGGTGGAGGGTAGCGTGTTGATAGCCCAAAGTAGCCCTAGACAAGATATCTTGAAGTAATGAAGAAGAGCTAAAGGTTGGGTGAAGATTGGTTCCGAAATTGCAACACTTTGATGGACAAGATTGACTGCTAGCCTAGAAGAGTGGAGCTCGGGAATTGACCAACCTAGATAATAGATTGATGAGCCTGTGTACATGTTGCAGAAGTGACTTGCAACCGTGTTAGGTGGAAGACCTCCTGGAGTCTTGATGTGTTGTACTTTGAAGGACTAAGGGTGATTTAGTGAGCAGTACATAAGCAAAGGACCTGTAGGACAAGATACAACATCGAGTGTGCGCAACGTGTTTATCATTGTATCTTGTATACCATAGATTGTTGTATTATTCAGATTGGTTTAATATAACGAAGATTGGGTTTTACATTATTGTACAATTTTGTTAAAAATTGAGTATACTTGTGCATATGTGATTTACTGCTTTATATTTTCCACTGTGCAAAGTAGTTCTGGTTGAGATTCTTGGTTTGGTAGCATCAGTGATTCTAAGACTCTAACCTAGACCCAAGATCGTGGAAATTCAACATGGTATCAGAGTGTGTCTGAGCTGCTTTCGAAGTCAGTGGATTAGAGTTGTGCACAATGAAGTACATCATGACAGGGATTTGGTCACATTGTAAGTGAAGGGCTCACTACAATGTTGAAGTTGCAGGCAGGTCTCCGATATGAGGACATGTTGGAGGGGTTGTCTAACTATAGTACTTGGAAGGAAAGGATCAGGTTGGTTTTACAAGTCAACATGATCTAGGAATTTGCAGAGAAAGCCATCAAGAAGACAACTGACCCTAAGGGTCTGGAAATATATGAATATTGGATAGGAAGGCAAGATTGACCATCCTAGATGGTATGAAGGATGTCCTAATACCTCATTTTTATGAGAAGAACACTGCACATGAGATTTGGATGGCTCTTCAGAATTTGTTGCAGTGTAAGAATGAGAACTGAGTACTGGTATTGGTATTAGAGGAAAATTTGAAGTCCACCAAGATGATAAAGTGTGAAGGCTTAACTTCGTATCTAACAAGATTGTCTTAGGTCATAGATGAGATAGCTGCCATCGGTGTGACTATTTTAAATGGATATTTCCTTAAAAGGGTTCACCAAGGATTGGAAGCCCTTCATCAAAGGGATTTTTGCCACAGAGAAATTTCCAGACTGGAATAGGTTGTGGGATGACTTCATTTAGGAAGAGTTGCAAGACAAGGATATTCATCCAACAAAGAGGGCAGATGAGGACATGGCACTTGCAGAACTAATGAAGGGTAAGCAAAAGAAGGACTTAAGTAAATTCAAGTGTTTCAACTATGGCGAGATGGTTCATTTTTCGTCGAGATGTCCGATGAATAAGAAGGGAGATGACGTGAAGAGAAAAGGGAAGCAGGTCGTCGGTGTTGCCACTTTAGCTAAGATAGATGATCTCACCAAAAGATTGGAGGAGGAGCAATTTGCTATGATCTTTCATTTCTCGTGGGGTACTATCAAAGAGGATGGATGGTACGTGGATAATGGTGTGGTGAAACATATGACGGGGTCATAGGAGGTTTTTGAAATCTAGCTGAATTAGACTCGAAGTTTCACATTGCGTTGGGTGAAAAGAGTCAGTTGGAGATACGAGGATCGAGTGTTGTGCCATTCAAGATGGAGACAAGACGAGTGATGTGGGTCCATGATGTGCTATTTGTACCATGACTCATATATAACATGATTTCTATCTTGATGTTCGAGAAGAAGGGGTTTGAGGTCTTGTTCTAGGATGGGAAGGTAAGACTTATACCTAGAGGATCTATCTCTAGAAGGATTGTACTTGGAGTTAGAGGGCATGGTCTCTACAAGCTGATAGGAAAGCCCGAGGATCATGGAAATAAGAAGAAGTAGGTGGAGTAGGTGCAAGTTCCAGAGAAGCAGGTGTAGGTGCAGGCTTCATAGGGGCAGGTACATATTTCTTCGAAGAAGGTCCATTTTCCAACGACTCAGAGGAAGTCGAGTTCTAGCGGGAGCTTGTAGGTTCAGAGGGAGAATTTGTAGCCTAAGAAGAGTGTGTGGTCAATGGGGAGAAAGGGTGCTCCTACAAATACCAAGAAGGAATCACAGAGATATTGGAAAGTGATACAAGGGAAGAAGAAGAAGCATGATGCTTCCAGTGATAATGACACTTCCGAGAGAGGTGTAGTTCATGCTTTAGGGATTGTTGCAGTTGTGAGTGCCAAGAGTTGGGCAAGTGTTGCGAGAAGTGATGATGATGATGAGTAAATTCCTAGTATTCGAAGTACCTCCCTCACTAAGAGGGAGTGTTTATTTTTTAGTAGCTTGGGAGGTACTCTAAGCCCCAGGGTTCAGGGATTGAAGGAAAAAGTGACACAAGAGTCACTTGTGGGCTTGGAACCCTAGGTAGGGTTTTTTCACCCATCGGGATTTGGGTGAAAACCATGAGCACATTTTGACATGTGAAGGATGAGGATGATAGATCTTGGCGACACAAATCTAACACAATGAGAATCATATGATTATGAATTGTAGAAATGAAGATAAGAATTTTTTAAGTTAATGGTTGGGTTTGCACATGAGGAGTCTAGGTTGGCTTGGTGTTAAGAATAATTATGAAAAATATTAAATCCCTATTATGACGTGGAGAGAAGCCATTATTATGTGTATTTGTAGGAGGTGATGGAGGACATTATTCCTCATCCATTTGTGCACCACCCACAAAATTAAAGAGCTCGTTGGAGGGAGAAGGATTTCCTGTTTTGGGCCACAATTAGGAGAGGTATACAAGCAAAGAAGCAGATTGATATTTCTAACTTAATTCAGGGATTTGAACTGCTGGAGGAAGGCTTAGTACCTTGCTGGAAGGCTGAATATTTGAGGAGTTGTTTGCGTGTTTGTTTGAGGGTTGAAAGAGGTAAGGGATGATTATTTTGGAGCACCGCTAGGGTGTCGCAGAGGATTGTGGTAGGCCACAGGGCTAGCCATTCCAAAACATGCCAATGTGGAGGTATCAAGGGCTGCCACATGCCCACAAAAAAAACACATGTGGAGGACACCTTAGCTCTCCTAGGCTGCAACAAAAGGGAGGTTTTTGAGTGGGTTTCTAAGGGATGTTGCAACGTGCACTTGCCCTCACCAGGGACAAAAGTACAAGAGACTTGGAGAAAAAATTGTGTCGTGTGTTGGGCCAAAGGTTTGACCGGTTTTGGATCAATTTATTGAGCAACCTGTGGGAGGCAAGTGTTGGAGTTGTCTTGGGTGAGTAAACTCCAGCTAGGTGCAAATCTTGGAGTGATTGTATTGGGCATCATTAGTTTGGTGGAGGGAAACATGTTGATAGCCCAAAGTAGCACTAGAGAAGCTATCTTGAAGTGACGGAGAAGATCTGAATGTTGGGTGAAGATTGGTACCAAAAGTGCAGCACTTTGATGGACAAGAGTGACTGTTAGCTTGGTAGATTGGAGCTCCGGAATTGTCCAACCTAGAGAGATAAATGATGAGCCAGTGTACATGCAGAAGAAGTGACTTGTAGCAGTGTTAGGTGACATCTCTCCTAGAGTATCAATGTGTTTTCCTTTGAAGGAATAAGGGGAAACTAGTGAGCAGTACAAAAGCGAAGGATCGACAGGACAAGATACAACATCGAGTCTGCGCAACATGTTTTCCATTGTATCTTGTATACCATAAACTATTGTATTATTAATATTTTTTAATATAACGAAGATTGAGTTGTATATTATTGTACAATTTTGTTAAAAATTGTGTATACTTGTGCATATGTGATATGCTGCTTTATATTTTCCACTGTGCAAAGTAGTTCTAGTTGATATTCTTGGTTTGGTAGCATCGTTTATTCTAAGACTCTAACCTAGACCCAAGATCATGTAAATTCAACAATCCCCTCTCTAAGATTTTGTTGAAAGCTTCCACAATACCATTTTCTTGAGGGTGATATGGGATGCTTTTATGGTTTTTTATAATAAAGTTATGGAGTAATGAGGCAACTGTTTCATTAATGACATGGGTCTCTTGATCACTAGTTAGGCTCTTGGGGCACCCAAATTGGGTAATGATAGTCTAAAAAATGAATTGAGAGGTAGTGTTTGTGATGTAATATTTAACTGGTGCAGCCTCAACCAATCTGGTAAGGTACTCTGTGGTGAAAATAATATATCTGGTGTGGAAGTGGTGTGCTAATGGATTGATAGGTCCCACAAAGTTGAATGTCCACTTCTCTAAAATATGTAGTGCTCGTACTGGTTGCAAAGGCAGTTCATCTCGGTGTGATGGCTTTCCAACCTTTTGGAAAACATCTCACCTCTTGGCATATTCTTTTGCATCTCGAAAGATTGTGGGCCACTAGATCCCTCCTGCAATGCTTTTCTTGCGGTGGTATTTCCCCCAATGTGTCCTCCCGCAACCCTTGAATGACACTCCCACAATAAGTCCTACCTCTTGTGATCGAGGACACATCTGCACAATATTTGATCAATGCCCAACTTGTATAGTTTCCCTGCAATCAACTAATAATATATAACACAAGATACCATGTGTCTCTGCTCTATTGTTTTGTGTCCCTTTGGGCATTTACATGAGGCTAGAAATGTTGCTATATCCTCCAAGTAGTATGGTATGGCTTCAAATCAGAATAGGCCAACATCCGGTAGCTGATCATCAACATACCCTCCACTTTCTTGTGACTCTAGCCAAGAGAGGTGACCGGGCCCCACATTAAGTCATCCTGGCTTGACAATTACTTCAAATGTGAATTCTTGGAATAACATAATCCATTTGCAAATCATACCTTTGATTACAGACTTTTTCACTAAGTAATTCTTTGTAGAATGATCAGTGAAAAACATGAATGGACCCCCAAAAGGTATTGCCGAAACTTCTGAAGGGAATACACCATCACATGCACTTCACAATTAGTTGTGGTATAATTATTTTATGTCATGGATAACTTTCCGCTATTGATTGAAATGGGGTTTTCAAGGTTACCTTTCGCGGGCTGAGTTAGGGTGACTGCCAAGGAAATACCTAAGGCATTAATATGAATATGGAAATGATTATTCCAATATGGATAAACCAGGATAGGCGAACTTTCCAATTTCTCCTTTAGTATATTAAGAGAAATGTCACATTCCTATGACCACGTGAATAGTTCGACTTTCTTTAACAACCTCTCCATTTATGCAGTGATCGATGCATAGTTGCGGATGAACCTCCTATAATACCTTGTGTGGCCTAGGGTGGAACTTAGCTATTTAACACTTGTTGGCGGGTCCATGTTCAGGATCACTGCGAACTTAGCTAGATCTACACACACTCCCTCCTTTCATATGATATGGCCCAAGAGATTTCCAAAGGGGACAAAAAATATGCACTTCTTTAGGTTTAGTGCTATCTGAAACTGTCTACAATGGTCAAACATGACCTTGAGAAAATTGTAATGTTTCTTCAGTAAACTATAAAATAGTCCAATCATCCACTTAAACTTCTAAGAACATGTCGATTTAATATCTAAAAGTAGTAATCACAATCCTTGAAAACAACGCTTGCACGTTCTTTAATCCAAACGACATGATGTGGTACACATAAGATCCCCATTTTGTGGTGAATGTGGGTTTCTTCTTATCCTCCTTTGCAATCCATACTTGATGATAACCAGAGAATCCATATGTAAAGGAATAAGCTTCATCACTAACCATGTTGTCTAGAATATTGTCACTGAAAGGGGTGGGGAAAGGGTCATGAACACATGCATTTTCAGAGTTCAGTAGTCCACATAGACTCAAATTTTGCTAGCATCCTTTTTATTTTGTATAACAATTTGGCTAACCTATTATGCGTCATCCACTGGGAATATATTACATGCTGTTAAAATTTTATGTATCTATTTCTTCACCTTCTCCGTAACCCTCAGGTTCAGTTAGTATGGTTGATGCGTTACTGGATTTTCATTTGGTTTGAGCACAATATTCATCTACCCTAACTCTCCTTTGATCCCCTTAAGTTCCACAAGAAAAGAAGGGAATAAGTCCTCATATTCTCTTAAGAAATCGAAGATTTCTTTGGTAGTATTCTCATCCCAGTACTCTCCAATCGAGGCTAACTTCGACTTTTCATCAGTTCTGATGTCGTGTTTCTGAAAATTTAGAGGTAGCAGGTGAAAACCATCAATTAGAGGCCCATATTGAACAACTCATTCCCTGTCATTTTCATTGAATGTCAGGTGTCACAGTTCATCCAGATCATCCTCATCCGTTTCTCTGTCTACCCTTCCACATGCTACGACTTCGTGATATCCTGATTCATATATATGCTCTAAATTTCTATGATCTACACATCCTTCTGTTAACTACCCAGTTGTAATCAGAACTTTCTTAACGACCTCCAAAGCATTGGCCATCCTTTTGTCGCTATATGAGAAGGAAAAGTTGCTAATGAATTGATGTGCCAGGTAATCCAAGTCACCAATATGTTTCCTTGTTTCTTCCTTTACATACCATGCTTTCGGAAAGGTCTCTAGGGTGTGTACAGAGCCATTCACTCACAAATCCCTTGGAATTCCTTCCATTTTCCATATGGCCTTACATTCTTGCAAGTGTTTCTTAGGGTCAGAGCTCCCCCTCCCCCCCCATAATTCACAAAATCCTATGGATACTCCCTTGAATTCCCAAATATGAATTTCATTGTTATGTTAATATCTTCCCATTCTGTGAGATGGTTGTGGTGAGATCCCCACAACCTTGCCAATGACACTTGTAAGGAGACATCTAGCAAGGACACCTTGTGTTCTTCAGGAACAATCACATCAACTCTACTAATAAAAATATTAGCTGAATCCATACCATTTCAAGTAGGTAATTTTCGTACCTCAGTGCTGACCAAGTTGATACGATGGATTGTGGTGAAACGCCTTGTGTTTATCTCATATATGCCCTGCTCCTAGTCATCCCAAATGGCTTCGAAGCCACCTTCCTAGCTCTTAATACTCTGCCAACTGATCGATCCTTTTGTAGTTGGGTTGATATAGTGTAGGCTTATCCATGCTGTCAGTCGATATAGTAGATCTAATAGTTCTAGCTCTTCCTTGTCATTTGATGGCTCAGTGAACCTTGGTCCTTGATATAGGTCTAGGGGCTAGATCACTCTAACCCCCTCTACTTTGAATGTCATCAATTCCTTCTTTAGATCAATTATTGTGTAATTATCAAATGCCCGGTCTATCCGAAATAGTGCTGGATATGGGGTCTTTGTCCCCCATAATGTCTATCACTTCAAAGTCAACATAGGTTTTCACCTCCGCTATGTCGACTTCTACCTCCTCCAGCCGTCTGAATGGGAGGATACAATATTGATTCTCTATACGTAGTTGAATTGGAGAAAATGCCAACTTCGGCCTTCCCAGGTCTTCCTCGGAAAAATATTCACATCTAAACCCAAGTCCAACATTGTATCCTTAATTTGAAATCGCACAATATGGGCATCAATCAGAAACTCCCTTCCCATTCTCTTCTTGTTCCTTCGCACACTCCTGGAATGTCTTTCGAGTAGGTTGGAGGAAATGATTTTGCCCTTGATAGATCCATACTTGAAAAAAAATTAAAAATTTCCCACAGCTGTCCAAGCATCTGATCGTCATTCACAATTTGCAGAAATAATCCGAACCGTTCATTTATGGGTCAAGCATTGGATTGCAGTGGGTCCAGACTACCAACTTTTATAGATCTAGGCTATTTTTCTTGAGGTCCCAGGCCTAACATTAATTTACTAAAAGTTTCTACAACTTCTTTGTAGTACCGTTTCTGCTATTCAGGGTCATACAAGCATTTTGGTGAAGTTGGTCTTATAATTTTGGGCTATTCAGTGGCTCCCACGTCAGCCCCAATATTTTTCCCTCCACGAGTGACTATGTTAATGTTTGAGAGGGGATATGTATCTGGAAACCTTGGATCAACATTGATTAAGTTTTTTCCCCTTTTGCAGTTGCGTTCTTCCCATCTAAAAATCAGCTTTGGACAGTCTTCTGTTGCATATGTGTTAACCCTGCACTAAGAGCACCGGGGTCTTCTGGGTAGTGGGCAGTCTCATGCAACATGCCCATCCCAATCACAATTATAGCAATAAACCAGGTCTCTACCTCCTATTCTCCCCCCCCTCTTGTTCCTCCGCCTTCTCGTCCTCGAGGAGTCTCATTAATCCAATAGGATGTTTGGTCCAGTCGATCAGCTAGGGAGTCCAGTGCTCTATACTGATCAACATGGTGAGTTGGCGAAGCACAAAATTCACAAAAGGTCTTATTTGGAATGTTGGAAAATTTATGTAGAAATGGACAAAGACGAAAATGCCCATACATTTTGATGAGCACCATCATTAGGTATCTTTTAAGGGGTTAATTGTCACCTTTTTAGCCTTATTAGTCTCTCTTTCTCACATTTAATTACATTATGGTCATATGTTGCTTAGTGTATATGGTGAATTAAGGGTTGTCATACTTCGAAAGTCTAATATGGTTTAAATGAAGGATAATCATGAAGATACACCATTTTTGCTAAATATTGTGAAATCAAAGCACCAATTAGACAAAAAGGAGTGATTATAGGGGGGTTGATCACCTCTTTAACTCCTAAAGGTAGCCAAGAGATCCTTGATATTCTCCTCCAACAACTCAAAATCAAAGGCATCCAAGCAACTGGAAGATAAAGGGAATTAATGCTCCACTTCTCTCGAAGTCCAAGGGGACAAATCACCTACTTTTTATGGAGTTTTTGGTAGCTACCCTTTAGGATAAATAGGGTAGAGCAAGAGCTCATTAGGATTCAATTTTTGGAGATATATAGATTACTCTTAGCTCTTGTAATAGAAAATTGTGACTTTCATATGCTATGTAATGAGATTGGTCATGCAATAAAATGAGTATTTAGTTTCTCCATCATTGATTTAGTTTCAGAGAGTTGAGCTCGTGGGTTAGGGCCCAATCCATTGGCCTCAGTCTCTATTATGTATTTGTGTTTACTTTCGATGCAATTATAGTTAGTTTATTTCTGTTGATCAGCGGTTGTCCTTGATGTCAACCCAAGCAGCACCAGGGGCTAACCCATTAATGCATGAGAATTTTGACCTACCAAATTAGTATATTCTGGGCTAATAATTATTTTTATGGTTTCTACTTGTCGAGATGTTTCCGTTGATATATGGCACGCCATGTAATTCTTCACGGTTTGAGAGATATTCATGTTTGAAGTTTGTACCCCCAGTTAGTGGGCTAAAACCCCATGGGGTTGGGGCACGGGTCATTGAAAAGTCATAATTAATATTTTTTAAGCTCCTAAAATCCCTCCCACGTTCACTTGTTGAAGCCCCTCTCAACCTAAGCATTTATATAAATTGTGATCCTCGTATCCTCCTCATGCAGGGGATTTCGCTATCCGAAACAAGTCATCGTGGAATTTTCACTCTAAATTTTTTTCTACGAAGGTTCAAAAGCTGAAATTTTTATGAGGGGAAGTAGAAATCCTAAGGAAGCTACTGTGTAGGTGAAATTTCCAGATCAAGGTGCGCAACATTTTTGGAGATATGATCTGTGGAAGTTAGGGTTTTTGCAGGCTCCTGAAATTCATCTCAAAGAAGTGACCTTGGTAAATGCATCATAAATCTCTCTCTCTAAGTATCGGATTGGAATTCCGTAAAAAGTGGCAGATAATGCATAGTCTGTACTTTTCTCTCTATCAATTTCAGAGCCAAATGAATAACACAGTGACACGTGGCACACCGTACAAGTGTGCTTTGCTGAAATAGTCCATAATTGGGGCATTGTGAGAGATTGGGTATAAATTTCTCTTGAAGAATCCAAATTGGGTCAGACCTATGGAATTGGAAAGAAGACTCGAAGGACTAATACAAGACCAAAAATCAGATATTGAGGATCTGAAATAACAGAGATACACCAGATTCAATATCGAGCTCCTAGAAGGCAAGAAAAAGCTAGATCATGTTTTGTCAAGGGTTGCAAAGGACTAGAATTTCTATGGCAACAAAGCAAAGAAAGGTGCAGCAGAGGGTAGCATGACAAGAGCAGCAACCAAGGTGTATAACAGCAGCAAGAAGTTCATCATATGAAGTCTTCAAGTGGGCAACACTGCATACAATCATTGTAAAGGTATCATTGTACTAAGTCATTGTAAATACATCATTGTAAAATTTGTACAAGTGTCTATCTGCCAAGAATTGAAGAGGCAGTGTCAGGAGGTATAGGATCATCATTAGGTATTTGTGTCATAGTTGGGGCTATGGTCTAGTGTGTCTTCTTCTTCTACATCATTCTATATCATTGTAAAGTGGACCATTTTCCCTAGTACGAGAGTCCATCCTTCTTTTATTCTTCTATAGGGTGCTAGGGTGGTGCTAGGTTGAGTTGTAGCTCATTGGGTGTTGGGGAATCCGTTCAGTTTACTACTAAAGAATATCGGGCATTGCAACATCCATCTAGCGGGAGCTGGAGAAGAATGCTTTTCTAGAAAGTTGGAGCTTTATTTTAAATTGGAGTTGAATATTGAAGAATTATTAGAAAAGCATTCAGGTGGATTTTGTCCTGGAGGGGGTTTCCACCTTAAAAACTGTGTGCATTTGTGTTCCTTTTGTTTACTGCTATCATTGTACAAACACTGATAATAATTGAAGATTAACTAATGCTCTAATTGAAAGGAATACTTATTCACACCCCCCTCTCAGTATTTCCAACAATTTCATGTGTTGTAGTTAGTTTGCTCACATTTCATCTTGATGTGTTTAGTTTGCTTCCATTTCATGTTACTGTAGTTAGGTTCTTGTAGCTCATAGTACAGTAGCATATAAAACTCCAAAGCTATGTGTTAAAGCCTCCCTCTCTCTCATCTTTCATTGGACCTTGAGGAGGGCATATATTCACCACAAGCCCAAAATTAATTTTATTTTATGATTTCTTGGAAATAATAGACATGTTACTTTGTTTATCATGAACATGTTGTGAATGCTGAGTTATTTTTATGTTTCAAATGCATAGGTAGGTTTGCTTAAATTCAACTCATATTTTATACCATTTTCATCATAGATATGTCAATGATAAATGCACGAACATGTAGTTCGCTTGCAGGTTTGAGTAGAGAAGCAAAAGAGGACTCCAACAACATCCCTAGCCCAGTTTATGATTTCTTGGAAAAAATAGATAGGTTGCTTTTTTTATAATGAACATGTTGTGAATGCTGAGTTAGTTTTCTGTTTCAAATGCATAGGTAGGTTTGCTTAAATTCAACTCATATTTTCTACCATTTTCATCATAGATATGTCAATGATAAATGCACGAACATGTAGTTCGCTTGCAGGTTTGAGTAGAGAAGCAAAAGAGGACTCCAACAACATCCCTAGCCCAGTTTATGATTTCTTGGAAAAAATAGATAGGTTGCTTTTTTTATAATGAACATGTTGTGAATGAAAGGTTTTCCCAAGTCACTAAAATGCACAGGTGTAGGTTGGCTTAAATTCAACTCATATTTTATACCATTTTCATCATAGATATGTCAATGATAAATGCACGAACATGTAGTTCGCTTGCAGGTTTGAGTAGAGAAGCAAAAGAGGACTCCACCAACATCCCTAGCCCAGTTTAAACCCTTCACCAACCTACTTTCAACAAAATCACCTTCAGCTATGTTTTTTTTGAGATCTTCACCAAAACACTGAGAGCCAACTTGGAGGTGAAGGACGGGATTTGTGTTGGGTGTGGAGCCTGATTATCTTGTTTACTTTGTATCACAACATTGGACCCTCGTACCTAGTGCTGGCAACGCCGCCCGACCACCGCCGCCGTGGGGGGTCCAAATTTTTCGGGAGCCCCCCCCTGGCGGGGGTTCGGGGGCAGCGCCCCCGAAGCTAAAAACAAATGTAAAATTGCCTTGTAAAAGTATAGTAATTTCTAGTCAATCTGAGCCGTTCATTAGGCAAATGATCCGACGGTAGAAGTTATGTTTAGATTAGGGTTTTTTGCCCTAGAAGGCAACCCCCTTGTATATATGAGGGCATTGTATTGCGGCTGTGGATTATGAGTGTATTCTCGGAGCGAGAAACAGAGAGGGAGACTGAGAGAGAGAACAGAGGATATTATAGCGGATCTGCTGTAGGTTTTGTCTCTTCATTTTTGCTGGATAATAGAAAGGAAGGACTGGTTGTTCAGGGTGGACGTAGCCCAAACTGGGTGAACCACGTATATCTGTGTCTCTTTGGTTTTATGTGTTTTTTGTGTGCTTGTATTTTCCGCATATTTTATGTGTTGCATTGCTCCATAATATATAATTTTCTAACAACTGGTATCAGAGCCGAAGGTATATTTGGCTGATAAACTCGCAGGAAAGAAGGGTTCTTGGTTCGAGTGGGAGCAATGGCGGAAGATGGTAAGTTTAGGGTCGAGAAATTTAACGGCCAAAACTTCCCGCTGTGGAAGATGCAGATGGAAGATTATCTGTATCAGAAAGATCTGTACCTACCATTGAGCAGAAAAACAAAGAAGCTGGTGGCCATGACAGATGCGCAATGGAACATTCTTGATAGAAAGGCACTCAGAACAGTACGGTTGTGTCTTGCGGCGTCAGTCGCCTTCAATATTTCGAAGGAAACAACAATAGAGGGTTTGATGCAGACGTTGGCAAAACTATATGAAAAACCCTCGGCCTCAAACAAGGTATTTCTTATGAAACAACTATTTAATATGAAGATGTCGGAAGGTGGATTTGTTGCAGACCATTTAAATGAATTTAATATAGTTACCAGTCAGTTAAGTTTTGTAGGGGTATACTTTGATGATGAAGTTAGAGCTTTGTTATTCTTGTGCTCATTGCCAGAGAGTTGGAATGGTTTAGTAATGGCCATTAGTAACTCTGTCTCTGGATCTAGTACTTTAAAGTTTGATGATGTTGTTGGTGCTATCCTTAGCGAGGAAATGCGATGGAAAAGCTCCGGTGAGACATCAAGTAATGCTTTGAGTGCAGAGTCTAGGGGAAGAAGAATGGAAAGAGGAAAGAGTTCGGGATATCGCAGTAAATCAAGGAAAGGCAGATCCAAGTCTAGATCGGGGATAGTGTACTAGAATTGCGGAAAGAAAGGACACCCAAAGAAAGACAGTAGATCTCGGAAGGGAAAAGAAGGAGATACACAACAAGAAAACAATCATGAAGCAAATGTGACAGGTGATGTGTTACAAGATGCTTTGATTCTTTCTTTCAAAAATGTTACTGATTCTTGGGTTGTAGATTCAGGGGCTTCATTCCATGCCACACCCGATAAGAAATATTTTCATGACTATGTTCAAGGAGATTTTGGACAAGTTCGTTTGGGTGATGATAAATCCTGTAAAATTGTTGGAATGGGTAAAGTTCTTGTAAAACAACAGAATGGAAACCAATGGCTACTAAAGGAGGTAAGGCATGTTCAAGATCTGAAGAAAAATCTGATTTCAACAGGGCAGTTAGGCAGTGAAGGTTGTGTGACAACTTTCACAGATAAAACTTGGAAGGTCACCAAAGGAGCCCCGGTAATAGCAAAAGGCGAAAAGGTTGGTACATTGTATTTATGCAATGGTATTTCTAACTCTGTTAATGCTTTAACTTCCAAAGGAGCAGATGCAACATTATGGCATCATAGGCTCGGACACATGAGTGAGAAGGGGATGAAAATTATTCACTCAAGAAATTTGCTGCCAGGTTTGAAGAATGTTGATTTGGATTTCTGTGAGAATTGCATTTATGGAAAACAAAAGAGAGTCAAATTTCTCAGAGTTGGGAAAGAAAAGAAGAGCGAAAAATTGGAGCTTGTGCATACAGATGTATGGGGACCTGCTCAGGTATCATCTCTCGGTGGTTCTCGTTATTATGTTACTTTTATTGATGATGCAACTAGAAAAACATGGATTTATTGTATTCAGAATAAATCTGATGTATTTGATACTTTCAAGAAATGGAAAGCTTTGTTTGAGATTGAGACAGGAAATAAGTTGAAGTGTCTCAGATCAGACAATGGAGGTGAATATTGCAGCAAAGAGTTTGATAGGTACTGTTCAGAGCATGGAATTCTTAGAGAGAAGACAGTTCCAAGAACACCACAAGAAAATGGTGTGTCAGAAAGGATGAACAGAACAATCATGGAGCGTGCAAGGTGCATGAGATTGCATGCGGGATTGCCTTTACAATTTTGGGTAGATGTTGTAGATACTGCTGTTTATCTAATAAATAGAGGGCCTTCAAGTTCCTTGGATGGTGGTATTCCAGAGGAAGCATGGACAGGTAAAAAGGTAAACTACTCTTTTTTAAAGCCTTTTGGTTGTGAGGCCTTTGTTCATATTAATAAAGAAAATAGAACAAAGCTTGAGGAAAAATAAAAAAAATGTACCTTTATTGGATATGGTGCTAATGATTTCGGTTATCACTTATATGATTATGAAAATCACAAAATCATTAGGAGCAGAGATGTAATATTCAATGAAAAGGTCTTGTATAAGAATCAGTTGCAGGAAAAGAAACAGGAAAAAGAAAGCAAGGAATACACAGTTCTTGATGAGATAACTAAAAAAGTAAAGGTGCCTGAAAATAATAATAATCAACAACCACAACAGCAACAACCACCACAACAGCAACAGGCACCTCAAACACCTGAAAGTGGTGTTAGAAGATCTACCAGGATAAGTAGACCCCCTGAACGATACTCTCCTTCATTATATTATTTATTGTTGACTGATTCTGGTGAACCTGAATGTTATGAAGAAGAAATGTAGGTTGAAAGCAGGAAGAAGTGGGAGCTAGCCATGGAAGAAGAGATGGACTCCTTAATGCATAACCAGACTTGGGACTTAGTCAGGTTGCCTGCAGGTAAAACTACATTGCAGAATAAATGGGGTTACAGGCTGAAGGAAGAAGATGGAGGAAAACAGAGGTACAAAGCTAGACTTGTGGTGAAGGGGTTTGCACAAAAGAAAGGTATTGATTTTGATGAAATATTTTCTCCTGTTGTTAAGATGAATTCAATCAGAACTATCTTAAGTCTTGTAGCAGTGGAAGATTTACATCTTGAACATATAGATGTAAAGACAACATTTCTCCATGGAGATTTTGAGGAAGAGATATACATGCATCAACCAGAAGGATATGAGGTAAAAGGGAAAGAAAAATTGGTGTGCAGGTTAAAGAAGAGCTTGTATGACTTAAAACAGGCTCCAAGGAAGTGGTATCTAAAATTTGACAAGTTCATGTCTGAACAAGGTTATACTAGATGTCACTCTGATAATTGTGTTTATCTAAAAAGGAAAAATGATGGCAGCTATATTATATTGTTATTGTATGTAGATGACATGCTTGTTGCAAGGTCTAACATGCAGGAAATAAATGTACTCAAAATAAAATTGGCAAATTCATTTGCAATGAAGGATTTGGGAGCTACAAAACAAATCCTTGGTATGAGGATAACTAGAGACAAGAAAAATCGCAAATTAACACTGTCTCAGAATGAGTACATAGAGAAGGTGTTGAAAAGATTTAATATGCAGAATGCAAAACCAGTTAGTACACCTTTTGCTAGCCATTTCAAACTTAGTAAGGAGATGTGCCCAAAGACCCAAGAAGACATGGATTATATGTCTAAAGTTCCATATGCATCAACAATTGGAAGCTTAATGTATGCAATGGTTTGCACAAGGCCTGATATTGCACATGCAGTGGGAGTTGTAAGCAGGTACATGAATAATCCAGGAAAAGAACATTGGATGGCAGTAAAATGGATTCTCATATATTTGAGAGGTACCACAAATCAAGCATTATGCTTTGGTGGTTCAAACATTGCTCTACAGGGATATGTTGATGCATATATGGCAGGTGACAGAGATAACAGGAGGAGCACTACAGGATATGTATTTACTGTAGGTGGAACAACTGTCAGTTGGGTTTCAAAATCCAAAGTGTTGTTGCACTTTCAACAACAGGAGCCGAGTATGTTGCTGCTACAGAGGCTAGTAAAGAAATGATTTGGTTACAAAGGTTTATGGATGAATTGGGTAAGAAGCATGATATGGGCACACTATACAGTGATAGCCAAAGTGCTATTCATATTGCAAAGAACTCAACATTTCATTCCAAGACTAAACACATACATCTCAAGTACCATTTCATACGGTCAGTATTGGAAGATGGAGAGTTGAAGCTGGAAAAGATACACACTAGCCAGAATCCTGCAGATATGCTAACAAAAGTTGTAACCAGGGAGAAACTAAGAACATGCTTAGTTTCAATTGGTCTTCAAGGATGACGATGAAGATGAGAAATAGCCAGGTCCAAAGAGGAGTCATTGTCCAACAAATGAAGCAGCGGTGGAGTTGCTACAATCAGTCTCCAAGTGGGAGATTTTTGGGTGTGGAGCCTGATTATCTTGTTTACTTTGTATCAAAACATTGGATCCCTGTACCTTAAAAGGGGCGGCAACGCCGCCCGAAATTAATTGCTTCCGTGGGGGTCCAGGGGGGGGTGGCAACGCTTTTCGGAGCCCCCCCCTGGCGGGGGTTTTTGGGGGCAGCGCCCCCGAAGCTAAAAACAGATGTAAAATTGCCTTGTAAAAGTATAGTAATTTATAGTCAATCTGGGCCATTCATTAGGAAAATGATCTGATGGTAGAATTTATGTTTAGATTAGGGTTTTTTGCCCTAGAAGGCAACCCCTCGTTTTTATGAGGGCATTGTATTGTGACTGTGTATTGTATGTGTATTCTCGGAGCGAGAAACAGAGAGGGAGACTGTGAGAGAGAACATAGGATATTACAACGGATCTGCTGTAGGTTTTGTCTCTTCATTTTTGCTAGATAATAGAAAGGAAGGACTGGCTGTTCGGGGTGGACATAGCCCAAACTGGGTGAACCACGTATATCTGTGTCTCTCTGGTTTTATGTGTTTTTGTGTGCTTGTATTTTCCGCATATTTTATGTGTTGCATTGCTCTATAATATTTAATTTTCTAACAATTTGAAAGAAGTTCTGAGCTTGGCCAAAGGGTTTTCTACCTTCCATCCACCTAGGTCCACCTTCAGTCCACCTTTCCTACCCATTTCCTCACCATTTCTGGCCTCAAACTACCCTCGGCCTATTTCCTGTAGCAGTTCAGGACATCCTGTAGCACTACAGGAAATCCTATTGTAGATCTTGTAGCAGCGCCAGTCAACCACTTCATTAGCCCAAAAACCCTTTTTCAATCCACCTAGACCTAAAACAACCTCCAAAAGACCTTCAAATATGAAACCACGAGTCCAAGAAATTCTTAAGCGTCCTCAACGCCTCCTTCTTTTTCTGCAAAACAAAGTATTTACAAGCATAGTTAGCTAATGAATAGATGCATTGTTAAGCATAGGAGTCAAGCATGAAGTAGCTAGAGTTTCATTAGCCATTTGGCCCAACATGTGTGCTTAGATTAGTTTCCCTTTCTGCAAGTTCAATTCAACAATTTACTTTATGAATGCCAATAGTTTAACACTATTTCTTGCATTAGCTTAACTGTGGATTTCCTTTCTTGCAAATAGCTATATGAGTCTTTATGCTCTAGAATAATTTATTTCTTGCTGATAGAGTAATTATCATGAGTTATTTTCAGTCTTAGGTTTAATTCAAAAGTTTGACAATCTTCATTCCTTAGAAGAAACCTTAGCATTAGCACCCCTTCGTATAACCGAGAAGAGGACGACATTGATGAGCCTTAGTATTTCAATAGGAATTCTGGAACTCCCAAGGCTACCAACTTTAATTATCAACCCAAGGTTCGTACAAAATTAAGAGGCATCGAAACTGTATGTGCAACATACAATGTGTTCTTATTTTGTTGATATGATGTAATGGAGTGAATTTCATGAAATAAAAGGCTTAATTAATTGTAGAAATGGAAGTGTTGCTTTGAAAATAAATTAATCCTAGGTAAGAAAAACAATTTGTAATTGAAATCCTAAGAGCATGAATTCAAATAAATAAGCCTAATCTACTTTGTGAAAATGCATTTCCTAAGTGGTTTTTATTATTCCTCAATCATGGATTTAGATCCTAGGGGTCATGATGTAAGCCTAAGAGGCAAAAACCAAGCTTTGGGAGCAGACATGGTCGAGTTTGCTCCTGCTACAAGAGTGCTACAAGAAGTTATGTTTTGGAGATAAATCACCGAATGAATAATTAAATCAAATTAAAATGGGATGGGAATTTTTTTTAGTAAGTAGGATTTCTTAAGTCTCCATTCCAAGTGGAATCACTCCAAAATACCCCTATTCACACGTGTTAAAAAATAACGTAAATTACTATAAAATCTGGAAATTCAAGAACTAGTGAGCTAGTTAATCTATCAAATGCTTGACATAATAAAGTGAAAATACAATGGGGAAAATTTTGTTATTAAATTTAACATTATTATGACATAATCCAAGTTTAATAAAGTCAAATGAAGCTGATTAACCCATTAGAAAAAATAGCTGAAATTTACTACTATTTCGCTACAAGGCATTTCTAGAAATATTATTTTTGTGAACTAGTAACCAAATCCAAGTAGCTTAATGATTAATATGACCTTACAGAGTTATTATAAGGATGAGTAATGCTTTTGAATATGAGAATAACCTGCAAAATAACTCACTTCAATTATTTAACTCAATCCTACACCAAGAAAAGAAACCATACTAAATACAAAAATATATGCAAAACAAAAATGAGAGATGCATGCGAATAAAAGTGAAAATAAACTAAATAATTTGTGCAAGAGGGATCTAAGGACCTGGGGATGGCCAATCCCAAGGAGGACTCAAAGTCCTATGGAAGAAACCAAGCCTTAGAGGCTAAAAATGGCACCAAACTTCATTATTGAATCAATCCAAGTACATCCCTGCAAGAAAAGAAAGTGGAGCTGAAAAATATAAGTTTTCTCCACAATAAGACTAAATAATACAAGCCTCTAGATGCCAATTAAAATTGGTACTTATAAAAAATGATGAGGAAGCATTCTCCTTGAAAGGAGTAAGCTTTCCCATCCAAAATCCCTCAAACAGTGGATTTGGTTCTCAACACTAGGAATTTGCATTAAATGACAGGGAACACATTCCTAGATTTTCTCAGTCATTGGAGCTCCATAATTACTCCAGAATTTCTCAACAATTTCATGATATTTTGTTCATTTATTCTCAAATATTTATCCTCCATTAGTAGGGAGAAAGTCCCTAAATTATCTCCTTCTCCAAATATTCATAATCTGCCCAATATTCTCACAATATTCTTCAAAAATAAATAATATTAGGCACAAATATGCAATTATCTATAAACCTTAATAAGAACATATTAAAGCTTAAAAAAAAATTATTAACTGTAGAAGGAGAGTTTTAATATATATTTTATGTGCTTAAGAAAGGTTATATATGAATTAATTTATTTCTAATTTAGAGGCCCATCAGGCATGAGTAGAATGCATCTCCTGTGTATGTAGCACTGTCACCCCCAACTTTGTACGAACCCCAGGTTGATAAAGTAAAGTAGAGTAGCCTCTGGGAGTTTCAGCACTCTTGGTGCATTACGAGGGCTCACCGATTTTTGGCACCGTTTCCAAGGAGGTGTCTAAGTAGATTCTTGATTATGTTTTAGCATTCTTTTTTGCTTTTCTTTTACATTTAGTTCTGAAATATTGAAAATACAAAAAAAATTTGACTTTAATGCCTCGTAGGAGTAGGGATAACCATGGAAGTTTTTTACCAAAAACCCACACATCCACACATAGTCACCCTTCACTCTTCTTCAATGACTGTGAGGTTGAAAACACCATAGGAGAGTCACTGGAAAAATTTGAAGAGCTTATTGGAGAAGAAGAAGAACTTGCTTCACCTGAGGAACCTAATTCACCAATTCAAGCTATGGTTGAGATTGGGACCCAAGGAGTATTTCCCATTAGGGAAACAGATGGGGAAACTAGGATGAAGAAAATAAATCCCTCAACCCTTCCACATTTACATGGACTTACCTCTAAGGATCCTGACACATTCATGTTCAAATTTTCTGTTGTTTGCAGGACCTACGACTATGCCTCAGATGACCAAAAGTTGAAATTGTTCCCATCCACCCTTAAGGATGCAACCTTGCACTGGTTCATGGGATTTAATGGGAACAACATCACTACCTTGGCACAAATGCAAGAGCCCTTTAACAAAAAATACAAGGACTACTGCAGATCCAAGGAAACTAAAGTTGAGATATTTAGGATGACTCTAGGACTTGATGAATCCCTAGAAGATTATGAAGGAATATTCCAGCTAAAATATTAAAGAACCAACTGCACCCTTTATCCCGGATCAATTAAACTGGTACTTCTCCAGGGGATCAGGGAAAAAGTGACATAAACCCTTAATATGATATCAGGAGGATATATATGCCAGCTACCTTATGAGGACATGCAAATTGTCTTTAGGAACCACTCCAGGGCAGCTAGGAAGAAATGTAGAGCTAGCTAAAGAATGACCAACACCCCTTCCTCTTCCACCTCCATCAAGAATGAGATTGGAAATATGCTGGATGAATTCAAAAGTCAGATGCTACACACCTTTGCTTTGCAAATGGACACAATTCAAATCAAGAGGAAGCAAGAGGAAGCAGAAAGGTCCTTGGATATCTTTTTCCCTAGATGTACTAGAAAACACCCTTAGAATGAATGTCTACTAAATGTCATAGAGGTTTTCTTAGTCTGCGAAGAGAATCATGCCACAAAAAAGTGTCCCTCCTTACTTGGGCTCAAAGCTGTATATCAAGGTGGGGAAGTAGGACCCGAGCAATTCTGTTTCATAAATTAGAGAAGGCCTCAAGGGCCTTGGTCATATCAGCAAGGAATTCAAGGTGCACCTTACTCCTACTCTCATACCAATCAGAATATACCTATGCAATCTTGGTACACCTCCACTACTACATCATGGCCTACACCTCCTACTTGTCCTTACAAACCTCCATATCATCCTCAGCCTATGAACCAATCATTCCAACAATATGTTCCTCAACCACCTTAGTGGCGCAACCCATCACAAGGGTGGAGGCCCCAACATAATCAATCACTTTCTTTATTGCCTCCACCCCAACCCCAACCTCAACTCACCCATTTTTCTCCACCTAAGCTGCCTCATATGCATGTCCAACCCAATCCAAACCCGAACAACAAGTAGGAACAATAGGTTTATAGTGGAGAGACATCCTATCTAGCTTATGTTGTGGAACTACATGAGATAAATCTCTGATTGGTAAGTGTAATCTCGGACAATCATCCTTCATATCCACCTGCAGATTTTGAGGAGCAAAATGAAGAGAGTAACACTTAGACCCAACAACCTCCTTTTCCTAAGCGCTTGATCCACTCTAGTCAACACAGCCCAGAGGAGACTGAAATTTTTAGAGAACTAGAAAATTTGTGTGAGAAAATACCCCTTCTCCAGACCATTAATGATGTTCCTATTTACAATAGGCTCATTAAGGAGAATTTCTTTAAGAAACCCGGGAGAAAGAAGAAATATACCCCCACCATCAATGTAGTGGGACAACTTTATGACTTAATGTTGGGAAGGGTGATCTTCTCGAAGTACCTGGACCCTAGTAGTCCAGTAGTAGATGTACACATTGATTGTGTCATAGTCCCTAATACTTTGATTAATCTTAGGGCTGCCATCAATGTAATGACCATGGAAACTATGCTTAAACTCAACCTCCAAGGGACTTTGAGGAAAACCACAATGGTTCTGCAACTTGCATACCATTCCACAGTTGATCCGGAAGGAATTGCTGAGGATGTTATGGTTTCAATCAAGTATTGGGAGTAACCTACAAATTTCCTAGTCCTCCACCCAAAAACTAAGTTTAATGGATATCCTCTCATTTTAGGAATACCTTGGTTAGCCACTAATGATGCTTATATCAGTTTTTAGGATGGAGACATGACTATAAAGAATGTGCCCTTGTCTAAATAGCTGGTGTTATATCCTCCTACCCAGCCTTCCATTGACCATGACCTACCTTTGTGGTTGGAGGATGAAGAAGAAGAAGATGAATTATACAGCACCACGCCCTGCCCCATTTGTACCATAGATGTTGTTCTTAGAGGGGGTAAACCTGATGAGGATAAGCTCATCGACCACATCATTCAGAACCAACCCCCCAATGATAGTCCACTTGATGACCTAGTCAAAGATTTTTAAAGCCACCCTTGGATGGAGCTGCACTCAGTTCATTCAACCTCTGAAACTACCAAGGGTGTGGAATTTGGCCCATCAAAATCTCTAAAAATTAACTCATCCCTCTCAGCCAAAGAAGAAGAGCAGCTATGCTAACTCTTGAAAGAAAACCTTGATGCATTTGCTTGGGACTACAAAGACACGAAAGGGGTGCATCCCTCATTGTGCACACATCATATCTACATTAAATAAGGATGCAAGCCTGTGAACCAAACCCAAAGGAGGATGAACCCAACTCTAAAGAACAAAGTGAGATAAGAATTGCATAAATCATTGCATGCATGTTTCATCTATCCCATATCAGACAATGAGTGCTTGTTTCCTCTTGTCCTATTCCTAAAGAAGAATGGAAAATGGTGAATCTATGTTGACTACTAAGAAGTAAACAAATACACTAAGAAGGACCATTTCCCCTTTCCATTTATAGATCAAGTCCTGGATGGCCTTGTAGGGAAGAAGTTCTTTTCTTTCCTAGATGGGTTCAATGGGTATAACCAAATCCTTGATTATCTTGTTTATTTTGTATCACAGCATTGGACCCATGTACCTTAATGGGACAACAACGCCTTTGTAAATGTACTGGGGTCCGGGGGGGCGGTGCCCGGCTAAAATAGATTTAAAATTTCCTTGTAAAAGTATAGTAATTTATAGTCAATCTAGGCCGTTCATTAGGCAGATGATCTGATGATAGAAGTTATGTTTAGTTTAGGGTTTTTTTCCCTAGAAAGAAACCCCTCTCTATGTATGAGGGTATTGTATTGTGGCTGTGTATGGTATGAGTATATTCTCAGAGCAAGAAACAGATAGGGAGACTGTGAGAGAGAACAAAGGATATTACAACGGATCTGTTGTAGGTTGTGTCTCTTCATTTTACTGGATAATAGAAAGGAAGGACTGGCTGTTCAGGGTGGACGTAGCCCAAACTAGGTGAACCACGTATATCTGTGTCTCTCTGATTTTATGTGTTTTGTGTGCTTGTGTTTTCCACATATTTTATGTCTTTCATTGCTCTATAATATATATAATTTTCTAACAACTGGTATCAGAGCCGGAGGTCTATTTGGTTGATAAAATCACAGGAAAGAAGGGTTCCTAGTTCGAGTGGCAGCAATGGCGGTAGATGGTAAGTTTAGGGTCGAGAAATTTAATGGCCAAAACTTCCTGCTGTGGAAGATGTAGATGGAATATTATCTGTATCATAAAGATCTGTACCTACCATTGAGCAGAAAAACAAAGAAGCCGACGGCTATGACAGACGCAAAATGGGAGATTCTCGATAGAAAGGCACTCGAAACAGTACGGTTGTGCCTTGCAGCATTGGTAGCCTTCAATATTTCAAAGGAAACAACAACAAGAGGGTTTGATTAATGCGTTGGCGAGTATATGAAGAACCTCGTACACTCGAACAAGGTATTTCTCATGAACGTTTATTTAATATGAAAATGTCGGAAGGTGGATACGTTACGGACCATTTAAATGATTTTAATACGGTACGATTAGTTAAGTTACGCGGGGTAAACTTTGATGATGAAGTTAAGGGCTCTTTTATTTGAACTCATTTCGAGAAGGCCTGGAATGGTTTAGTTATGGCCATTAGTAACTCTGGTGTCTTGGATCTAGTACTTTAAAGTTTGATGATATTTATCGGTGCTATCCTTAGTGAGGAAATGCGATGGAAAAGCTCCAGTGAGACATCGAGTAATGCTTTGAGTGCAGAGTCTAGGGGAAGAAAAATGGAAAGAGGAAAGAGCTCAGGATATCGCAGTAAATCAAGGAAAGGCAGATCCAAGTCTAGATTGGGGATAGTGTGCTAGAAATGCGGAAATAAAGGACACCTGAAGAAATATTGTAGATCTCAGAAGGGAAAAGAAGGAGACACACAATAAGAAAACAATCATGAAGCAAATGTGATAGGTGATGTGTTACAAGATGCTTTGATTCTTTCTTTTGAAAATGTTACTGATTCTTGGGTTATAGATTCAGGGGCCTCATTCCATGCCACACCTCATAAGAAATATTTTCATGACTATGTTCAAGGAGATTTTGGACAAGTCCGTTTGGGTGATGATAAACCGTGTAAAATTGTCGGAATGGGTAAAGTTCTTGTAAAACAACAGAATGGAAACCAATGTCTATTAAAGGAGGTAAGGCATTTTCCAGATCTGAAGAAAAATCTGATTTCAACAGGGCGGCTAGGCGGTGAAGGTTGTGTGACAACTTTCCTGAGATAAAACTTGCAAGGTCTGCAAAGGCCACAGAAGTAATAGAAAAAAGGTGAAAAGGTTGGTACATTGTATTTATGCAATGGTATTTATAACTTTCTGTTAATGCTTTAAATTCCAAGGAGTAGATGCAGCATTATGGCATGATAGCCTCGGACACATGAGTGAAGGGGATGAAGATTCTTCTCTCAAAAAATTTGTTGCCGAGGTTTGAAGAATGTTGATTTGGATTTCTGTGAGAATTTCATTTATGGAAAACATAAGAGAGTCATATTTCTCAGAGTTGGGAAAGAAAGGAAGAGTAAAAAATTAGAGCTTGTGCATACATATGTATGGGGAGCTGCTGAGGTATCATCTCTTAGTGGCTCTCATTATTATGTTACTTTTATTGATGATGCAACTATAAAAACTTGGATTTATTGTATACAGAATAAATCTTATGTATTTGATACTTTCAAGAAATGGAAAGCTTTATTTGAGATTGTGGCAAGAAATAAGTTGAAGTGTCTCATATTAGACAATGGAGGTGAATATTGCAGAAAATATTTTGATAGGTATTGTTCAGTGCATGGAATTCGCAGAGAAAAGACAGTTCCAAGAACACCACAAAAAAATGTTGTGTCGGAAAGGATGAATAGAACAATCATGGAGCGTGCAAAGTGCATGAGATTGCATGCAGGATTGCCTTTACAATTTTGGGAAGATGTTATAGATACTACTGTTTATCTAATAAATAGAGGGCCTTCAAGTTCCTTGGATGGTGGTATTCCAGAGGAAGCAGGAACAGGTAAAAAGGTAAACTACGCTTTTTTAAAACCTTTTGGTTGTGAGGCCTTTGTCCATGTCAATAAAGAAAACAGAACAAATCTTGAGGCAAAATCAAATAAATGTACATTTATTGGATATTGTGTTAATGATTTTGGTTATTGCTTATATGATTATGAAAATCACAAAATCATCAAGAGTAGAGATGAAATATTCAATGAAAAGGTCTTGTATAATAATTAGTTGCAGGTAAAGAAACAGGGAAAAGAAACAAGGAATACAAAGTTCATGATGAGATCACAGAAAAAGTAAAGGTGCCTGAAAATAATAATAATAAATATCCACAATGAAAACAACCACCACAACAACAACACGCACCTCAAACACCTAAAAGTGGTATCAAAAGATCTACTAGGATAAGTAGACCCCCTAAACGATACTCTCCTTCATTATATTATTTATTGTTAACTAATTCTAGTGAGCCCGAATGTTATGAAGAAGAAATGTAGGTTGAAACCAAGAAGAAGTGGTAGCTAGCCATGGAAGAAGAGATAGACTCCTTAATACATAACTAGACTTGGGACTTAGTCAGGTTGTGTCCAGGTAAAACAACATTGCAGAATAAATGGGTTTACAGGTTGAAGGAAGAAGATGGGAAAATAGAGGTACAAAGCTAGACTTGTGGTAAACGGGTTTTCACGAAATAAAGGTATTGATTTTGATGAAATATTTTCTCTTATTTTAATATGACTTCAATCAGAACTATTTTAAGTCTTGTAGCAGTGAAATATTTGCATCTTGAACAGTTAGATGTAAAAGCAACATTTCTCCATGGAGATTTGGAGGAAGAGATCTATATATAGCAACCAGAAGGATATCAGGTGAAAGGGAAGGAAATATTAGTGTGCAGGTTAAATAAGAGCTTGTATGGCTTAAAATAGGCTCCAAGGTAGTGGTATCTAAAATTTGACAATTTTATGTCTGAACAAGGTTATACTAGATGTCACTCTGATCATTCTGTTTATCTGAAAAAAAAAATGATGCAAGCTATATTATATTGTTGTTGTATGTAGATGACATGCTTCTTGCAAGGTATAACATGCAAGAAATAAATGTGCTCAAAAGAAACTGGAAAATTCATTTGCAATGAAGGATTTGGGAGCTACAAAACAAATCCTTGCTTTGAGAATAACTAGAGACAAGAAAAATCACAAATTAACATTGTCTCAGAATGAGTACATACAAAAGATGTTAAAAATATTTAATATGCAGAATGGAAAACCAGTTATTACACCTTTTGCTAGCCATTTCAAACTTAGTAAGGAGATGTGCCCCAAGACCCAAGAATAAATGGACTATATGTCTAAAGTTCCATATGCATCAGCAGTTGGAAGCTGAATGTATGCAATGGTCTGCACAAGGCTTGATATTGCACATGCAGTGGGAGTTGTAAGCAGGTACATGAAAAATCTGGGAAAAGAACATTGGATGGCAGTAAAATGGATTCTTAGATATTTGAGAGGTACCACAAATCAAGCATTATGCTTTGGTGGTTCAAACATTGCTCTATAGGGATATGTTGATGCAGATATGGCAAGTGACACAGATAATAGGAGGAGCACTATAGGATATGTATTTACTATAGGTGGAACAGTTGTCAGTTGGGTTTCAAAAATCCAAAGTGTTGTTGCACTTTCAACAACATAAGCAAAGTATGTTGCTGCTACAGAGGCTAGTAAAGAAATGATTTGGTTACAAAGGTTTATGGATGAATTGGGTAAGAATCATGATATGGGAATGTTATACATTGATAGCCAAAGTGCCATTCATCTTGCAATGAACTCAGCGTTTCATTCCAGGACTAAACACATACAGCTCAAGTACCATTTCATACGGTCAGTATTGGAAGATGGACAGTTGAAGCTGGAAAAGATACACACTAGCCAGAATCCTACAGATATGCTAACAAAAGTTGTAACCAGGGAGAAACTGAGAATATGCTCAGTTTCAATTGGTCTTCAAGGATGACGATGAAGATGAGAAACAACCAGGTCCACAGAGGAGTCATTTTCCAGCAAATGAAGCAGCGGTGGAGTTTCTACAATTAGTCTCCAAGTGGGAGATTGTTGGGTGTGGAGCCTAATTATCTTGTTTATTTTGCATCATAGCATTGGACCCTTGTACCTTAATGGGGTGGCAACACCCCTGTAATTAAACGCTGCCTAGGGGGTCCAGGGGGGGCAGCTGCGACTTTATGGAGCCCCCCCCTGGTGGGGGGTTTCGGGGGCAGCGCCCCCGAAGCTAAAAACAAATGTAAAATTGCCTTGTAAAAGTATAGTAATTTCTAGTCAATCTGGGCCGTTCATTAGGCGAATGATCTGACGATAGAAGTTATGTTTAGTTTAGGATTTTTTTCCCTAGAAGGCAACCCCTCGCTATGTATGAGGGTATTGTATTGCGGCTGTGTATAGGATGTTTATTCTCAGAGCGAGAAACAGATAGGGAGACTGTGAGAGAGAACAAAGGATATTACAGTGGATCTGCTGTAGGTTGTGTCTCTTCATTTTGCTGGATAATAGAAAGGAAGGACTGGTTGTTCAAGGTGGACGTAGCCCAAACTGGGTGAACCACGTATATCTGTGTCTCTGATTTTATGTGTTTTGTGTGTTTGTGTTTTCCGCATATTTTATGTGTTTCATTGCTCTGTAATATACATAATTTCTAACATAGTGGGTGCAACTGAATCCAAATTAGCCTTGAGGACTAGGACAAGACTACTTTCACATGTCCCCAGGGCACCTTCACTTACAAAGTCCTTCCCTTTGGGCTGTGCACTGCCCCAGCTACTTTCTAGAGAGTAGTCTTGAGCATTTTTTTTGAACTAGTCCATGACTCTATCAAAATCTACATGGAAAATTTCACACCTTATGGGGATGATTTCCAAGAAGCTCTCTCTAATTTGGAAAAGGTACTGAGAAGATGCATTGAAATGCATCTCTCCTTGAGTTTGAAAAAATGTGAATTTTGAAAAAGAGAAGGAGTAGTCCTGGGCCACTCAATATCACAAGAAGGAATACCAGTAGACCCGAACAAAATCACGATCATAAAAAGGGTGCATGTTCCTCAAAAGCAGAGAGATGTCAGAAGTTTCCTAGGTCTGGCTGGATACTATAGGAGGTTCATTAAATATTTCAGCAAATTGGCTTCGCTATTATTTGGAGTATTGGCCAAATATTTTTGAGTTTTTTTGGTCCATTCTTCGTCAAGAAGATTTTGAGCTCATTAAGGAAAAGCTAACTAATGTCCCCATTCTCTGAGGTCCAAATTGGGCTCTGCCTTTCTACATCCTCATAGATGCATTAGACAAAGATGCGGGGGTAACTTTGGGGAAATTAGAAGACAAATTACCCTATGCCATCTATTTCATTAGCAAGAATATGTCTAAAGATGAACTTAAATATACTGTCACAGAAAAATAGATTTTAGCCATTGTCCATTCATTAAACAAATTTTGGCATTATATTACTGTTTATCAGACCTTTGTGCACACTGAACATGCAACCATCAAGTACTTAATGAATAAAACTTATTTTAATGCTAGAATAATTAGATGGTTGTTGTTATTACAACAATTTGACTTAAAAATTGTTGATAAAATAAGAAAGGAGAAAGTTGTTGTAGATTTCTTATCTAGACTAACTATACTTGCAGATGGGGAAGGGATGGTGGATGATCAACTTCCGGATGAACACCTATTTTCTATCTCAACACTCTCTCCTTGGTTTTCTGACATAGCTAACTACTTGGTTGCTAAAAATTTCCCTCCAAACCTTTAATCCAGGGAGAAGAGCAATATTATCAAGAAAAGCGCCCCTTTCACCTGGATTGGTGGAAATCTATTCAACTTGGGCCCTGACCAAATTATCAGAATATGTGTGAGGGAGGATAGGTTTTTGACATCCTCTCGACATGTCATTATGGTCCTTGTGGAGGCCACTTTACTGCAAAAAGGATAACCTTCAAATATTTGTAGGCAGGTTACTATTGGCCTACCCTCCAGCAAGATGCCATGAGGTACACCAGTAGATGTGTCCAGTGCCAAAGGATGGGGAGACCTACATTGAATGATGACATGCCTTTGCACTCTCAAGTGGCTCTAGGGCCATTTTAAAAATGGGGCATGGAATTCATTGGACCCATTCATCCACCATCTGAGAAGAAGAGGTATATCATTGTCTGCATTGACTACTTGACCAAGTGGGCTGAAACTAGGGATGTAAAGGTAGAAACAAAGGAGAAGGTAGATGAGTTTCTGAGAGAGAATGTGTTCTACAAGTTTGGATACCCCAAGGAGGTAGTCACTGATTAGGGTGCTCAATTTACATCTCATCTCATTGAAAACCTCCTGAGGCGGCACAAGATAAATCAAAAGACTTCCATCACCTATCATCCTCAAGAAAATGGCTAGGTGGAGATGAAAAATAGAGCCTTGGAGAATATCCTCACCAATGTTGTGAGAAAAAATAGAAAGTATTGGGAAGACAGATTGGTGGAAGCCACTTGGGCTTACAATACCACTTGCAAGACAATCACAGGGTTTAGTCCTTATGAATTATTTTATGGGAAGAAAGATCTGCTTTCCATTAAGTTTGAGTACAACACCTTGGGAATGGAAGCTGAGTTAGATCTAGATATCCAAAAAGCCCAACAAGAAAGGTTGCTGCAGTTAAATGGTTTGGATGAGTTCAGAATGCAGACCCTTCTTCACACATAGGTAATTTAGTTGTAAAGGAAGGTTTGACATGACAAACACATCAAATAAAATATATTTCAAGAAGGATATCAGGCACTGCTCTATGACTCCAGGTTTAAGGATTTCAAAGGAAAATTAATGAAAACATGGATGGGACCTTACCAAGTGGAAAACTTCTATAACAATGGAGCTGTGAAGATCAGAACCATATATTAGGAGGGGATCCCATTGCTTGTCAATGGATACAGTCTCAAAATGTACAAGAAGCCCCAATTTAGGGCTGGGTTTATAATTTCCATAAACAGGGAGGTGAATGTCATTGGAAGCTCCAGAGTTTCCAGTGCCTCCCCTTTCTATAAAAAAGAAAAAAATAAAAAAAGAAATAAAGGGGAATGGGTGAAAACCTCTTTGAGGCACCTAATGCCAACTCCTCGGTTGAAAACCTCCATGAGGCGATCCTAGAGCAGAAAAAAGAAAAAAAACAAAGAAATAAAAAACCCTTGGGTGAAAAACTATTTGAGGCACCCAAGGTAGTCTTGTGGGTTGAAAACCTCTATGGAGGCAACCCACCTGTCTTCAAAAAATAAAAAAAGAGAAAAAAACAAAGAGAAAAAGAGAAAAAGAAAAGATGAAAACAACACCTATACACTCACTTATTTCTTTTTTGCAGGTTGCTGATAAAGGGTGGTTTCAACAAAGAGGAGAAATTTTCTTCCTCTCTTCTCTGTCTCCTCTACCTACTCACTCCATGAGAAGCCCCAACATGCACCCAACCATCCATTTCTCCCTTCAGGTGAGCACAAATCCCATGTTTTTTTCCTCTCTACAAGTGCTATAGGATGTCCTAGGATGCTATAGGATTTCCTATAGTGCTACAGGAAACCTTGTACTATTATAGGAAAGTTTTCTGAGATAAAGGAATCTCACTCATGGACACCTAACCTTCAAGAAAAGCATGAAAATCATTTTTTTCCCCATACCTACCATTCCTAACCCTCACTCCACTCCATGCATAAGTATTCACTCTCTATTCACTCTCTAAACCCTATTTTTTGCCACTATGAGTTAGCTCACCTACATATTGACATGGGACCTCTACCCTCATCTTTCCATCACTCCGCTCACTCCATAGCTCCATCCCTAGCATCCCTACACTGTTTCCCCTCATTTCTCAGCAACATTGAGCTCCCAAGCAGCATAAATAGGACTGCTACATGAAGTTGATCACTTCCTGTAGAAATCACGCACATGACACAAGAAGCCTAAAATGTGAGAGGAATTTGATTCAGATGGCTCCAAATGACCACTAGAATACTCCATGAGTAAGACCACACAAGAAACATCACCTGAGGACCTCCATGTAACACCTACAAAAAGAACCAGCAAATAAAAGTGTTGAGAAACTCACTCAGTAATAAGCTGCCCACTCAGAAAATATGCCTAAAACAATAACAAAGGAAAAAACAATAATGACTATCACCAGACTCCAGCTCCCTGCATCAAATAATTTCTACAACTCCCTAGCAACAAGTAGGCTCAGGTATGGCCCTTCACCCTCTCGCTATGAATCATATTGGCCAAAATGAATTAATGTCAAGAATTAGAGGTTAAAAAGGAAAAAAGGTGGCTAGTTAACTTGGCCACCCTCGTGAAGTTAAAGTGAAAGATAAGTGAAGTTATACATGCCACCTGGGAAATAAAATAAGTTAAGGATGAGATCATGGGGAGATAGAGGTGATTCTGGGGAAAATAACAATGATTAAGTTGAGTGGGACCAACGGTCCAAAAGAGGAAACCCCATGCCAAATTCCAAGTCATCACTCCGCTCCAAATTTGTTCAAGTTTACATAAAGGGGTGTTTTGGCTCATTCTCATCATTCAATTAGGAATTTCAACAGCAATTAGAGAAGGAGAGTGACAGGAGCCATCGAACAACTCTGCAAAAAGGTTGAAGATTGCATGCAAACCTGTGCTACAGGAAATCTGCTGATGCTACAAGAAAGTCTACAAAAGGATGCATAGTGATTAGAATTGCGATGAGGGCCACTCACAGATGGTATTGACACCCAAAAAAACCATCTCCCAAGCAAGAAAACACTAGATTTTAGAGGTAAGTGGATGTCACCTCACCAAGTTGTGAAATTTTTTGATGAAAAATTATACACTGGCGCAACAATAATTCAAAATTTAAGAGACTTCTTAAAGAAATAGAATCAAGGAAGTCTGAGTTTGTGTTGAATTGTAACCTCTAAGACCCCATATCACCAAAATTCTCAGAAAAAAACCATCCAGCCACCTCCTTAACACATCCATAAAATGGGGGGAGGTTTTAACATAAGGGAACCCACAGATATCAAAAGAATCAGATTACACCCTCAAGTGGTTGATATTTTTAGGAATCATTAGTGGATAGGATTCTTCGAGCTCCTCAAGGTCTTTGATGATGGGGTGGCTCGAGAATTTGTAGTGGCCCTGCACTTACAAGAAAATGATAGGGCCACCACTGTGGTCAGAGGTCTAGCCATCATCATAACACCTGAATTGATTCGAAGAGTGACCACATTGCCTCTAGGAGTCAAGTGGAATAGAGAAGATACGGTGTCCAAAACTACAACTAAAAATAGTTTCTTTTTGTCAAATGAAGTACTCACCGAGGACAAAAATAGGGTGAGAAGAGAAAGCCTCCCTTACCCTTGGGATGAAGTAGCATTTCACATAATGAAATACATTTCCTGTGAGGGAAGACTCAATGTGGTTTATGGATACCACTTCAAACTACTACATGAGCTTAGGTTCCAAGGAGATCTACCTCTAGAAAAAAGACTAAACATTCCCTACTTCCTCCTACATTTAATTAGGTACATGATCTAGAAAGTGAGGGGGAGAAAGTATCAACACTTATCTCACCATGGCCTCATCAAACTTATAGTAGAAGATTCTCTAAATAGATTGAACATCACAGTACCTTGGTCCACCTTCATAGATATGGATAGGGAAGCATTCATAGGTACACAAGCTGGAAAAACCTCTACCTTTAGTCTTGGAGGGAGGGGAATGGAAGAAGAAGAAGGGGAGATTGAAGGGAAAAAAGGAGAATATGAAGAGGAGGAATAAAAGGAGATGGAGACAAAAGCAGAAAACACAGAAACCCTAGAAATAGAGGAAGGGAAAGAAGAAGAGCAAGAGAAATATTACACAAGAGAAGGAAATTGATGCGGGAGCATCAAGACCTTTTCCATTTATAAATATGGGGTTTGATAATATTAATTTACTGAATATAGGGTGTGATGATTTTAAATATTTTATTAATTAATTTGAATTAAATAGGAGAACGTGAGGATTTATGTAAATATCTTTTTATTAATAAAAGGATATGAGGAAATTTAATAAATTGAAGGATTTTAGGGATAAAAACCTATCCTTTAGGGATGTTGAGAAATTTAGGGGTTTGTTGAGGATTTTAAGGGATTGAGCATTTAATGTAATGATTTTTAGAAATTGTATAAATAGGAGGGCTTTTTGTGAGAAAAATACATTAGAGATAGTGAGAGGAGTGGAGAACAGGGTTTGAACAGCCAAGGCTATAAGCCTTTGGCAAATTTGTAAGGGCCAAATGTTGGAATTCTGGCCATGTACAAAGAGTTTTTAAATTGATTGCATTTTTTTACAATGAAGAATTTGTTCTGAATTTGTGTGTGTGTATTACATTTCTGGTCGAATTGGTATAATGAGTTAGAGTTCTTAAATTCAGTCATTTGATAAGATTTATAGATAAGCTCTGCACATAAGTTAATAATCGACACTAACAGTATTATAGTTCATATTTGAAATGATGAATTTGTATACTTTTATGTCGATCTATAAGGGCGCACTGTGAAACTGCGTTCATAGAATTGAAGAAGTTACATTGGGGAAAAACTGTTAAATCGAAATTTGTTTCAAATGCAATTGTGGAAAGCATGGTCTAATCAAAATCAATCGGGGCGCAAGGTTTCTGTTTTATGTTAAATGCAGAGTTTTGTGACTGACAATGGCAAATAAAACAATGATCGTTTGAAATGCTGAATTGAAGAAATTGCAGGTGTTTTAATAGTCGAACTGCAACTAAATTGAATTGATACCCAGGTTGTATGTGTTGAGCAACGATGTAGGTATGGCATGGAAATGGTTAATGGTTTATTCTGTAGTTTAATTGTCTGCAAGAGAGAGCGCCCAATCATGAGCTTATAAGAAATCAAGGAATGTTCAATTTAAAGAAACATGTTTTCAATAGACAGTTGGATGTGTAAATGTCGTAGTCCAGTTGCAGAAATATCATTGAACAAATGCGTGAAGCAGTAGGTGTAAATGCATTACTAAATTCAATATATTTGGGTGTGGTGTTTTCCGCGCAGATGAAGATCAGGAATTGTCTGGACCTTGTTCTAATAATAGCGGTAAAATCGACTAAGTGGTTGAGTTGCGGTTTGTGTTGAATAAAGATCGAGTTGATTGGTAAGCAAAGTCGTGTGAAACGTAAATAAATCCGTAGTAAACTTGTGGTGAGTGCGTTGAACTTGTCGTAAAACTGTTATTTGAACACTGCATGTGGAAATGACTAGCTTCGTGAAGGGCTTTGCCGATGCGATATGTGAAAACATACTGTGTTGAATGCAACAATTGAAATTGCGGAGAGCAATGATGAAGGCGCTAATATGAAAATGAAGACGAGAGAGAAAGTGTGTTGGCAAATAACGAATTGAGCAGTTGCAGCGTCCAAGAAGGTAAATAGAATAGCAGAGCGTTGCAGATGGTACAACGCTGGAGTGGATACAGATTTCCAGGTATGGAATTCAGATACAATTGTCTGAATAAGGCGCACATATAGATTGCCATTTTAAAATCCGAACAGTGTTATTAATTTGAAATGAATTAGAATTCGAATTTGAAGATGGTATTGAAAGCTGTGGCATGAAATGTTTGTAAAAACAAACCAAGGGCGCATTTGTTGATTTTGATAGTTATTTACATTAAAGAGTGGTGGTATAATGAGAAAAAGAAGTTGAATTGTGTTATGTTGAAATGGTGCATACAAAGTAGCAGTTCAAGTCTTCAAATTAAAATATGGCACATATGAATGATGTCTATTGAATTGATGAGTATATTGCAGAAGATTTGGCATATGGAAAGTAAGTAAATTTAAATGAGCGTAGATCGATTTGCCATATGAGTGACCATATAGTGTTATTTGGCATTTGAATTCTGGGTTTGTAGAACAGTAAGGGCGCATTCTTGAATCAAGCCATATGTGAAGTATTAAGATTGCTTTGGAAGCATTGAATGTTTGATGTGATTTGAATGATGATAAGTTTTCTTGTGTAATGATTGTTGGGTCCTTATGTTAAAATATAAAATGAAAATAGTTTCCACAAGATAATGGCAAAGTGTGAGTTTGCCAAGTATTGAGGATTTGATTTGTGGAAAAAGCTAAGAAGAACGTTGATATGCACAGATGTTTAAGATCCTGGTATTTGCAGGTCTAGCCCTGCGTCATTTTGGTATCAGAGCTTGGCTCTGTTGAAATATGTTTGTTTGAAGACAAAAGGTTTGTTGAACTGAAATGTATTTCTGAATGTGTGATGAATGATGAAATAACGAGATATTGTAAAGGCAAAGGAGGTCAGATTTTAGTCGGCGGTCAAAGTAAACGATACAGTGAAGGAATGAAGAGTCATCACGATTCCAGTTGATGGTTGCAGCAAAGAAGGAATTGACTATTTGACAACTAAGGTTGCTAGATCAAACCGAAGGTTGGAAGAGAATGATTTAAAATACGATTGTGATGAATTTTTGCGAGAGGAAGCATAAGGATTTCTTTAGACAATTGCGAATGATGAAATTGAAGTACAGGAGAATGGAAGGACAAGATCAGACTGAGATCTTGAAGGTAAGGTGATCTGGGTTTATTTGAATTTGAAGATTGTAGTCTTTGCAGAAGTATTTTTGCAACTCCTAAAAGGAAAATCCATAGAAGACATGTTTAAGATTGCTAACAGAAAACTGGTGAAAGCATAAGTGACAGAACCTTGAAGAAATCCAATAGAGATTGGATAAGGAGGACAGTTGTAAACAGGCAGATGAGTTGAAGCCAAGAAGAGCAAAGAGAAGTGCTCAAAGGAGGTTCCAGAGGTAGAACCAATTGCTTGCCAAAAGACCGAGTGTGGAGGGCTTGGTGAGGTAAGTGGCGGCAAAACAGGACTTGCTGCTGAAGAGGCTTTAGTGCAACTCATAGTAAAGTGAGTAAGGAATTCATAGAGATGGAAAGGATGATGACTAGTGACAGTCATAATAGAGGTTCTGAAATCAACCACAGCAGAAGACAAAAGGAGAAGGGTGCCAAGGCAGTTGGCATACAGAGACAGTTAAGCAAAGAGGAATATGAGAGGGAGAAGGCTGAGATAGCAGTTCAGCTTGAGGTGTTAATGGAGATGTTGCAAAGAAATGAGGAAGACCAGAATCGTGGTTATGTCATAAGAAAGAAGCTGAGGTGGCAGAGACTACAAGAGAAGTGGAATCAGTTTGGAAGAAGATAGACAGTCTTTTAAAGCTGACAAAGATGTGGAAGAGTACCTTCCAGAAGATGAAAGTTTTGAAGCAGAAGCTGGGAAAGAATCAGTTCACTACAGTGGACAAATGCTGGAAGACATCATTGAGATAGCTGATGAGAAGTGGAGACTAGCTGACAGTCTCAAGAGTTTGGATCAGCATACTGATATGCTGACAGAAGAAGAGAAATCAACACAATATACTGAAGTGTTGCTAAAGGGAAAAGAGGTGGATAGTCAAATGAAAGAAGAAGAGGAAGAACATCTACTGAAGGATGTCCAGGATAGATTGCTGAAGAAGGATGACAAAGCAGTTGTCATAAATGATAATCAAGAAGAAATTGCGGATAAAATTGCAGGTGACAAGCAAAGGAATGTTGCAGAGGGAAAGGAAGATTGGGAGGCCGCAACATCCATAGTGACAGCAAGAGCAACATGTTTTATTGAAGATGTTGGAAACAATCAGCGGACAGAGGACATACTGGACAAAGAAATTGAGATGATAAGGAGATTAATGATAAAGACATCCCAGAGAAAGACAACCGAAAGAAAGAAAAGGAGCGACAACAAGAGAGTGACAGTGAAAGATTGCAAGAGCAGAGCAGGTGGAGCACTACAACACAAAGTATGGAAACCTGGAAGACAACAGCAGATGACAACAGTAGTGAAGCAATCGACAAGCACGGAAGATTTACAAAATAAAATCTGGGATCCAGGAGGAGATATCCAGACTTATGACCAGGTGGTCATGAATTTTTCTTACATGGGAAGTCTGATGCAGGAGCATCAAGACCTTTTTCTCCATTTGTAAATATGGGGTGTGATAATATTAACTTGTAAATATGGGGTGTGATGATTTTAAATATTTTATTAATTAATTTGAATTAAATAGGAGAAGGTGAGGATTTATGTAAATATCATTTTATTAAAAGGATATGAGGAAATTTAATAAATTGAAGGATTTTAGGGATAAAAACCTATCCTTTAGGGATGATGAGAGATTTAGGGGGTTGTTGAGGATTTTAAGGGATTAAGCATTTAATTAAATGATTTTTAAATTTGTATAAATAGGAAAGGGATTTGTGAGAAAAAAAACATTGAGTGAGTGTGAGTGAGAGTGGTTGAAGAAGACTTGAATAGCCAAGGCTGTACGCCTCTGGCATTTTGTAAGCGCCATCAATCTGAAATATCAGGCCAAACAAAGTCTGTAAGTAATCTTGTTTTGATTTCAGATTATAAATATATATACATTTGGAGATTGGTTGCGAAAGTTATAGTATTTTCTGGTTAAATGTATATATATATGGTTGAGGAATTAATTATTGGAAAGATCGATTAAAGGAATCCTGCAATCAAAGAAATGGTGGAATCGATTTATGTGACCAAGTTAAAAGGATTGATTTTAATATAGAAATTGTTATCTAGGCATGTGCTTTCGAATGGTTTTGTTATATCAATTTGAATTTGATTAATTGCAAATGAAAAGAGGAGAGCACCAGCGTTTTAATACAAGTCTGCAGTGTCAAGCTTTTGAAATCTTGAGGGGTCGATAGCAGAATTGCTATTCGTTAGTGCGTTGAGAGCGTCCAGTAAATATAAAATCATAAGCTTATAATCAATCAAAGGGAGTTCGATTTCAAGAACTGTGTGTTCAATTGATAGTGAATGCGTTGATGCAACAAATTGTCAGTGAATGCGTTGGTTGCCGGAGTAGTCTGATATAAAAACTGAGTGCGTTGATGCAACGAATTGACAGTGAATGCGTTGATTTCTGGAATAATCTTATATAAAAACTGAATCCAATGAGTAGGAGGTCGATATTCTCAGAGTTTGAAGGCGCTAACTGGTAAATCGATTAAGTGTTTAATCTGCAGGTGGAACAGAGACTCTAATGAAATTCGGTCCATTTTGCAGTGTTTAAGCTCGAGGTTATATCTAGAAGTTTTTATTGTAAAAACGATTGATGAATTTGAACAGAATGTTGGCAACCGATGACAGAAGCGATATTGTGGTGAAATTCGATTTTTCAGTTCAAATGTATAGCTGTGGGGAATTCAATGTATATTGAGATTTGATGTGATATATATATGGCGCTGAGTTTGTATCAAATTGAATTTAAACCACACGCTGTTGCAAGAATTGCATAATTCATGAGAAGTGTTGAAACATCTGTCTTAAAACGGAATCCGGCATTGAAGCTTCTGTTGGGTCGATTTCATGGCTCTAACAGAGTTTAAACTCATAGTTTGTTACCATATACAAAAATGCTGAAGTTGTATAGTTTGTTGATAGCGCAGAGTTTGTTGATGAATTGATAGCACAGAGTTTGTGTTGTTGATGAAGTTGCATAGTTTGTTGATAGTGCAGAGTTGAAGAGCAGGATCGATCTACAGTGATGATAATTGCAGAGTGAAATCGTGGTCTGAACCGAGGTAAGAAAAATTGCCAGATTGCAATATTTAAATCTGATTATATGGCATGAGCGCACTCTTTTAATCCAGTCACATATAAATGGGAAGATTATTGGGACGCATTCAAAGTTTAGGACTGAAGTTATTTAAATTGGGATTTTGGGTTGTATCCAAGTCAGGTGGATTATAATTAAATTGTGAGTTATTTTGATTGTGAGATTATGCTTCCGCATGCAAATGGCATAGATGTTGAATTTGCCATAAATTTGAAATAAGTTTCAGTGGATGAAATTGTCCGATTGTTTTGTGAATAATTGGACAGTAAATGCAATGTATGGTTAAGAGCACAGAGAATAAAGATTCTGGAGTATTTGCAGGCCAAGTACTTGTGTATCACTGGGTACGCTGTAAGAGAAAGAGCGCACATATATTTGGTGCTTTGACTGGTTGAAACAGGTAAATTTGTGCATGCAAATGATATTGGAGTTGAATGGAATTTATGCATTCAGATTGAAAAGCTTGTTATCTTGGAATTATTTTAGAGGGAAAGTATTTGAGTTTATAAATTGAGTTTTAATTCCAAGCATGGTCTTTGTTAATCATGGAACAAGATTCCGCAAATTTAGGTGGGAATTTGCCATGTATCGATTTTGAATTGAGGAAAAGTTTGGACGCATGTTTTACAAGAATGGGTGATGGAGGATCCTGGGTATTGCAAGCTCCATGTTTGCGTCAGA